>LR738715.1:682004965-682133167 GCA_902687465.1 Secale cereale | reverse complement strand
CGAGAATGCCACAATCGGACGTCTGAGCGACATCACATAAAGGGCTTATATCAAAAGTAAATAACGAGAATGCCACAGTCGGACGTCTGAGCGACATCACATAAAGGGCTTATATCAAAAGTAAATAACAACGATGCCACAGTCGGACGTCTGAGCGACATCACATAAAGGGCTTATAAGATCATTAGAAACCCATGAGCCTTCTTGAAAGTAAATGATCTCACGGGAACATTTAGTACAGAATTAACTGGCTAGTTCAGAATAGCACTCGGCCGGTCTACCACTCATAAAGCTATATTAATATACTAGTGTCTGTCACGGAGACTGATACGGATACTGACGTTAGGCCAAAAACATGGCTACTCAAAAAGGGCTTTGACTCTGCACAATTTGTACTCTTTAACCACAGCCAACGGATTTCGGTAGTCACAATGGACTAGTTCCATCTACGGTATTTTAACAGAAACACAACTAACCAGTACACACCCATTTCACATCCTGCTACCCGGAATCACCCGAGACAACGTTCATGAAAAACTTTAAGACGGGGAGGCTACAACCTCAAGTAGCATGTGATCAAATTTATATCGCGCGCTCTAAGGGGTGCCCCCCTCTCGGTCCCAACAGGAAACACCCATGCCCCTTGACCGGATGACGGGCTTTAATCCAGGGCCATGGAACCCTCATCCCGGCCCCTCTATTTAGGGTGTACAAGGAAAGAGGTTTGCAACTGAATACACCGTAATCTTTGCAGAAGACATGTGAAAGTACCAAAAGGGAGACAAACGGGACCATGTCCTGATCCATGTTAACACTGGGGAATAACGGTTGACTAGCATGCTTCAACAATACCAGCTTACAACCTATCATGTCACCACATGATCAGGTTGGCTCACCATTAACTTTTGAAGCTCTTCCGGAGCTTGCCTTGCATGAAATATATAACATCCACAAAATGTCTATATAATCATGCCATGATAAAAATACTCAAGCAACATGCAAAACACTCATTTTATCAAAGGTTCAAACATGCTTGCCTTGTTCGAAGTAGTCGGAGTCTAACTCGGTGAAGTTCGCGGCTCCATCACTTCCTTCGGTATCTACGGATAAGAATAAAACGGGTACTAACATAAATACCGTGCGCGCATAAAAGTTGTCCCAAATATTTTTCAAGTAATTATGATAAAAAACTAGACAGAAAACTAAAGTGGACAGAAAAATAATCAACTCAAAATCATCTTTTGTTTAAAAGTTATTAAGGTTTTTGTCCAGGGACTTGTCTGTAATGAAATAGAAAGTTTCCTGGGGCTTGATTATAAAAACAGAAAATGATTCAGTAAGGAGTACGCCAGCTGAAAAGAGAAAGCGTACTTTCCCGAAGGCGTTTTCCAGAAAAATGGTTCGAATAAGACAGAGAGACTGACGAGGGGGTCCCACCCGTCAGGTTTGAATCTTCGAACTGAAAACAGAGCGCGCCGGCGCCACAGAGCCGCGGTGATCGCCGGCACCGATCCACGGCGAGGTAGGGAAAGTGGGTGGTACCTACGGGTTCATAGTGCTCTTCCGCGTCGGTGGGTGGTGGAGTTGGACGTCGGCGAGCACCACGTCGACGACGACCTTATCTCCGGCGGACGGCGGTTCGGGTGGTTGTGGGTCTCATCGGAGAGAGCTGCGGGGGTCAAATTGAAGTGGGGGTTAGGCGTTTAGGTGTGTCAGGAGGCTACTAGCACGACTAGGGAGGTGGAGAAGCTCTCACCAGAGAGAGAGCTGCCGGAGCCCGAAGCGGATGGGGGCGGCCGGAGTTGGGGAAGAAGGGCTCCTCGAGGTTCTTCCAGTGGCTGCGCGGGGTCTGGTGAGATGGTGGAGCTGTGCCGGGTCGAGTGCGAGCTTGGGGGTGCTATTTATATCCGGCCCGAGGCGGTTGCCGCAAACGGGATAAGTCCAGCGAGTGATTACGGCGAGGCTGTGGCTGAACGGGTGGCTTAAGTACTTGAACATCGATGTGATGGTTTACTGGTTCCATCCCGATGTAGAGCTTAGCAAGACATGGCCGCTTACGGCACTTTCCCAACGGAACGGCCGTGCGGGCACGGCGGCGGCAGAGAGCGCGCTCTGCGCCTCTCAGGCCACGGTGACGATGCTGCAGCGTGCACAGGGAAGGAGACGGCCACGCGGAGCTCACAGGTAGCTTGGGCGGTGCCGAACTACGTCGCTTTGCAGGGTGGCCCTTGTTGGCCGCCACGGGTGGCTCTGTCGCCGCGGAAGACGCCGGCGCAGGCAGGCCACGATGCCACCGACGCTCGCAACCGGCCAAGCGAGCGTGCGGCGCTCTGGATAAGGGAGAGGGGCAGTGCAGCAAGGTGCCAAGGTAACACTCGCGAGATTGACGAGAAGCTCTGACGAAACTGCACTGTCGACTGAATCTTCAGTTAACTCTTCTGAATTTTGACAGAAACTATGCACACCAACTGTTTGATTAAATGATTCATGTACTTGTCGAATTTTTCTTGAGCTGAATTTTGGTGAGGTGGTCTCTTGATGCATCTAGAGGCTGCCTGAATTTTCACAGATTTTTCGGAAGAGAGAAAATATGAATTTCACCAAAAATGGCAAATCTGGTCCAAACTTGCAGCATGTGAAATTTGAAAATTTTGAACCATGGACCAGCAGATCTTGATGGATCTAGGTTGAGGGTACTAAGGACTAGCCAGGGGAGTTTGTTTGGAATCAAAACTCAAAAGGGAACTAGTAGTTCCTTTGTAAATCACCAAGGCTCAATTTAAAAGACAGAAGTTGTTTTCGGGATAAAATAATTAGAAGAAAAATCGAAATGAGGTTGAAACCTACTGGAATTGATGTTAGACTTGTTTCAAGGTGGGAAGGAAGGTTTTGGGAAGAAAGACCTTCATTGGGTGTCATGGAAAAAGGCAAGTTTGAATGGAAGGGAACAAACCCAAGGTTTTATAGGAAGGCTTTTCATAAAATGGAAATTATCAAAACTCTTTTGAAAATAATATGTGTTGAGCCAACACAAGGTGAAAACCCTCACGACCAGAAAGCGAGGTTGAGAAGGACATGGAATTCTTTTGCCAGAAAAGATTTGAGAAAGAGGGGTTTTAAGAAAGATTCAAACATCCCCCTTCCAAAAGACCAAAGAATTTGATGAAAACAAATCCAAATTTTTTGGAGTGTTACACGTGCCCCCTCCCCTTGGCCCATATGCCCCCCCCCCCTCAACACTTGTCGGGGCCTCCGAAATCCCTTTCGGTACTCCAATGATTCCCCCGGTAACCCCGGTACACTTCCGGACTCCAATTCCCTTCGTCCTATATATCAATCTTCACCTCCGGACCGTTCCGGAATTCTTCGTCACGTCCGGGATCTCATCCGGGACTCCGAACAACCTTCGGTAACCACCATAATGACTCAACTATACTAATATCGTCACTCAACGTTAAGTCTGTAGACCCTGCGAGTTCGAGAACTATCCAGACATGATTGAGACACCTCTACGGTTAATAACCAATAGCAGCACCTGGATGCCCATATTGGTTCCCATATACTCTAAGAACATCTTATCGGTCGAACCTCGATGTCAAGGATTCAGTTAATCCTGTATGCAGTTCCCTTTGTCTATCGGTATATTACTTCCCTAAGATTCGATCGTCAGTATCTCCATACCTAGTTCAATCTCGTTACCAGCAAGTCTCTTTACTCGTTTCGTAATAAAAGATCCCGTGACTAACTCATTGGTCACATTGCTTGCAAGCTTATTGTGATGTTGTATTACCGAGTGGGCCCTGAGATACCTCTCCGTCGTACGGAGTGAGAAATCCCATTCTTGATCCATGCCAACTCAACAGACACCCTTCGATATACCTGTAGAGCACCTTTATAGTCAACCAGTTACGTTGCGACATTTGGTACAGACAAGGTACTCCTCTGGTGTTAGTGAGTTGCACGATCTCATGGTCATAGGAACATATACTTGACATGCAGCAAACAATAGCAATAAACTTGACACGATCATATGCTACGTTTATAGTTTGGGTCTTGTCCATCACATCATTCTCCTAATGATGTGACCTCATTATCAAATGACAACTCATGTTCATGGCTAGGAAACCATAGCCATCTTCGATCAACGAGCTAGTCCGGTAGAGGCTAACTAGGGACATCTTGTTGTCTATGTATCCACACATGTATTTGAGTTTCCGATCAATACAAATCTAGCATGGACAATAAAAAATTATCATAAACAAGGAAATGTAATAATAATTTCTTTATTATTGCCTTTAGGGCATTGTCGGCATTCTGGGAATGGGGGTACCTAGACTTGCCTGCCTATGGCCCAGAGGATGGTTCATCCAATGGCCTAGTACGACCCATCTACATCAGCAAACTACTCAAGACCCTCGCGAGGGGCCAAGCCTCACAAGGCGAACGACGCAAGACCTCCCCTATGGCGGCCTCACTAGGCCGGCTCCCGAGGAGCGGAGATTTCAAGGCAAGGGACACCTCGCGAGGTTCGCGTGACGTGAGCTGTGATGACCAAGGCCAGGCGGGCGCCATCTGGCGCAGGAAGCCAGTTTCCTCTTTGGTGCTAAAGGGGCAAGCACATGCGAGGAGTCCTGAGGCGTCAGGAAAAGGTTTCCATATCGGTGCAACGAGACCAAGAGCAGCAGGACGGCAGCGCGAAGGTCACCACGGAGCCCACTACGACGTCACCACCCGAGCCTTTGGCAGGTGAAGACCACCTTTTGTTAGGATAGCTTGTACTAGCTGTCCCGCTTCAAACTTGGCCATTGTGGGATCCCTTCCCGCTCAATATTTGGGAAGAGGACCCGGGCCTCTATAAATAGGACTAGCCACCACCATAGAAGGGGGAGGACCCGGACATCAACGAAAGGGGCTCATTCAGACCGCCCTGACACCCACTAGCTCAGCGAGCCCAAGAACACCTCTCCTCAGGAGGTTGTTTTTCCCGTGTACTTGTTCATCCTCAGCCTACAAGGCAATCCACCACACCACACTGGATTAGGGTATTACACCACAACGGTGGCCCAAACCAGTATAAATCCTTGTGTTTCTTGTTCTTCGGGTTTGATGAGCCAGGCCTAGGAATCGGTGCGAGAGCGAACTAGCGCGGAAAGGAGAGATCTTCGTGCGCACCCCAGTGTTCGAATCTCAAGGGTTTACGAGAAACCAAGATCCGACATTTGCGCGCTAGGTAGGGGTGCGCCGAAGCTTCCCTTCTATCGATCCACGCTCCATCATCCCATCGGTTCCATGGCCGACGCTCGCCGAGCCCGTGCTGAGCGCCGGGCCGCCCTTGCTGCCCGCGTTGCCCAGACGGCTCGCGCCGGCGGACCTCCCCGCCACCCGCCATCGCATACTGCCAACGCCACCACCGGCCCGACGAGGCACGAGCAACATGCCTCGTCCCTGCACCCCTCCATGCGACGGGACGGACACACCGCCACCCCATTGCTGACTCCGGCAGGCTCGTCGTCCCACGCTCGTCGCGGACCTGTGGATGCGCAGGCTACGTTGCTCGTGGCACGCAAGCTCGTGTGTTATTGCCCCGTCGACAACCACTATGAAGACGGGCTCGACCGCATCGCCTAGCTCATCAGCGCCGCTGGGGGCTCTCCTGCACGATCCCTCTCGCTACCTCACCCGCCTCCCTTTGCAGGCGAAGTAGCCCATGAAGTACCTCCACCACCCCCGCATCAAGGCGTCATCCATGATCCAAGGCACGCGGCCCCGCGGCACGACCCCCTGTGCGGGGCGCCCGTGCATGAAGAAGGAAGCTGCCAAGAGATCCAGCGGCCTCGAGGAGGAGCGCCAGCACTCCCTCCACCGCCGCGTCGAGACCGTGCGGCCTCTGCCATGGTGGCGCGCGGGAACCTAGTCCAAGCTCCGCCTCTGCGACAAGCTCTGGTATCCACAGCGGGCTTCAAGGCCCTCGCCCCTAAGCTGCGCAGCGACAACTGGCCTGGGAAGTTCAAGCCTGACCTGCCTCCATGCTACGACGGCACCCCCGACCCTGCTGAGTTCCCGAAGCTCTACGAGCTGAGCATCGAGGCATCCAACGGCGATAAGAAGATCATGGCAAACTGGTTCCTCATGGCTCTCAAGGAAGGCGCACGCTCGTGGCTCCTAAACCTGCCCGCGGGATCGATCTCCTCCTGGGGTGAGATGCACGAGCGGTTCATCGCCAATTTCTAGGGCACCCGCGACCGCCCCCCGGTCGCAGGTGACCTGCGGCGCATCAAGCAACAACCAGGAGAAACTATGCAGAAGTGCATCCAGCACTTCAACAGCGTCCGCGTCAAGATCCGCAAGGTCACGGACGAGGCCATCATCTCAACATTCTCTGATGGCATCCGTGATGTCAAGATGAAGGAGGAGCTCGCCATCCAGGAAGATCTGTGCACGACCCTGGAGCTGTTCAACCTCGCGACCAAGTGCGCCAGGGCTGAAGAGGGGCGCCTCTCCCTCGTTGAGCTCCCCACCGTTGACCCTGAAGACAAGAAGGCCAAGGGCAAGGGCGTGAAGCACAAAGGGGTGGCCGTGCTCGCGGCCGAACTAGAGATGAAGCGTGGCCGCGACCACCCGGAGTCATCCAAGAGCAGCCGTCCGTTCTGCGCCTTCCACAACATGCACATCCACAACACCAACGACTGTCAATAGCTCAGGGCCATCTGCGAAGGGCGCATTGGCCGACGCCCCGAGCACAGCGACCAGGGCTTCGGCCGTGGAGGAAGCCAGACAGGGGGGTGCTGGGAAGACCGCGACCCCCATCAGGAGTGGCGTGATCAGCCTCGAGAGAGTTCCTGGAGGGACCAGCCTCGCGAGGGTGACTGGAGGGACCAACCTCGTGAGGGTGCTTGGAGGGACCAGCCTCGCGAGGACCGTCCTCAAGGCAAGGCCAGCCTCCCTCCGCTGCCACCACCCAGAAGAAACGATGACCATGACGAGGGGGCTGGGGGCTTCCAGGAGCCTCGCGCCATCACCTGCATCTTGGGCGGTGCGCAGGCCCAGCCTCTCAATGCCTTTTCAAGCAGTTCTCCTGAGAAGTAAACGCGGCTCTCCCCAGGCTCGAAGCCACATGCCCACTCAGGTGGTCCAAGTGCACCATCACCTTCAGCTCAGCAGACCAGGTCAAGTGTGCGGCGACTGCCGGTGCCCTCCCGATGCTCTACTCACCCGTCATCAGCAACGTCCAAGTCACCAAGACCCTCATCGATGGCAGCGCAGGGCTCAACGTCATGTCCGTCGAGACGTTTGATAGCCTCCAAGTGCCATACGATCATCTACAGCCTACCAAGCCCTTCTCAGGAGTGACTGCCGGCTCCACCACCCCGATAGGGCAGGTTCGCCTGCCTGTCACCTTCGGCAAGCGCGATAACTACCACACCGAGCTCATCGACTTTGATGTCGCCCACATTCATCTTCCCTACAACGCCATCCTCGGGTACCCAGCCTTGGCCAAGTTCATGGCAGTGACTCACCATGGCTACAACGTCCTCAAGATGCCAGGAAGCGGCGGCACCATCACGGTTGCCTGCGAAGAAAAGGATGCGGTGTGCTCACTCGAGAGCGCTTACCAGGCTGCGGCGGTCAAGGATCTCAACAATTATGGCGCCATCTACCCTCCTGAGGCCGTCCCTAAGAAGGAGAAGCAGCTGCTGCACCACGGGCCTCATGAGAGAAGCGTTACCACCTCAGGACCTGCGCCCACGGATGGGGCGCCTCCCTCCCGTGCATAGGAAGGCGCGCCCAACACTCCCCTCAGGCTGGGCTCAGGGGCTCTCCTCTGGAGGGCCTCAGACCTAGCCAATGTCTCGAGGGGGTCGCTCGAGCACCATGCGGAGGCGTGCTTCACCGAACGTTTCCCTCTAGAGGCCTCAAGGCGTGAGGCACCAAGCTCTCAGGAGTTCATCAACCAAATCATCGAAGACTTGTTGGTGCCAAGGGAAATGCGGGGCAAGCGCCACCCGGCACCTCGGAGTGCAGATGTCACCCTAGGCTCGGGCGATGGGCTGCGCGTCTGCGTCAACATCGCATGACTCAACAGGATTGCGTCTCAGGAGCTCTACTAGCCATCTCAGGTGGGCCGGTGCAAGGCCCCCCCCCTCAAAGCTACGTTCGCATGCCCTTCGGCTTGCAGAACCAGGCGGCCCTGCACCAGCACCACAAGCGGGAAGTCCTGGCGGCTCGCGAGGCCAGGCATTAGAAGATCTTGGTGGAGGTGGCCTTGGTTCTTCGTGAGCTCTCGGAGCCTCCGGAGCCTTGTGAGGCCCCGGAGTCAGGCAGCTCGTGAGGAGCGACATCTACATCGAGCATCTTCAGCTACATCAGCACCACTTCAGCAACTGTGCCAGGTGACATTTTCTAGTTTTGCTCAGCTGGGAGCGCCCCTCGGGCTGCATTATTCCCAGGATGCGCGGGCCTGCCCCTATGGCGTGTATCCTTTTTCCATCTTTAGCTTACTCTGTTGGGGGCGCCCCTCGGGCCGCATCATCCCTAGGCCATAGGGGTCCGTCCCTGTGGCATGTATCGCATTTTACGTCGCCTGGGTTAGCTCATTTCCTCTTATGGTTTACCTTATGGACACCACCTACTCACTCACCATCTCTATTGGCCTCCCTCGCCGCCCAATGGACTTCTGCTCATCCCGCAACGGGGGGTGCACACGTTGGCACAACGCTTGTGCTCGGGTCCGGCCCTGCAACGCTGACAAACCCGAGAGATCGAGCTCTGACTCGCGGCCTGCCCCGCATACGTCACCTCACTAGGTCCTCTGTGCCTTCGTATTCCTGTGGAGTTATCATTGGCCCAGCGTTAGGCGCAGTTCTAAGTTGTGCTGCTTCAGACTAACCCTCAGGAATCTCAGGAGCACGATGACAGGCAACCCTGTCGGTCTCCCCTTCTCACGTAATTTGCTTGCGTGTTAAAGGGGGGGCCTCTGAGCATCGCGTCTCAGGGGCTCCTACTGATTCTCCAGCCCTCACCCCCTGGCCTTGACCATGGCACCGCCAACTAGTATACCAGCGGCGGCTAAGCTTCGCTCGAGGGTCGGGTGTGACACCCCGAGACCGGTGCGCCAGGTGTCAGCCAGTTATTCATTGTCAGTGCCATGTCATCTGCTTGCGTGTTGCATCTTGCCATGTCATCTTGTGTGTTGCATCAGCATGTTTTCAGAACTTGCATTCGCCCGAGTTCCCTTGTCCTCTCCGTTGTCCGTTCTGAGCCCAGACACACTTGCACGCGCCCGCGGCGCCTCCGAATATTTATTTTGTGAGTGGCCGAAAAATGTTCTCTGAATAGGGTGAAACTTGGCCTGTGGTCTTATTATAGTGTAGACAGGCCGTCTGCCAAATTTCATCGCATTCGGAGCTCGTTTGATAGCCCAACGGATATATATAGCGGCACTAGTCGCAGGTTAATTCGTCGGATGTTTTCTGTCTCCGAAAACTCCCGCGGGCCTCTCTCCTTCTCCTCTCATCTCAGCCCACACCATTTTCACAGCCCACCAACCCAGCTCAAACCCTTCCCTTCATCTAGGCCGTTCAATTGTGATCTCGTGGCCGAAAACCTCTCCTCATTTGGACTACCCTAGCTCCTTGTGCCTATATAAACGTCCACCCCCTCCAATTTTGCGTCCAAAACCATAGTGCTTGCGCCGCCGTCGCCCCGTGCTTCCACCGCCGCCGCATCGTGCTTCCACCGCCGCCGCACCGTGTTTCCACCGCCGCCGCGTAGTGCTTCCGACCCCGCCGCTCAGTGCTTGCACCCCGCCGCGTGGGCCCGCAGGGCCCAGCGCCGGCCCGCCACCGCCGCGGATCTGGGCCGAGTCCAACCCTCGCCGCGCCCTTCGTCTTCATCCGCCGAGGCCGCCGCCGCCAGGGCTCGACACCGTCGCCAGAGCCCCGCCGCGCCGCCGCCGACCGGAGGCCGCCACCCCTTCGAGTCGCCGCCGCCGTTCTCCTCCAGCAGTGCCGCCGAGCCGGGCCTCTACTCCTTCCCCACCGCCGCGCCCTCAGCTCGCGGTCGCCGCCGGCCCGAGCTGCTCGAGGGATCCAACCCCGCAGCCGATCCAGGTCGCCCTGGGGGAAACCCTAGCGGGTCCAATCCGATGGATCCGCCCCGACCCGCGACCCGGCAGCCCGTTTGACCGACCCGCGCCCCGTTGACCCGACCCGCAGGTTGACTTCGTGTTTTTCTGCTAAGTCCTTAGTGTTTTTCAGTGTTTGATGCATTTTTGTGATGAGGATATCTTTTACTGTGCTTGTCCGTTTTGTGCATATGACATGTCAAAATGATCGTGGTGACTTGTACTATGTTTTGTTCCATTGTGTCATGCATGTTTGAGATCATCTAGGTGTCTTAATCTTCATGACAGGAGAGCTACTTGTTATAAACTACTGCTATTAGTTGTTTTCTTGCCATGTTTGTGATGTGATAACTTGGTGCATGTTTATCCAAATGAAGCAAATGATATGTCCACATGTTCATCATGAGATGCTCTACATGTTGGTTGCTTTAGCTTGCATGATAGAATTCATATTGCCATGTTTATCTCCTTTGCAAAAGTGCTTGTGGCTGTTAGGCTGTTAAACTTGTTACGAGATGCCTAGTTGAGGAGCTCGTTGCTATTGATGTGGTTGTCCCCATGTTGCAAGCTTATGTGTTTTATACTCCCCATCATGTGTACTTTGCTGTGGTGCAAACCACTTGCCATGTTATGCTTTGAGGTGACTTAAATTTGCTCACAAACATGCCATGATAATACTGCTGTTTTAACACTTAGTGAAATTTCACTAAGTCTGGAATCTGTAATTTCCAGATGCCATGTTTGCTTGTTGTCCTAGGCAAATCCATGTTAGTTTTGGCGTGACTATTGATGATTCCTTGTTCTATATGTTGTTGGCTATCCATTCATGCTCTCACATGCTCATTTGGGTTGCTGTAGCTTATTTAAATCTTGCTCCCAAGTTGCTATGAAATATTGCTGTCATGTTTTTATTGACATGATCAAAATGTTGTAGCTTGTTGCTATTGATCCATGCCTCCTATGGAGATGCTCCAATGGAGTTGTTTGCTGTAGGATATGTCTACTTCATGTTCATGCTTCTTATCACCATGTTTGAGTGATGTAGCTTATATTTATCATGCTCCAAAGTTGCTATGTGGCTGTTAACTTCAGCTTGTTGTTATATCTTGTTTCATGTGTATCTTTTAGCCCGTTGCTCCGTTTGGAGTGTTCCTTATATGAAACTTGAGTGATTTTGCATGTAGAATCATAATGTCATCTTGTTTTCATGTTTGGTGTGAGATTAGTTGATGTTTGGGTGCATCTTGCACCGTTGCCATGTTGTGCTTCCTACCTTGTTTTGCTGTGCTTCCTACATTGCCATGTTATGCTTCCTGTTTAGTCTTGTCATGCATCATACCTTGCCATGTAATGCATCATATATAAACTTGTGTTGTTTTCTATGCTTCCTACATTGCCATGTAATGCTTCCTGTATAGACTTGATGTGCTTCCTGTATAGACTTGTCATGCATCATACCTTGCCATGTAATGCATCATATATAAACTTGTGCTGTTTTGCTGTGCTTCCTACCTTGCCATGTTATGCTTCCTGTTTAGTCTTGTCATGCATCATACCTTGCCATGTTATGCTTCATAGACTTGCTGTGCTTCCTGTATAGACTTGTCATGCATCATACCTTGCCATGTATTGCTTCCTGTATATAATTGCCATGTCATACCTTGCCATGTAATGCATCATATATAAACTTGTGTTGTTTTGCTGTGCTTCCTACCTTGCCATGTTATGCTTCCTGTTTAGTCTTGTCATGCATCATACCTTGCCATGTATTGCATCATATATAAACTTGTGCTGTTTTGCTGTGCTTCTTACCTTGCCATGTTTTGCTTCCTGTGTAGAATTTCTGTGCATCATAAGTAGACTTGTTTTGCATCATACTTGGTAGTGCCTATTGTCATGTTCTTGAGTGGTTTGTTTACCGTGTTGCTTGCTTCTTCTCGTTAGTGCTTGTTCCGTTGCGTTCGTGAGGATTCGTTCGTCTACCCGTGGTTCTTCTTCAAGGCTTCTTCTCCGTCTTCTTCACGGAACCGTTCCTCTTCCTTGAGGGATCTCACGCAAGATGATCATACCCTTGGATACCCTTTCTATCATTGCCATGCTTAGTTGTCTCGATGCTATCGTTACATGTCGCGCTACCCATCTTCTATGTCAGCCTCTCCTTGTTGCCATGAAACCTCTAACCTTTGACACCTTCCTAGCAAAAACCATTGTTTGGCTATCTTACCCGCTTGCTCAGCCCCTCTTATAGCGTTGTTAGTTGCAGGTGAAGATGAAGATCGTTCTAGGAGGGAACTTGTTGCTGGAATATCACAATATCTATTATTATTATTAACACACCTATATACTGGGCATGGGTGGAAGGCTTGGCCTTTTGCTCGGTGTTTTGTTCCACTCATGCCACCTTAGGCGCCGATAAACCAGCATTATGTTCCTTGATTTTGCGTTCCTTACACGATGGGTATATGGGGACCCCTTGACAGTTCGGCTTTGAATAAAACTCCTCCAGGAAGGCTCAACATTGGTTTTAATTTGCTCATATAACAACTTAATTAATTAATTAATTGCATAGGGGGTCATGTCCCCGGGTTCTTAATTCTACATAACAGGGGGGGCCAGTGCTGATGGTGTTGGTCCCAAACGGGGAGACTGCGGGGCCACCACGGGGAAACTCGAGGATTGGCTCCCGTAGGCTCACCTATCCGGTTGTGGCCTGAGACGAGATACGCGTGACAACTATCAGGGTGTCGGCACGCCGGGAAGTCTTGCTGGACTTGTTTTACCATTGTCGAAATGTCTTGTGCACCGGGATGCCGAGCCTGATCGGATTTCCCTAAGATAAGGGGTGATGATATTATATTTATCACTTCAGCTAATCGTGAGAGCTTGTGATGGGCTAAGTTGGGACACCCCTGCAGGGTTATGATCTTTCGAAAGCCGTGCCCGCGGTTATGTGGCAGATTGGAATTTGTTAATGTCCGGTTGTAGAAAACTTGACAGAGGATCCGAAGTAAAACACACAACTGTGTGAGTAACCGTGACTGTCTCTTTTCATTTTTAGAAGAGAACACGGTGGGGTTATGTTGACTCGTAAGTAGTTCAGGATCTTTAGCGATCACTACTAGTTGCGACCGTTTTGCGTAGATGCTCATCTTATTCTTGTACTCGTAAGTTATCCACCATATATTTGCTTAGCCGCAGCTGCAACCTCACCACTTTACATCTTCCTACCTATTAAGCTTTGATAGTCTTGTTACCCATGGTTATGGGATTGCTGAGTCCTCGTGGCTCACAGATACTACAACAACAGTTGCAGGTGCAGGTTTCCGATGTCTTGACGTGAGAGCGTTGTTCGTTGTTTGGAGTTCTTCTTCTTCAGTCTTGGGTTAGGTTCCGGGTCGGCAGCCTGGGATAGCGGATGGATGTCTTTGTGCTTTTCTTGTTTGTATCCGTAGTCGGATACTTTGTATTGATGATGTTGTATCCATGTGACTTGTATGTATTGTTGTATCCCCCATGTATGTATGTAATGGTACGATGTAATGATATCCATCTTGCTAAGCGCCTGAAATGCGGTTGTGCCCCAATCACGTAAGTGTCACGTGATCGGGATAGAATCGCATCTTGGGCCTGACATCGGGACCCGAGGACGCAAAGCACCAAGAAGGATGGGAGAAGGGGAGGCTGGTTCAGAGAGACCATGTCTGTTCGTACGTCAAGGGGGACCCCTGAGCATCGCGACTCAGGGGCCTAACTGGCCATGTAGCCCCTCACTCCCTGGTCTTGTCCTGGCACTCTGGACAAGCCGGCGGCGGCTGAGGTATGCGCGGGCTCGGGCCCTGCCAACGCAGAACACCAAGGCCTAGTCCAACATTTCCTTCCCGAGGGCCGTTCGTACGTCAAGGAAGACTCCTGAGCATCGCGACTCGGGAGCCTAACTGGACACGCAGCCCCTCACCCCCAGACCTCGTCCTGGTGATCCGGACAAGCTAGTGGCGGCTAAGGTATACACATGGTCAGGCTCTGCCGATGCAGAACTCTAAGCCCAACAGGAAGGAAATCGCGAAATCTCAGCCACGCGGCATCAGAAGCAAGCTAGGCGCACCGCTCGAGGAATCACCTCAGACATGTCAAGATAAGTCATGCATCCCATCGGCGTGCCGCCATCACTTGGAGTGTTGGTTCCTGCAGTCACACATCGGCAATGTCACCTCCCTTTTTAGCCTCCGGAAGCTGCTTGCACACCAAGGGGGACCTCTTGAGCAGCGCGCCTCGGGAGCTCTTACCAGACCCCGGGCCGCTCACCTCCTGGCGTTGACCATGGCATCGCGACCTGGCATACCAGCGACGGCCGTAGCCTGCCTTGGGACTGGGACCTACCGTTGTAGAGCACCAAGCTACTTAAAGGATAAAAAGGAGCGACACTGCCAGAACGAGGCTTGCAAACAGTGTCTCTTAGCGAGGATAAGAAGCATCAGAGCAAAAGCGTTACAGGTCCTTTACACGCCCCCAGGGGGTTAGCTTTGATTCCTCGCAGGGAGCAAAAGAGAGGGATTTCGGGAGACCCTAACTTTGGCTACCATCGTCGAGGCCATCATCAACAGTGGGCCACGAGAGGCCACCTCCGACCCCGCTGAAGTCACCATCGGCAATGAGCTCATGCAGCTGATGCACTCCGGGCGCGGCGCGAGCTTGGAGGCGTGCTACTTCTCGAGCTTGCGTTGCATTCCCTCGAAGAGTAAAGGGAGATGCAGCACAATAGCGTAAGTATTTCCCTCTGTTTTTTAGAACCAAGGTATCAATCCAGTAGGAGACCACGCGCGAGTCCCTCGCACCTGCACAAACAAATAAGAACTTCGCAGCCAACGCGATAAGGGGTTGTCAATCCCTTTATGGTCACTTACAAAAGTGAGATCTGATAGAGATGATAATTTATATTTTTGGTATTTTTGTTTAATAAGAACAGCAAATAAAAGCAATAAAAGCAAAGTAGATATAGATTGATATGTTGAGAATAGACCCGGTGGCCATAGTGTTCTCTAGTGGCTTCTCTCATGATAGCGATATTCTACGGCGGGTAAACAAATCACTGTAGAGCAATTGATAGAAAAGCGAATAATTGTGAGACTATCTAGGAATGATCATTGTATATAGGCATGACGTTCGAGACAAGTAGACCGAAACGATTCTGCATCTACTACTATTACTCCACACATCGACCGCTATCCAGCATGCATCGAGTGTATTGAGTTCATAAGAACAGAGTAACGCCTTAAGCAAGATGACATGATGTAGAGGGATAAACTCAAGCAATATGATATAAACCCCATCTTTTTATCCTCGATGGCAACAGTACAATACGTGCCTTGCTTCCCCTACTGTCACTGGGAAAGGACACCGCAAGATTGAACCCAAAGCCAAGCACTTCTACCATTGCAAGAACTATAGATCTAGTAGGCCAAACCAAACCAATAATTCGAAGAGACTTGCAAGGATATTATGAGCACACACAAAAAGTTCAGAGAAGAACCAAATATCTTTCATAGATAATCTTGATCATAAACTCACAATTCATCGGATCTCGACAAACACACCACTAAAAGAGATTACATCGAATAGATCTCCTCGAAGACCGAGGAGAACTTTGTATTGAGATCCAGAAAGAGAGAAGAAGCCATCTAGATACTAGCTATGGACCCGAAGGTCTGTCGTAAACTACTCACAACTCATGGTGAAGGGGATGATGATGATGATGAAGAAGAACTCCGTGATGGATCCCCCTCCGGTGGAGCTCCGGAACAGGCTCCAAGATGGGATCTTATGGGAACAGAAGGTTACGGCGGTGGAATTAGGGTTTTCGCTCTGTTGTCGAAGGTTTCAGGGTTTGTAGACTTATATAGGAAGGAGGACACCGGGGGGTGCTCGGGGGCCCCACGTGGCAGGGGGCGTGCCCCGGGAAGGGGGGCGCGCTCCCCACCCTCGTGGGCAACCCCTTGATCCCCTTACGTGGTTCTCAAGTCCCTCGTGTGTGATTTTCTCCAAAAGTATCTCTCGCGAAGGTTTCATTCCGTTTGGACTCCGTTTGATATTCTTTTCTACAAAACCCTGAAACAGGCAAAATACAGCAATCTGGACAGGGCCTTTGGGTTAGTAGGTTAGTCCCAAAAATGATATAAATTTGTATGATAAAGCCCATTAAACATCCAAGACTTCAAAAATAATAGCATGAAATAATAAAAAATTATAGATACGTTGGAGACGTATCAAGCATCCCCATGCTTAATTCCTGCTCGTCCTCGAGTAGGTAAATAATAAAGAATGAATTTTTTATGTGGAGCGCTAACCAATATAGTTTTTCAATGTAATTCTCTTAATTGTGGCATGAATGTTCAGATATGAAAGATTCAATATAAAAGTTTATACTGACATAAGAAACAATAATGCTTCAAGCATACTAATAAAGCAATCATGTCTTCTCAAAATACTATGGCTAAAGAAAGTTATCCCTACAAAATCATATAGTCTAGCTATGCTCCCTCTTCATCACACAAAATATTCATATCATGCACAACCCTGATTTCAGGCAAGCACTTGTTTTCATACTCTATCTTTTCAAACCTTTCAACTTTCACGCAATACATGAGCGTGAGCCATGGACATAGCACTATGGGTGGAATAGAGGTTGTTGTGGAGAAGACAAAAAGAGAGGAAGATAGTCTCATATCAACTAGGCGTATCAACGGGCTATGGAGATGCCCATCAATAGATATCAATGTGAGTGAGTAGGGATTGCCATGCAATAGATGCACTAGAGCTAAATATGAATGAAAGCTCAACAAAAGAAACTAGTGGGTGTGCATCCAACTTGCTTGCTCATGAAGACCTAGGGCATTTGAGGAAGCCCATCATTGGAATATACAAGCCAAGTTCTATAACGAAAATTCCCACTAGTATATGAAAGTGACTAAACATGAGACTCTCTACAATGAAGAACATGGTGCTACTTTGAAGCACAAGTGTGGAAAAAAGATAGTAGCAATTGTCCCTTTTTCTTTTTTTTGGGCCTTTCTTTTTTCTTTGGCCTTTCTTTTTTTTTTTAATTTTTTTTGTGGAGGGGCTTTGTAGATTTAGCCTTTCCTCCAATGGGACAATGCTCTAATAATGATGATCATCACACTTTCATTACAACTTGATATTACAACTCGATACTACAACACCAAACTATGAGTCTATATGAATGCCTCCAGCGGTGTACCGGTATGTGCAATGAAACAATATCGACATGTATAAAAATTATGCATGGTGGCCTCGCCACAAATACGATGTCAACTACATGATCATCCATGGCAATATGACAATATGATGTGTGTCATATGAACGGGACGGTGGATAGTTGCATGGCAATATATCTCGGAATGGCTATGGAAATGCCATGATAGGTAGGTATGGTGGCTGTTTTGAGGAACAATATGGTGGCTGTTTTGAGTAAGGATATATAGTGGGTTTATTTCACCGGCGAGAGTTGCGCTGTACAAGAGAGGCTAGCAATGGTGGAAGGGTGAGAGTGCGTATAATCCATGGACTCAACATTAGTCATAAGAACACATATACTTATTGCAAAAATCTATGAGTCCTCAAAACAAAGCAATCAACGCATGCTCCTAGGGGTGAGGTTGGTAGGAGTTAACCATCGTGCGCCCCCGACCTCCACACAAAGGTTGACACTTTACAAATACCTCATGCTCTAACTTCGTCACATAGCGGTTCACCATACGTGCATGATACGGGAATTACTAACCTTAACACAAGTATTTCTCAATTTCATAATAACTCCATTAGCATGACTCTAATATCATTATCCTCATATCTCATAACAATTATCAAGCATCCAACATCTCATTCTATTCAATGCACTTGGTGTGATTTTTTTTTACTACATTGACATTGGATGTCTATTATGTGAAGACTAGTTTCTTTAGCCTAAACACATTAACATGCTTTTTAATAGACTGTCAAATAGATATAAGTGAAGCATGAGAGTTCAACAATTTCTACAAAATATAACCACCACCGTGTTCTAAAAGATATAAGTGAAGCACTAGAGCAAAAACTATTCAACTCAAAAGATATAAGTGAAGCACATAGAGTGTTCTAACAATTTCTAGGCTATATTTAACTCTCTTAAATAGGTGTTTCCAGCAAGGATGATGGTGACAAACTAACAAGTAAAGACTCAAATTATACAAGACGCTCCAAGCAAAACACATATCATGTTGCGAATACAAATATAGGTCCAAGTATAGTTACCGATGGATGAAGACGAAAGAGGGGATGCCTTCCCGCGGCATCCCCAAGCTTAGGCTTTTGATTACCTTGAATTTACTTGGGGTGCCATGGGCATCCCCAGGATTATGCCTTTGCTACTCCTTGTTCCGTAGTCCATCAAAGCAATACTCAAAACTTGAAAACTTCACAACACAAAACTTAGACAAAAATTCTCGTGAGCTCTGTTAGTATAAGAAAGCAAACCACTACTCAAAGGTGCAGCAATGAATTCATTATTTTTTATATGGGTGTTAAATCTACTGTATTCCAACTTCTCTATGGTTCATACCTCCAAATATTACTCATAGATGCATTGAAATAAGCAAACAACACACGAAAAGCAAAATCTATCAAAAACAGAACAGTCTGTAGTAATCTGCAGGTTTCGCCTACTTCTGAAACTCCAAAAAATTCAAATTAAATTGGTAAATTTGTGGAATTTGTCTACTAATCATATGCAAAAAGAATCAACTAAATAGCACGCTCAAGTAAAATCTGACAACCACTTTAGCGAGCGCTAACGATTCTGCATAAACTTCACACAAGTCTTCCCAAAGGTTCTACTTGGCACAAACACTAAACAAAACATGAAACCACATCTAATCAGAGGCTAGATGCAACATTTATTCACTAACTGCAACGAAAACAAAAAATATAAAGTTGGGTTGCCTCCCAGCAAGCGCTATCGTTTTACGCCCCTAGCTAGGCACGATACAAGATAAATCTAGGTATTGTCGTCTTTGATCTTCACCCTTTTAATGGTGTCAAGCTCGAATCCAGGAGGTTCTTTACGTTTACCTTCATATTCGGAAATCTTTAGATCTAAAGCATCCAACCGCTTATTACAAAGAGTAATCAACATATTCATGCGGTGGAGATTCCCACTAACACTTTTAAGAGGTTCAAGAGACTTTTGTAATATTTTTGTTACTTCGCAAATTTTCTCATAAACTTGCGTCCCTTTCGGGGTTGAATTTGACCCTTTTTGGGGAGGTAGTGTTCCCACTATTCCCTCTATAATTTCATGCGCGATACTAGGATCAACTTCGACAAAATTCCCTTTGGCAACGCAATCCAAGAGTTGTCTGTGAGACATATTCAACCCAACATAAAAATTGCGAAGCAAGATTCTAAAATTCACCTCTAAGGTGCACTTACGATAAGATTCCATCATCCTAAACCAAGCATCTTTTAAATTTTCTCCTTTCTTTTGCTTCAAGTGAAGCACTTCAAACTCGGGAGACAAAGGAGCGGATAAGGGACTAGCCATAATGACAAGCAAGCAAGCAGCAAGCGAACGATAAACACACGGCGGAAGAAGGGCAAATAAAACTGCAAGGGTGAAGTGGGGGAGAGGAAAACGAGAGGCAAAAAATGTAATGCGAAGGATAAGGGTTTGTGATAGGTACTTGGTATATGACTTTTGCGTAAGCCTCCCCGGCAACGACGCCAGAAATTCTTCTTGCTACTTCCTGAGCTTGCGTTGAATTCCCTCGAAGAGGAAAGGGAGATGCAGCACAGTAGCGTAAGTATTTCCCTCAGTTTTTGAGAACTAAGGTATCAATCCAGCAGGAGACCACGCGTGAGTCCCTCGCACCTGCACAAACAAATAAGAACTTCGCAACCAACGCGATAAGTGGTTGTCAATCCCTTTACGGAAACTTACGAAAGCGATCTGATAGAGATGATAGTTTATATTTTTGGTATTTTTGGTTTATAAGAACATCAAATAAAGCAATAAAAGAAAAGTAGATGTAGATTGATATGTTGAGAATAGACCCGGGGGCCATAGTGTTCTCTAGTGGCGTCTCTCATGGTAGCGATATTCTACGGCGGGTAAACAAATTACTGTCGAGCAATTGATAGAAAAGTTAATAATTATGAGACTATCTAGGCATGATCATTGTATATAGGCATCACGTCCAAGACAAGTAGACCGAAACGATTCTGCATCTACTACTATTACTGCACACATCGATCGCTATCCAGCATGCATCTAGTGTATTGAGTTCATAAGAGCAGAGTAACGCCTTAAGCAAGATGAAATGATGTAGAGGTATAAACTCAAGCAATATGATATAAACCCCATGTTTTCATCCTCGATGGCAACAATACAATACGTGCCTTGCTCCCTACTGTCACTGGGAAAGGAGACCCTAAGATTGAACCCACAACCAAGCACTTCTCTCATTGCAAGAACTATAGATCTAGTAGGCCAAACCAAACCAATAATTCGAAAAGACTTGTAAGGATATTATGAGCACACATAAAAAGTTCAGAGAAGAACCAAATATCTTTCATAGATAATCTTGATCATAAACTCACAATTCACCGGATCTCGACAAACACACCGCAAAAAGAGATTACATCGAATAGATCTAATCGAAGACCGATGAGAACTTTGTATTGAGATCCAGAGAGAGAGAAGAAGAGATCTAGATACTAGCTATGGACCCGAAGGTCTATGGTAAACTACTCACAACTCATGGTGAGGGCGATGATGATGATGAAAAAGAACTCCGTGATGGATCCCCCTCCAGTGGAGCTCCGGAACAGGCTCCAAGATGGGATCTTATAGGAACAGAAGGTTACGGCGGTGGAATTAGGGTTTTCTCTCTGTTGTCGAAGGTTTCAGGGTACCTAGACTTATATAGGAAGAAGGAGGACACCGGCAGGTGCTCGGGGGCCCCACGAGGCAGGGGCATGCCCTGGGAAGGGGGGCGCGCCCCCACCCTCGTGGGCAACCCCTTGATCCCCTGGCGTGGTTCTCAAGTCCCTCGTGCGTGATTTTCTCCAAAAATATCTCTCGCGAAGGTTTCATTCCGTTTGGACTCCGTTAGATATTCTTTTTCTGCAAAACCCTCAAACAGGCAAGAAATAGCAATCTGGACTGGGCCTTTCGGCTAGTAGGTTAGTCTTAGAAATGATATAAATTTGTATGATAAAGTCCATTGAACATCCAAGACTTCAAAATAATAGCATGGAATAATAAAAAATTATAGATACGTTGGAGACGTATCAAGGCGTGTAGCTGTCGTCGCTCGTCTCCTGAGACTCGACAGCCTTGGAAGAGCCACTAGATTCCCAAGGGCGATCGATGCTGCTAGGAGAGCCGACGGTGGGATCGATGGCTGTCATGGCGCCAGTCGCTGTGCCACCCTGACGGCCCCGTCCGGGGCAGCACTCCAGGCAGGGGAAGTGGAGACGCCCATGTCCTGTCAATTGCCACGCCTCAATCAACCCTACAGGCTTTTAGGGCCCGCGGCACTCCGCACTTGACCGTTGGCTTCGCCGCGAAGCCAAGTCCGAGGGCACCTTGGGCTCGGGGGCTACTGTCGGCATTCCGGGAATGGGGGTACCCAGACTTGCCTGCCTGTGGCCCAGAGCATGGCACATCCAATGGCCAGGTACGGCCCATCTGCATCAGCAAATTACTCAAGACTCTCGCGAGGGGCCAAGCCTCACGAGGCGGACGACGCAAGATTTCCCCTTGGGCGGCCTCACGAGCAGAGATATCAAGGCAAGGGACACCTCGCGAGGTTCGCGTGACGTCAGCCGTGACGACTAAGGCCAGGCGGGCGCCACTGGCGTAGGAAGCCAATTTTCTCTTTGGTGCTAAAGGGGCAAGAGCAGGCGAGGAGTCCCAAGGCGTCATTCAAAGGTTTCCATATCGGCGCCACGAGACCAAGACCAGCAGGACGGCAGTGCGAAGGTCAGGACAGTGCCCACGACGACGTCACCACCAAAGCCTTTGGCAAGCGAAGACCACCTTTTGACAGGATAGCTTGTACTAGTTGTCCCCCTTCAAACTTGGCCGTTGTGGGATCCCTTCCCGCTCAATATTTGGGAAGAGGACCCAGGCCTCTATAAATAGGACTAGCCACCACCATAGAAGGGGGATGATCCGGACATCGACGGAGAGGGGATCATTCATACCGCCCTGACACCCGCTAGCTCACCGAGACCAAGAACACCTCTCCTCAGGAGGTTGTTCTTCCCGTGTACTTGTTCGTCCTCAGCCTACAAGGCAATCCACCACACCACACTGGATTAGGGTATTACACCACAACGGTGGCCCGAACCAGTATAAATCCTTGTGTCTCTTATTCTTCGAGTTTGACGAGCCAGGCCTAGGAATTAGTGCGAGAGCGAACTAGATCGGAAAGGAGGGTCTTCGTGGGCACCCCAGCGTTCGAGCCTCAAGGGTTTGCCGGAACCCAAGATTCGACAGACATATTTCCAACAGTCTCCCACTTGCACTAGAGTCAATAATCTAGTATTACATGGTCCGTGTGTACTTTGCAAATATATATGCCCTCCCCCTTGATCGAGTCACGGATGGAATTGAAGTGTCTCTTTATGTGTCTGGTTCTCTTGTGAAACCTTGGTTCCTTGGCCAGAGCAATGGCACCAGTGTTGTCATAGAACAGAGTCATTGGGTCCAGTGCACTGGGCACAACTCCAAGATCTGTCATGAACTGCTTCATCCAGACAGCTTCGTTCGCTGCCTTTGAGGCAGCTATGTACTCCGCTTCGCATGTAGAATCAGCTACCACGCTTTGCTTGGAACTGCACCAGCTTACCGCTCCCCCACTTAGAATATATACATATCCGGTTTGAGACTTAGAGTCATCCGGATCAGTGTCAAAGCTTGCATCGACGTAACCCTTTATGACGAGCTCTTGATCACCTCCATAAACAAGAAACATTTCCTTAGTCTTTTTCAGGTACTTAAGGATATTCTTGACCGTGGTCTTGTGTTCCATTACAAGATTACTTTGAAACCTTCCGTCCATACTTATGGCAAGGCTGACATCTGGTCTTGTGCACATCATCGCATACATGATAGAGCATATGGCTGAAGCATAGGGGATGTCACTCATCTTTTCTCTATCATCTGTAGTCGTTGGGCATTGAGTCTTAGTCAACTTCACACCTTGCTAAACAGGCAAGAACCCCTTCTTGGACTGATCCATTTTGACCTTCTTCAAAATCTTATCAAGGTATGTGCTTTGTGAAAGTGCTATTAAGCGTCTCGATCTATCTCTATAGATTTTGATGCCTGATATGAAAGCAACTCCTCCTAGGTCCTTCATTGAAAAAATGTTGTTCAGATATTTCTTCACATTTTCCAATCTATATTGTTTCCAATCAGCAATATGTCATCCACATATAATATTAGAAACACTATAGAGCCCCCACTCACTTTAGTGTAAATACAAGCTTCTCTGAAAACTTGTATAAACCCAAACGCTTTGATCACCTCATCAAAGCGAAGATTCCAACCCCGAGATGCTTGCACCAGTCCATAAATGGATCACTGGAGTTTGCATACTTTGTCAGCATTCAATGGATCGACAAAACCTTCCGGTTGCATCATATACAACTCTTCCTTAAAAAAACCATTAAGGAACGCTATTTTGACATCCATCTGCCAGTTTTCATAATCGAAAAATGCATCTATTGCAAACATGATTCTGACGAACTTAAGCATTGCTACGGGTGTGAAAGTCTCATCGTAGTCAACTCCTTGAACTTGTGAAAACCCCTTTGTCACAAGTCGAGCTTTATGGACGGTGACATTACCGCTCGCGTCTATCTTTTTCTTGAAGATCCATTTATTCTGAATGGCCTTTCGCCCTTCAGGTAATACTTCCAAAGTTCACACTTTGTTTTCATACATGGATCCCATCTAGGACTTCATGGCCTCTAACCATTTGCCGGAATCCGGGCCCACCATCGCTTCTCCATAGCTAGTAGGTTCATCGTTGTCCAACAACGTGACATCTAAGACAGGGTTACCATACCACTCAGGAGTAGCATGTATCTTTTTCAACCTACGAGGTTCGATAGTAACTTGATTCGAAAGCTCATGATCACCATCATTAGTTTCCTCTTCAACTGACGTAGGCGCCATAGAAACTTCTTTCTGCACTGCGCTACTCTCTAGTTGAAGTGAAGGTTCAACAACCTCATCAAGTTCTATCTTTCTCCCACTCAATTCTTTTGAGAGAAACTCTTTCTCGAGAAAGGAACCGTTCTTAGTGAAAAACACTTTGGCCTCGGATCTGAGATAGAAGGTATACCCAAACGTCTCCTTTGTGTATCCTATGAAGACTCATTTGTCCGCCTTGGGTTCGAGTTTTTCTGGCCGAAGCCTTTTGACATAAGCATCGCAACCCCAAACCATAGTTCATACTGTGTCGTGTCTACAGACTTAGATGGTGCCCTATTTAAATTGAATGCAGTTGTCTCTAATGCATAACACCGAAACGATAGTGGCAAATCGGCAAGAGACATCATAGAACGCACCATATCCAATAAGGTACGATTACGACATTCAGACACACCATTACGCTGTGGTGTTCTAGGTGGCATAAACTGTGAAACAATTCCACATTGTCTTAAGTGATTGCTAAACTCATAACTCAGATATTCTCCCCCTCGATCGGATCATAGGAATTTAATCTTCTTGTTACGATGATTCTCGACTTAACTCTAAAATTTCTTGAACTTTCCTAGCGTTTCAGACTTATGCTTCATTAAGTAAATATACCCATGTCTACTCAAATATTCAGTGAAGGTGAGAAAATAATGATATCCACCGCGCGTGTCAATACTCATCGGACCGCACACATCAGTATGTACGATTTCCACAAAGTAACTTTCCCTTTCCATTGTTCCGAAAAAGGGGTTTTGGTCATCTTGCCCATGAGGCATGGTTCGCATGTGTCAAGTGATTCAAAATCAAGAGACTCCAAAAGTCCATTAGCATGGAGTTTCTTCATGTGCTTTACACCAATATGACCTAAGCGGCAGTGCCAGAAAAAATGTTACTATCATTATCAACCCTACATCTTTTGGCATCAATGTTATGAACATGTGTATCATCACTATCGAGATTCAATAAGAATAAACCCCTCACAATGGGTGCATAACCATAAAAGATATTACCCATATAAATAGAACAACCATTATTCTCTGATTTAAATGAGTAACTGTCTCGCATTAAACAAGATCTAGATATATTGTTCATTCTCAATGAAGGCACTAAATAACAATTATTCAGGTCTATCACTAATCCCGATGGTAATCAAAGAGCGAGCGTGCCGACAGCGCTCACATCAACCTTTGAACCATTTCCCACATGCATCGTCACTTCGTCCATCGTCATCCTCCATCTATTGCGTAGTTCCTGTTTAGAGATGCAAATGTGAGAAACCGCACCGCACCGGTATCAAATACCCAGGCACTACAACGAGAGTTGGTTAGGTACACATCAATACCATGTATATAATATATACCTTTGTTGGCCCCCTTCTTGTCAGCTAGATTCTTGGGGCAACTCCGCTTCCAGTGGCCAGTTCCCTTGCAGTAGAAGCACTCAGTTTCCGGCTTTCGTCTAGCCTTGGGTTTCTTCACGGGAGGAGCAACTGCTTTGCCACCTTTCTAGAAGTTTCCCTTATTTCCCTTGCTCTTAGTGGTTTTATTGACCATCAACACTTGATGCTCCCGCCGGATGTCTGAATCAGCGACTTTCAGCATCGTGAACAGCTCGGAGACTGACCTATTCATCCCTTGCATGTTATAGTTCAAGACAAAGCTCTTGTAGAGCTAGCTAGTAGAGATTCAAGAACTCTGTCAGCGATCACCTCAGGCGGGAGCTCAACTCCCAACTCAGCCATACGGTTGTAGTACCCAGACATTCTGAGTATGTGCTCACTGACAGAACTGTTCTCCTCCATTTTGCAGGTATAGAACTTATCAGAGGTCTCATACCCCTCGATCCGGGCATTTTTCACAAAAATAAACTTCAACTCCTAGAACATCTCATATACTCCATGTCATTCGAAATGCCTTTGAAATCCCAGTTCTAAGCCATACAACATGGCACATTGAACTATTAAGTAGTCATCAACAAGCGACTGCCAGGCATTGATAATGTCCACAGACGCGGGAGCGGGTGGCACACCAAGCGGTGCATCAAGGACATAAAGCTTTTGGGCAGCCCTGAGGATAATCCTTATAATGCTACCATCATCCAAAGCAAAATAAAATGCATAAAAGGATTAACATTACATGCAAATCATATGTGACATAATATGGCCATCATCTTGTGTTTTTGATCTCCATCTCCAAAGCACCATTATGATCTCCATCTTCACCGGCATGACACCATGATCTCCATCATCATGATTTCCATCATCGTGTCGCCATCGGGGTTGTCACGCCAACCATGCTTCTACAACAATTGCTACCGTTTAGCGATAAAGTAAAGCATTACATAGCACTTAATGATTAACATGCAACTCGTACAATAATTAAAGACAACCCTATGGCTCCTGTCAGTTGCCATATTCATCGACATGCAAGTCGTAATAATCTATACAAAATGTGATCATCTCATACATCAAATATATATCATCATGTCTTTGTCCATATCATATCACATCATACCCTGCAAAAACAAGTTAAACGTCCTCTAATTGTTGTTGCATGTTTTATGTGGCTGCTATGGGTATCTAGCAAGAACGATTCTTGACTAGGCAAAGCCAGAACAATGATATACAAATTGGTATTCAACCTTCTACAAGGACTGCTTTATACAACCCGATTCAACTAAGGTGGGAGAGATAGACCACCGCCAACCATCTTAATGCAACAAGTTGCATGTGTGTTGATGGAACCGGTCTCAAGTACGTGGACATGTAAAGTTGGTCCGAGCTTCTTCATCCCACAGTACCGCTGAATATCAACACCCACAAACTCCTTTGTGTTCTACTCATGATGTCATCTACACATAGACCGAGCTCATGATGCCACTGTTGGGGAACGCTGCATGGGAAACAAAAAAATTCCTACGATCACCAAGATCAATCTAGGAGATGACCATCGATGAGAGGAGAGCTAGATCCACATACCCTTGTAGATCACTAAGCGGAAATGTTAAAGAATGTGGTTGATGTAGTGGTACGTCTTCGCGATCCAATCACGATTCGTCCCGCGAACTTCGCTCTAGTGCCGAACGGACGGCACCTCCGCGTTCAACACACGTACGGCTTGATGATGCCTTCACCTCCTCGATCCAGCGAGCGATGTGAAGTAGTAGCTTGAGTCCTCCGGTAGCACGACATCGTGGCAGCGACGGTGGAGGAATTGCGACAGAGCTTTGCTAAGCACTACGCAGAGAAGGAGAAGACCAAGAGAGAGAGAGGCAGTGCAATGGAAAGGATAGGGTACGGCTGCCCTCTCACCCCCTCTCTATATATAGGGGGGAAGGGGAAGGAGGAGGCGCCCTAGGGTTTCCCTAGGGGAGGGGCGGCTGCCACAGGGGAATCCTAGATGGGTTTTGGCACTCCAACCCCTAGGAGACAAGGCCCCCAAGCTAGGAGGGCCGGCTACCCTAGGGGAGGCGCCCCACCTCTCCTGGTTACGTGAGATGGGGTGGGAGGGGCGCTCAGCCCCATAGTGGTCTAGTGTGCCCCCTCCCCTTGGCCCATAAGCCCCCCACAACACTTGTCGGGGCCTCCGAAATCCCTTTCCGTACTCCGATGATTCACCCGGTAACCTCGGTACACTTCCGGACTCCGATTACCTTCGTCCTATATATCGATCTTCACCTCCGGACCATTCCGGAATTCTTCGTCACATCCGGGATCTCATCCGGGACTCCGAACCACCTTCGGTAACCACCATAATGACTCAACTATACTAATATCGTCACCAAATGTTAAGTGTGTAGACCCTGCGGGTTTGAGAACTATGCAGACATGACCGAGACACCTCTACGGTCAATAACCAATAGAGGGACCTAGATGCCCATATTGGTTCCCACATATTCTATGAAGATCTTATAGGTCGAACCTCGATGTCAAGGATTCAGTTAATCTCGTATGTAGTTCCCTTTGTCTATCAGTATGTTACTTGCCCGATAATCAATTGTCGGTATCTCCATACCTAGTTCAATCTCGCTATCGGCAAGTCTCTTTAATCGTTCCATAATACAAGATCCCGTGACTAACTCATTTGTAACATTGCTTGCAAGCTTATTATGATATTGTATTATCGAGTGGGCCCTGAGATACCTCTCCGTCATACGGAGTGACAAATCCCAGTCTTGATCCATGCTAACTCAACAGACACCCTCGGAGATACCTGTATGGCACCTTTAAAGTCACCCTGTTACGTTGCAACATTTGGTACACACAAGGTACTCTTTCGGTGTCAGTGAGTTGCATGATCTCATGGTCATAGGAACATATACTTGACATGCTGAAAACGATACCAATAAACTTGACACGATCATATGCTACTTTTATAGTTTGGGTCTTGTCCATCACATAATTCTCCTAATGACGTGACCTCATTATCAAATGAAAAATCATGTCCATGGCTAGGAAACAATAGCCATCTTCGATCAACGAGCTAGTCCGGTAGAGGCTAACTAGGGACATCTTGTTGTCTATGTATCCACGCATGTATTTGAGTTTCCGATCAATACAATTCTAGCATGGACAATAAATGATTAACATGAACACCGAAATATAATAATAACTTCTTTATTATTGCTTCTAGGGCATATTTCCAACAATTTTTGCAAAATATTTCATTGTCTTCATCTTCATTCACTTGGCGGTGCATTGCCACGTGATCAAGTGCCTCCATTTCTTCCTCACTCATAGAGGCATAGGTGCCGTCGTCGTTGGCGATAATGGTGCGCCGTGTTGGACATTGGTATGTATTGTGTCCTCGGCCTTGGCATGTGCAACACTTGATGGAACTTGTCTTGTCGGCCTCATTGACTGGAGTAGATGATGATGACGTTCGTGGCTTGTAGTTTCTTGTAGGAGGACGACTCAAAGATGTAATCGGTTTCTTGTTGCTTGACTTGTCACTATTACCTGGAGAAGGTTTTGTCGAAGGAGAAGGCGTCGAAATTGTCTAATCTTAATCGTAGGTCTTCGAATAGTACTTGGCGTATTTGAAGTCACCTTGCACTTGTCACTTCGCCTTGGTCGCTTGGTGAACTAGCTCAAGTAATTTGGAGTACGGTTCATGGGCCAATCCCAAAAGCATGATGGCGGCTTAGGTGAGGGCCCAAGGCCTTAGGCGGCTTAAAGCATGTAAGTATCAACCGCCATATATGTGACTTGTATTGTAAGGCATGTAACAAGAGTCGCCGGGCTGGACACTATTGTATGAGTCGACCGGGACTCCGTAGACCGGAGGGCGTCAACACGTGTATATAAGGGGACGACCCGGCAGCGGTTTAGGGCAAGAAACAACAGATCGAGAGCTAGGCAAGCGCATCCGTACCCTAGCAATCGACACCCCAGGAATTCCACCTCAAACTGGATTAGGTTTTACCCTCACTGCAAGGGGCTGAACCAGTATAAACTCTTGTGTCCTTTGTCTTGTTTTTAACCCCTTTAATCTAACCACGCTGCTATGGCTCTGCAATCAAGTCCTTACCTTAGGACATCTACCGTGACAACTCCATGATAGTTGGCGCCCACCATGGGGCCTACAGCCTGTGGTTTCGAGTTCTTGAAGGGCAACTTCGAAGGGCTCAAGGGATACGCTGTGAGCCGGATGAGCAAGAGTCGTCGCAGCAAGCTTTACATTGGTGACGCAGGCTGGGGTCCCGAGGCCGGCTCCATTGAGTATGGGTACCGGGTCCCCTTCGGAGGAATTCACGTCTTCATTGGCAAGATCGGCGAACCGAGCCCTGAGCCGGACACCTGCACTGACATCGTCGAGGCGGCTTAGCATGCGCGACCCGCTTGGATTCGGCCAGCTAGGAAGCATGCCTTTGTTGGGTACATCCAGTGCACTAGAAGCTCCGGGTCTCATGAAGAGATGGTCGTTCTCTCTAATGGCGAGTCATCCACAGGTGAAACTAACTCAATGTCTCGGATGCAAAGCGGACGGCTTGGGGCTCATCTGACGGTAGCAGTATTCCGGACCTCTATGAGCCGCTGAGAAGGGTGGCGATTTTCATGACTAGCACCCAGCCGACTCTCAGATCAACAGTTGTCGGGGCCATAACACCCAGCACGACGGCAGCTAGGCAGGCGCAGACGGCTGAGCATGCTAGCAAACTCAAGTTTTGTTAGATCTGTTGGAGAATTTGGCGACTCTGATGGGGACAGAGGTAACCCCAGAAAACTAGGACCAACACAAGATAGATGTGGATAAGTTGCGACAGGAGATAGCACAAGCTAAAGAAGACCTGGCAGTGGAGAACGCCATGATGACTGGGGAACGGGCTGTTTCGGACGCATGGGCCTAGCGGAGTCTTACCGGCTCTCAGTGGGTCAGAACGCGGCTAATGAAGCCCTGAGGAGAAAGCAACAAAGTCGTCTCCCCTTAGTTTATGAGCCAAGGAATCTTTTTAACACAGATGGAGCAGGGGGCAGTAGTCCACCGGTGTTAAACCGGAAGACAGAGGTACCCAGGACTGGTGGTCCGGTTCACCAGAGTGTGACAGGTTCTGTGTATGCAGATCAAAGTCGCCCGGCACCTCGTTACCCGGCGGCACCAGTGGGTCACCATTCCAACCCTCTGGATAACATGATAGCAGCGGCAGCAAGGCTGGCGGCTTTGCCAGTGGAAGACGAAACTCCGGTAGCGATGGAAACCCGGAGGGCTCAGGAACTGCTTCAGACAGCACAGCAGCAGTAGCAGGCGTATTATTATAGTCGAGCCCTGATTCATTCAACCCCCCGTCCAAGTGCCAGCTATAGCAGGCATGTTGACTCGCCAGAGGTTTCAAGCATAGAGTGGCGCCGTAACTCGCCTCACGGACATAACCCAGCGTGGCATGACGCCAATGCACAGGATCTGGTGGATCAGGGTAGGATGCGCCGAGAGGCTGAGTTGGCAGCTCAGGCGGCAAATCATCAGTCGGCTCCATATTACCCGGCAACCTTAGTGGAGACAGGTAGGACGTCTAGAGCTTGGGGTGTGCCATGCTTGGCGGCAGCTATACGGAACGAGCGGTTGCCTAAGGGTTTTAAGGGCCCTCGTAAGGTGCCCAACTACACAGCGGATCAACCCCGTGAGGCTTGGATAGAGAGTTATGAGATGGCTATGGAGATGTTGGACGTTAGCGAAGCCGCATGTAATAAATATTTCACTATGATGCTAGAAGGCACGGCTTGTAACTGGTTAAAAGGATTACCCGTCAATTCCATCGGATCATGGGCAGAGTTGAAGGCCAAGTTCATTAAGCGCTTCAAGGATACGTGCAAGCAGCCCATGTCGATCGTGGATCTAGATTCCTGTGTTCAAAACGAGGGCGAATCAACGACTAGTTGAGTGCGCCGGGTCTCAACCATCATGCACTCCTCAGATAAGATCAATGCTGAATCGGCGATATTAACGTTGGAGAAGAATTGTCATTTTCCTCCACTCATGCTAAAGCTGGGCGGCTTAAGAGCCATTGTAGTGATATGGGGGGAGCTTACGGCGGCTCTCGTCAAGTATGTCGGATCTCGGTTTCCAGCAAAACCCTTAAGGTTTGAACTCTGGGGTGCGCACGAAGATCTCTCCTTCCGCCCTAGCTCATCAACTCAACAGCCCTAAGCCTAGATCGTTAGATCCAATGAACAAGAGACACAAAATTTATACTGGTGCAAGCCACCGTAGTGGTGTATCACCCTACTCCAGTGTGGTGTGGTGGATTGCCTTGTAGGTAGAGGAAGAACTAGTACATGGATGAACTGCCTCTTGGGGAGAGGTGTTCTTGAGCTCGGGTGAGCTTGTGGTGTGTGAGAGATCTCAATGATCCGATCCCCTCTATGATGGTGGCTAGGCCCTACTTATAGTGGCCAAGGTCCTCTTCCCAAATATTGAGCAGGAAGGAATCTCACAACGGCCAAATTTGAAGGGGGACACCTAGTACAAGCTATCCTAACAAAAGGTGGTCTTCCCTGCCAAAGGCTCTGGTGGTGACGCCGTCGTGGGCTCTGTGATGACCTCTGTCCTGCCGTACTGCTGGTCTTGGTCTTGTTGCACCGATATGGAAACCTTTGCCCAACGCCTCGGGACTCCGCGCCTAAACCTGCTCCATCAGCACCGAATAGGAAACTGGCACTCTGTGCCCGCTGGCGCCTGCCTGGCTTTGGTCGTCACTGCTCACGCCATGAGGACCTCGCGAGGTGCCCCTCGCCTTGATATCTCCGATCCTCACGAGCCGGGCTAGCGAGGCCGCCCCAGGGGATGCCCTGTGTCGTCTACCTCGCGAGGCATGGCCCCTCGCAAGGGTCTTGAGTGTTGCTGAAGATGCTGGGCCACACTAGGCCGCCTTGCGAGCCACGCTCTGGGCCACAGGCAGGCAAGTCTGGGTACCCCCGTTCTTAGAATGCCGACAGTAGCCCCTGGGCCCAAGGTGCGCTCGGGCTTGGCTTCGCGACGAAGCCAAGGGCTAAGTGCGGAGCGCCACGGGCCCCAAAGCCCGCGGTCCTGACTGATGCGTGGTGATTGACGGGACGTGTGCGTCTCCACTTCCGCATATAGCCTCAATTTTCGCCCGGCCGGTGGCCACTGTTACCTGCTAGATTTTGCTTCCTCTGTCAGCGGCGCGCCCGGCGGTTTTCTTCATCTTCTGAATCCCCGTCTCCGCACAGATCCAACACCAAATCCCTCTGCCGTCATGGCTTCTGGAAGAGAGAAGGGAAGGGGAGCAAAACCCTGCGCCTCGGCTTCCTCGCCGCCAGTTTTCATGCCCGCCACCAAGTAGTCAGTGGTGATTAATGAAGAGATCATGGAGAAGGTGCGCCCGGCGCTCGCCGCCATCTCCAACGAGTGGCGGGCAACGGTGGCTTGGCCTGCTTCTCGCGCCGCGATTGACAGGTCTGCCACCGAGGTCCCCCTTCATCTCCATGCCCTTTGGGATGGCTTCATACCTCCCTTCTCCAACTTCTTCAACGCGGTGCTATCGCACTACCAAATCAGTGCGCTGCATCTTGACCCTCAGTCCATCATCCTCCTTGCCGTTTTCGCCTTCGTCTGCGAGGCCATGGTGGGCATTGCTCCCTCCGTGGCCTTGTTCCGCCACTTCTTCTCGCTCCATCTGACGGACGCGCTCCAATGCTCTAGATGCATGTACTTCCAAACCATCGCGGCAACGGCCAACGCGGGCATAGATTTCGACCTTGAGCCGATTGTTGGTGGCTTCGGGAAGCAGTGGGTGTTCGTCGATGTCGGGGTGCGCAGCCCTCTGTTGCTCCCAGCCCAGAGCCCAGCCACTCCGAGCTCCGACTAGGCCATGTGAGGCTTGCCAACCTAAAGCTAGCACCTGTCTGGTTCCGATTCGCCAGGCTACGGAGGCTTGGTGTAACGGCGCCGATGGTGGTCAGGGAGTTCATCCAGTGCCGCGTCGTGCCGCTCCAATGCCATTCTCGGCCGATGTGGGCCTTCTCCGGTCATGGAGACCGCATGAAGCTTCAGGCGCCCGCTCTTCCTCCCGAGGCACGGCGCACAGTGCTCAAGATCCTGACATGAGATTCGTCGCCGGCACGCCTACCGCAGGAGGGCTGTCTCTTGTACTGCTGTTCGAACAAGATGGAGTTCGTGAGGCAGATGCCCTCTTTCGACGAATGGGGGCTTCGTCCGCCCAGGCTTGTAGGGTCTTGTGAGAACCCAGGCTTGTAGGGTCTCGCGAGAACCCAGTCTGTGTGGCTCCCTCGCTCGCTGTTGTTGAGGCGGTTGCCTCGGAGGTGGGTACTGGGGGAGAACTGTTGCCAAGGGCCGGAGGTTCTGCTGCCTCTGCTCTGACACCTCCTGAAGTTCCTGAAGTTCCATCCTCTGGAGTTCAAGGGAGTCGCCCCGAAGGAGTGGTTGGAGTGCAAGTGCCTCCGGATGCTCCTGAGGCCGAAGCCCCCATGGGCTCTTCGCTTCGTCATGAGGGGGGTGCTGGTGCCTTGGGAGGCGCCTTGGTTGTGCCCGATGTTGCCGACCGCTTCCGGGGTTTCGGCCGGCTCTGGCTAAATTTCGAAGTTCTCCGCAAGAGGGGGAGGGTCCCTAGTTACGCTGCCCCCCGACCGCTGAAGCTGAGGAGGCTCATTGCCATAAAGGAGTGAGTAGCTTGCTCTTTTGACCTCTTGTGTGTTGCCTTCCTTCCTAACTGTGATTCCTCGACCTCGTCTGCCAAGACTATGACACCCATCGAGGAGCTGGCCCCTTCGGCCTCGAGCCTCTCACCTGCTCGTGGCGCCCCTGGGCGATGTGCCTCGCTGGTCGTGATGCCACCCACGAGGACGAGCGCACCAGCTTGGCGCCTCGACCCCGCATTCTCGGCGTTCCTTCGCCACAACCCCGCCCGGGGTCTAGGGAGTGTGCCAAGGGCTCCCCCGCTTGTCGTTGAACGTGCCGGGGCCACTTCGGCTCTAGCGTCTTCTTCAAGCGGTGGGTCCTAACCCCTCCGGGCTCCGGCAGAGGCCCGAGAGACTCCTGGGGTGGAGGAGATACTGGCTCCACCTTCAGGGGGAGACGGGTCTCCTCAGACTTCTTCAACTGCTCCTGGTGCCGAGGATGGCCTTGGTCTCCTGCTCGAGTCGGTGCGCAGGCGCGGAGCTGCCCGCCATGAGCTTCTCCAGGAGGCGGCGGACGCGTTGGGCCGGCTTGGGAAGGAGCTTGAGGGGGCCGACGCTTGTCTTGAGGCTGAAGGTCTTCAACTGCTAGATGAGTGGCGCCGGCTAAGGGTGGCCATCAACCTTGGTCGCGTCCAGCATGAGAGCGCCAACGCGAAGGTAGAAGCGTCCTTGCCGCCTCGCGAGAGGCCTGCACCCAAGACCTGGAGGAGGCTAGGGATGCCGACGCCCGTCGTGAGGCCGTGGAGAGGCGCCTCAAGGAGCTTCAGGTCTTGAACGCCGACTTGGAGGACCGTGCTGAGGTGCGCAGGGCCGCCCTGGCGTCGATGCGGGGGATTCCCCTCGAGGAGGCGGAGGTCTTGAGGCGCGACGAGGTGCTGATGCTGGAGGCCACTGAGCACAGCCCGGAGCTTGAGTGACTGGAGGCGAGAGAGCGCCACGTGATACGTCCGAAACGTATTTATAATTTCTGCTTGCTCCATGCCACTTTTGGGTGATATTGCTATGATATTCATACACTTCCATACACTTTTGATCATATTTGGACTAACTTACTAATCCAGTGCACCCCAGTGCCAGTTTCTGTTTTTGGCTGTTTTGGTATTTCAGGTTTTCACGTTTCGAGAACTGCCCAGAAAAATCCAGAAAAATTATATAAAAAATCCGCGATACGGAAACAACACTGCGTCCGAAGGGTAACCTGGGGGGGCCACAGGGGCTCCTAGCGCCCTGTGGGCGCGCCCCCCCTGGGCCGCGCCGGGGGGGCGCCTCGGCCCCCCGAGGACCCCCGGTGCCCTACTTTGGCATATATTTAAAGGGTTCCCCATAACCCTCAAAACATGACTTCTTTTCGCGATCCCATCTCTGTTCCGCCGCCGCCGCCGCTTCCAAGATCGGGAGCACCAGGAGAACTCTTCCCAGCACCCTGCCGGAGGGGAGGATCACCACCGGAAGCTTCTCCACCACCATGGACGCCTCCCGGATGACTCGTGAGTAGTCTCCGTTGGACCATGAGTCCATGACCAGTAGCTATGTGATGTTCTCCTCCCGTTCTTGTGCTTCACTAATTAGTCCTCGTGAGCTGCCCTACATGATCGAGGCACCTATGTAATCCTTATGTTGTTGCTATGTTGAGTTTGCTGGGATCCGATGGATTATGAGATTATGTTCAGATTGATCTTGAGTAATATATTTGATTCACCTCTTTTATATTTTAGTTCATAAGTAATTCTTGCATGTTCTCCGTTGTTATTTATTGCTTTGGCCGAGTAATAGGTAGTGACTCCAAGAGGGAACGCTATGCTCGATTGTGAGTTCATGCCCCTCGATGACTGGCTTGAGTGACAGAAACATGAGTCTAGGGGATGTGATGTTGCCACAAGGGGGAAAACAACGGTGCTTGTGCCCGCGGGTGCAAGGATTGTTTACTTTACGCAAAGTTCTTTTAATGCAGTTGTCTGTTGCATTGAGTTTACACTATGGGTGGGACTCGCAACTTAATACCAGCGAGATGTTCTGGATAGATATCTCAAGGTGGATGATTAGTAGTAGATATTGATGGATTTCGGTCTACTTACTTTGGCGTACCGCCCATGCTTCGAACCTCAACCTTTCTTGCAATGTAGTCAGCATTGGTTTGCGTTCGTGGTCCCGTCAATTGCCCAGCTGTAATTTGTTTACCTCACATATCTGTTTTATCATCTTTTGGGAGAGAGACATCACTAGTGAACATCATGAGACTCCGGTCCATATTACCATCATTGATCACATCCACTATTTACTTTCCATTACTATTTACTATTGCAAAAACTATCTATCACTACTATCACTGCTTTTAACCCTTTGTGAACTACAAGGCCGGAGAGATTGACAACCTCTCTGTACTCGTTGGGAGCAAAGTTATTTGTATCTGTGTGCAGGTCCACGTCGATTGCTAATTGCGCCGTTAGCAGTTAACACCTACTTGTTGAACCTAGGAGTTTCTGGGGATTCGATCCTTGGCATCTTTGCTAGGGGAAAACACTTCTACTTACTGCATCTTACACCTTCCACTTGGGGTAACCAACGAGGGGTTCGAGGCCCATCACCACGTGACCCTAGCTGAGGACGCCATCTCCGCTCGTGAGTCCAGGGTCCAGGAGGAAATTGATTGCAGGGTGGCGAAGGCCCGCGCCGACCTCTTCGAGGGGTATAACTTGAAGTTGGAGTTCCAGCGAGTGGAGGCCGGCGGGAGGGCCGCTGCCCACAGGACGAGGCTGAGGGAGGCAGAGCTGCATGAGTGGGCCGCTGCGGCTGCCCAGTCTTCTGCCCAGGCCGAGTTGGCCTCCGCGCAGGAAGAGCTGGCCTCGCTCCGGAGACAGGTCGATGAGGCCGCGGTCCTTGCAAGGCAGCGCGAGGACGAGGATGACTGTCGACTCGTGCTGCAGCATGAGCATGGCCCCATGCTGCGGACTCTTCGGTCGAGGGCAAACCGGGCAGTGGGAACCATCTGTGAGGAGAACGCCCCTAACCCCCACATGGAGGACTACGCCGGTTATCTTGTCTTCTTCCCCGAGATCATGACACGCCTGGAGAACCGGGCCATGAGGGCCCACCGCCTTGTCGAGGAGAAAAGCTGGGGCCTCCTGGGTCGTGCGTTCTCCCAGGTTTTCGGCTACATCCAGAGCATGGACCCCGACTTTGACTTCGGTGCTGCCATCGCCCCTGTGCCTGGGGCTGTCCGAGACAACCTGGCGCACTGGGTGGACGACCACGTGGATGCCCTAGTCCAAGCCTTCGCCACTGACGATGATGATGACGTGGTCGTGGCGGATGAAGGAGGCGCGGTCGAAGATGCCGGTGACGTGTCCAGCGATAGCATTGGCGGTGCATATGAGGCTGGCCTGGATGGCTCGGTGAGTGATATGTCCGATTGAGCTCGTATTCTTCTGACATGATCCTGCACGCATAAACTTGCAGAAGCCCCGTGGGGCATGAGAGCATTTGACGGGGGAAGCCCCCTATGTGGGTAAATCAGTATTCCGTTTTCTTCCTTTTTGTTTGGTGATTGAATCCGAACCTGATGCTTGTGTCCTCAAGCCTTTCTAGCTTAGATGTTGTAGCGCCTTATCTAGATCTTCCCTGTCTTCGTGAGGGTTGTGAGGCCGTGGGATCGCCTCCCTCCTAAGGTAGACATCAGTCGGTCCGCGCCGTAGGCTTCCTGAGCAGTGCTTGGCCCTACTTCGGGAAACATGGCCAGCGGCGTCCCGTCGGCCGTGGCAGGATGCCGACGCAGCATAACTGCGGCGCGTAGACTATTGCCCCCAGAGGGTCCTGCCGAGGTTGTAGTGGCAAGCCAAGTGGAATTAGCCTTCTAGCCCCTGGGCCTGAGGGCCCGGAGTAAGATTTTTTAGACATCCAGAAGTGGCAAAATCCAGCAGAAATCAAAAAGAACTTCCCCCCCCGTTTTGGCATTAAGCGAGAATTCAAATTCAACTCGAAAGACACGGCGAATCCAATTACAAAAAGGGAGGCGAGGAAAGCAAATAGCCGCGTCCTGATCCTATATAGTCTTCAGTCGTCTCACCAGCGCGGAGCTAACTGCTGCCACTAGGACGTGGGAGGGAGCCCCCGAGGCTCGAGGGCGGCTCTCCGGAGACTCCGGGGCGTGTACAGCCCCACTCATTATTACGTGAGAGTGTCACAGGCGGAGATCTTCACAGGCCTGAGCCTTACTTCATATCGCCAGACGAGGGCCCCGCCTTGCGCCACCCTCGACCTCCGTTGGGGCGACCGGAAACCAGGACAGGACCACGGAGGCAGAAAGGTGACGCCATCGGCGCCCTCGGCGACCACGGGCCTTCTGCCGGGGGGGAAGCTTGGCGAGGCTCACCCCGACAGAGGACCTACTTTCGCATACTTCCCTGCTCCTCACGCCACTCTAGGCCTTCTACGCACAGCCCCCAGCGTTCCGCTCCGGTTAAGGGCGAAGCGGTCGCTCTCGGGTCGTCGACCATCGCCGTGGTCTGATTCACCTGCAGTCCATAGTTAGCGTACGCCTACTGCTGTGATACCTGCGGTGCTTTGTTGTCATCGCTGAAGGGGTCCACGGCGTCCCCGGGTGACCCACGATAATCTTCTTCCTCGTGAGCCTCGCCATTCCATCCCGGACCGTGGAAAGCATTGGGGTTCTCCTCGAACACGTATGCCAGGTCCACCATGCGGGGCATGTAGGCTTCGTCTGTAGCCCCACCAAGGGTGCAACCCCCGTGCCCCATGCCTTGAGCCCCCGGTTGCAGCATCTGGTTTAGGCGCCCGCTGGGTTGAACCCCGTCGTACATTCTCGAAGGGCCGCCGGTGTCTGCTCTTGTTGGTGATGAGGTTACTGCAGTCGTAGGGAGGGCACCGGCGCGCCTACTGGTGTCGCCGAGTCTTATAATCATTCCGAGGGGTGGCAACACCGGTCGGGGCCTCACTAGCGCCCCACCTGCGACCTAGGGCGGGGGTGAGGAGCAGAACGGTGGTGCGCCTCCGCAAGCGCAGCCCAGTAGCTCAGCAACGCGTTCCAGCAGCATGTCGCGGGTGCTCTCGGCCAGCCTGCATCGTAATAGCTCCCGCGCCACGATGAGCGCAACCCTCGTGTTCGCCTGGTCCTGTCGGGTTTAAGGTGTCGTCGCCGCTGCGTGGTTTGCAGAGCGCGTGCACCGGAACACCGAGGTGGTGGCCGCCGGCCCGCGCGGCCCACGGCCGGCGGCGATGGGTGGTGCTGGGGCAGCCTGGAGCGCAGGGTTGACGTCTCCGTGGTCGGGCTTCGCCGCCCGTGCTGGCCAGGTCGCCCAGCAGTTGGCAGGAGCCCCCTGGTTGTCGACCATCAGGACGCGGGGTGATGACGGTGCAGACGACGGATGAACAGATCCGGTGCACCCCTACCTGGCGGGCCAAATGTCGGATATTGTGTTCCGGCAAAACCCTTAAGGATCAAACTCTGGGGTGCGCACGAAGATCTCTCCTTCCGTCCTAGCTCGTCAACTCAATAGCCCTAAGCCTAGCTCGTCAGATCCAATGAACAAGAGACATAAGATTTATACTGGTTCGGGCCACCGCTGTGGTGTAACACCCTAATCCAATGCGGTGTGGTGGATTGCCTTGTAGGAAGAGGAAGAAGTAGTACATGGATGAACTACCTCCTGGGGAGAGGTGTTCTCGAGCTTGGGTGAGCTTGTGGTGCGTGAGAGATCTCGATGATCCGATCCTCCCTATGATGGTGGCGAGGCCCTATTTATAGTGGCCAGGGTCCTCTTCCCAAATATTGAGCGGGAAGGAATCCCAGAACAGCCAAATTTGAAGGGGGACAGCTAGTACAAGCTATCCTGACAAAAGGTGGTCTTCACTGCCAAAGGCTCTGGATGTGATGCCGCCGTGGGCTCCGCGATGACATCTGTCCTGCCGTCCTGCTGGTCTTGGTCTTGTTGCACCGATATGGAAACCTTTGCCCGACGCTTCGGGACTCCGCGCCTGCACCTGCTCCTTTAGCACTGAAGAGGAAACTGGCACTCTGCGCCCGCTGGCACCCGCCTGGTTTGGTCGTCACTGCTCACGTGATACGTCTCCAACGTATCTACTTTTCCAAACCCTTTTGCCCTTGTTTTGGACTCTAACTTGCATGATTTGAATGAAACTAACCCGGACTGACATTCTTTTCAGCAGAACTGCCGTGGTGTTGTTTTTGTGCAGAATTAAAAGTTCTCGGAATCACCTGAAAATCAATGGAGAATTATTTTGGAAAATATAAAAAAAATCTGCAAGAAGATCCATACCAGGGGGCCCACACCCTGTCCACGAGGGTGGGGGCACGCCTCCCTTCCTAGGGCGCGCCCCTTGCTTCGCGGGCCCCCTGGTGCTCCACCGACATATCCCCAAATCCTATAAGTTCACTTTCGGGGAGAAAAAAATCAGGGAGAAAGAATTATCGCATTTCATGAGACGGGGCCGCCGCCAAGCCCTAATCTCTCTCGGGAGGGTTGATCTAGAGTCCGTTCGGGGCTCCAAAGAGTGGAGATCGTTGCCATCGTCATCATCAACCTTCCTCCATCACCAATTCCATGATGCTCAATGCCGTGCGTGAGTAATTCCATCGTAGGCTTGCTGGACGGTGATGTGTTGGATGGGATCTATCATGTAATCAAGTTTGTTTTGTTTGGGTTTGATCCCTAGTATCCACTATGTTCTGAGATTGATGTTGCTATGACTTTGCTATCCTTACAGCTTGTCACTAGGGCCCGAGTGCCATGATTTCAGATCTGAACCTATTATGTTTTCATGAATATATGTGTGTTCTTGATCCTATCTTGCAAGTCTATAGTCACCTACTATGTGTTATGATCCGGCAACCCCGAAGTGTCAATAATCGGGACCACTCCCGGTGATGACCATAGTTTGAGGAGTTCATGTATTCACTATGTGTTAATGCTTTGGTCTGGTACTCTATTGAAAGGAGGCCTTAATATCCTTAGTTTCCAATAGGACCCCGCTGCCACGGGAGAGTAGGACAAAAGATGTCATGCAAGTTCTTTTCCATAAGCACGTATGACTATATTCGGAATACATGCCTACATTGCATTGATGAACTGGAGCTAGTTCTGTGTCACCCTAGGTTATAACTTCTACATGATGCATTGCATCCGACATAATTTCCCATCACCGATCCAATGCCTACTAGCTTTTCCTATATTGCTTGTTGCTTATTTACTTTTCCGTTGCTACTATTACAAAAACTACAAAAACACTATCGTTACTTTTATTGCTGCTACCGCCACTATCATATTACTTTGCTACTAAACTATCTTGCTACAGATACGAAGTTTCCAAGTGTGGTTGAATTGACAACTCAGCTGCTAATACTTGGGTTGAATACTTTACCCTCGAAAACTGTTGCGATCTCCTACACTTGTGGGTTATCAAGACTATTTTCTGGCGCCGTTCCCGGGGAGCATAGCTCTATTCTTTAAGTCACTTGGGATTTTTATCTGTTGATCACTATGAAGAATTTGAAGGACTCAAAAACCAAGATCTTACCCTCAACTACGAGGGGAGGTAAGGAACTGCCATCTAGCTCTGCACTTGATTATCCTTCTGTTATGAGTAAACTTGCGACACCTACTCCTGCTATTGAATCTGATATGTCGTATGTTCTTGATGATGCCACTTCTGCTATGTATGATGAAACTAGTTCTATGCCTGATACTGTGCCACTAGGTGAATTTCTAGATGAACAAATTGCTAAGGTTAGGGAGAATGCAAATATAGAAACTGATGATATTTATGAAAGTGATGATGAAGCTACTCCCAATAGATGTGAATTGCCTGTTGTGCCTGAGGGTTATGTTATGGATGAAGAAACTGCTAGAGACTTTCTTGCTTGCAATGATAGATATGATCTTAAGGAATTATTAGCTAAGCTAAAAGAGAAGTCCTTGAATGCTAGAATGAAACATGACCCTGCTTTTGCTACTTCACCTATCTGTGTTACTGATAAGGATTATGAATTCTCTGTTGATGCCAAGTTAATTAATTTGCTTGAATCTGATCCTTTCCATGTATATGAATCTGAAACTGTTGTGGCACATCTTACTAAGTTGAATGATATAGCCACCCTGTTTACCAACGATGAAAAGATTCGTTATTTCCTTTCTCGTTAAAGGGTGATGCTAAGACTTGGTTTAATTCTCTTGATCCTGGTTGTGTGCGTAGTCCCAGGATATGATGTATTACTTCTCAGCTAAATATTTTCCCGCTCATAAGAAACAAGCTGCCTTATGGGAAATATATAACTTTGCTCAAACTGAAGAAGAGAGTCTCCCACAAGCTTGGGGGAGGCTTCTCCAACTACTTAATGATTTGCCTGATCATCCTCTTGAGATGCATGATATACTTTATGTCTTTTATAATGGACTAACCGATGCTTCCGGAGACCACCTTGATAGTTGTGCTGGTTGTGTTTTCCGGGAAAGAACAGTTGAACAAGCTGAATTACTATTGAATAATATGCTGGCCAATGAAAATAATTGGACACTTCCTGAACCAGCCCCTAAGACAACTCCGAAGAAAAGAGGTGTTCTTTTTCTCAGTCCTGAAGATATGCAAGAGGCAAAGAAATCTATGAAAGAAAAATGTATTAAAGCTGAAGATGTTAAGAATTTACCACCTATTGAAGAAATACATGGTCTTGATATCCCGACACAGGTAGTAAAGGTAAATTCTCTTTGTAGATTTGATGAAGGTGATATTCCTCATTATAAGTCTGCTAGCCAATGCTTAGATGAGTTTGACAATTTTATTGTGAAACAAGAAAACTTCAATGCTTATGTTGGTAGACAATTACAACACAATGCTTATATGATTGAAAGCTTGAGTGATTATCTATCCAGAGCTAAAGGTGAACTGAAACTCATTAGTATACATGCTTCTATGGTTACCACTCAAGTAGAACAAGTACTTAAGGCTCAGAATGATTTGCTCAATGAATTGAATAGTAAGAATAATGACTATGCTGTTAGAGTTGCAACTAGAGGTGGTCAAATGACTCAGGAACCTCTGTATCCTGAAGGCCACCCAAAGAGAATTGAGCAAGATTCTCAGAGAGATAATTTAGATGCACCTAGTTCTTCTAAGAAGAAGACAAAGAAAAATGATAGGACTTTGCATGCCTCTAATGAACATGTAGCTGACAAACCTGAAAATCCCAATGATATATCTGTTTCTGATGCTGAGACACAATCTGGTAATGAACATGAACCTAGTGATAATATTAACAATGACGTTCATGATGATGCTCAACCTAGCAATGATAATGATGTAGAGATTGAACCTGCTGTTGATGTTGATAACCCACAATCAAAGAATCAACGTTATGATAAGAGAGACGTTGTTTCTAGGAAGCACAGTAGAGAAAGAGAACCATGGGTTCAGAAACCCATGCCTTTTCCTCTGAAACCATCCAAGAAAAAGGATGATGAGGATTTTGAGCGCTTTGCTGAAATGATTAGACCTATCTATTTGCGTATGCGTTTGACTGATGTGCTTAAAACAAATCCTTATGCTAAGTATATGAAGGATATTATTACCAACAAAAGAAAGATACCCAAAGTAGAAATTTCCACCATGCTTGCCAATTACACTTTTGAGGGTGGAATGCCTAAAAAATTAGGAGATCGAGGAGTACGTACTATACCCTACTCCATTAAGAAAAACTATGTTAAAACTGCTTTGTGTGACCTTGGAGCCAGTGTTAGTGTTATGCCTCTTTATATCATAGACTTGACTTGAGTAAGTTGACACTTGCTGAAATATCTTTGCAAATGGCTGATAAATCAACTGCTATACCTGTTGGTATTTGTGAGGATGTGCCTGTTATAGTTGCAAATGTTACTATTCTAACGGACTTTGTTATCCTTGATATTCCCAAGGACGATAGTATGTCTATTATTCTTGGAAGACCCTTTTTGAATACTGCAGGGGCTGTTATTGATTGCAACAAAGGCAATGTCACTTTCCATGTCAATGGTAATGAGCATACGGTACACTTTCCGAGAAAACAACCTTAGGTCCACAGTATCAATTATATTGGAAAAATTTCAACTATCACTATTGGAGGTTTTGAGTTTCCTATTCCTACTATCAAGAAGACACATGGCATCCTTATTGTTGGGGACATACATATCCCCATTGAGGTAACCTAGTGTTATTCGAAAATTCTCTAGTTTCATGTTACTCGGAAAGAGTTTATTAACAAGACCTGATCAACCTTGTTAATGGATTCCTTTTGATGAGCATGGGATAGGTGAATCTAGATAGCAGAAACCTTCTGTACCCTCTTTTTACTTTCTGTTAATTAGGATAAATAAAAAAAAATAGTATTTTCTGTCTGTTTCCAGACTTATCCGTGCAATAAAAAAATATCCCAAAAATAAAAGTTCTCCAAATGCCATGAAAATGAAATATGATTTTTTCTAGAATATTTGAGGAAATATAGCACAGAACACATAGCGAGGGGAGCCAGCACCTGGCCTCGAGGGTCCAGGCCGTGCCCCCTGCCTCGTGGGCCCCATGTGGACCCCCTCCACTTATTCATGCACCCATGCTCTTCTTCTTCCTCCAAATAAAAATCACCAACCAGCTCAAACCCGAGTTCTAGCTCATCTTGCTGCCATTTTCGATCTCCTTGCTCAAAGCACCATTCACCAAACTGTTTGGGGAGATTGTTCCTTGGCATGTGATTCCTCCATTGGTCCAATTAGTTTTTGTTCTAGTGCTTTATTTAATGCAAATTTTTGCTGATGTGGTGACCTTGTTCTTGAGCTTGCATGTCAAATTTTCTTGGTCCCAAGTAGTTCCAATGCATGATATAGGCTCTAGGCACTAGTAGGAGTTGTTGCTATCAATCTTATTGAGTTTGGTTGACTTTTATTTTAATTTACTAAAAATTTCAGAAAAATGCATAGGAAAAACTTCCAAGGTGGTTCTTCAAGGAAGAAAGAACCGAGGCTCGCGTTCTGTGAGCCGGACGATGAACTACCGAGGGATGCTGATGTGCGGCCTTGTGAATGGCCGTCAGATGAGTTTATGGATCAAGCTGGAATCAAGGATGAATTTTACGCATATGTGCGCAACGCTGACCTCGAGGGCTTCATACAAGATAAGTGCCCTCAATACCGTGGCTTAACTGATAGCTTTGTGAGAAGGTTTAAATTTTCATCTTCACGTAATTCTCACACTGTATTGTTTGACCTGTATGATAAATCCTATACCATGGACTTAGAGGATTTTAATGATGCTTGCAAGCTCCCACAATGGGGCAGTATGGGTGATCCTCGTAAATCTGAATTTAGAGAGTTTCTTGCTAGTATCACTGAGGGAGAATCCAGGGAAATCACACAGGCTACCATAGGGAGCATTCATTTTCCTGCTATTCATTACTTTGCTCTCTTTATCGGTAGATGCATAAACAGTAAGGATGAGGCTTGGCACATGTGTGTCCCTAATCTTAGTGTTCTCAGGAGTGTTGTACTAGGTGATAGACAATATAACTTGGGAGCCATTGTCGCACGTAGGCTACACCATAATGGTTTGCATGGAGATTTATTTGGTGGGATCTATGCCACTCGCATAGCCCGCTTTCTTGGTGTGCCTGTGCACGAGAATGATGAACCTTTACCTCCTGCTTATTTAGATTGCCATGCTATGACCAGTCATCGATTTATAGAGTGGGGTAATCAAACACTCAAATATCTACTAATCTTTAACAGGCAGCATGACATCCCTATTGTTCTTCCTGCCCCCGCTTTGCTTAACTTGCAGGCAAAAGGGAGATACACTATAACTATGGAGGAGGCAAATGCTTATTATAACATGACGGAGGCAGCCCGCCTTCGAGCTGCAACTCAGCATGCGGTATCTGCTGCATCCCAGTTCGACCCCAACTACAACTTTGGATATCTGTCAAGCCAATACTGGCCATAGACCAACTTAGGCCAAAAGCCTAAGCTTGGGGGAGTACGTGTTTCTCACCGACTTTACATTCATGTTCAAACTTATTCTAGTTGTCGGTGCCCACACTCTTTCACTGTACCATCCATGTTTAGTTTCAGTTTCTTTTTCTTAGTCTTTTTCTTGTGTGCTAGAAAAACCCAGAAAAACAAAAAAATATTAGTTGTAGCTTCTAGCTAGTTTACTTTCTTTGCTTGTAGTAGTAGTTAAAAATGAAAACCCAAAAAGATTTCCCCGTTCTTCTTTTGCTTGTTGGGAGCTTTCCCGTGTAAATAGTTTCTTTTCTTTTCTTTGGGGGTTAAGAGTAGAAGACCATGATTGAAAATGCTTAGTGGCTCTCATATGCTTTGTTGTTGATTTAACCTTGAGCCATATTACCTTGTCTTCTCTCTTATATTAAATGTCTGTAGATTCCAGCTTATTCTGATGCACGTGCACTATTATTATTACCCACACCGTTCGGTCGTGCCAGTGAAAGGCAATAAGGATGATATATGATGGACTAATTGAGATGAGAAAAGCTGGTATGAACTCGACCTCTCTTGTTTTTGTAAATATGATGGCTCATCGTTCCTTATTCATCTTATTATGAATGAAACATGCTTGCAATGACAATTAGAGATCATAGCTGCTTATGCCATGCTTAATTAGCTGAGAGTTTATAATGGTCTATCTTGCGTGCCAACATGATATTAAAATGGTTGTGATGTGGTATGATGGGGTGGTATCCTCCTTTGAACGATTTTAGTGATCTGACTTGGTACATGTTCACGCATGTAGTTGAAACAAATAAACATAGCCTTCACGATATTTATGTTCATGGTGATTTATATCCTACTCATGCTTGCATTCATTGTTGATTAATTTTAATGCATTTTCATGATCGTTGTTGCTCTCTAGCTGGTCGCTTCCCAGTCTCTTTCTAGCCTTCACCTGTACTAAGCGAGAATACTGCTTGTGCATCCACTTCCATAAGCCCCAAAGTTGTTCTAGATGAGTCCACCATACCTTCCTATATGCGGTATTTACCTGCCGTTCCAAGTAAATTTTTATGTGCCAAACTCTAAACCTTCAAATGAAATTCTGTTTTGTATGCTCGAACAGCTCATGTATCAACTAGGGTTGTCTCTATCTTCCATGCTAGGTGGGTTATTCTTACGATGAGTGGGTTATTCTTTATCACTTTTAGTTTATCAACTGAATTGCTTGAGGCCAAGCAAAGGTTTAAGTTTGGGGGAGTTGATACGTCTCCAATGTATGTACTTTTCCAAACCCTTTTGCCCTTGTTTTGAACTCTAACTTGCATGATTTGAATGGAACTAACCCGGACTGACGCTGTTTTCAGCAGAACTGCTATGGTGTTGTTTTTGTGCAGAATTAAAAGTTCTCGGAATCGCCTGAAAATCAACGGAGAATTAGTTTGGAAAATATAAAAAATATTTACAAGAAGATCCATCCCAGGGGGCCCACACCCTGTCCACGAGGGTGGGGGGCGCACCCCCCTACTTTGTGGGCCCCCTGGTGCTCCACCGACGTATCCCCAGATCCTATAAGTTCACTTTCGGGGAGAAAAAATCATGGAGAAAGAATTATCACGTTTCACGAGACGGAGCCGCCGCCAAGCCATAATCTCTCTCGGGAGGGCTGATCTGGAGTCCATACGGGGCTCCAGAGAATGGAGATCGTCGCCATCGTCATCATCAACCTTCCTCCATCACCAATTCCATGATTCTGATAGCCGTGCGTGAGTAATTGCATCGTAGGCTTGCTGGACGGTGATGGGCTGGATGGGATCTATCATGTAATCGAGTTAGTTTTGTTAGGGTTTGATCCCTAGTATCCACTATGTTCTGAGATTGATGTTGCTATGAGCTTGCTATGCTTAATGCTTGTCACTAGGGCCCGAGTTCCATGATTTCAGATCTGAACCTATTATGTTTTCATGAATATATGTGTGTTCTTGATGCTATCTTGCAAGTCTATAGTCACCTACTATGTGTTATGATCCGGCAACCCCGAAGTGACAATAATCGGCACCAATCCCGGTGATGACCATAGTTTGAGGAGTTCATGTATTCACTATGTGTTAATGCTTTGGTCCGGTACTCTATTAAAAGGAGGTCTTAATATCCCTTAGTTTCCAATAGGACACCGCTGCCACGGGAGGGTAGGACAAAAGATGTCATGCAAGTTCTTTTCCATAAGCACATATGACTATGTTCGGAATACATGCCTACATTGCATTGGAGCTAGTTCTGTGTCACCCTAGGTTATAACTTCTACATGATGAATTGCATCCGACATAATTTCCCATCACCGATCCAATTCCTACGAGCTTTTCCTATATTGCTTGTTGCTTATTTACTTTTCCGTTGCTACTATTACAAAAACTACAAAAACACTATCGTTACTTTTATTGCTGCTACCGCCACAATCATATTACTTTGCTACTAAACTATCTTGCTGCAGATACTAAGTTTCCAGGTGTGGTTGAATTGACAACTCAGCTTCTAATACTTAAAAGTATTCTTTGGCACCCCTTGTGTCGAATCAACAAATTTGGGTTGAATACTTTACCCCCGAAAACTGTTGCGATCCCCTACACTTGTGGGTTATCATCACGTCATGAGGACTTCGCGTGGCGCCCCTCACCTTGATATCTCCGATCCTCATGAGTCGGCCTGGCAAGACCGCCCCAAGGGATGCCCTGTGTCATCCGCCTCGCGAGGCTTGGCTCCTTGCGAGGGTCTTGAGTGTTGCTGAAGATGCTGGGCCACACTAGGCCGCCTTGCGAGCCACGCTCTGGGTTGCATGTAGGCAAGTATGGGTATCCCCGTTCCCAGATGCCGACAAAGTATGCCAACTCTGATAGTACCAAGGACCCCGAGTCCGAGGCTGAAAGACTGGGAAAGGGAAACAATGGTAATGACCCGGGAGGACAGCAGTATAACCCGACCAATCAGCACAGTGGCAATAAATGCAAGGTTGATGCTTTCGTAGCTAATACGGGGCCCGGAATCCTAAACAGCGTCGCAAGGGGAAGCCACCTCCAAGATACAACATCGATGAGGTGATGAATCAGCCGTGTCCGAAGCATGGGACGGATGAAAAACATGCCACCCATGCGTGGAAAGACTGCAGCATCATGAGGTCTTACAAAGAGTTTATCCAGAGCGGTTATGGACCAAACGACGGCTCAGGATCCGGTTTTCATGGTCCGGGTCATGGTGGCGGCTGCTCAAACTCCGGATTTCAGGGCCAAGGTGGTCAAGGCGGCAATAATCAGCAGAACAGCCAAGGGAATCAGCAGTAGTCTGGTTATCAGAGTAACCCGAATCAGTTAAGCAACAGGCAGTACCACGTATTCACCACGTGTCTGTGCAAATGGGACCAGAAGCTTCATAAGAGGGCGGTGAATGCTGTTGAGCCAGCAGTGCCCCGTTACTTGCGATGGTCTGAGCAGCCCATTATGTGGAGCAGCAAAGATCACCCGCCCCGAGTTGATAAACCAGGTCAGCTGGCTCTAGTGGTGGCCCCTCAGGTCGGAGGATACAAGTTCACCAAGGTGCTCGTGGATGGAGGTAGCAGCATCATTATCCTTTATTACAATACCTTCCGTCGTATGGGACTAACTGACAAGAAGCTCAGGCCATCGAACACTGTCTTTCATGGAGTTGTGCCTGGTAAGTCTGTGTACCCAGTTAGAAAAATTGATCTGGAGGTAACCTTTGGAGATGAATATGATGCCAGGACAGAAACTTTAACGTTTGAAGTTGTGAGGATCCACAGCCTGTACCATGCTTTATTTGGAAGGTCGGCTTATGCTAAATTCATGGCAAGGCCGTGTTATGTTTATTTGCAGCTCAAGATGCTGGGTCACAAGGGGAATATCACAGTGCATGGGAGTCGTACGATAGCTTTGGAATGTGAAAAGGGCGATGCGGCTTATGCAGAGTCGGTTTGTGCCACAAAGGAGCTCAAGTTTTACAAAGATAATGTTGACCCGGTAGATATGATGTCTTTAAAGAAGCCAACTACAGAGCATGGCCCTTTGCTGAAGTTTAACTCGGCAGATGATACCACGATGGTTGATTTTGTTCCTGGCGACTCATCTAAGCAGTTCAGTTCCAGCGCTAATCTGGATCCGAAATAGGAAAGCGCGCTCATCGAGTTCATCCGTGAGAACCGGGACATCATTGCATGGAAGCCTTCAGACAAGCCGGGTGTACCGAGAGAACTCGTTGAGCACACTCTCAATATTGATCCGAAGTATAAGCCGGTCAGACAGTTTCTTCGTCGTTTTAATGAAGAGAGACGGAAGACCATTGGTGAATAGGTGGCCCGGCTCTTGGCGGCCGGGTTCATCGTTGAAGTTTTTCATCCTGAGTGGTTGGCTAACCCAGTTTTGGTCCTTAAAAAAGAATGGCACGTGGCGCATGTGTGTGGACTACACAGACTTGAAGAAGGCTTGTCCAGCTGACCCATTTGCCCTCCCCCGTATTGATCAGATCATTGATGCTACGGCGGGTTGTGAGCACTTGAGTTTTTTGGATGCATATTCTGGATATCACCAGATCAAGATGGCAGTTAAGGACCAGGAGAAGGCGGCTTTCATTACTCCGTTTGGAGCCTTCTGCTATGTATCTATGCCTTTCGGGCTTAAGTGTGTCCAGGAGACTTACCAGCGGTGCATACAGAATTGCCTGCATGGTCAGATTGGGCGTAACATTCATGCTTATGTGGATGACATTGTGGTCAAGTCCAGAAAGAAGGAGACTGTCGGGGGAAACTGTCCGCCCACGAACACCTATGGGACCGAAGCCCCTTCTACGTTGCGGTAAGGGAGCGGAGGGAGCACGGAGAGTAGATCGAGGAGCACACGCGGGCAGTTTTACCCAGGTTCGGGCCGCGCGGACGCGTAAAACCCTACTCCTGCTTAGGTTGTATTGAGTTCTTGGGCTCGGGAGCTTGAAAGATCTACAGTACTAGCTACACCGAGCGAGAGAGTTGTCTAGGTTTCGAACCCCCTCTACGTTGTGCATGGGCCTCCTTTTATAGCTCAAAGGGGTCACCGACAGGTGTCAACGTAGAGGAGGGTAAAAGTGTAAATTTGGTGGTAGTTGCAACAGTGCATGAACAGTATATGAACAGTGGTCTTCACCTAACTTTGACAGTGGGGGACAAGGGTATTAAATGCCCGTCGCCGTCGCCCCCAAAAGCGTCCGTCCATGCTTCTCCGTTCGCCACGGCGGTAGCCTCGTCACCGTGGCTTGCCACCGTGTGCCCCAGGCTGCACAGCCGTCTGCCACGTGCCCCTGGAATGGCCCCAGGGCGACGCGTGGGCAGATGAGCTGGAGTGCGGGCACACAGCGTAGGTTTCCCCGGCAAGCACCTTGCCGGGGTCTTGATCTTGCCGGACCCGGAAGCTTGTCGCTCTCCGGGTCCTGCCGGGGCGCATGATGCGCCGAGACATCTCTTGAGGTATGTGTTCCTTGGCCTTCCTGGCAAGCTCCTCTTGCCAGGGTCTTGTGCTAAAGTGATAACCTTGAGCCTGGTGCGGCCTTCCCGGCAAGCTCCTCTTGCCGGGGCCTTGATCTTCTGACTTAAATACTTTGTTCTTGAATGGCTTCATAGGGACCAGAACGGTTCTTGGTGAGCACGTGGTAAGCCCTGCCACGGGAAGCTGCTACTGCCCGTGCACAAGTTGGGGTACTAAGGTACCCCTATCTTAGTACACCGACAGGAGCCCCCGGGCCTAGGCCACACAAGGTGCCAAGCGCTGTTGGGCCAGGCCCAAAACAGTGCACGGGCACACGCGACCCACGGCAAGCCGTATCCCCTTCCGCATCCGCCGCATCCCTCCCTAACGGCACACGTCGATTGCGGCGTCGTGGGAGAGATCGTGGCCTGTTCTTTAATGGGAAATGCGGAACGTCCCCCACTTCCCCCTTAAAAGCAGAGGGAGCAGGGGCAGTTCCCTCCATCGTTTTCATTGCGCATTCATTCTCCAGAAACCCCCGTCGCCCTCTGCCTCCCAAAGGTCGACAGAGAGCCCAGCCCCTCCCTTCCTCCGCCGTCTCCCGCATCCGCGGCACCGCCGACCTCCTCGCCTCTTTCCTCGCCGCCCCCGCCATGGCTCCGAAGAGCGACTAGGCGAAGAGTGACAAGGCCAAGAAAGAGAAGTCCGAGCAGGCGGCGAAGCTGGCAGCCCTGCGGAAGAAGTGCGTGGTCTTCGCGCCGAGGCTTGGCGCGAGGGAGCTGCGGGACAAATACTATTTGTTCTGGGCGAGGGAGACCAAAGCTCATCCCCGCACCAGAGTCCTCCCCGCCGTCGCCGCCGACATGTTCCCCGGCGGGTACTTTTTCTTTGCCGCATTCTTCCATTGTGGTCTGTGCCCTCCGTACTCGGAGTTCTTTTCTGATGTAATGAATACGTATGGCCTCCAGCTCCTAGATTTCACCCCCAACTCCATCCTTACGATGGCCGTTTTCGCACATTTGTGCGAAAACTATGTTGGGGTTCATCCAAATGTAGCTCTTTTCCGCCACTTCTTCATGCCTAGAGTAGAGTCCGGTGCTCCCCTGTCCGGCGGCATCTCCTGGATCTTCAGGCTGAACAAGAAGGACGCGTACTTGAAGGGAGAGCTCCGCGGCAAGTGGGAGGAGTGGAGAGCCGATTGGTGCTGGGTGCTGGAAGCTAATCCTGAGCCCTTTACCTCGCCGCGCAAGACTGCCATAGTGCGCGGCAGGGACTGGAGTGAATTGGCTCCGGAGGACAGCAAGCTTCAGATCGCCCTCATTAGGATCATTCGTCTCCGGGTCGCCAATCTGACTGTTGGAGAAGTTGGAGCAGATTTCCTCCGCCGCCGGATCGCCCCTTTACAAGAAAGGAAGAGGCCTGCCTGGGAATTCGGCAATGCGGCGGGCATCATGAGGCTGCGCACTGGATTGAACTACAACTTTACTGTCTTGGAGTTGAAGGGGATGGTCCGGGAGCTCTTCAAGCATGACCCTGCCCACCCGGAGTGGTTCAAACCTTCCCGGGGAGTGGTGCCGCTGTGCAACAGCACTGCCCGAGATTCTATACGCGCGATGATGCCCGAGTGCGACTCCCATGGCGTCGTCCCCACTTGGCTGGAGCCTCCATCGGAGACCGTGCTGACCTTCTTCGACAACTTGGTCGAGAAGCCCCGCAACGCCGAGGAGAAGAAGGGCCTCATCCGGGATACTACTGACCGAGATGTAGCTTACATCGCCTCCAGGATGGAGGAGGCCGCCGCAGCTGCGGCTGCGGGCGAATTTGGATACACTGTGGAAGAGGCAGAGGCCGCGGACGCAGTGAGTCAAGCAGAGGAGGCGGAAATCCTCAAGCTGCTGAAGATTGCGCCCGAAGAGTTTGCCGGGGAGCCTTCCGTGAAGCTTGCCGGGACGAGCGAGGTTGGGGGGAGTGAGGCCGTCGGGCATGGCACTGAGTCCAACGGGCCTGCCGAGGAGGAGGTGGACGTCGAGGCTGGAGATTCCGATGAAGACTCCGGTGGATCTCTGAATCTTGACGACGATGCCTCCTCATCCTCGGAGAACTCTCCGCCTCCGCCAAGCCCTCCGCAGCAACCGATGAAGCGCCTCTGCAAGGCAGCTGAGACGGCGAGGCCACAGGCGCCTCGACAGCAGCCGACGCGCCGTGTGACGCGCGCCACCAAGACGAGCGAAGTCGTCAAGGAGGCGCCCGTGCTCGAGCGCCGAGCGGAGGGGGATCTTCCCGGAGCGGAACGGGTGCTCCTTCTGCCCCTCGGTCCTCGGCGACGACGGGGGCTGGGTCTTCACAGCCCGCAGCCCCGGAGCCCGCCAAGTGCCCGAGGGAGCCTTCTCCTCCAGCTCCTCGCGCGGGAGCACACCAGGCGGAGTTTGACTTCTCCGCCCTCAGCTCCGACGAAGAAGAAGAGGAGTAAGTACTTGCAATTCTTTTAGTTTCTTTGATTTTGTCTTGATTTTCCTTGCTTGGTTATGATCTTGCTTTTGTTTTGCTTCGCAGGACCTTGACCCAGCGGATGGCGAAGAGGGCCAGGATCCCTGTGGTCAATATCGAGGACGACGAGCCCGTCGCGGCGACGAGCTTGCCGGATCAGCCTGCTGCTCCGAGGAGCAGCCCCCAGCGCAGCCCCCAGCGTAAGTTTGGTCTTTACCTTTCTGCTTGACGGGTGCACTTGAGGTTATCATCTTGGTTGATGTTTCGTTGTCTTGTGCAGAAGTGGAGCCGCAGCCGCAGGAGCGCCGGGAGGTCGCCCCCGACGAGCCACTTGCTCCATCCTCCCCGCCAAGGATGAACTCCCCGGCAAGGGAGAACGCTCCGCCAAGGATGGGCACTCCGCCAAGGGCGAGTACCCCGCCAAGGGTGAGCAGCCCGACAAGGGTGAGCACCCCGCCAAGGGAGGGCGCAGGCGGCCCTCCGCCAGCAGGGGCCACTACTCCGCCGCCAAGGGAGAATTCCCCGGTGTCGGTGTACTAAGGTAGGGGTACCCCAGTACCCCAACTTGTGCACGGGCAGTTGCGGCTTCCCGCGGCAAGGTTCACTGCGTGCTCGCCGGAGACCTTCCTGCTTCTTATCAAACCATTCAAAAACAAAGTATACAAGACAGAAGATCGAGACCCCGGCAAGAGGAGCTTGCCGGGAAGGCCGTACCAGGCTCAAGACTGTTTCACTAACACAAGCCCCTGGCAAGAGGAGCTTGCCAGGAAGACTAGAAGATGTCGCCTCGGCGCTACGCGCGCCCCGGCAAGGGGCCCGGGGAGCGGCAAGTTCCCGGGCCCGGCAAGATCAAGGCCCCGGCAAGGTGCTTGCCGGGAGGGCTGCGCTGTGTGCCCGCGCTCCAGCTCATCGGCCCACGCGTCGCCCTGGGGCCTATCCAGGGATGCGTGGCAGATGGCTGTGCAGCCTGGGGTACACGGTGGCACTCCACGGCGATAAATCCGTCGCCGTGGCGGACGGAGACGCTAAGGCGGGAGCTTTTGGGGTCGACGGTGACGGGCATTAAATGCCCTTGTCCCCCACTGTTAAAGTAGGTATAGACCACTGTTCTGTACTGTAGCTCCACTGTTCCCGCACTGTTACAACTACCACCTCTTTTACTTTTTTACCCCTTTCTCCTGCGTTGACACCTGTTGGTGACCCCTTGCACTATAAAAGGAGGCCCATGCACAACGTGGAGGGGGTTCGAAACCTAGACTACTCTCACGCACGGTGTAGCTGCTTCTTCAAGCTCCCGAGCACTCAACTCAATACACAACCAAGCAGGAGTAGGGTTTTACGCATCCGTGCGGCCCGAACCTGGGTAAAACTGCCCGCGTGTTTGCTTCGATCTGCTCTTTGTGCTCCCTCCGCCCTCGTACCGCACAGACAAGGGGCTCCGGTCCCATAGGTGTTCGTGGCGGACAGTTTCCCCCGACATCTTTGGCGCGCCAGGTAGGGGGCGTCGAGGTTGTGCGAACCTGATCCGGCGTTCGCGCGGGCGCATTCTTCATCAACCTCTCCAGCTTCATTAGTAACTTCATCAACGACAACTCCATGGCCCCGAAGAAGAAGCCTTCGGAGGTCGGAGGCCCGTCTGCGTCTCACCCGCCGCCACCAGAGCCAACGGTGGGCGGGGGAGACGCCGTCGGAAGGGTGGTTGCCGGCGAGGACACTCACGGTGCCACCAGATCCAAGAACAAGACGGACGACCGGACCTCGGTCTCCGTGGACGCGCCGCGTCCATCACAGCACACGACGACCCCGCAGCGCCATACCACGGGAGGTGGTATCCGCTTGCTGGGACAAGGCCAAACTGGAGGCTCGCGGGACGCCCCGGACCCCCGTCCGGGCACAAGCAAAGCGAAGGCGCCGGCGCGGGACCCCGCTCCTTCTAACGTCGTTAGAAGTCCGAGCGTATCCCGCTCCTCGCACCGCTCGCCCGCGTTCCCCACTACTCCGGCAGAAGCGCTCGCAAGGGCGCAGCTGCTCCTCGATTTTCCTCCGGCGGCCGACAAGGCCGAAGAATGGAGGGCCACTATCCGGAGCCTGATAGACTTCGCCAACAACGACTCTCCACAGCAGCCATCGGCCTCACGGCCGCGGCAGGCTGAGAAGACGAAGGCTATCGGCGACAAGACTGCCGGGGGTGCGACAAGCGTGCACTCCCCGCCGCAGAAGCAGAAGACGCCGCCCCGCCGGAACAACCCCGACGACGGCTCCACAGCCTCGTCGGATCCGCGGGCCCGTCGGGACCAGCGCCAGATCCTCGACGACCGGCGAGATGAAGACGCTCGAACCACGATCGAGCGCCGCCGAGAAGCTCGGCGACAATCCGACAAGAGAGCTGGAGACACTGTCGACGCGCGCGCGCCCGGTGAACCAGGCGACTTGCCGTACGCGGCAGGCTGCCCTGCGTTCACCCGCGAGCTGCGGCGCGTCCAGTGGCCCAGCATGAAGAACTTTAAGCCCGACGTACCGGAGAAGTACGACGGCAAGACGCACCCCTCGGAGTTTCTCAGCGTATACACTATCGCAGTGCAAGCTGCCGGGGGGCGCGACGAGAAGATCCTAGCCAACTACTTCCCGCTCGTGCTGAAGCCGAACGTCCGTTCGTGGCTCATGCACTTGCCGGAAGGCTCTATCTCTTCTTGGGCCGACCTCTGCCATCAGTTTGTTGGCGCCTTCACCGGCGGCCACAAACCCCATGGCCAGGAGAGCGATCTCCACATCTTGGCCCAGAAGGAAGGCGAACCCCTGCGCAAGTATATCCAACGCTTCAGCCGGGTGCAGCACAACATCCCCGACGTTCACCCTGCCGCGGTTATCAGCGCGTTCCATCAGAACGTGCGTAACCGCCGCATGCGTGAGGAGATGGCAATGACCAAGATTAGGGACGTCAGCGAGCTCTACGCTCTTGCTGACAAGTGCGCCCGCGCGGAAGAGGGGAGGAAGCTCCCCGGGGAGGATGCTGGCGCAGGGGGAAGCGACAGCAACGACGCCGCCCCGGCAAAGAAGAGCCGGCGGCGGAACAACAGGAAGAAGGGCAAGAAGGAAGTGCTTGCCGTCGAGAAGTCCGGCAAGGAGGCTCCCGCCAAGCAAGCGCAGGCTGGCGGCTCCGGCAAGGAGCCTGCCCCTGCGGCGGCGGCCGACAAGCCGGGTAGCTCCGACAAGCAATACTGTAAGATTCACCGCACCAAGGGTCACGATCTCTCCAATTGCAAGCGCGTCGAGTACCTCGTCGAGCAGCAAAAAGCTGAGTACGAGAGGCGCGACAAGGAGAAGGCCCAAGGTGGCGGGGAAGAGCCCAGCAAGAAGCGGCCGTTCAACGGCCGGGGAGGACGCCGCGGCAAGGCCAAGCAGCGGCAAGGAGATCGACCTCCCCGGGGCCGCGACAACGACGAAGACGACGATGAAGACATGGAGGACGACGAGAACAGCGAGCAGGAGTTCCAGAAGGCCACGGAGGTCCTGTGCGTCGACGGTGGCGCCTCCCTGCACACCTCCCACCGCCAGCTGAAACAGTGGGTGCGTGAGGTGAATGCAGCGGAGCCGCCCGTGGAGTCGCGCAGGCTCCTCAAATGGTCCAGCACGCCCATCGTTTTTGACCTTGAGGATCACCCTGACCGCACCACGGCGGTCGGGTGCTTGCCGATGTTGGTTTCCCCCACCATCCGCAACCTCAAGGTCACCAAAATGTTGGTTGACGGCGGGGCCGGGCTGAACTTGATCTCCTCTGCTGTGATCAAGAAACTCCAGATTCAAGACGGCGAGCTCGAAGAGACCGGTTCGTTCCAAGGAATCAACCCGGGAAGGAGCAAGCCCAAGGGAAAGATTACTCTGCCAGTGACCTTTGGCGGGGAGCTCAACTTCAGGACTGAGCGCATCACTTTTGACGTTGCCGATATTCCATTGCCCTACAATGGAATACTCGGCCGTCCCGCCCTCGCCAAGTTCATGGCAGCTTCCCACTATGCCTACAACGTACTGAAAATGCCGGGGCCGATAAGCGTCATCACTGTCCATAGCGACAAGAAAGATGCGCTTATTTGCGCCGACAAGATTTACCGGGATGCGGCAGCTGCGGCCGAGAAGGATACTCTTGCCGCTGAAGCTCCCGGGGGGAAGAAGACGAAGACCAAGTCCGGCAAGTGCTCTGGGACCCACTCCGGCAACCGCACCTCTTCGGAGTGCTGCGTCGCCGTCGAGGACGTTCCATCGAGCTCCACCGGCAAGAGCAAGAAAGGAATGGCTGCTCCTCCGGCAACCAAGAAAGTGTCCGCAAAGGAGGATGGCACTGGTGGTACCTTCACCATCAGTGCCACCCTTGACAGCAAATAGGAAAGCGCGCTCGTCGCCTTCCTGCGGGCGAATGTCGATGTGTTTGCTTGGCAACCATCTGACATCCCCGGTGTTCCCAGGAAGGTGATTGAGCACAAGCTTGCTGTCTGTCCTCATGCGCGACCCATCAAGCAGAAAGTGAGGAAGCAAGCCGTGGAGCGCCAAGAGTTCATCAATGAGGAGATCAAGAAACTAGAGGCAGCAGGTCTAGTTAGAGGTGTGATCCATCCGACGTGGCTGGCAAACCCAGTCGTCGTGCGCAAGGCCAACGGGAAGTGGAGACTATGTATAGACTTCACCGATGTCAATAAAGCATGTCCCAAGGATCCCTTCCCTTTGCCGCGCATTGACCAGATCGTTGACTCCACTGCCGGATGTGAGCTACTCTGTTTTCTTGATGCATACTCGGGCTACCATCAGATTTTCATGGCCAAGGAAGATGAAGAGAAGACTGCGTTTATCACTCCATGTGGCACTTATTGCTTTATCCGCATGCCATTTGGATTGAAGAATGCAGGCTCAACCTTTGCAAGGGTAGTGTACACTGCTTTTGAGCCACAGATCCACAGAAATGTAGAAGCTTACATGGATGACATCGTGGTGAAGAGCAAGAGCAAAGAAACCCTGATTCAAGACTTGGAAGAAACGTTTCAGAACCTGCGCAGGATACAGCTCAAGCTGAACCCCGAGAAGTGCGTCTTTGGAGTCCCCTCCGGCAAGCTTCTCGGGTTCTTTGTATCACAGAGGGGGATTGAAGCCAACCCCGACAAGATCAAAGCCATTGAGCAGATAGAGGCCCCGAAGCGCATCAAGGATGTCAGAAGGCTTGCAGGTTGTGTTGCTACCCTCAGTAGGTTCATTTCAAAATCCGCGGAACGCGCCCTACCTTTCTTCAAAATATTGAAGAAGGCAGGTCCCATGAAGTGGACTCCGGAAGCGGAGGCAGCATTGCAGGATTTGAAACGGTACCTGTCCTCCACTCCTACACTTGTCGCACCTAGACCACAGGAGAAGTTGTTGCTATACTTAGCGGCAACCAACCAGGTGGTTAGTGCTGCGTTAGTGGCGGAGAGGGAGTCCGACGAGGAGTCAGCATCACCGGCAAGCGAATCTAGCGACAAGCAGGGGGCTGTCCCGATGAGCTCTGGCCCCGACAAGGAAGACTCTGCGCAGGAACAAGGAGAGGTGCGGAAGAAGATGGTGCAGCGCCCAGTGTATTTTGTAAGTTCCCTTCTCCAGGGGGCTAGATCAAGGTACTCTGGTGTGCAAAAATTGCTCTTCGGCCTCCTCATGGCCTCAAGAAAGCTGCGCCACTACTTCCAAGCCCATGAGATAACAGTGGTCACTCGCTTTCCGTTGAAGAGGATATTGCACAATCCAGAGGCAACAGGCAGGATCGTCGAGTGGGCACTGGAGCTGTCAAGCTTCGGACTCAAGTTTGAAAGTACTTCAACTATACAGAGCCGAGCCTTGGCAGAATTCATTGCCGAATGGACCCCAACACCAGAAGATGAAGTTCAAGAAACAAGTGTACCCGTACAAGAAGCGACAAGTGAATGGGTAATGTATTTTGACGGTGCCTTCTCGCTGCAAGGCGCCGGTGCCGGCGTGGTACTCATCGCGCCCACCGGAGAGCACCTCAAATATGTTATCCAGATGCACTTTCCCAGGGAGCAAGCGACAAACAACACTGCAGAGTACGAAGGTTTGCTTGCCGGCCTCAGGATTGCGGCCGAACTTGGGATCAGAAAGCTGATTGTGCGGGGCGATTCCCAGTTGGTGGTCCGACAAGTTAACAAGAGCTATCAGAGCCCTTTGATGGAAGCTTATGTCGATGAAGTGAGAAAGCTTGAAGAGCACTTTGAAGGTCTGCAGATGGAGCACGTCCCAAGAGCTCAAAATGAGATTGCAGATGGCCTTTCAAAGTGCGCCGCGATGAAGTTACCTGTGGAACCAGGGACCTTTTTGCTCAAGCTGACTCAACCATCAGTTACACCAACAATTGGGCAGTCCAAGAAGAGAAAGTTGGTCTCCGGTGACTACTTGCCGGCGGATCTTCCTGAACCCGCCGCCAAAGTTCCCAAGATCAACAACAACGCTGAGGAACAGTTTGCTCCTGCAAACCCTCGGGCTTGTGCAGTTGAAGCAAGTGTTCCCGACAAGCCTCGCCCCGGCGAGCTTGCCGGGGGACCATCAGCTCCGGCAGGATCAGAGGTCTTTGCCGTAGAAGCTGAGGTTCCCACAGCGGCCCTCGAGCCTTTGGTCCTTGCCGTCGAGCCTCGGGCTCCAGCATGGGCGCAGCAGATCGTCCGTTTTCTGCAAACTGGAGAACTTCCCGACGACCCTCAAGAGATAGAGAAGATAACCAGACAGTCAAGTATGTATCAGTTCGTGGATAACGAGCTATACAGAAGGAGACTCAACGGTGTCAGGTTGAAATGCATCTCCAGAGAAGATGGACAGAAGCTGTTGGCAGAAATACACGGAGGCATATGCGGCCACCACATTGGCGCAAGGGCACTTGCCGGGAAAGCTTTCCGGCAAGGGTTCTTTTGGCAAGAAGCCCTCCAAGATGCAACTGCACTAGTAACCAAGTGTGAAGCGTGCCAGTTCCATGCAAAGCAAATTCATCAGCCAGCTCAAGCTCTCCAAACAATCCCTTTGTCATGGCCCTTCTCGGTCTGGGGGCTCGATATCCTCGGCCCTTTCCCTCGCGCTGTCGGGGGCTTTGAGTACTTGTACGTTGCAATCGACAAGTTCACAAAGTGGCCAGAAGTAGAGCCGGTGAGGAAGGTGACAGCACAGTCAGCGGTCAGGTTCTTCAGGTCGATTGTTTGCCGTTTCGGGATCCCGAACAGGATCATCACCGATAACGGTACGCAATTTACTAGTCGCACCTTCATGCAGTACGTCCAAGACCTTGGCGCCAAGGTCTGTTTCGCTTCTGTTGCTCACCCAAGGAGCAACGGCCAAGCGGAGAGGGCAAATGCTGAAGTGCTGCGCGGACTCAAGACAAGGACCTTTGACAGGCTGCGCAAGTGCGGAAGGAATTGGATAGAGGAGCTCCCGGCGGCTCTTTGGTCAATCAGAACGACACCAAGTCGAGCCACCGGACAGACACCTTTTGCTCTAGTTTATGGAGCAGAGGCAGTTCTCCCCACGGAACTCGTTTACGGATCTCCTCGAGTACTCGCTTATGATGAGCTCGAGCAAGAGCAACTGCGGCAAGATGACGCATTGCTCCTTGAGGAGGGACGTCTCCAGGCTGCTGTACGAGCTGCTCGATACCAGCAAGCTTTGCGCCGCTACCATAGCCGCAAAGTCAAGGCCAGGAGTCTCGAGGAAGGCGACCTTGTTCTTCGGCGTGTTCAGTCCGCCAAGAATTCCAACAAGTTGACGCCGAAGTGGGAAGGCCCTTATCGGGTGAGACGAGTTACGAGGCCCGGCGCTGTCCGCCTCGAGACCGAAGAAGGCTTACCGGTGAGCAACTCCTGGAACATAGAGCATCTTCGCAAGTTTCACCCCTAAGGCGCGGTTGCCGTAATCCGCTCCGGCAACCACCTTTTGTACAAGCCTTGCCGCTGTTGCATGTAACCCTTTGTACAAAGCCGGGCGCAGACCCCGTGCATCAGTAAAGTTTTCGTGTTTTTCGCATCGATTGCCTTTTGCATGCTTCCCTTTGCTGTTTGCATGTTCTGTTTGGCATTTGATGCAACACTCAGACATACGGTAAGCACTATTACGCCGAAAGGCAATATGCTTGTTTCCCTCTCCCTTTCCTTTTCTCTTAAGCAGAAGGAACGTTCCTCGCGCACAAGTTTGCCGGGGGGGAAGGAGATGGAGGAGGAACTAAGTGCTGTTCAAGTAAGAGAAGCCTTACCGGAGAATAAAGAGAAGCCTTACCGGAGAATAAACAATATGAGCAAGCAGCATATGAAAGATAAGTTGTTAGAATTTGACCAGTTCAAATTTTAAATATTGGTTGTCTTCCTTGAACGATCACACTTTGTATGGAAAACCTGTGCGCGGAGGAACCTACCCGTAGCTTGCCGCACCCTTATCTTGTTTTCGAGTCCACTCAACGATTTAAGTGAGCTGCGACAAGTGTCGCGCCCTTGCCTCGTTTCCGAGTACGCTCAGCAAGCTAAGTGCGTTGCGACCAGCTGCGGCAAGGTTGCTTGCCGGCGAGGACCTTGGCCAGCAGGCTGCTTAGAGTCTAACACTCAGCGCTCGCGACAAGGGCCCCTTGCCGGCGAGCTCCCCGGGAGCGTAGGGTGAAAAACATACAAAGTCAAAGATTGGAACAAGGAAGATAATATTGCACTGATTGATTGAAGTAAAGCAAATATCTTACAAGGGTAACTTGTCGTAATGGACTAATGAGTTCATAACATAATGTGCAGCAATAAAAAGATAAAGATAAATGGGGCCCTAGTCTACGCGGTCGCCTTCCTTCCTGCCAAGCTTTGCCACCTTGGCGATGATGTGGCCGACCTGCTCCTTCAGGGCCTCTGTGTCTGCATCTGCCGGCAGAGTGCGAAGAACGTTCGTGAGGTTGATCCCCGGGTTGCGGTACACGATTTTCGTCAAGACCCGCTCTAGAGTTCCCGCGCAGAGCCGGCGCGACTCCTCGGCCAGCTGCGCGGGGATGCGGTTCCGGAGACCTGCAAGAGCCGGAGCGACGCCTCTGAAGAAGAGGCTGAGCTTGGCGCTGTGCGGGAGATCTGGATCCGGCGAGTAGATAAGGTGTTCAACCTTCAGCGCCAGCAGCTCTTGATCAATATTGGACGCAGAAGAAACCAGCTCTTCGGTCCACACTTCAATAGTCTGCCGGAAGAGCTCGGAGGCCTTGTTGACGCTCTCCACCAAGGTTCGCTCCTTGCGGAGCTCATCCTTCAACTTGGTCTCCTGGGCTCGGGCAGCATCGAGCGATTCCTTCAGGGTGGTGACCTTCAGCTCCAGGTCTTCAATGGAGTCCTTGGCGGCCTTCAGCTCGTCACCCCTCTTGGATAAACTCACCTGGAGCTCTGAGTTTGTGTGAGCATCCTTCTCGCGCTCCAAGATGAGCGCGGCAACCTTCTCGGCGCTCACCTTCATCGCTTTCTCCAGTTGTTCGACCTTGGCGGCGAGCTCCTTCTTGGCGTCCTCCGCGGCAACCGCGGCGGCCTTCGCCTCCTTCAGCTCCCCGCCAAGGGCAGCCTCGCGAGCGGCAAGGTCTTCTTCATGAGAATCTAGCTCAACCTTCCGCTGCGCGAGCTCTCCCTCTCGCCGGGACATCTCCACCCCGGCGAGACGCTGCTGTTCATCGGCTTCGGCCCTCTCAAGTACCCACTCTTGGTACTCGCCGGCGAGACGCTCACGCTCCTCCGCCACCTGGCGGAGGGCAGCCTGATTGGCGGCGCTGAGCTCCGCCGCACGCTTCTCCATCTCTGCCGCGGCCTTGGCGGCAAGAGCCTCCCGGGAAGCGAGCTTTGCTTGCCTGGCCCGGTAAAGGGCCAGGAGCTGATGAAGCAATCGCTCCTCCTCGGGCCCCTCACCTCCACTAGGCGCCTGGACGATCTTCAGGCCTGCGGAGGCGAGGACCTCTCCGTCGAACGCCTCGCCCTCCGCAGGAGCTCGCGACGAAGACCCCCACGGCATCTGGATGAAGACGCCATTGGGGGCCTCGAGATAGAACCTTTGCTCCTCGCCGGCGGAGGGACCGGTGGCCGGTGCAGCATCCGATGCTCCCGCCGCCTCCGGGTCGGCGGTGCGGCCACCGTCCCCCTCCCCGGCCGCTGCGTCCGCAGCCGGAGCAGTCTCTTGCGCGGCCGGCTCGGCGGCCTCGCCCACCTCCTCGACGACTAGAGCGTCGCCACCGCCGCCCTGCGCGTCCTCCTCCTCGAGGATAATCACCTCCGTCTCCATGGGCGCAGGAGGAGGAAGATCTAGAAAGAAGAAGAAGACAAAGAAACTCAAGACTCAAGCAAATATCCAAAAAAGAGACAAGCCAAGAAGACAAGTCACGAAGATTACCTTGGCGGACGTCCTCAGCGGCGGGCTCCCTCGCCGGGGAGCTCGGCCTCGTCGGAGTAGTCGCCCTCGCCGGGGAATTTGGCCTTGGCGGGGTGGCCGCCCTTGCCGGGCTGCTCGTCCTTGGCGGGGTACTCTGCCTTGGCGGAGTACCCGCCCTTGACGGAGCACTCTCCCTTGCTGGAGAGTCCTGCCTTGGCGGGGATGGCGGGGCCTGTGGCTCCTCAGCTGTGGCCTCCGGGCGCTCTTCTCGCTGGGGCTCCTCCTCTGCACGGAACAAGACAAGAGATATCAACACGTGAATACAAAATCAAAGCCTCAGACGTACCCCGACAAGCGAAAAGAAAGAACCCCAGACTTACGCTGGGGGCTGCGCTGCGGGCTGCGCTGGGGGCTGCTCATCGGAGCAGTGCCCGGGTCCGGCAGGCTCGGCTCCGGCGCGCCTTCTGTTGCCGCCGCTCCCGAGTCCTCCGCGACCTCGGCCTCGAGCGCCTTGGCCTTCTTCGCTGCGCGATGGGCCAGGGTCCTGAAATCAAAACAGTAAGCAGAGTCAGCATCAACAGAAGTTCAAGACAAAAATCAAGAAGATGAAGAATCTCGGATCCTTACTCCTGGTCCTCCTCGTCGTCCTCGCTCAGGGCGGAGAAGTCATACTCCACCGTGGGCGCGTCGACGCGAGGAGCGGGAGGCGAAGACTCCCTCGCGCGCTTGGTGCTCACCGGGGCTGGGGGCTGCGAAGACCCAGCCCCTGTGGCTGCCGGCGCCCGGGGGGCGGGCGGAGCCGTTGCTCCTCTCCGAGAAGACCCCTGCCGGCTCGCTGCCGGCCTGCGGGGCGCCTCCGTCGTGGTCCGCGCACGGGCCGCCTCCGCTGCGGCTGGTGCGCCGGACGGCCTTGGCGCGGCTTGACTCCCCCTGGGAGCCGCCCGCCGAGGTGGCTGTTGCCGGGGCGCCTGCGCCCTTTCCCCCGTCGCCGTCTTGCGGAGGCGTTTTGCCGGGGACTCCTTCGGGCTTGCCGGGGGCGGGGAGCTCTCCGACGAGGAGAGGTCGTCGGCGTATAACTCCGTGGATCCGCCGGAGTCTTCGGCCTCCTCCTCCTCCTCCTCCTCTGCCCCGGCCGGCTCGCTGGGCCCAGCATCCAGCGCTGCGGCCCTCTTTCCCTTGGCGCCTCCGCCCCTCGCGGCGCCTCTGCTCCCTCCGGCGGTGCCATCCCTTGCTGCAGCCTCCGTCGCGATCCCATGGATCCCGGAGTGCCTCAACGAGGGGACCCCGGCGAGCGCGTCGGGTGGGAGGTTCAGCAATCGGCGGATCTCCGCTTCTTCCGCCTGGGTGGACGCCTCTTCGGCCTCCGCCTCCTCCGGCGAGAACCCGAAGACTCCTGCCGCCGCGGCTGCGGCGGCCTCCTCAGCCCGAGAAGCTATGTAGGCGATTTCCTGGTCGGTGGTGTCCCGCGTATGCAGCTTGAGGTCCTCCTTGTTACTCGCCACTTCGGCGAGGTTGTCGTAGAAGTTGAGGACGTCGATGGGCTTCGGGGCGATCCACGAGCGGTCCAAGCCATGCGAGTCGCACATCGGCATCATGGCAAGGATCCGGTCCCTCGCGGCGTTGTTGCAGAGCGGCACCACTTCCCGGGGAGTCCTGAACCACTCGGGGTGCGTCAGGTCGTACTTGAAGAGTTCCCGTACCATCCCGCGCAGCTCCAGAGTGGTGAAGTTGAAATTAAGCCCGGGGCGCAGCCTCATGATATCTGCCGGGCCGCCGTACTCCCAGGCCGGCCTCTTCCGGTCTTGGAGAGGGGCGATGCGCCGGCGGAGGAAATCTGCGCCCACCTCGGCAACTGACAGCCGGGCCATCCGAAGACGGAGAATCCGGACGAGGGCGATGTCGAGCTTGACGTCGTCGGAGTCTAGATCGCTCCAATCCTTGCCGCGCACGATGGGCGTTGTGCGCGGCGCAGTGAAGGCTTGCGGCTGGTCTTCTACAATCCAGCACCACTCCGCTCGCCATTCCTCCCACTTGCCGCGGAGCTCCCCCGGCAAGTACGACCCCTTCTTATTGAGACGGAAGACCCAAGAAATTCCTCCGGAGAGGGGGGCATCGGCCTCGGCTCTAGGAGTGAAAAAGTGTCTAAAGAGGGCTACGTTGGGGTGGACTCCTATGAAGTTTTCGCACATATGTGCGAAAACAGCCATGGTGAGAATGGCGTTGGGGGTGAAATCAAGCAGATGGAAGCCGTATGTGTTCATGATGTCACAAAAGAAGTTCGAAAAAGGAGGACAGAGGCCACAATGGAAAAAGGCAGCAAAGAAGTGATACCCGCCGGGATAGTTGTCCTTGGCGGCGGCCGGGTATGCTCGGGTGCGGGGATGCGCATCGGTGCCCTTGGACCAGAACAAGTAATACTTGTTCCAGAGTTCTTGCACGCCGAGCTTCGGTGGGAAGACGACGTGCCGCTTCCGGTAAGCGATGAGCTTGGCTGCTTGCTCGGATTTCTTCGCTTTCGCCTTGTCGGCCTTTGGGGCCATGGCGGGCGCGGCGGAAGGAAGGGGACGAAGAGCTCGGCGGCGGCGGAGCTGTGGAGGCGGAGCGCAAGAAGGAATCTTTTGCAGGTGGAAGACGACGTAATGAGAGCACAGGGAGGGGAACCGCGCCCGCTACCTCTGCTTTTATGGGGGAGTGGGGGGCGTTTCGCCCTTTCCATTAAGAGATCGTGGGCACGTCCCATCCCACGGCGCCGCAATCGACGCGTGCCGTTACCGTGGGGTGCGGCGGATATGGAAGTGGATTCGGCGCGCCGCGGGCCGCGGGTGCCCGTGCACTGTTTTGGGCCTGGCCCAACAGCGCTCGGCACCGTGTGTGGCCCAGGCCCGGGGGCTCCTGTCGGTGTACTAAGGTAGGGGTACCCCAGTACCCCAACTTGTGCACGGGCAGTTGCAGCTTCCCGCGGCAAGGTTCACTGCGTGCTCGCCGGAGACCTTCCTGCTTCTTATCAAACCATTCAAAAACAAAGTATACAAGACAGAAGATCGAGACCCCGGCAAGAGGAGCTTGCCGGGAAGGCCGTACCAGGCTCAAGACTGTTTCACTAACACAAGCCCCTGGCAAGAGGAGCTTGCCAGGAAGACTAGAAGATGTCGCCTCGGCGCTACGCGCGCCCCGGCAAGGGGCCCGGGGAGCGGCAAGTTCCCGGGCCCGGCAAGATCAAGGCCCCGGCAAGGTGCTTGCCGGGAGGGCTGCGCTGTGTGCCCGCGCTCCAGCTCATCGGCCCACGCGTCGCCCTGGGGCCTATCCAGGGATGCGTGGCAGATGGCTGTGCAGCCTGGGGTACACGGTGGCACTCCACGGCGATAAATCCGTCGCCGTGGCGGACGGAGACGCTAAGGCGGGAGCTTTTGGGGTCGACGGCGACGGGCTTTAAATGCCCTTGTCCCCCACTGTTAAAGTAGGTATAGACCACTGTTCTGTACTGTAGCTCCACTGTTCCCGCACTGTTACAACTACCACCTCTTTTACTTTTTTACCCCTTTCTCCTGCGTTGACACCTGTTGGTGACCCCTTGCACTATAAAAGGAGGCCCATGCACAACGTGGAGGGGGTTCGAAACCTAGACTACTCTCACGCACGGTGTAGCTGCTTCTTCAAGCTCCCGAGCACTCAACTCAATACACAACCAAGCAGGAGTAGGGTTTTACGCATCCGTGCGGCCCGAACCTGGGTAAAACTGCCCGCGTGTTTGCTTCGATCTGCTCTTTGTGCTCCCTCCGCCCTCGTACCGCACAGACAAGGGGCTCCGGTCCCATAGGTGTTCGTGGCGGACAGTTTCCCCCGACACCCGGCGAGGGACCCCGTCGTCGAAGAAGTCCGCGAAGGTAAAGCTTGTAATTTCTTCTTCCCGGATTAGTCTTTTTTGGATATTTGCTTGATTCTTTCTTTTCTTCTTCTTCCACTAGATCCTCCTGCCCCAGAGCTGATGGAGACGGAGGCCACCGCTGAGGAGGAGGTGCACGGCGACGGCGGCAACGCCACTGCCACTGAGGGAATGGCTGGAGCCGACGAGCCCGCTGCTGAAGAGACCGCCCCGACCGCAGACGCCGCGGCCGGGGAAGGGACCGGCGACCGCACTGCCGGCCCGGAGGCCGCAGGAGCGCCGGACGCTGCACCGGCCGCCGACCCTTCCGCCTCCGCGGCTGGGCAGGGCGTCTACCTGGAGGCCGCCAACGGGGTTTTCATACAAGTCCCGTGGGCGTCCTCATCAAGGGCACCCGCGGAGGGAGAGATCTTCGACGGAGAGGTCCTCGCCTCCGCCGGGCTGAAGGTCGTGGATGCGCCTTGCAGCAGCGACGAGCCCGAAGAGGAGAGACTCCTTCGTCGGCTCCTGGCCATGTATCGGGCCAGGCAGGCGAAGTTGGAGTCTCGGGAGGCTCTGGCTGCCAAGGCTGGAGCTGACATGGAGAAGCGCGCCGCGGAGCTCCGCGCCGCCAACCAGGCGGCCCTCCGCAACTTGGCGGAGGACCATGAAGAGCTTGCCGGGGCGCAGCAAGCATTTATCCTTGAGAAGGCTGAGGTAGAAGAGCAGCAGCGACTGGCCGCCGAGGAGCTGTCTCGGCGGGAGGGAGCGCTCAACCAGCGGAAGGTCGACCTCGACAGCCACGAGGACGACCTCACCGCCCGGGAGCAAGCCATCGGCGGGGCCCTGAAGGAGGCGAGGGATGCTGCCGCTGCCGCGGAGACTGCCAAGAAGGATCTGGAGGCCAGGGTGGCGCAGCTGGAGTTGTTCCTGAAGGCGAGCGAAGACAGGGTCACCGCGCTCAACGTGGCGCGGGAGAAGGACGCCCATACCAACTCGGATTTGCAGGTCCGCCTCTCCGATAAGGGCCAGGAACTCACTGCCGCCAAGGACTCCATTGCTGACTTAGAGTTGAAGGTCTCCACCCTGACTGGCTCGCTCGACGCCGCCCGGGACCGCGAGACGAAGCTGAAGGACGAACTCCGCAAGGAAAGGGCCTTGGTGGAGAGCGCAGCCGTCTCGCAGAACAACTTCAACCGGGTAGTGGAGCAGTGGACTGATGAACTGGTCACCTCCGCTGCCAATATTGACATGGAGATGATGGCGCTGAGGGCGGAGCATCTCGTGTACTCCCCGGACGAGAACCTCCCCCACAATGCCAAGTTGAGTCTTATCTTCAGGGGAATTGCGCCGGCGCTTGCGCGGCTGCGGGAGAAGATCCCCGGGCAGCTGGCCGACGAGGCACGTCGGCTCTGCATGGGCACCATGGAGCGGGTCTTGTCGAAGATCGTCTACCGCAACCCCGGCATCAACCTCGTCAATGTCCTCCGCACCTTGCCGCCCGAAGCTGATCAGGAGGCGTTGAAGGCGCAGGTTGCCCACATCGTCGCCAAGGTGGGCAAGATCACGAGGCGTGAAGGCGACCGCGCAGATTAGATTCCTTTCTTTCTGCTTCCTTTGCTGCTGCAAAGCATGTTACGGACAAGAATCTGTTAGTATTGCGGCAAGTTATCTTTGCAATATACAATCTTATTTTGAGCAACCAATGCAGTGTTATCTCCCTTGCTTTGGTCCCTTCACTTTGTATGCATTCCACCCTACGCTTTTAGGGGACTTGCCGGCAAAGGACCCTTGCCGCGAGCGCTGAGTGCTGGACTCTTAGCAGCCTACTGGCAATACCTTTGTCGGCAAGAAACCTTGACGCAGCTAGTCGCAGCACACTTAGATTGCTGAGCGAACTCGAAAACGAAGTAAGGGCGCGACACTTGTCGCAGCTCACCTAAGTCGTTGAGCGTGCTCGAAACAAAGTAAGGGTGCGGCTAGCCACGGGTAGGTTCGTCCGCGCACAAGTTTTCCATACAAAGTGTGGTTGTTCAAGGAAGACAACTAATTTTTTTTTAAAAAATTGAATTACTCAAACTTTGGTAACTTAGCTTTCATAGATTGTTTGCTCCCCGACAAGGCTTCTCTTTCTTGAACAGTACTTGGTTCATGCCTCCATCTCCTTCCCCCCCCCCGGCAAACTTGTGCGCGAGGAATACTCCTTCTGCTTAAGAGGGAAAGAAAAAGAGGAGGAAAAACAAGTATAGGGCCTTATGGCTTGCTAGTGCTTACCGGGGATGTGCGTTGCACAAGGTGTCAGATGATGCATGCAAATAACAAAGAAAAGCATGGAAATGACAAATAGTGCGAAGCAAAAAAACTTTACTCATGCACGGGATCTGCGCCCGGCTTTGTACAAAGGTTTACATGCAACAGCGGCAAGACTTGTACAAAAGGTGGTTGCCGGAGCGGATCATGGCAACCGCGCCTTACGGGTGAAACTTGCGAAGATGCTCTATGTTCCAGGAGTTGCTCACCGGTAAGCCTTCTTCGGTCTCAAGGCGGACAGCGCCGGGCCTTGTGACTTGTCTCACCCGATAAGGGCCTTCCCACCTCGGCGTCAACTTGTTGGAATTCTTGGCGGACTGAACACGCCGAAGAACAAGGTTGCCTTCCTCGAGACTCCTGGCCCTGACCTTGCGGCTATGATAGCGACGCAAGGCCTGCTGGTATCGAGCAGCTCGTACAGCAGCCTGGAGACGTTCCTCCTCAAGGAGCAATGCGTCATCTTGTCGCAGTTGCTCTTGCTCGAGCTCATCGTAAGCGAGCACTCGAGGAGATCCGTATACGAGTTCCGTGGGGAGAACTGCCTCTGCTGTCTGTCCGGTGGCTCGATTTGGTGTCGTCCTGATTGACCAAAGAGCCGCCGGCAACTCCTCTATCCAGTTTCTTCCGCACTTGTGCAGCCTGTCGAAGGTTCTTGTCTTGAGTCCGCGCAGCACTTCAACATTGGCCCTCTCCGCTTGACCATTGCTCCTCGGGTGAGCAACAGAAGCGAAGCAGACCTTGGCGCCAAGGTCTTGGACGTACTGCATGAAGGTGCGACTTGTAAACTGTCTGCCATTGTCGGTGATGATCCTGTTAGGGTTTCCGAAACGGCAAACAATCGATCTGAAAAACCTGACTGCTGACTGTGCTGTCACCTTTCTCACTGGTTCCACTTCTGGCCACTTTGTGAACTTGTCGATTGCTACGTACAAGTACTCAATGCCCCCGACTGCGCGGGGAAAGGGGCCGAGAATATCGAGCCCCCAGACCGAGAAGGGCCAGGACAAAGGGATCGTCTGGAGAGCTTGAGCTGGCTGGTGAATTTTCTTGGCATGGAACTGGCACGCTTAACACTTGGTTACTTGTGCAGTTGCATCTTGGAGGGCTTCTGGCCAGAAGAACCCTTGCCGGAACGCCTTCCCGGCAAGTGCCCTTGCGCCAATGTGCTGGCCACATATGCCTCCATGTATCTCTGCCAACAGCTTCTGTCCATCTTCCCTGGAAATGCACTTCAACCTGACACCATTGAGTCTTCTTCTGTACAGTTCATTGCCAATGAACTGGTACATACTAGACTGCCTGGTTATTTTCTCTATCTCTTCTGGCTCGTTGGGAAGTCCTCCAGTTTGCAGAAAACGGACGATTTGCTGTGCCCATGCTGGAGCCTGAGGCTCAACAACAAGGACTAAAGGCATGAGGGCTGCTGCGGGAACCTCAGCTTCTACGGCAAGAACCTGCGGCTCTGCCGGAGCTGATGGTCCCCCGGCAAGCCTGCCGGGGCAAGGATTGTCGGGAGCGCCTGCTTCAACTGTACAGACCCTTGGATCTGCAGGAGCAAACTGCTCCTCAGCATCTTGGCTGTTGATCTTGGGGACCTTGGAGGCGCCTTCGGGAAGACCCGCCGGCAAGTAGTCGCCGGAGACCAACTTCCTCTTCTTATTTTTCCCAACTGATGGTGTAACGGATGGCTGAGTTAACTTGAGCACGAAGGTCCCTGGTTCCACAGGTAACTTCATTGCAGCACACTTTGAGAGGCCATGTGCAATATCATTGTGAGCTCTTGGGACGTGCTCCATTTGCAGACCTTCAAAGTGTTCTTCAAGCTTCCTCACTTCATCAACATAAGCTTCCATCAAAGGGCTCTGGTAACTCTTATTCACTTGTCGGAACACCAACTGTGAATCTCCCCGCACAATCAACTTCTTGATCCCAAGCTCGGCCGCAATTCTGAGGCCGGCAAGCAAACCTTCATACTCTGCAGTATTGTTTGTCGCTTGCTCCTTGGGAAAGTGCATCTGGAAAACATACTTGAGGTGCTCTCCGGTGGGCGCTATGAGTACCATGCCGGCACCGGCGCCTTGCAGCGAGAAAGCACCATCAAAGTATATTATCCATTCGCTGCTCGCTTCTTGGATGGGGACGCTTGTCTCTGGGACTTCTTCATCTGGCGTTGGGGTCCATTCCGCTATGAATTCTACCAAAGCTCTGCTCTGTATGGTTGAAGTACTCTCAAACTTGAGACCAAAGCTTGACAGCTCCAGTGCCCACTCGACGATCCTGCCTGTTGCTTCAGGATTCTGCAATATCCTCTTCAACGGAAAGCGAGTGACCACTGTTATCTCATGTGCTTGGAAGTAATGGCGCAGCTTCCTTGAGGCCATGAAGAGGCCGAAAAGCAACTTCTGCACCCTAGAGTATCTTGATCTAGCCCCCTGCAGGAGGGAACTTACGAAATACACTGGGTGCTGCACCATCTTCCTTCGCACTTTTCCTTGTTCCTGCGCAGACTTGTCCTTGTCGGGGCCAGAGCTTGTCGGGGAAGCCCCCTGCTTGTCGCTGGATTCGCTTGCCGGGGATGTGGGTTCCTCATCCGCCTCCCTCTCCGCTACTAACGCAGCACTAACCACTTGATTGGTTGCCGCTAGGTACAGCAGCAACTTCTCTTGTGGCCTAGGTGCGACAAGTATTGGAGTGGAGGATAGGTATCCTTTCAAGTCTTGCAGCGCTGCCTCCGCTTCCGGAGTCCATTTCATAGGGCCTGCCTTTTTCAAAATTTTGAAGAAAGGCAGGGCGCGCTCTGCAGACTTTGAAATGAACCTGCTGAGGGCAGCCACACAACCAGCAAGTCTTCTTACGTCCTTGACGCGCTTCGGGGCTTCAATCTGCTCGATGGCTTTTATCTTGTCGGGATTGGCTTCAATCCCCCTCTGGGACACAAAGAACCCGAGAAGCTTGCCCGAGGGAACTCCGAAGACGCACTTCTCGGGGTTTAGCTTGTGTTGGATCTTGCGCAGATTCTCAAAGGTTTCCTCTAAGTCTTGTATCAGGGTATCTTTGCTCTTGCTCTTGACCACTATATCATCCATGTAGGCTTCTATATTCCTGTGGATCTGTGGCTCAAAAGCAGTGTGCACCACCCTTGCAAAGGTTGAGCCTGCATTCTTCAATCCAAAGGGCATGCGTATGAAGCAATATGTGCCGCATGGAGTAATGAATGCAGTCTTCTCTTCAACTTCCTTGGCCATGAATATCTGGTGGTAACCTGAATATGCATCAAGGAATGAGAGCAACTCACATCCAGCTGTGGAGTCAACAATTTGGTCGATGCGCGGCAAGGGAAAGGGATCCTTGGGAAAAGCTTTGTTCACGTCGGTGAAGTCTATACAAAGTCTCCACTTTCCATTAGCCTTTCGCACGACAACTGGATTGGCCAACCACGTGGGATGTATTACGCCTCTAACCAGGCCTGCTGCTTCTAACTTCTTTATCTCTTCAGCTATGAACTCTTGGCGCTCCACGGCTTGCTTTCTGACCTTCTGCTTGACGGGCCGCGCGTGAGGACAAACAGCAAGCTTGTGCTCCATTACCTTCCTGGGAACGCCGGGGATGTCAGACGGTTGCCATGCAAACACGTCGACATTCGCCCGCAGGAAGGCAACGAGCGCGCTTTCCTATTTGTGGTCGAGTGTAGCACTGATGGTGAAGGTACCACCAGTGCCGTCCTCCTTGGCGGACACCTTCTTGGTTGCCGATGGAGCTGCCATTCCTTTCTTGCACTTGCCGGTGGAGCTCGATGGCGCGTCCTCGACGGCAGCGCAGCACTCCGAGGAGGAGCGTTTGCCGAAGTGGGCTCCAGAGCTCTTGCCGGACTTGGTCTTGTTCTTCCCCCCGGGAGCTTCAGCGGCAAGTGTGTTGCTTTCTGCTGCGGCTGCTGCATCCCGGTAGATCTTGTCGCCGCAGATAAGCGCGTCCTTCTTGTCGCCAGGGACAGAAATGACGCTTATCGGCCCCGGCATCTTGAGCATGTTGTATGCATAGTGGGAAGCTGCCATGAACTTGGCGAGGGCAGGACGGCCAAGTATCCCATTGTATGGTAATGGGATATCGGCAACATCAAACGTGATCCTCTCTATCCTGAAGTTGAGCTCCCCGCCAAAGTACACTGGCAACGTAATCTTCCCCTTCGGCTTGCTCCTTCCCGGGTTGATCCCTTGGAATGACCCGGTTTCCTCGAGCTCGCTGTCGGGGATCTGTAGCTTCTTGATCACAGCCGAGGAGATCAAGTTCAGGCCGGCCCCGCCGTCCACCAACATCTTGGTGACCTTGAGGTTGCGGATAGTTGGTGAGATCAACATCGGCAAGCACCCGACCGCAGTTGTGCGGTCAGGATGGTCCTCAAGGTCAAAGATGATGGGCGTGCCGGACCACTTCAGTAGCCTGCGTGACTCGACGGGCGGCTCAGCTGCATTCACTTCTCGCACCCACTGCTTGAGCTGGCGGTGGGAAGTGTGCAGAGAGGCACCTCCGTCGACACACAGAACCTCTGTGGCCTTCTGGAACTCATGTTCGCCGTTGTCTCCTTCTTCCATGTCATCATCGTCGTCTTCATCCCCATCCTTGTCGCGGCCCCGGGGAGGTCTGTCACCTTGCCGCTGCTTGGCCTTGCCGCGGCGTCCTCCCCGGCCATTGAACGGCCGCTTCTTGCTGGGCTCCCCTCCGCCTCCTTGGGCCTTCTCCTTGTCACGTTGCTCGTATTCAGCCTTCTGCTGCTCTACGAGGTACTCCACTCTTTTGCAGTTCTGGAGATCGTGGCCCTTGGTGCGGTGGATCTTGCAGTACTGCTTGTCGGAGCCGTCCTGTTTGTCGGCTGCCGCTACAGTGGCGGGCTCCTTGCCGGAACCGCCAGCCTGTGCCTTCTTGGCGGGAGCCTCCTTGCCGGACTGCTCGACAACCAGCACCTCCTTGCTCTTCTTCTTTCTGTTATTCCGCCGCCGTCTTTTCCTTGCCGGGGCGGCGTCTTCACTGTCGCTTCCTCCTGCGCCAGTATCCTCTCCGGGGAGTCTCCTCCCCTCTTCGGCGCGCGCACACTTGTCAGCCAGAGCGTAGAGCTCGCTGACATCCCGGATCTTGGTCATGGCCATCTCCTCCCTCATCCAGCGGTTACGCACGTTCTGGTGAAACGCGCTGATAACCGCGGCAGGGTGGACGTCGGGAATGTTGTGTTGGACGCGGCTGAATCTTTGGATGTATTTGCGCAGGGACTCTCCCTCCTTCTGGGCGAGGATGTGGAGATCGCTCTCCTGGCCGTGGGGTTTGTGGCCGCCCGTGAAGGCGCCAACAAACTGGTGGCACAAATCTGCCCATGAGGAGATGGAGCTCTCCGGCAAGTGCATAAGCCAAGACCGGACGTTTGGCTTAAGCACTAGCGGGAAGTAGTTGGCTAGGATCTTCTCGTCGCGTCCCCCGGCAGCCTGCACCGCGATGCTGTAGATGCTGAGGAACTCCGAGGGGTGCGTCTTGCCGTCGTACTTCTCGGGTACGTCGGGCTTGAAATTCTTCATGCTGGGCCACTGGACTTGCCGCAGCTCACGGGTGAACGCAGGGCAACCTGCCGCGTATGGCAAGTTGCCTGGTTCACCGGGCGCGTGCGCGTCGACAGCGGTCCCAGCGCGCTGATCCGACTGTCTTCGGGCTTCTCGTCGATGCTCGATGCGAGTCCGAGCGTCCTCTTGCCGCCTGTCGTCTAGGACTTGGCGCTGATCGCGGCGAGCCCGCGGATCCGACGACGCCGTAGAGTCGTCGTCGACGTTGATCCGGCGGGGTGGCGATTTCTGCTTCCGCGGCGGGGAGTGCAATGTAGTTGCACCCCCGGCGGTCTTATCGCCATCGGCCTTCGCTTGGTCAACTTGCCGCGGCCGCGAAGTTGCCGGCTGCTGCGGCGTGTCGTTGTTGGCGAAGGCGATGAGGCTCTGGATCGTCGCCCTCCAGTCCTCGGCTTTGTCTGCCGCTAGAGGGAAATCGAGGAGCAGCTGGGCCCTGGCCAGGGCCTCTGTTGGAGAAGAGGGGAACGGTGGCGAACGATGCGAGGAGCGGGACACGCTCGGACTTCTAACCGCGTTAGAAGGAGCATGTTCCCGCCCCGGCGACCGCGCCTTGCTCGTACCAGCGCACTGGCCTTGAGCATCCCGCGATCCTCCGGCTTGGCCACGCCCCAGCAAGCGTATGGTACCTCCAGTACCACGCCGCTGCTGGTCTTGTACCTCCTGAGAGGGACGTGGTGCGTGTACGGACACCGAAGCTTTGGAGTTCGCCCGGTCATCCGTCTTGTCCTTGGACTTGGTGGCGCCGTGAGCTTCCTCGCCGACGACCACCCTTCCGCCGGCGTCTCCTCCACCAACCGTTGGTTCTGGTGGCGGTGGGATCGACGCAGACAGGCCTCCGACCTCCGAAGCCTTCTTCTTTGGAGGCATGCTGATGCTGTCGATGAGGTTGATGAAGCTGGTGAAGTTGCTGAAGGTTGCGCCCGTGTGAGCGCCGGATCAGGTTCGCACAACCTCGACGCCCCCTACCTGGCGCGTCAAAGATGTCGGGGGAAACTGTCCGCCCACGAACACCTATGGGACTGGAGCCCCTTCTACGTTGCGGTAAGGGAGCGGAGGGAGCACGGAGAGCAGATAAAGGAGCACACACGGGCAGTTTTACCCAGGTTCGGGCCGCGCGGACGCGTAAAACCCTACTCCTGCTTAGGTTGTATTGAGTTCTTGGGCTCGGGAGCTTGAAAGATCTACAGTACTAGCTACACCGAGCGAGAGAGTTGTCTAGGTTTCGAACCCCCTCTACGTTGTGCATGGGCCTCCTTTTATAGCTCAAAGGGGTCACCGACAGGTGTCAACGTAGAGGAGGGTAAAAGTGTAAATTTGGTGGTAGTTGCAACAGTGCATGAACAGTATATGAACAGTGGTCTTCACCTAACTTTGACAGTGGGGGACAAGGGTATTAAATGCCCGTCGCCATCGCCCCCAAAAGCGTCCGTCCATGCTTCTCCGTTCGCCACGGCGGTAGCCTCGTCACCGTGGCTTGCCACCGTGTGCCCCAGGCTGCACAGCCGTCTGCCACGTGCCCCTGGAAAGGCCCCAGGGCGACGCGTGGGCAGATGAGCTGGAGCGCGGGCACACAGCGTAGGTTTCCCCGGCAAGCACCTTGCCGGGGTCTTGATCTTGCCGGACCCGGAAGCTTGTCGCTCTCCGGGTCCTGCCGGGGCGCATGATGCGCCGAGACATCTCTTGAGGTATGTGTTCCTTGGCCTTCCTGGCAAGCTCGTCTTGCCAGGGTCTTGTGCTAAAGTGATAACCTTGAGCCTGGTGCGGCCTTCCCGGCAAGCTCCTCTTGCCGGGGCCTTGATCTTCTGACTTATATACTTTGTTCTTGAATGGCTTCATAGGGACCAGAACGGTTCTTGGCGAGCACGTGGTAAGCCCTGCCACGGGAAGCTGCTACTGCCCGTGCACAAGTTGGGGTACTAAGGTACCCCTATCTTAGTACACCGACAGAGACCCTGATCGATGACTTGAAGGAAACGTTTGACAATCTCTAGGTGTACAAAATGATGCTTAACCTGGCCAAGTGTGTTTTCGGTGTTCCAGCAGGCAAGCTTTTGGGTTTTTTGGTCTCTGAGCGAGGCATCGAGGCTAACCCGGAAAAAAAATCAAGGCCATCACCTCCTTGGCAAGGCCGAAGTGTGTCAATGATGTCCAGCGTGTGGCAGGACGGATAGCAGCATTGAGCCGATTCATAAGCCGCTTAGGTGAGAAGCCTATCCCTCTATACCAGATAATGAAAAAGACAAATGATTTTGTCTGGAGTGATGCTGCTGATGAAGCGTTCGAGGCACTCAAGAAACAATTGGCTGAGCCACCAGTTCTCACAGACCCCATTGACAAAGAGCCTTTGTTATTATACGTTGCTGCAAATAGCAGGGCTGTCAGTGTGTCCATTATGGTGGAAAGAAAGGAGGCTGGCAAGGAGCACCTAGTTCAAAGGCTGGTTTACTATATCAGCGAGGAGCTCATCGATTCTAAACAGAGGTATCCACATTGGCAGAAGCTGGTTTACGGGGTCTTTAGGGCAAGCCGGAAACTCAAGCAATATTACCTGGGTCATCCTATTACGATGGTGAGTTCTGCTCCCTTGGGGGACATCATTCAAAATAGAGAAGCTACAGGACGAGTGGCCAAGTGGGCCATCGAGCTTGGGCCTCATGGTTTAAAATATATGCCTCGGACGGCCATCAAATCACAAGCGCTCGTGGACTTTATCAATGACTGGATGGCGTTACAGACACCAGAGGAAAAGCCGGATAACACATATTGGACAATTCATTTTGACGGATCCACACAGTTAGCAGGCTCGGGGGCTGGAGTTGTTTTAACTTCCCCGCAAGGTGATAAACTTTCTTATGTTCTTTGGTTAATGTTCCCCTGTACTAATAATGGAGCGGAGTATGAGGCCTTCCTCCATGGTTTTCGAATGGCCAAGGAGATGAATTTAAGCCGGGTCAGATGTTTTGGCGATTCAGATCTGGTAGCTCAGCAGGTTTCTGGCACCTGGGATTCCAAGGATCCACTCATGGCGGCTTATCGTCGGGAGGTTGATGCTATTGCAGGTCACTTAAAGGGTTACCAAGTTGAGCATATTAATCGAAGGAAGAACGAGGCAGCTGACGCCTTAAGCCGGTTAGGATCTCAGGGTAAGCCGGTGCCCCCCTACACCTTTCTGGATGTTTTGCTTAACTCGTCTATCAAGTTGCCTACAAAGGAGGACCTTACTATCCGTAACCCGAAAGCAGAGTTGGTGGCAGCTCTTCATGTCATACCGGACTGGACGGTTCCATATTTGGCTTATATGACCCGGGGTGAGTTACCTAAGGGTGAAATATTGGCCAGACAAATCACCCGGCGGTCTAAGTCGATGACGATTGTCAAGGGAGAGTTGCGCCATCACAGTGTCACAGGTGCGTTTCAACCTTGTGTCTCGCCTGAGGAAGGTTGTGAGATCCTACGGCAGATTCATGAGGGAGATTGTGGTCATTACGCCGGCTCTAAATCTCTGGTGGCCAAAGCTTTTCGTCACGGATTCTATTGGTTGACGGCTCATGCTGATTCTGAAGACTTGGTCAGTAGATGTGACGGTTGCCAAAAAATTGCACGGCGCGCTCATGTTCCGGCTCAAGAGTTGAGGATGATTCCGATAACCTGGCCATTTGCTACCTAGGGGCTTGATATGGTAGGGCCTTTTAAAAGGTCCAAAGATAAGAAAACCCACCTGTTGGTGGGAGTGGACAAATTCACCAAGTGGATTGAGGCAGAGCCAGTCAGCAAGTGTGATGTGGAAACAGCGGTGCAATTCATCAAGAAGGTGATTTTCCGGTTTGGTTTTCCCCATAGTATCATAACATACAATGGCAGTAATCTATCTAATGGTGCTATGAGGGAATTTTGTCAGCGTGAGCATATCTGGCTTGATGTTTCTTCTGTAGCTCACCCCTGGTCTAATGGTCAGGCAGACCAGGCTAACCAAGAGATTCTACGAGGGATCAAGCCCCGGCTCATGGTTCCTCTGAAGAGAACACCGGGTTGTTGGGTAGAAGAGTTACCTTCTGTGTTATGGAGCATTAATACAACACCCAACAGATCTACAGGTTACACGCCCTTCTTCATGGTCTATGGAGCGGAGGCGGTTCTTCCCAGCAATATCCGTCATGACTCGCCCCGAGTGGTGGCTTACGTCGAAGCTGATAATGAGAAGGCACGTCAAGACACGTTGGATCGATTGGATGAAGAGCGTGATCTCGCGGCTGCTCGGTCAGCGATCTATCAATAGGATTTACGATGATATCACAGCCGGCGGGTCAAGACCAGAACCTTTCAAGAAGGCGACTTAGTTCTACGGCTCATCCAAGATCAGACTAACATGCATAAGCTTTCGCCGCCTTGGGAAGGACCTTTTGTCATCAGCAAGAATCTGCACAACGGGTCATACTATTTGATCGACATTCTAGAGCACAAGGACTCACGCACATTAGAGGAGGAGACTAATCGGCCATGGAATATTGCTCACCTCTGGCCTTACTATACTTACACCTTCGGTTCACATGATGTAATTCGATGATGTAAATATTAGTACAATATAATAAAGCCGGCATCCGCGCTAATTCGGGGCCTCTGCCATTTTTTCTTCAAAGTTCAGTCCTTTTCATCATCATACATGTTTTCTCAAGAGGCTTGTTATCCAAACTACAAGGATCACAAAGAATTGGATGCATAGCATAGCTCCAGCATAAGCCCTTGATGAGAATAAACTGCAAGTATGTCACTTGGGGGCTTCCTATTCAAACATAGGCGTATTTGACCAAAGAGAACACAACATTACTACCCATTTGACCGGGTTATGTTCAAACATAGGTGTATTCGACCAAAGATGACATAACCTGTGGGTCATCCTACCTGTACCCAGCTGCTTCAACTCCATCAGGTCATCCTGATTGACCCGGCGAACTCTTGGCAAACAGTCTTATATGGTGTATTCGACCAAGACCTGAGCTTGCTAAGGTTCAAACGCCGGCTGTCACTGCGAGAGCACAGTTTACAGATAGTCAGGATAGATCCAGGCTCAAAATGTCGCCTTCCTTGAAACTTGGATAACTCGGCCTATGATGCAAGATGCAACTCTGACCCCGTGTACTCTAGGCAAGTCTATCTTTTAAAAACAAAGACATGCACTTGTCTAGGTTCAAATGTCAATTGGGTACTGTGACAGCCGGCTCATAGCACGCACGTACCTTCCAAGGGCCACCAAGGCTAGTTTCATTGAAGAAGAACCTTTGGCTTGGCGGCCTGCAAAAGCCTCGAGTGTTTTATCGATATTTTTCTCTAGTTTTTTGTTTTCTTGTGAGTTTTCGTTTTGAATTGCGTTCTTTGCAAGTTCGGACAAGCTGTCTCCCTTCATGGCTCATATTTGAAGCCTCTCCGAGTCTGTGCAACCCAACCTAATAAATGGCTCTAAGCCGCTGGAAAGTAACAATCTTATTTCTGGAATTATACCTTTACATGGTTACGACAGTATGAAGATTGATTAAGCCGGCAGTCAAAATCGTATCTTCAGGTATGACTATTTTTATAATAATTAAACCGACCCTGGTTATGGACATATGTCCCCAGTGGCACCGGTTGGGCATAATGACCCGCCCGGCGGTAAGCCGCCAGGGCATTTGCTTTCTGTTTATATGCAAGATACAATTTATTTTGCTTTACACAAGCCAATACCGTCATAAGCATAAAGAAATGCTTTCAACATTCGGCGGATCGATAAATGTCATCAATAGACAAGAAGTGTGCACGATGGCATGACAGTTGGCACAATAAGCCAGCATATTAAAAGTTTCTCTATCCTATTACAAGATGTTGTCAGCCAGACAAAATTCAAATGTTTTTTTGAGAAGTACATGAGCCGCCTAGCGGTTCATTCCCCTTGGCTTTGCTGCTTTGCTGATTCCGGGTCATCCTTGTCCGGTTCTTCGTCCTCCTCTGTACGAAAGTTCTGTGCCAACCAATCCAAGCCAGCCAAAGCTTAAAACTTAGCCTCCACATCAATAAGTTCAGAGGGATCAATTTCACGAGCAAAAGTATGCTTACTGATTGGAGGAATCAGATCCATCACTTTGTAAGACAGAGTAGACATCTTCTAGTTCTCCATATTATAAGCCGACTGATATTTAGACAAGTCCGTTTCATTCACAATTAAGCTGGCCAGCGGGCGGATGTCCTTGACACAGGCAGCAAAGTCTTCATGGTCAAAAGTTCTGCCGTCTTCTTTCAAGCTTGGGTAACCAGTAGCCAAGTCGGATGGGTCCAGCTCTGGAAGCCACGCCTTAGCCCGGCTCAAGGCTGTTATAGCACCGGCTCTTGCAGACGACCGTTTTATTTCATCAATTCTGGCAGGAAGAACGAAGAGTCTTCTTAAGATGTCCACAAACAACGTTGGTGCCTGGCTCGACGGAGAGATAGCAGCCAGGGCACGCTGCGCTCCAGTATACAGTTGTTCCACAAGCTCTTCTTACCAAGGCAGTTTTTTCTTCCAGCCATGCAGACTCCTCTGACTTAAGTTTAGCCTTCAATTCATTTGCTTCAGATAGGCTAAATTGAAACTTTGATTGAGCTTTCCGGGTCTCCGACTCTTGATGTTTAAGCCGATTCTTGGCATCCTCTAACTGCGTTTGCAATTCAGCAGTGGTATCCTCAACAAACAAAGAGACATAAAACAAATTGGTTTCTGGTTTACAAAGATTGAAGTCCCAAGCCTTTTGCAAGCAACAACACTTGGCACTTGGGGGCTAATGGAGGCTGAAGTTGTTCTTTTCTAAGCCGGATTCATATCAATAAAGTCTCAAGCACTTTGCAAGCAAGAGCACTTGACCCTTGGGGGCTAATGGATGCTGAAAGTTTTTCTTTCTATATCGGTTCATGTTACTAAAGTCTCAAGCACTTTGTAAGCAAGAGCACTTGACCCTTGGGGGCTAATGGATGCGGACTTTTTATAAGTTAACAGTTCATACCAATAAAGTCCCAAGCACTTTGCAAGCAAGAGTACTTGGTACTTGGGGGATTATGTATATTGCCTCTATATTATCAGTTAATCGTACTAACCCGGCGGAAACATAGTTACTACCACCGGCTCATGCAGACCATTTCTATGCAATAATAATAAGGACCGGCTCATTCAAGTTGATTAAGCTGGCCCTTGGAGACTACACATGCAATGTTTTTCAAGGACAGATTTCTTATTAAGAGGTGTGCGGGTTTAAAAAGTTGACAATTGTTTCTAAAGTCTACATCATATTCATTTCTATCATATCCAATAGACTTGGGGGCTGGAAGGATGATTATAGTTTGGTCAAATTTTTTACCTCAAACTTCTGGTGCATCTGCTTTACCATATCAATCTCAAGTTCACGGTTGCTGTGGACCTGATTGAGATACCCAGAAAGGACTTCGCCAGTACTCAGTTGTGTGTACTGAGCCGTGTCAAACCTCACTCTTCGTTTTTCAACGAGTTCTTGCTTAGCAGTGTGTTCGGCTAGCACGGTCGGGTTGCCCGGCTCTCTGAAAGCGGTACCAATGACTGTAACATCTTCAGTTCGGTTCTCTGCCGGCTCAAATGGGGCTGGTGGTTCAGCAGGTGTAGAATCATCTTTGGCAGGGTTAATGGAGGCATCAGGTATCTCAGGAGGAGCATCATGAGTGGTTTCCTCGGTTGGCTTATGAACATCTGTTACCGACACCTGCTGCGCCGGCTCAATGACCTTTGGATCAGCTGCCGGCTTACTTTCCCTGGCCCTCTTGATAGGTTTAGCCTGTCCGCTGCATGAATTAAAGTAAGTCGCTGCAAGGTTACAAATATTTAAGGACAATTTGAACAAGGAAGAAATCATTTACCCAGGGGCGGTCTTGAAAGCTGGAAGTTGACTTTGAGATGAGTCGCCAGAGGATGAGCGGGAGGTTTCCTGATAATTTTAATTGGATGAGTTCAGTGGTTGACATATAAGACCCGCTAGCGGGTAACGAGAGTTTAAGAATGGAAAGACATAATTTCGGCATTTTTGACGAGTTGGGGTATTTGGTAAGCCGGAGGACAATTCCTCTTCCCCGGTGTTTCGAGTCCGATGCCGACTCTCGTGTTGCTGTTGCTTCAAAAGAAAGTGAGGATCTAAATGAACTGAAGGGTGTGAAAATCTTACTTTTCGGATAACCCGTCGAACTTTTTGTCTTGGCAAGGATTCTGCGCTGGAGGAAATAATAATTACCTATTCATCTGCGGCCTGACTGGCCTCTGTGTCATCATGACAATAATCAATGTGAATAAGATAATTGAAGTAAGAACCAAGAGAGTCAAGGACTACCTCCGACTCAGTGCCGTAGTTCATTTCCAACAATTCGGAAGCGCTGGTTTTCTTCTTGGTCTTTTTTACGGCTCTCTTGGCGGCTTTCTTGGCAGCTCTGGCCCTCTTGGCAGATTCATGGTCATAATATTTTTTCCAGAAGGCCGACTTAGCCTGCGTGAGGTGGCAAATTCAAGATTAACAGGGGAATCACAATTATAAAATGACAACAGTTAAAGTTAAGATTTACCTCTGGTGCCGGGTTAAGTTTGCAAAAGGGTTGTAGGCCCACTTTGCTGCAGTCAGCCAGGGACTCGTTTAAAACAGTTTTGGTCATATCTGCGATTACATCCTCCTCCAGATCCTCAGAGCTATGACATAATGGATCATCTTTTTCTCCAGTATAATCACACATTAAGCCAGTCCTGCGGCTCAAAGAAATGATCCGCCAAGCAAGCCAACACCGGGCTAAATCAATTCCGGTTAACCCATTTCCCAGTAGGGCTTTCACCTTTGAAAGAGTGGGAGCAATTATCTTGCGCTCTGCAGCAGTGAGTTTTCCAGCAAGAGGATGATTGGTATCTAAACAATGAATACAGAAACCCGACAATGGATGCTCGTTAGCCGGTGAAGTGTCTTTACAATAAAACCAAGTTTTATTCCAATCTTTTGGATGACTCGACAGACAGGCATAAGGAAAAATAGAGTCTCGTCTTCTTTGAATGGAGACAACCCGAAGCTCCAAACTAGGTCCATTGGTGAATTCATTCTGGCGGTTTAGATAAAAGAACTCCCTAAAAAGCAAGATGATGGGATCCTCTTGAATATATACTTCACAGGAAACCTGAAAGTTGCAGATATTTGACACAGAATTGGGTCCGATGTCTTGGGGATGGAGTTTGAAAAAGTGCAGAACATCCCTGAAGAATTTAGAGCCGGGTGGTGAAAAACCCCGGTTCATGTGGTCAGTAAAAACAATAACTTCTTCATCTTTGGGTATAGGTTTCTCTTTGCCCGGGTTGGGTGCGCGGTAAGGCATAGCTGGATTATTCGGCAGGTATCCAACCATGACAAAATCGGCAAGTGTGGCCTCAGTAACAATTGAAGGGACCCAGTTGCACGTGGTGACTGTCTTTGGTGGCATTGTGAACAAACAAGCCTGAAGAAGGAAAAGATTATTGCTGGTTCAGAATCAATTCATTTAACCGGAAGCAAATGTTATAATGCAAGTTCAGCATGGTGGCTTAAATGGGGTCTAATGGCATAAGAATAATTATAAGTTGGAAAATTAAGCCGCCATGACAGCTGCGGGTATTCAGAAAAGTAGATTTCACTAAGTCTGGAAAAAACAGTTTTTACAGGGTGCAGCGGTAATTTTGGATCTACAGCTGTTCGAAAATCAAGATTAAACTGACGAACAGTTAAACCTAAGTTCAAAATGATGCAGTTCTTGGGATGAATCTACTTTATCAGAGATGAGACATTACGATATTTTCTAAAGGAATATTATCCGCATCAGTGCATGAAGAGATATCAAGTTCAGAAGGAAAACTCTAGTCGCTGAAGAAGACGAAGATGAACGTCGATGAACTTCACGGGTACCCTAACAGATCTAAGACAAAGGAACAAGAAGGACGTACCTACACGGATGAGCGGCGGCGGCGCACGGAAGAAGCCTGGTAGCGATATGCGGATGCGGAAGCTGTTGATGAAGATGAATCAAGAAGACGGCGGCGTCGGCGGAGCTCAGATGCAGGAGGGTCACGAGGAAGAAGATGAAGCGGAAGATGCGAGGGGAGAATGGAAAGGGCTCCTGGACCTATTTATAAGCAAAGTGGATGAGGGTCACGCGCGAAGATCGAGGAGGCAAATAAACAGGAAAGTGACGATACATGCGCCTCAATTGTTGGGCTCCCATTAAATGTGGAAATATTTGTTAGAATCTGGACAGTTCGAAGGTAAACAACAGATGACGTCATGGCAGGTTACCACCATTTCAAAGAGCTGACGTCATGGCGGGTTATAGTTTCCCGTAAGAAGATGAAGGAAGATTGACATGAACAAGTTCAAATTAACCTGGGGCCTAATGTTGGGGATATAAGTATTCGATATGGCCCGCCCAGGAGGGGTTGGGTTACCCAATGGCAGTTCATGGGCCAAGCCTAGAAGCATGATGGCGGTTTAGGTGAGGGCCAAAGGCCTGAGGTGGCTTAAAGCCTGAGAGTATCAACCGCCATATATGTGACTTGTATTGTAAGGCATGTAACAAGAGTCCCCGGGCCGGACATGATTGTATGAGCCGGCCGGGACTCCGTAGACCGCAGCACGTCAACCCGTGTATATAAGTGGATGACCCGGCAGCAGTTTAGGGCAAGAAACAACAGATTGAGAACTAGGAAAATGCATCCGCACCCTAGCAATCGACACCCCAACAATTCCACCTCAAACTGGATTAGGTTTTACCCTCACCGCAAGGGGCCGAACCAGTATAAATTCTCTGTGTCCTTTGTCTCATTTTTAATCCCGTTAAGCTAACCACGTCGCTATGGCTCCACAATCAAGTCCTTACCTTAGGACATCTGCCGTGACAACTCCATGACAGGATGGTTAAGTCCATTCAAGAAGCGAGCCATTGTTTGCTCGTCATCTTCCTTGACGTTTGCTCTTATCACGGCAATCTCCATTTCTTGGTAGTATTCTTCCACCATCTTTGTGCCTTGCTTGAGGAGTTGCAACTTGTTGGAGAGATCCTCGATATAGCGTGCAGGCATGAAACGATCTCTCATGACATCCTTAATTTGGTTCCAAGTCATGATGGGTAGTTCACCTTTCTCCCTTCGTCGCTTGATCACTTGCTCCCAACAAATCAGGACATAGTCATGAAACTCGAGAGAGGCCATGGCGATTTCCTTCTCCTCTTCATAATTATGAAGACGGACCCTGTCTACCTTCAATGCACATGAGAGATATTATTAGGGATCGGCGGTTTGATATGTCTCCAATGTATCTATAATTTTTGATTGTTCCATGCTATTATATTATTCGTCATGGATGTTTTATATGCATTTATATGCTATTTTATATGATTTTTTGGATTAACCTATTAACCTAGAGCCCAGTGCTAATTTCTGTTTTTTCCTTGTTTTTTGAGTTTTACAAAAAAGGAATACCAAACAGAGTCCAATTGACGTGCCAATTTTTGATGATTTTTCATGGACCAAAAGAAGCCCCCAGAGTAAAAGAGTTGGGCTAGAACAGTCCCAGGCCGTCCACGAGGGTGGAGGGCGCGCCCACCCCCGTGGGCGCGTCCCCCTATCTCGTGGACGACTCGGAGACCCCCCCTGACGTGTGCCCTATGCCAAAAATTTCTATAAATACAGAAACCCCCGAAAATAAACCTAGATCGAGAGTTCCGCCGCCGCAAGCCTCTGTAGCCACTGAATACCAATCTAGACCTATTCTGGCACCCTGTCGGAGGGGGAATCCCTCTCCGGTGGCCATCTTCATCATCCCGGCACTCTCCATGACAAGGAGGGAATAGTTCACCCTCGGGGCTGAGGGGATGTACCAGTAGTTATGTGTTTGATCTCTCTCTCTCTCTCTCTCTCTCTCTCTCTCTCTCTCGTGTTCTTGAGATGGCACGATCTTGATGTATCGCGAGCTTTGCTATTATAGTTGGATCTTATGATGTTTCTCCCCCTCTACTCTGTTGTAATGGATTGAATTTTCCCTTTGAAGTTATCTTATCGGATTGAGTCTTTAAGGATTTGAGAACACTTGATGTATGTCTTGCATGTGATTATCTATGATGACAATGGGATACCACGTGATCTACTTGATGTATGTTTTGGTGATCAACTTGCGGGTTCAGTGACCTTATGAACTTATGCGTAGGGGTTGGCACACGTTTTTGTCTTGACTCTCCGATATAAACTTTGGGGCACTCTTTGAAGTTCTTTGTGTTGGTTGAATAGATGAATCTGAGATTGTGTGATGCATATCGTATAATCATGCCCACGAATACTTGAGGTGACAATGGAGTTTCTAGGTGACATTAGGGTTTTGGTTGATTTGTGTCTTAAGGTGTTATTCTAGTACGAACTCTAGAATAGATTGAACAGAAATAATAGCCTCGTGTTATTTTACTACGGACTCTTGAATAGATCGATTAGAAAGAATAACTTTGAGGTGGTTTTGTACCCTACAATAATCTCTTCGTTTGTTCTCCGCTATTAATTACTGTGGAGTGACTCTTTGTTGCATGTTGAGGGATAGTTATATGATCCAGTTATGTTATTATTGTTGAGAGAACTTGCACTAGTGAAAGTATGAACCCTAGGCCTTGTTTCGAAGCATTGCAATACCATTTACGCTCACTTTTACCACTTGCTACCTTGCTGTTTTTATATTTTCAGATTACAAAAACCTATATCTACCATCCATATTGCACTTGTATCACCATCTCTTCGCCGAACTAGTGCACCTATACAATTTACCATTGTATTGGGTGTGTTGGGGACACAAGAGACTCTTTCTTATTTGGTTGCAGGGTTGTTTGAGATATACCATTTTCATCCTACGTCTCCCACGGATTGATAAACCTTAGGTCATCCACTTGAGGGAAATTTGCTACTGTCCTACAAACCTCTGCACTTGGAGGCCCAACAACATCTACAAGAAGAAGGTTGCGTAGTAGACATCAAGCAATTTCTAGCGCCGTTGCCGGGGAGGTGAGTGCTTAAAGGTATATCTTTAGATCTTGCAATTGAATCTTTCAGTTTCGTGTATGATCACTAGTTTAGTTTCAAAAGAAAACTACAAAAAATGGAATAGAGGTTGTAAGTGCATCTAGTGCCCCTTAGTGATTTTGGTGTATTGAAGACTTATAGGTTAAGGGACTAATGTGTTTATGAGTGTACACATGTCTATAAGTCTATGAGGAGTTTGATATTTAGAGAGAAAGTCAACCCCTAAAAATGAAGTTCTTCGACTGAAGACTTTGGATTTCCGAAGACTTTGAAAGTGAAGAAATTGGTGTGACCTTGAAGACTTGGTATTCATTTGAGGAACACGAAGCGTGAAGACTTTTGTTTTCGTAGTTTCATTTTCTCTTTCTTGAGTCATAGGAAACACCGTACTATTAAAGGGGGTCAAGGAAATACTAAGGAAAAATTTCCATGTGATGCTCAACTCAAGATCCTACACCTACCAATCCCTTCGAGTGAAGCCATTGGAAATCTCATACAGTTCAGTCATATTCTTCAGTGATAGAGACTAAGTTCTTCTGGTCTCTGAGGAATTTGTTCTGACTGAGGAGTTAGGAATTCGCCAGTGCGGATTACCTACACAGTGAGGAATATGATAGCCCTGAGGAATTTGACACTCAAATTTCCGACCGTTGCTGTGCTATGCGCCAGCTGTCCCAAAATATCTACCTACCTAACGGTCATATCATTAAAGGGCATTTATGTCTTATCATGTCGGGCTGCTCCCTAGGCTATAAATAGCCACCCCCTACAACCACTAGCTGGTTGGCTGCTCCGAGAGAAACTGACACTTGTCATAAGAGCAACCCATCCTCCGAGGACTTTGAGCGAAAATCATCAAGTGAGGAAAAACCCAAACCCAAACCCAAAACACCTTCAAACCCAAAAGTGATTGAGCATCATTGAAGAGATTGATCCTGCGTGGATTCTACGCTTGTTACCTTTGAAGACTGTGCTTCTTCCAGACGGTTAGGCGTCATGGTCTAGAGCATCCAAGAGGAATTGTGGATCGTCGAGTGACCTAGTCTGTGAAGGTTCGGAAGTCACCTGAAGACTTACCACGAGTGATTGGGCGAGGCCTGGGTGACCTTAGCTCAAGGGGAATACAGTGAGGACTTGGTGTCTTGGACTGTGTCCAGGACTGGGTGTCCGGGACTGTGTGTCCTCATATTTAAATACCTAGCCGCCCTAACCAGATGTACAACTGAGATATCAGTTGGAACTGTTCTAACAAATCATTGTCTTCACCAAGCTTACTGGTTCTATTTCCTCAACTCTTTCATTTCCTCATATCTGTGTTGTGTGCTTGTTCATATCTGTTTGAAGACTTTTACTAAAGACTTTCTCAATTTCCTCAGTTCAATTTCTTCAGTCTGTTTGTCTTCATTCTGTGTTATCCTGTGATTACGCTTTCTGTACTCTGTGTTTGTCTTCATTTCTTCATGATAACCATGCTTGTATTCTGTTATGTTTACTTCTGAGTACTTACTCCGCTGTAAGTAGTTCTTCGCTAAGGAATTTCCTCAACAGCAAAGTCCTCAGTGAAGAATTCATAAAAATCGCCTATTCACCCCCCCCCTCTAGTCGATATAACGCACTTTCAGAGGTTGCCTCATATGCTTCATCTTTTTAATATCTTTTGTGAAAATGATGGAAAGGAAAATTGCGCCCAAATACTAGAAGAAGAATGGATTAAAATGTTTGGCACTAAATCTTTGAATGATGAGCATGATTGCAATAGTACGCACTCTTTGAATATCCATAGTACTAATGATGATTGCACTAGTCATGATGAAAATATCTCATATAAGCATGTCAATTTTTGCGGAGTGCATAGAGTTTGCATGTACATACCAAATAGGGAAGATAGATTTTGCAAGAGGCATAAGCATTTAGAAACTATATGGTTGCAAGAAAGGTTAGATGTTTGTGCTGAAAATTTAAATTTTCTTAGCCATCCTTGTGAACTTTGCAATGAACGTGACCATTTAAATATCCAATGCAAATTGTTTCATGATCGAATCGTGTCTAAAAATTGTGATGACTTGATTTCCCTTGCACATCATAATGAACTTAGTTTGCTTCTGGGTTATGAAGAAATGAAACGTATAACTAAGGATATTCCAAATTTTGTCCTTGATAAAGTTCTTGATTTTGATCTAGAGGAAATTTATATGCATTGTGATGTGAATTGCATTGAAAATCCTTATATTGCCAATTACATATTGTCAAGAAAACAAATAGAATATGAAGAGAATACTAATGAAAGGGAAGAGATTTCCCAATATCATCCTATTCTTTCTTATGATGAATCTGGTAACGAGGAGGAGCCTTCTATTCAATTAATCTCATTAATAAGGAGCTCCAAAAAGAGGATTAAACCCATACATAATGTGAAGAAGAAAAAGAAAAGACGGAGAAGCAAAGGTAAAAATGTATCCCTCCCAAATGATGTTGCTCCTATTACTCATTATGATGATGACAATTGCTATACTATTGGTGCTATCCATACTATTAATGATGAGAGTGATTATGCTTATGATATGCAAAGGCCCAAGCTTGGGGATGCTATGTTTTATGAGAATGATATGTTTGAGAATTTATTTGCTGAAATTTATGTTTGTCCCAAGGTTGGGGATGCTATGTTTAATGAAGATGATATTTTTAGTCTCCCAAGTTTTGATGATCAAATTTATTATGATGATAGCATGCCTCCTCCTTACGATGATTATATTGATGAAAGTGGGTTTGGAAGAGTGTCAACTTTAGGAAGTAATGATCCCACTATTTTGGAGGATGTTGAATCTCATTGTGATAATTATAAAAGTGGATTTGGAGAGGTCATGACTTTATTTGGTAATGATTCCACTATCTTGGAAGAGGTTTCAATTGATTATGATGAGAACAAAGTTGCTACTTATGATGATTATTGTGATGATTCTTATTCTATAAAAAGTAGTGATGATTATATTTATAAAACTTGTCATAATTATGATTACCATTTTTCTGAACATTACTCTTTTAATGTGGAAACAATTTATAGTATTCGAGTTTCTTATGATACTCCCACTATTCCGAATGAGAAGAATTTTGCTTATGTGGAGAGTAATAAAATTTATATGCTTTTGCATCATGAAAATAGTGCTTTATGTGATAGTTATATTGTTGAATTCATTCATGATGCTACTGAAAATTATTATGAGGGAGGAATATATGCTCGTAGGAGTTGCAATAATATCAAGTTTCCTATCTATGTACTTAAAATCTTGAAGTTATGCCCGTTTTCCCTTCCTATGCTAGTTAATTATTGTTCCCATAAGTTTTTTGCTCACAAAATCCCTATTCATAGGAAGTGGGTTAGAATTAAATGTGCTAGTCATATTATTCATGATGCTCTCTTTATGTTTTAATTCTTATCTTTTATGCGAGCATCATTGAAATCATCATGCCTAGCTAAAAGGCATTAAAGAAAAGCGCTTGTTGGGAGACAACCCAATATTTAACCCTACTGTTTTTGTGTGTCCACATGATTAAGCTACTGTAGTAATCATGTTTTATAGCTTTTGTTTCAATAAAGTACCAAGTAGAACCTTTGGGAAGACTTGGGTGAAGTCTTTGCGATCGTGCTGTAAGAAATAGAAACTTTTGCGCTCAAGAGATTAGCTACCATTTTTTACTGGAGAGTGATTTTAGGTTGATTCTTTTTGCATATGATTAATATACAAATTCCTCATGTCCACCAATTTATTTTAGAATTTTTAGAGTTGCATAAGTACTCGAAAGTTACAGATTACCACAAACTGTTCTGCTTTTGACAGATTGTGTTTTCTATGTATAGTTTGCTTATTTTGATGAATCTATGAGTAGTATTGGAGGATATGAACCATAGAGAAGTTGGAATAAAGTAGATAATACACCAATATGAATTTAGAATTGCTTCACAACAGTACATTAGTGGTGGTTTTATTTTCTTATACCAACGGAGCTTACGAGTTTTCTGTTGCGAAGTTTTCAAGTTTTGGGTAAAGATTCGATGGACTATGGAATAAGGAGTGGCAAGAGCCTCAGCTTGGGGATGCCCAAGGCAGCCCAATGTAAAATTCGAGGACAACCAAAAGCCTAAGCTTGGGGATGCCCCGGAAGGCATCCCCTCTTTGGTCTTCGTCTATCGGTAACTTTACTTAAGGCCATATTTTTAATCACCACATGATATGTGTTTTGCTTGGAGCGTCAATTTATTTTATTTTGTTTTGCTTGCTGTTTGAATAATATCCCAAGATCTGAAATTCTTAAATGTTAGAGAGTCTTCACATAGTTACATAATTATTCGACTACTCATCGATCTTCACTAATATATTTTGGAGTAGTTTGTCGTTTGCTCTAGGGTTTCACTTATATCTTTTTAGAGCAGGGTGGGGGTCTTATTTTGAAGAAATAGATGAACTCTCATTCTTCACTTATATTATTTTGAGAGTCCTTTAGAACAGCATGGTAATTTGCTTAGGTTATGAAGTTTGTCCATGTATGATGGGAATCCAAGAGGGATATAATAAAAACTTTCATATAAAGTGCATTGAATACTATGCGAAGTTTTATACTTGATGATTGTTTTGAGATATAAGGATGGTGATATTAGAGGAATACTTGTGTAGTTGTGAATTTGAGGAATACTTGTGTTAAAGTTTGTGATTCCCGTAGCATGCACGTATGATGAACCGTTATGTGATGAAGTTGGAACTGGATTTATTTATTGATTGTCTTCCTTATGAGTGGAGGTCGGGGTCGCGCGATGGTTAACTCCTACCAACCCTTCCCCTAGGAGCATGCGTGTAGTACTTTGTTTTGATGACTTTTTGCAATAACTATGTGAGTTCTTTATGACTAATGTTGAGTCCATGGATTATACACACTCTCACCCTTCCACCATATACCTTCCTCAAAATAGCCACCATACCTACCTATTATGGCATTTCCATAGCCATTCCGAGATATATTGCCATGCAACTTTCCACTGTTCCGTTTATTATGACACGCTCCATCATTGTCATATTGCTTTGCATGATCATGTAGTTGACATCGTATTTGTGGCAAAGCCACGGTTCATAATTCTTTCATACATGTCAATCTTGATTCATTGCACATCCCGGTACACCGCCGGAGGCATTCATATAGAGTCATATCTTGTTCTAAGTATCGAGTTGTAATTCTTGAGTTGTAAGTAAATAAAAGTGTGATGATCTTCATTATTAGAGCATTGTCCCAGTGAGGAAAGGATGATGGAGACTATGATTCCCCCACAAGTCGGGACGAGACTCCGGACGAAAAATAAAAAAGAAAAGAAAAAAGAGGCCATAAAAATAAGAAGAGAAAAGGCCCAAAACAAAAAAACAAAAAAATATTGAGAGAAAAAGAGAGAATGGGCAATGCTACTATCCTTTTACCACACTTGTGCTTCAAAGTAGCACCATGATCTTCAAGATAGAGAGTCTCCTATGTTGTCACTTTCATATACTAGTGAGAATTTATTATTGTAGAACTTGGCTTGTATATTCCAATGATGGGCTTCGTCAAAGTGCCCTAGGTCTTCGTGAGCAAGCAAGTTGGATGCACACCGACTTAGTTTCCTTTTGAGCTTTCATACACTTATAGCCTGTTGATACGCCTAGTTGATGCGGGGCTATCTTCCTCCTTTCGTCTTCTCCACAACCACCACTCTATTCCACCTATAGTGCTATATCCATGGCTCAAGCTCATGTATTGCGTGAAAGTTGAAAAAGTTTGAGAATACGAAAGTATGAAACAATTGCTTCGCTAAAACCGGGGTTGTGCATGATTTAAGTATTTTGTGTGATGAAGATAGAGCATAGCCAGAATATATGATTTTGTAGGGATAGCTTTCTTTGGCCATGTTATTTTGAGAAGACATAATTGCTTTGTCAGTATGCTTGAAGTATTATTATTCTTATGTCAATGTTAAATTTTTGTCTTGAATCTTTCGGATCTCAAAATTTCATACCACAATAAAGAAAATTACATTGATAAGTATGTTAGGTAGCATTCCACACCAAAAATTCTGTTTTTATCATTTACCTACTCGAGGACGAGCAAGAATTAAGCTTGGGGATGCTTGATACGTCTCCAACGTATCTATAATTTTTTATTGCTCCATGCTATTTTATTATCCGTCTTGGATGTTTTATATGCTATTTTATATGATTTTGGGACTAACCTATTAACCTAGAGCCCAGTGCCAGTTTCTGTTTTTCCTTGTTTTTGAGTTTTACAAAAAAGGAATACCAAATGGAGTCCAATTGACGTGCAAATTTTTGATGATTTTTTATGGACCAAAAGAAGCCCCTGGAGTAAAAGAGTTTGGCCAAAAGAGTCCCGGGCCGTCCATGTGGGTGGATGGTGCGCCCACCCCCCTAGGCGCACCCCCTATCTCGTGGATGACTCGGAGACCCCCCTGACGTGTGCCATACGCCAAAAATTCCTATAAATACAGAAACCCCCGAAAAGAAACCTAGATCGGGAGTTCCGCCGCCGCAAGCCTCTGTAGTCACCGAGAACCAATCTACACCCGTTCCGGCACCCTACCGGAGGGGGCAATCCCTCTCCGGTGGCCATCTTCATCATCCCAGTGCTCTCCATGACGAGGAGGGAGTAGTTCACCCTCGGGGCTGAGGGTATGTACCAGTAGCTATGTGTTTGATCTCTCTCTCTCTCTCTCTCTCTCTCTCTCTCTCTCTCTCTCGTGTTCTTGAGATGGCATGATCTTGATGTATCGCGAGCTTTGCTATTATAGTTGAATCTTATGATGTTTCTCCCCCTCTACTCTCTTTTAATGGATAGACTTTTCCCTTTGAAGTTATCTTATTGGATTGAGTCTTTAAGGATTTGAGAACACTTGATGTATGTCTTGCATGTGCTTATCTGTGATGACAGTGGGATACCACGTGATCTACTTGATGTATGTTTTGGTGATCAACTTGTGGGTTCAGTGACCCTCTGAACTTATGCAATGGGGTTGGCACACGTTTTCATCTTGACTCTTCGATAGAAACTTTGGGGCACTCTTTGAAGTTCTTTATGTTGGTTGAATAGATGAATCTGAGATTGTGTGATGCATATCATATAATCATGCCCACAGATACTTCAGGTGACAATGGAGTATCTAGGTGACATTAGGGTTTTGGTTGATTTGTGTCTTAAGGTGTTATTCTAGTACAAACTCTAGGATAGATTGAACGGAAAGAATAGCCACGTGTTATTTTACTACGGACTCTTGACTAGATCGATCAGAAAGAATAACTTTGAGGTAGTTTCGTACCCTACAATAATCTCTTCGTTTGTTCTCCGCTATTAGTTACTTTGGAGTGACTCTTTGTGGCATGTTGAGGGATAGTTATATGATCGAGTTATGTTATTATTGTTGGGAGAACTTGCGCTAGTGAAAGTATTAACCCTAGGCCTTGTTTCGAAGCATTGCAATACCGTTTACGATCACTTTTACCACTTGCTACCTTGTTGTTTTTATATTTCAAGATTACAAAAAGCTATATCTACCATTCATATTGCACTTGTATCACCATCTCTTCGCCGAACTAGTGCACCTATACAATTTGCCATTGTATTGGTTGTGTTGGGGACACAAGAGACTCTTTGTTATTTGGTTGCAGGGTTGTTTGAGAGAGACCATCTTCATCCTACGCCTCCTACGGATTGATAAACCTTAGGTCATCCACTGGAGGGAAATTTGCTACTGTCCTACAAACCTCTGCACTTGGAGGCCCAACAACGTCTACAAGAAGAAGGTTGCGTAGTAGACATCATGCTTCTGAAGAACTTGGGCATGGTGAACTTGAGCTTGTCGTAGTGTTGTTCTTCATCACGGTGATGATAGTGATTTCGCTCTTGGCGTGTAGGAGGATGCTTGAATTCTTGCTTCGGACGATGTGCTTGATATTGAGGGTGAGGCATGTGTGCCTGGGTCCCTCACTCTTGTTGCTCCTCCCTTCGAGAAAATTCATCTTGTCATGCCTGGCGAAGTGCTTCTTCTTATTCTAGCATGCATCGGTTGCGCTCTTGGATGGCCTGTTGATACGTCTCCAATGTATCTATAATTTATTTTTGTTCCATGATATTATGTTATCAACTTTGGATGTTTTATATGCATTAATATGCTATTTTATATTATTTTTGGGACTAACTTATTAACCTAGGGCTAAGTGTCAGTTTATGTTTTTCCCTTGTTTTTGAGTTTCGTAGAAAAGGAATATCAAACGGAGTCCAAATGGAATAAAACGTTCACGATGATTTTTCTTGGACCAGAAGACACTTGAAGGACTTGGAGTCCAAGTCAGAGAGTCCTCAAGGCGACGACAAGCCATGGGGCGTGCCCTAGGGGTGCATCCCAAGGGCTTATGGCCCCTCCGAAACCCCCCTGGCCCCCTTCTTTGGCTTATAAATACAGAAATATTCCAGAAACCCTAGAGGCATCCATGAAAATACTTTTCCACCACCGTAGGTCTCTGATCTCGTGAGATCCCATCTGGAGGCCTTTTCCGGTACTCTGCTAGAGGGGGACTCGATCACAGAGGGCTTCTACATCAACCTTGCTGCCCTTCCGAGGATGCGTGGGTAGTTTACCACAGACCTACGGGTCCATAGCTAGCAGCTAGATGGCTTCTTCTCCCTCTTTGATCTTCAATACAATGTTCTCCTCGATGTTCTTGGAGATCTATTCGATGTAATCTTCTTTTGCGGTGTGTTTGTCGTGATCTTTTGAATTGTGGATTTATGATCAGATTATCTATGAGTATTATTTGAATCTTCTCTGAATTCTTATATGCATGATTTGATATCTTTATATTTCTCTTCGAATTATTGGTTTTGTTTGGCAACTAGATTGGTAGTTCTTGCAATGGGAGAGATGCTTAGTTTAATGTTCAATCTTGCGGTGTCCTCACCCAACGACAGAAGTGGTAGCGAGGCACATATTTTATTTTTGCCATCAAGGATAAAAAGATGGGGTTTATATCATATTTCTTGAGTTTATCCCTCTACATCATGTCATCTTGCTTAAGGCGTTACTCTGCTCTTAAGAACTTAATACTCTAGATGCATACTGGATAGCGGTCGATGTGTGGAGTAATACTAGTAGATGAAGAATCGTTTTGGTCTACTTGACATGGACGTGATGCCTATGTTCATGATCATTGCCTTAGATATCGTCATAACGTTGCGCTTTTCTATCAATTGGTCGACAGTAATTTGTTTAACCACCGTATGATTTATTCAAGAGAGAAGCCTCTAGTGAAACCTATGCCCCCCGGGTCTATTTTACATCTATTATTTTCAGATCTATACAACCCAAAACCCAAAAATACCTTGCTGTAATTATTTTGTGTTTACTTTATTTTTCATTTTTACTTTAATTAGTTTTAAATCTATCTCTATCAGATCTCACTCTTGTTCGTGACATTGAAGGGATTGACAACCCCTTTTCCGCGTTGTGTGCAAGTGTTAGTTAGTTTGTGATGGTGCATATATTGGGGACTTGCTTGTACCTCGTACTGGATTAATACCTTCATTCTCAAACTGAGGGAAATACTTATCTCTACTTTGCTGCATCACCCTTTCCTCTTCAAGGGAAAAATCAACGCAAGCTCAAGAAGTAGCAGTAAGAATTTTTGGTGCCATTGCTGGGAGGTCGACATCAAGCCTACCAAGTACTTGTCATAAACTCTCATCTATTGCACTTACATTATTTGCCATTTGCCTCTCATTTTCATCTCCCCCACTTCTAAAAAGTTTTTAGAAAATCACAAAAATATTTGCCTTTTTATTCGCCCTTTTCCGTTCGTCTTTTTGTTTGCTTGTGTGGTAGATCGCTTGCTTTGTCACAATGAATCCAGATAATACTAATTTGTGTGACTTCTCCAATACTAATAATAATGATTTTATTAGTACTTCAATGGTTCCTGCCACTAGTGTGGAATCTTATGAAATCAATGCCGCCTTATTGAATCTTGTTATGGAACAACAATTTTCCGGTAGTCCTAATGAAGATGTTGCATCCCATCTAAATACTTTTGTTGAGTTATGTGATATGCAAAAGAAAAGAGATGTGGATAATGATATTATTAAAATGAAGCTATTTTCGTTCTCTCTACATGATCGTGCGAAGACTTGATTTTCATCTTTGCCTAAAAATAGTATTGATTCGTGGAATAAGTGTAAAGATGCCTTTATTTCCATGTATTTTCCACCCGTTAAGATCCAACTCTCTTAGGAATGATATTATGAATTTTAAGCAACTAGATCATGAGCATGTTGCACAATCACGGGAAATGATGAAATTAATGATAAGAAATTGCCCTACTCATGGTTTAAGCTTATGGATGATCATACAAAAAATTTATGCCAGATTAAATTTTGCATCTAGAAACCTTTTAGATTTGGCCGCGGGGGGTACTTTTATGGAAATCACATTTGGAGAAGCTACTAAACTCCTAGATAATATTATGTTGTATTATTCTCAATGGCATACCGAAAGATCATCTACTAGTAAAAAAGTGCATGCAATTGAAGAAATCAATACTTTGAGTGAAAAGATGGATGATCTTATGAAATTAAATTCTAGCAAGGTTTATTCTATGGATCCTAATGATATGCATTTGTCTACTTTGCTGGAGAATAATAATGAATCTATGTATGTGAATTTTGTTGGTAGGAACAATTTTGGTAATAACTCGTATAGAGGTAATTTCAACACTAGGCCGTTTACTCGTAATTCCTCTAATAATTATAGTAATTCCTACAACAATTCCTAGGTAAATTACAATAAGATACCTTATGATCTTGAGAGTACAATTAAGGAATTTATAAATTCCCAAAAGGTTTCTAGTGCTATGGTAGAAGAAAAAATGCTTAAGATTGATGGTTTGGCTAGGAACATTGATAGAATTTCTCATGAGATTGATTCTTTGAAAATTAGATCTATGCCACCGAAGCATGATATTAATGAGTCCTTAAAAGTTATGCAAGTTTCTATCAATGATTGCAAGAAAATAATTGCTAGGTTGCGTGCTAAGAGAGAATTACTAGAAAAGATGTGTTCTTCTAGTTTATGCGATAATAATGATGAAGATATTAAGATGCTTGGTTTGAATCCTATTGAATATTTATTTGCTAATATAGATCTTTAAAAAGAGTGAACTAGAGATTAGTCAACTTTAGATAAAAGGCGTCTTGATGATTCGGAGAATAATGTTCTTAGTGAAAAAAGTGAAAAAAAGTGGGATTGGAGAGGTCAAAACTTTAGCTAGCAATGAACCCACTATTTTGGATTTAAAGGAATTTAATTATGATAGTTGCTCTTTGATAGATTGTATTTCCTTGTTGCAATCCATGCTAAATTCTCCTCATGCTTATAATCAAAATAAGGCTTTTACAAAACATATTGTTGATGCTAAGATGAAATATTTTGAGGAAAAACTTGAGTTGGAAGTTTCAATCCCTAGAATACTTTATGATGATTGGGAAACTACTATTAAAATCAAGATTAAGGATTATGAGTGTAATGCTTTGTGTGATTTGAGTGTTAGTGTTTCTACGATTCCAAAAAATCTATGTGATGTGCTAGGGTTCCATAAACTTGATGATTGTTCTTTAAAGTTGCATCTAGCGGATTCCACTATTTAAAAACCTATGAGAAAGATTAATGATGTTAGTATTGCTGCAAATAGGAATTATGTGCGAGTAGATTTCATTGTTCTTGATATAGATTGCAATCCAACATGCCCTATTATTCTTGGTAGACCTTTCCTTAGAACAATTGGTGCAATTATTGATATGAAAGAAGGAAACATTAGATTCAATTTAAATTAAGGAAGGGCATGGAGCACTTTCCTAGAAAGAAACTAAGGTTACCATATGAATCTACTATGAGGGCTACTTATGGTTTGAGTACCAAATATGACAATACCTAGATCGTTGCTTTATGCCTAGCTAGGGGCATTAAACAATAGCGCTTGTTGGGAGGCAACCCAATTTTATTTTGGTTTTAACCTTTTTCTTGCCGTTCTTGAATAAATATATCATCTAGACTCTGGTTAGATGTGTTTTCATGTTTTAACTTAGTGTTTGTGCCAAGTAAGACCTTTGGGATGATTTGGAAGATAGTAGATTAGTTTTTCTGGAAAACAGAAACTTTTGCGTTTAATGTCAGAATAGTTTCTGGTTACTGGAATGTGGAAAAATTCTGAATTTTTTACACGTTTTTGATCTACAAATTTCCCATGTTTTCCTAATGTTTCGGAATTTTGAGAGATGCAGAAGTTTCACATCAATTCACATCTTTACAGACTGTTCTGTTTTTGAAAGACTCTATTTTCTTTGTGTTGTTTGCTTATTTTGATGCATCAATGGCTAGTATCGACGGGTATGAACCATGGAAAAGTTGGAATATAGTAGATATTACACATATATAAAATAAGAATGAGTTCACAACAGTACCTACTAGTAAGGATTGAATTTATTTTACTAACGGATCTCACGAGTTTTCAAGTTTTGGGTAAAGATTGGATGGACTATGGAATAAGGAGTGGAAAGAGCCTAAGCTTGTGGATTCCCAAGGCACCCCAAGGTAATATTCAAGGACAACCAAGCATCTAAGCTTTGGGATGCCTATATGGCATCCCCTCTTTCGTCTTCAATCCATCGATAAATTTACTTGAGGCTATATTTTTATTCACCATATGATATGTGTTTTTCTTGGAGCGTCTTGTATGACTTGAGTCTTTGCTTCTTAGTTTGCCACGATCATCCTTGCTTTACACACCTTTTGAGAGGAACACCCATTAATCGTGAATTTATTAGAGTACTCTTTGTGCTTCACTTATATCTTTTGAGCTAGGTAGTTGCTCTAGTGCTTCACTTATATCTTTTTGAGCACGGCGGTGATGTTTATTTTGAAGAAATTGATGAACTCTCATGCTTCACTTATATTATTCTTAGAGTCTCTAAACAGCATGGTAATTTGCTTGGGTTATGAATTTAGTCCTAATATGATAGGCATCCAAAGAGGGTATAATAAAAACTTTCATAAAGAGCATTGAATTTATGAGAAGTTTGATTCCTTACCATTGTATTGAGATATTAAGATGGTAATATTAGATTCATGCTAGTAGTAAATTGTGTTGTCAAATAAATGATCGTGTTAAGTTTTGTGATTCCCGTAGCATGCACGTATGGTCTTCTAGTTATGTGATGAAGTTGGAGCACAATTTATCCTTTATTGTCTATCTTTGCATGAAAGTCTGGAGCATGCGATGGTTAACTCCTACCAACCTCTCCCCTAGGAGCATGTGTAGTAGTACTTTGCTTCGAGGGCTAATAAACTTTTTGCAACAAGTATGTGAGTTCTTTATGACTAATGTTGAGTCCATGGATTATACACACTCTCACCCTTTCACTATTGCTAGCCACTCTAGTACCACGCAACTTTCTTCGGTGCATCAAACCACCTTATACCCTTCCTCAAAACAGCCACCATAGCTACCTATTATGGCATTTCCATAGCCATTCCGAGATATATTGCCATGTAACTCCACCGTTCCGTTTATTATGACACATACCATCATTGCATATTGTTTTGTATGATCGTAAGATAGCTAGCATGATGTTTTCATAGCTTGTCTGTTTTTTGTTGTCATTGCTATGCTAGATCATTGCACATCCCGGTACACCGCCAGAGGCATTCATCTAGAGTCATATTTTGTTCTAGTATCGAGTTGTAAGTAAATAAAAGTGTGATGATCATCATTATTAGAACATTGTCCCATGGTAGGTTATGAATAAATAGGACAAAAGAGTCTCCAAAAAAAGAGAGGAGAAAAAAATGAAAAAGGAAGATAAAAAGAGTCTCCAAAAAATGAGGAGTCTCTAAAAATGAGAGAAAAAGAGAGAAGGGACAATGTTACTATCATGTTCTATACTTGTGCTTCAAAGTAGCAGCATGTTCTTCATGATAGAGAGTCTCCTATGTTGTCACTTTCATATATTACTAGTGGTAATTTTTCATTATAGAACTTGGCTTAAATATTGCAATGACGGGCTTCCTCAAATGCCCCAGGTCTTCACAGCAAGCAAGTTGGATGCACACCCACTTAGTTTTCTTTTGAGCTTTCATACACTTATAGCTCTAGTGCATATGTTACATGGCAATCTCTACTCACTCACATCGATATGAATTGATCGACATCTCCATAATCCATTGATTTGCCTAGTTTATGTGAGACTTTCTCCCTACTTTTGTCTACTACCACCTTCTATTCCACCCAGAGTGCTATGTCCAGGGCTCACGCTCATGTATTGCATGAAGAGTTGAAAAAGTTGAAGCGCGTTAAAAAGTATGAAACAATTGCTTGGTTGACACTGGGGTGGGCATGATTTATATTTTGTGCTAAGAAGAGGGAGCATAACAAGACTATATGATTTTGTAGGGTAACATTTTTTAGCCATGTTATTTTTGAAGCTTCATAATTTTCTTTCTAATATGCTTGAAGTATTATTGTTTCGATATTAATAAAATTTTGGTTTGAATCATATGGATCTTAACATTCATGCCAAATAAATAATAAATGCATTCCTAAATATGCTAGGTAGCATTCCACATTATTTTTTTTTGTTTTTATCATTTACCTACTCGAGGACGAGCAGGAATTAGGCTTGTGGATGCTTGATATGTCTCCAACATATCTATAATTTTTTATTATTCCACGCTATTATATTATCAACTTTGGATGTTTCATATGCATTAATATGCTATTTTATATTATTTTTGGGACTAACATATTAACCTAGAGCCGAGTGCCAATTTCTGTCTTTTTCCTTGATTTTGAGTTTCGTAGAAAAGGAATGTCAAACGGGGTCCAAACGGAATAAAACTTTCACGACGATTTTTCTTGGACCAGAAGACACACTTAGGACTTTGATTCCAAGTCTGTCGGGGGAAACTGTCCGCCACGAACACCTATGGGACCGGAGTCCCTTGTCTGTGCGGTACGAGGGCGGAGGGAGCACAAAGAGCGGATCGTGGCGAACACGCGGGCAGTTTTACCCAGGTTCGGGCCGCACGGATGCGTAAAACCCTACTCCTGCTTGGTTGTGTATTGAGTTGAGCGCTCGGGAGCTTGAAGAAGCAGCTATACCGAGCGTGAGAGTGATCAAGGTTCCGAACCCCGCTCCACGTTGTGCATGGGCCTCCTTTTATAGTGTAAGGGGTCACCGACAGGTGTCAACGTAGGAGAAAGGGGTAAAAAAGTAAAAGAGGTGGTAGTTGTAACAGTGCGGGAACAGTGGAGCTACAGTACAGAACAGTGGTCTATACCTACTTTAACAGTGGGGGACAAGGGCATTTAATGCCCGTCGCCGTCGACCCCAAAAGCTCCCGCCTTAGCGTCTCCGTCCGCCACGGCGACGGATCCATCACCGTGGAGTGCCACCGTGTACCCCAGGCTGCACAGCCATCCGCCACGCGTCCCTGGATAGGCCCCAGGGCGACGCGTGGGCCGATGAGCTGGAGCGCGGGCACACAGCGCAGCCTCCCCGGCAAGCAGCTTGCCGGGGGCCTCGATCTTGCCGGGCCCGGGAGCTTGCCGCTCCCCGGGCCCCTTGCCGGGGCGCGTATAGCGCCTAGGCGTTGTCTTCTGGTCTTCCTGGCAAGCTCCTCTCGCCAGGGTCTTGTGACAGCGGGATGGTCTTGAGCCTGGTACGGCCTTCCCGGCAAGCTCCTCTTGCCGGGGTCTTGGTCTTATGTCTTGTATACTTTGTTTTTGAATGGTTTAATATAGAGCAGGAAGGTCTCCGGCGAGCGCGCGGTAAACCCTGCCGCGGGAAGCTGCAACTGCCCGTGCACAAGTTGGGGTACTGAGGTACCCCCTACCTTAGTACACCGACAAAGTCAGAGAGTCCTTGAAGTGACGATAAGCTAGGGGCGCGCCCCTAGTGCTTGTGGGCCCCTCGGAGACCCCCAGACCCCCTTCTTTGGCCTATAAATACAGAAATATTCCAGAAACCCTAGAGGCATCCATGAAAATACGTTTCCTCCACCGCAGGTCTCTGATCTCGTGAGATCGCATCTGGAGGCCTTTTCTGGTACTCTGCCGGAGGGGGACTCTATCATGGAGGGCTTCTACATCAACCTTGCAGCCCTTCCGATGATGCGTGGGTAGTTTACCACAGACCTACGGGTCCATAGCTAGTAGCTAGATAGCTTCTTTTCTCTCTTTGATCTTCAATACAATGTTCTTGGAGATCTATTCGATGTAATCTTCTTTTGCGGTGTGTTTGTCAAGATTCGATGAATTGTGGATTTATGATCAGATTATATTTGAATATTATTTGAATCTTCTCTAAATTCTTATATGCATGATTTGATATCTCCGTATTTCCCTTTGAATTAATGGTTTGGTGTGGCCAACTAGATTGCTAATTCTTGCAATGGGAGAGGTGCTTAGTTTTGGGTTCAATCTTGTGGCGTCCTCACCTAGTGACAGAAGGGGTAGCGAGGCACATATTGTATTGTTGCCATCAAGGATAAAAAGATAGGGTTTATACCATATTGCTTGAGTTTATCCCTCTACATCATGTCATCTTGCTTAAGGCGTTACTCTCTTCTTATGAAGTTAATAATCTAGATGCATGCTAGATAGCAGACTACGTGTGGAGTAATAGTAGTAGATGCAGAATCGTTTCAGTCTACTTGTCATGGTCGTGATGCCAATATTCATGATCATTGCCTTAGATATCGTCATAACTTTGCGCTTTTCTATCAATTGCTCGACAGTTATTTGTTTACCCACCATATGCTTTATTCAAGAGAGAAGCCTTTAGTGAAACATATGGCCCCGGGTCTATTTTACATCTATTATTTTCACATCTATAAAACCAAATACACAAAAATACCTTGTTGCAATTATTTTGTGTTTACTTTATTTTGCTTTTTTACTTTAGTTTAAAATCTATGTCTATCGGATCTCACTCTTGTTCGTGACGTGTTGGATTGTTGGCATGGCGAAGTGAACGAGCTCGAGGAAAACTTCAATCGGTAGAGGAGTCCGAAGAGTTTTGACTTGAGTGGCGCCGTCTTGAATAGGAAGTTGTGGAAGAGGCGCGGCTCACGATCTGTTGGTGTACTAAGATAGGGGTACCTTAGTACCCCAACTTGTGCACGGGCAGTAGCAGCTTCCCGCGGCAGGGCTTACCACATGCTCGCCAAGAACCTTTCTGGTCCCTATGAAGCCATTCAAGAACAAAGTATACCAGTCAGAAGATCAAGGCCCCGGCAAGAGGAGCTTGCCGGGAAGGCCGCACTAGGCTCAAGGATATCACTTTAGTACGAGACCCTGGCAAGAGGAGCTTGCCAGGAAGACTAAAGAATACATACCTCAAGAGATGCCCCGACGCATCACGCATCCCGGCAGGACCCGGAGAGCGACAAGCTTCCGGGCCCGGCAAGGTCACGGCCCCGGCAAGGTGCTTGCCGGGGGAAACTTATGCTGTGTGCCCACGCTCCAGCTCATCTGCCCACGCGTCGCCCTGGGGCCCTTCCAGGGACGCGTGGCGGAAGGCTGTGCAGCCTGGGGCACACGGTGGCAAGCCACGGTGACGAGGCTACCGCCGTGGCGAACGGAGGAGCATGGACGGACACTTTTTGGGGTCGACGGTGACGGGCATTTAATGCCCTTGTCCCCCACTGTCAAGGTTAGGTGAAGACCACTGTTCATCCACTGTTCACGCACTGTTCCCGCACTGTTACAACTACCACTAAATTTACACTTTTACCCTCCTCTACGTTGACACCTGTCGGCGACCCCTTGAGCTATAAAAGGAGGCCCATGCACAACGTAGAAAGGGTTCGAAACCTAAGCAACTCTCTCGCTCGGTGTAGCTAGTACTGTAGCTTTTCAAGCTCCCGAGCTCAATACAACCAAGGCAGGAGTAGGGTTTTACGCGTCCGCGCAGCCCGAACCTGGGTAAACTGCCCACGTGTGCCCCTCGATCTGCTCTCCGTGCTCCCTTCGCTCCCTTACCGCAACGTAGAAGGGGCTTCGGTCCCATAGGTGCTCGTGGGAGGACAGTTTCCCCCGACATCTTTGGCGCGCCAGGTAGGGGGCGTCGAGGTTGTGCGAACCTGATCCGGCGCTCACGCGGGCGCATTCTTCATCAACCTCTCCAGCTTCATCAACTTCATCAGCAACATCAACATGCCTCCGAAGAAGAAGGCTTCGGAGGTCGGAGGCCCGTCTGCGTCGATTCCACCACCACCAGAACCAACGGTTGGTGGAGGAGACGCCGGCGGAAGGGTGGTCGCCGGCGAGGAAACTCACGGCGCCACCAAATCCAAAGACAAGATGGACGACCGGGCGAATTCCAAAGCCTCGGTGTCCGTAGACGCACCACGTCTCTCTCGGGAGGTGCCAAGCCAGCAGCGCCGTGGTACAGGAGGTACCATTCACTTGCTGGGGCGAGGACAAACCGGAGGATCGCGGGACGCTCAAGGCCATCGTCCTGGTATGAGCAAGGCGCGGTCGCCGGGGCGAGAAACTGCTCCTTCTAACCATGTTAGAAGTCCGAGCATATCTCGCTCCTCGCACTGCTCGCCACCTCTCCCCTCCTCTCCAGCAGAAGCTCTAGCAAGAGCACAACTGCTCCTCGATTTCCCTCCAGCGGCAGACAAGGCCGAAGACTGGAGGGCGACGATCCAGAGCCTCATCGCCTTTGCCAACAACGACACGCCACAGCAGCCGGCGACATCGCGGCCACGGCAAGTCGACCAGACGAAGGCCGATGGCGATAAGACCGCCGGGGGTGCAACCACCGTGCACTCCCCGCCGCGGAAGCAGAAGACGTCACCCCGCCGGATCAACATCGACGACGACTCCACGGCGTCGTCAGATCCGCGGGCTCATCGGGACCAGCGCCAAGTCCTCGACGACCGGCGACAAGAAGACGCTCGGACGCGCATCGAGCGCCGACGAGAAGCCCGGCGACAATCGGATCAGCGCGCTGGGACCGCTGTCGACACGTACGCGCCCGGTGAGCCAGGCGACTTGCCGTACGCGGCAGGTTGCCCTGCGTTCACCCATGAGCTGCGGCGGGTCCAGTGGCCCAGCATGAAAAACTTCAAGCCCGACGTACCCGAGAAGTACGACGGCAAGACGCACCCCTCGGAGTTCCTCAGCATATACACCATCGCGGTGCAGGCTGCCGGGGGACGCGACGAGAAGATACTAGCTAACTACTTCCTGCTAGTGCTTAAGCCAAACGTCCGTTCTTGGCTTATGCACTTGCCGGAGAGCTCCATTTCTTCATGGGCGGATCTGTGCCACCAATTTGTTGGTGCCTTCACGGGCGGCCACAAACCCCACGGCCAAGAGAGCGATCTCCACATCTTGGCCTAGAAGGAGGGAGAATCCCTGCGCAAGTACATTCAACGATTCAGCCGCGTGCAACACAACATTCCCGACGTCCACCCTGCCGCGGTTATCAGCGCGTTCCACCAGAACGTGCGTAACCGCCGCATGACGGAAGAGATGGCAATGACCAAGATCCGGGATGTCAGCGAGCTCTACGCTCTGGCTGATAAGTGTGCGCGCGCCGAAGAGGGGAGGAGACTCCCCGGAGAGGATGCTGGCGCAGGAGGAAGTGACAGTGAGGATGCCGCCCCGGCAAAGAAGAGCCGGCGGCGGAACAACAGAAAGAAGAAAAGCAAGGAGGTGCTAGTCGTCGAGCAGTCCGGCAAGGAGGCTCGCGCCAAGAAGGCACAGGCTGGCGGTTCCAGCAAGGAGCCTGCCCCTGTAGCAGCAGCCGACAAGCAGGACGGCTCCAACAAGCAATACTGCAAGATCCACCGCACCAAGGGCCACGACCTTCAGAACTGCAAGCGAGTCGAGTACCTCGTAGAACAGCAGAAGGCTGAATACGAGCGTCGCGACATGGAGAAGGCCCAAGGTGGCGGAGGAGAGCCCAGCAAGAAGCGGCCATTCAATGGCCGGGGAGGGCGCCGCGGCAAAGCCAAGCAGCGGCAAGGTGACAGACCTCCCCGGGGCCGCGACAAGGATGAGGAAGAAGACGACGACGACGACATGGAGGAAGGAGATAACAGCGAGCAGGAGTTCCAGAAGGCCATAGAAGTTCTGTGTGTCGATGGAGGCGCCTCTCTGCACACTTCCCACCGCCAACTCAAGCAGTGGGTGCGGGAAGTAAACGCAGCTGAGCCGCCCGTCGAGTCGCGCAGGCTGCTGAAGTGGTCCAGCACGCCCATCATTTTTGACCTTGAGGATCACCCCGACCGCACAACGGCGGTCGGGTGCTTGCCGATGTTGGTCTCACCAACCATCCGCAACCTCAAGGTCACCAAAATGTTGGTTGACGGCGGGGCCGGCCTGAACTTGATCTCCTCAGCTGTGATCTAGAAACTCCAGATCCCAGACGGCGAGCTCGAAGAAACCGGGTCGTTCCAAGGAATAAACCCGGGAAGGAGCAAGCCGAAGGGGAAGATTACACTGCCCGTGACCTTTGGCGGGGAGCTCAACTTCAGGACGGAGAGGATAACCTTCGACGTGGCCGATATCCCCTTGCCATACAATGGGATACTTGGACGTCCTGCCCTCGCCAAGTTCATGGCAGCTTCCCACTATGCCTACAATGTACTCAAGATGCCGGGGCCGATAAGCGGCATCTCTGTCCCTGGCGACAAGAAGGATGCGCTTATCTGCGCCGACAAGATCTACCGGGATGCAGCAGCCGCAGCAGAAAGCAACACACTTGCCGCTGAAGCTCCCGGGGGGAAGACCAAGACCAAGTCCGGCAAGAGCTCTGGGGCCCACTCCGGCAAACGCACCTCTTCGGAGTGCTGCGCTGCCGTCGAGGACGCACCATCGAGCTCCACCGGCAAGTGCAAGAAAGGGATGGCCGCTCCACCGGCTACCAAGAAGGTGTCCGCCAAGGAGGACGGCATTGGTGGTACCTTCACCATCAGTGCTACGCTCGACAACAAATAGGAAAGCGCGCTCGTTGCCTTCCTGCGGGCGAATGTCGATGTGTTTGCGTGGCAACCATCTGACATCCCCGGCGTTCCCAGGAAGGTAATTGAGCTCAAGCTTGCTGTTTGTCCTCATGCGCGGCCCGTCAAGCAGAAGGTCAGGAAGCAAGCCGTGGAGCGCCAAGAATTCATCGCCGAAGAGATAAAGAAGTTGGAAGCAGCAGGCCTAGTTAGAGGCGTGATCCATCCTACATGGTTGGCCAATCCAGTTGTCGTACGCAAGGCCAATGGGAAGTGGAGACTTTGTATAGACTTCACTGATGTGAATAAAGCATGTCCCAAGGATCCATTTCCCTTGCCGCGTATTGACCAGATTGTTGACTCCACCGCCGGATGTGAGCTGCTTTCCTTCCTTGATGCGTATTCAGGGTACCACCAGATTTTCATGGCCAAGGAAGACGAAGAGAAGACTGCATTCATTACTCCATGTGGCACATATTGCTTCATACGCATGCCCTTTGGATTGAAGAATGCAGGCTCAACATTTGAAAGGGTGGTGCACACTGCTTTTGAGCCATAGATACACAGAAATGTGGAAGCGTACAAAGATGATATAGTGGTCAAGAGCAAGAGCAAAGATACCCTGATCCAAGACTTGGAGGAAACTTTTGAGAATCTGCGCAAGATACAGCTCAAGTTGAACCCCGAGAAGTGCGTCTTCGGAGTCCCCTCTGGCAAGCTTCTTGGGTTCTTTGTGTCCCAGAGGGGGATTGAAGCCAATCCCGACAAGATAAAAGCCATCGAGCAGATTGAAGCCCCGAAGCGCGTCAAGGACGTCAGGAGACTTGCTGGTTGTGTGGCTGCCCTCAGCGGGTTCATTTCAAAGTCTGTAGAACGCGCCCTGCCTTTCTTCAAAATCTTGAAGAAGGCAGGTCCTATGAAATGGACTCCGAAAGCGGAGGCGGCGCTGCAAGACTTGAAAGGATACCTGTCCTCCACTCCAATACTTGTCGCACCTAGGCCACAAGAAAAGTTGCTGCTATACTTAGCAGCAACCAATCAAGTGGTTAGTGCTGCGTTGGTAGCGGAGGGAGGCCGATGAGGAACCCACACCTCCGGCAAGCGAATCCAGCGACAAGCAGGGGGCTTCCCCGACAAGCTCTGGCCCCGACAAGGACAAGTCTGCGCAAGAACAAGGAGAAGCGCGAAGGAAGATGGCGCAGCGCCCAGTGTATTTTGTAAGTTCCCTCCTGCAGGGGGCTAGATCAAGATACTCTGGGGTGCAGAAGTTGCTGTTCGGCCTCCTCATGGCCTCAAGAAAGCTGCGCCATTACTTCCAAGCATACGAGATAACGGTGGTCACTTGCTTTCCGTTGAAGAGGATATTGCAGAATCCCGAAGCAACAGGCAGGATCGTCGAGTGGGCACTAGAACTGTCAAGCTTTGGTCTCAAGTTTGAAAGTACCTCAACCATACAGAGCAGAGCTTTGGCAGAATTCATAGCTGAATGGACCCCAACGCCAGATGAAGAAGTTCCAGAGACAAGCGTCCCTGTCCAAGAAGCAAGCAGCGAATGGATAATGTACTTTGATGGTGCTTTCTCGCTGCAAGGCGCCGGTGCCGGCGTGGTACTCATAGCGCCCACCAGAGAGCACCTCAAGTATGTTGTCCAGATGCACTTTCCCAAGGAACAAGCGACAAACAATACTGCTGAGTATGAAGGTTTGCTTGCCGGCCTCAGGATTGCGGCCGATCTTGGGATCAAGAAGTTGATTGTGCGGGGAGATTCTCAGTTGGTGGTCCGGCAAGTGAATAAGATTTATCAGAGCCCCTTGATGGAAGCTTATGTTGATGAAGTGAGGAAGCTTGAAGAGCACTTTGAAGGTCTGCAAATGGAGCACGTCCCAAGAGCTCAGAATGATATTGCAGATGGCCTCTCAAAGTGTGCTGCAATGAAGTTACCTGTGGAACCAGGGACCTTCCTGCTCAAGCTAACTCAGCCATCCGTTACACCATCAGTTGGGCAGAACAAGAAGAGAAAGTTGGTCTCCGGCGATTACTTGCCGGCGGATCTTCTAGAAGCCGCCGCCAAGGTCCCCAGGATCAACAGCCAAGATGCTGAGGAACAGTTTGCTCCTGCAGATCCAAGGATCTGTATAGTTGAAGCAAGCGTTCCCGACAAGCCTTGCCCCGGCAGGCTTGCTGGGGGACCATCAGCTCCGGCAGAACCGCAGGTTCTTGCCGTAGAAGCTGAGGTTCCCGCAGCAGCCCTCATCCCTTTAGTCCTTGTTGTTGAGCCTCAGGCTCCAGCATGGGCACAGCAAATCGTCCGTTTTCTGCAAACTGGAGAACTTCCCGACGAGCCAGAAGAGATAGAGAAGATAACCATGCAGTCAAGTATGTATCAATTCATCGACAATGAACTATACAGAAGAAGACTCAATGGTGTCAGGTTGAAGTGCATTTCCAGAAAAGATGGACAGAAGTTGTTGGCAGAGATACATGGAGGCATATGTGGCCACCACATTGGCGCAAGGGCACTTGCCGAGAAGGCGTTCCGGCAAGGGTTCTTCTGGCCAGAAGCCCTCCAAGATGCGATCATACCAGCACTAAAGCACCGGATCCCATCAGAACTCCGAAGTTAAGCGTGCTTGGGCGAGAGTAGTACTAGGATGGGCAACCTGCGCCTTCAACGCCTCCTGATCAGCGTCGTCCGGCAAGGTGCGGAGGACGTTGACGAGGTTGATGCCAGGGTTGCGGTAGACGATCTTCGTCAAGACACGCTCCAAGGTGCCCATGCAGAGCCGACGCGCCTCGTCGGCCAGCTGCACGGGGATCTTCTCTTGCAGCCTCGCGAGTGCCGGCGCGATTCCCCTGAAGAAGAGACTCAACTTGGCGCTGTGGGGGAGGTCCTCGTCCGGAGAGTACGCGAGATGCTCCGCCCTCAGCGCCACCATCTCCTTGTCAATGTTAGCGGTGGAGGTGACCAGATCATCAGTCCATTGCTCCACTGTCCGGCTGAAGTTGTTCGCTGAGATGGCGGCGCTCTCCACCAAGTTCCGCTCTTTGCGGAGATGGTCTTTCAGCTTCGTCTCGCGGTCCTGGGCGGCGTCGAGCGAATCAGTCAGAGTGGAGACCTTCAACTCTAAGTCAGCAATGGAGTCCTTGGCGGCAGTGAGCTCGTCGCCTTTCTTGGAGAGACGTACCTGCAAGTCAGAGTTGGTGTGGGCATCTTTCTCCCGCTCCACATTGAGCGCGGTGACTCTGTCCTCGCTCGCCTTCAGGTACCACTCCAGCTGCTCCACCTTAAGCTCCAGGTCCTTCTTGGCGGTCTCCGCGGCAGCTGCGGCGGTTCTCGCCTCCTTCAGGGCCCCGCCAATAGCTTGCTCCCGGGCGGTGAGGTCGTCCTCGTGGGCGTCGAGGTCGACCTTCCACTGGTTAAGTACTCCTTCTCGCCGGGACAGCTCTTCACCGACCAGTCGTTGCTGCTCCTCGGCCTCAGCCTTCTCCAGGAGGAAGGCTTGCTGCGCCTTGGCAAGCCCTTCACGCTCCTCCGCCAAGTTGCGGAGGGCAGCTTGGTTGGCGGCGCGGAGCTCCGCGGCGCGCTTCTCCAAATCAGCTCCAGCCTTGGCGGTGAGAGCTTCCCGGGACTCTAGTTTCGCCTGCCTGGCTCGGTACAGGGCCAGGAGCCGGCGAAGGAGCTTCTCCTCTTTGGGCTCGTCACTACCGCCGGGCGCTTCAACAACCTTCAACCCCGCGGAGGCGAGGACCTCTCCATCGTAGGTCTCTCCCTCCACGGGGGCTCGCGACGAGGACGCCCACGGGACTTGTATGAAGACCCCGTTGGGGGCCTCAAGATAGACGCCCGACCGCTCCGTGGAGATGGAAGGGTCGACGGCCGGTGCTGTGCTTGACGCTCCTGCTGCCTCCGGGCCAGCAGTGTGGTCGCCGGTCCCTTCCCCAGCCGCGGCGTCTGCGGTCGGGGCGGTCTCTTCAACGGCAGGCTCGTCGGCTCCAGCCATGCCCTCAGTGGCAGTGGCGTTGCCGCCGTCGCCGTGCACGCCCTCCTCGCCGGCGGTCTCCGTCTCCATCCGCTCTGGTGCAGGAGGATCTAGCAGAAGAAAAAGGAAAGAAAGAGTCAAGCAAATATCCAAAAAGACAAGTTCAAAAAGAAGGAATTGCAAGACTCATCTTCGCGGACTTCTTCGACGACAGGCTCCCTCGCCGGGGAGTTCTCCCTTGGCGCCGGAGTGGTGGCCCCTGTTGGCGGAGGGCCGCCTGCGCCCTCCCTTGGCAGGGTGCTCACCCTCGTCGAGCTGCTCACCCTTGGCGGGGTGCCCGCCCTTGGCAGGGTGCCCGTCCTTAGCGGAGCGTCCTCCCTCGCCGGGGAGTTCACCCTTGGCGGGGAAGGCGGGGCAAGTAGCTCGTCGGGGGCGACCTCCTGGCGCTCCTACGGCTGCAGCTCCACTTCTGCACAAGACAAACAAGATATCAGATGAAGATGATCACCCCAAGCGCGCCCGTCAAGCAGAAAGACAAAAACCAGACTTACGCTGGGGGCTGCGCTGGGGGCTGCTCCTCGGAGCAGCAGGTTGACCCGGCAAGTTTGCCGCTGGTGCGTCTCCGGTCGCCGCGGCGGGCGAGTCGTCTTCAACCTCAACCACGGGGATCTTGGCCCTCTTCGCCATCCGCTGGGCCAGGGTCCTGAAAGCAAAACAAGAACAAGATCAGAATCATCAAGGAAGATCAAGACAATATCAAAGAAGTTACAAGTTGCAAGTACTTACTCCTCTTCCTCGTCGTCGGAGCTGAGGGCGGAGAAGTCGAACTCTGCCTGAGGTGCTCCCGCGCGAGGAGCAGGAGGAGAAGGCTCCCTCGGGCGCTTGGCGGTCTCCGGGGCTGTGGGCTGCGAAGACCCAGCCTCCGTCGTCGCCGAGGGCCGAGGAGCAGAAGGAGCGGCCGTTCCGCTCTGGGAGGATCCCCCTCAGCTTGGCGCTGGTACGCGGGGCGCCTCCTTCACGACTTTGCTCGCCCTGGTGGCGCGTGTCGCCCGGCGCGCAGGCTGCTGTCGAGGCGCCTGCGGCCTCGTCGCCGTAGCCGCCTTGCGGAGGCGCTTCCTTGGTTGTTGCGTAGGACTTGCCGGAGGCGGGGAGTTCTCTGAGGACGAGGAGGCATCGTCGTCAAGTCCCAGAGATCCACCAGTGTCTTCATTAGCCTCGACGTCCTCCTCCTCCTCCCCGGCAGGCCCGCTGGACTCAGCACCATGCCCAGTGGCCTCGCTCCCTCCAGCGACCTCGCTCCCTCCAGCGGCCCCGCTTCCTCCGGCAACCTCGCCCATCCCGGCAAACTTCAGGGAGGGCACCCGGGCAAACTCCTCGGGCGGAAGCTTGAGCAGCTTGAGGATTTCCGCCTCCTCTGCTCGGCTCGCCTCGCCCGCGGCCTGCGCCTCGTCCATGGTGTATCCAAAGTCACCCGCCGCCGCAGCTGCAGCGGCCTCCTCCATCCTGGAGGCGATGTAGGCTATATCCCGAGCCGTAGTGGCCCGGGTGAGGCCCCTGTTCTCCTCGGTGTTTTTGGGCGTCTCGACCAAGTTGTCGAAAAATCTCAACACAGTATCCGGCGGAGGCTCGATCCAGGTGGGGACGACGCCATGGGAGTCGCACGCAGGCATCATCGCGCGCAAGGAATCCCGGGCAGTGCTGTTACACAGCGGCACCACTCCCCGGGAAGGTTTGAACCACTCTGGGTGGGCCAGGTCATGCTTGAAGAGTTCCCGGACCATCCCCTTCAACTCCAAGGCAGTGAAATTGAAGTTTAATCCAGGGCGCAGCCTCATGATATCTGCCGCATTGCCAAATTCCCAGGCGGCCCTCTTCCTTTCTTGTAGAGGGGCAATGCGGCGACGGAGGAAATCTGCCCCAACCTCTCCGATGGTTAGATTGGCGACCCGGAGACGGATAATCCTAATAAGGGCGATGCTGAGCTTGTTGTCCTCCGGGGCCAATTCGCTCCAATCTCTGCCGCGCACTATGGCAGTTGTGCGCGGCGCGGTGAAGGGCTCCGGCTTATCCTCCACTACCCAGCACCAATCTGCTCGCCATTCCTCCCACTTGCCGCGGAGTTCTCCCTTCAGGTATGAATCCTGCTTGTTCAGCCGGAAGATCCAGGAGATGCCGCCGGAAAGGGGAGCGCCAGCCTCTACTCTAGGCATGAAGAAATGGCGAAAAAGGGCTACGTTTGGATGAATCCCAACATAGTTTTCGCACAGATGTACGAAAACGGCCATCGTAAGGATGGCGTTGGGGGTAAAGTCTAGGAGGTGGAGGCCATATGTGTTCATGATATCACAAAAGAACTCCGAGAACGGAGGGCACAATCCACAATGAAAGAAAGCAGCGAAGAAGAAGTACCCGCCGGGGAACATATCTTTGGCGACGGCGGGGAAGGCTCTGGTGCGGGGATGTGCTTTGGTCTCCCCCGACCAGAACAGATAATATTTGTTCCGCAGCTCCTTCGCGCCAAGCCTCGGCGCGAAGACCACGCTCCTCTTCCGCAGGGCGGCCAGCTTCGCCGCCTGCTCGGACTTCTCCTTCTTGGCCTTGTCCGCTTTCGCCTTGTCGCTCTTCGGAGCCATGGCGGAGGCGGCGAGGGAAGAGGTGAGGAGCTCGACGGCGCCGCGGATACAGAAGACGGCGGAGGAGGGGTGGAGGCAAGAACCAGCGGGGGTTTCTGGAGAGTTAAGACGCAATGAAGACGAAGGAGGGAACTGCCCCTGCTTCCTCTGCTTTTAAGGGGGAAGTGGGGGACGTTCCGCATTTCCCATTAAAGAACAGGCCACGATCTCTCCCACGACGCCGCGATCGACGCGTGCCGTTAGGGAGGGATGCGGCGGATATGGAAGGGGATACGGCTTGCCATGGGCCGCGCGTGCCCGTGCACTGTTTTGGGCCTGGCCCAACAGCGCTCGGCACCGTGTGTGGCCCAGGCCCGGGGGCTCCTGTCGGTGTACTAAGATAGGGGTACCTTAGTACCCCAACTTGTGCACGGGCAGTAGCAGCTTCCCGCGGCAGGGCTTACCACGTGCTAGCCAAGAACCTTTCTGGTCCCTATGAAGCCATTCAAGAACAAAGTATACAAGTCAGAAGATCAAGGCCCCGGCAAGAGGAGCTTGCCGGGAAGGCCGCACTAGGCTCAAGGATATCACTTTAGTACGAGACCCTGGCAAGAGGAGCTTGCCAGGAAGACTAAAGAATACATACCTCAAGAGATGCCCCGACGCATCACGCACCCCGGCAGGACCCGGAGAGCGACAAGCTTCCGGGCCCGGCAAGGTCACGGCCCCGGCAAGGTGCTTGCCGGGGGAAACTTATGTTGTGTGCCCACGCTCCAGCTCATCTGCCCACGCGTCGCCCTGGGGCCCTTCCAGGGACGCGTGGCGGAAGGCTGTGCAGCCTGGGGCACACGGTGGCAAGCCACGGTGATGAGGCTACCGCCGTGGCGAACGGAGGAGCATGGACGGACACTTTTTGGGGTCGACGGTGACGGGCATTTAATGCCCTTGTCCCCCACTGTCAAGGTTAGGTTAAGACCACTGTTCATCCACTGTTCACGCACTGTTCCCGCACTGTTACAACTACCACCAAATTTACACTTTTACCCTCCTCTACGTTGACACCTGTCGGTGACCCCTTGAGCTATAAAAGGAGGCCCATGCACAACGTAGAAAGGGTTCGAAACCTAAGCAACTCTCTCGCTCGGTGTAGCTAGTACTGTAGCTTTTCAAGCTCCCGAGCTCAATACAACCAAGGCAGGAGTAGGGTTTTACGCGTCCGCGCGGCCCGAACCTGGGTAAACTGCCCGCGTGTGCCCCTCGATCTGCTCTCCGTGCTCCCTCCGCTCCCTTACCGCAACGTAGAAGGGGCTCCGGTCCCATAGGTGCTCGTGGGAGGACAGTTTCCCCCGACACGATCATTTGATGGAATTCCTCCATTTGAGTGGTGAGCATGGCGTTGAGATAGTCTTGTTGTCATGATTTCGATGTACATAGGTCGGTTGAGAGTTGCTCGATGCGGTCGCCCAAAGCTTCACTTTCTTGATGTAGATCTCGTTGAACGATGAAGTGTTGCACTTCATCTTGATTCTCGAAGCGTGGGTTGGCCGACATGCTTGGCCTATCCATGATGCAAACGTGATGGTGAGTAGGAAAATGAGTGAACAATACAAAACTTACCTTTTCTGAATATTGAGGATGTATCGAGTATCACTCAACGGATTGTTATAATAGTAGAATTGGTACTGGTTTTTGTTCCTCACACCTACAAGTAAAGTCTTTTGGAGTAGCTTGGTTAGGATGGTGGACACAAATTTCAAGCAAGTGCTAGGCAAGATATTGATAATGTTGAAAAGATGCGCAAATAGCGTGTAAGCCAAATAGATCAAACCCAAAGGTATCACTAGGAACGCACAAAAGGAATGTAAATGGGATCCGAGCAACCAACAAATGAGCTCAAAATGTGAAACCACGGAAAATGCTCTTGTTGCACGGATACTGAAGAGACACTAGCTTGATTGCTCAAATGGGCTAGATACGCTTGTGCACCAACCTATGAGAGAATTGTGACATCTTCTACCCCAAATATACTATGTATGTATGGATCAAGATTATAGAACTATGCAAAAAGGCTCAATGCTATTGCTTACAAGCTCTTTGGTTCTATTTTCTTGCTTAAAAGCTTCTTTTTTCTATGCCAAGATACTTGATGCGTGAGCCATAATGTGAGACAAGTATGTAAGATATGCACGGGGGAGACTTATGGCACGAAGATGATAGCAAGATTATTGCACGCTATATGTAGTTATGCGGAGTAAGCGTATCACTAAGGTGCACAAAAGTGTGTAGCCCGACAATTCTCAACTCGCTAGTCTCGATGGGTAAGTGACGCAAAATGGCTCAAGGCTATCAATGTAAGGGCAAGGTGTGAGTATAGGATGTCATTGAGGTTACCAGCCTTGCTTATAGTTGGTATGAAAGTGAATTGGACGTTGTCGAAGTCGAGTCCGAGGCGATGATGAGACGTGGTGATGATGATGTCAACACGTTCCTAATTAGCCGAAACACCTTAGGAAACGGAAACCGCAATGCAAAATCTCAAACAAAATTAGTGATGGTAAAAGTGTGTACGTGAGAGTATGGCGGAAAGAAAATGGTGGTGGATGAGTGAAAAATGGACCAAAAAGGATGCTCGCTCACCTCTCTAGTCAGCTCGTGCGCACGGGGTAAGTGAAGCCCACGTGCACGGGGTCCCGATGGCCCGTGCGCACGGGGTGTTCCGCCTGCGCAAGAACATGCCCAAGTCCATGGCTAAAAACCCAAATTTAGCGGGATTTCATGGGGCTGATGGTTGGGGATGGTGGGAAGGTTTACATATAGTTTCCAAACACAAAATCAGTGGATCAAATCAACAAAATCTCACAATAACCAAACAATTGCGAGAAAAATTTGGGGGCTATTTTTCTGGGGATTTTCGAATTGGGATAAGAAACAACAAATCAAGCTAGAATATGGGGGGACGGTACTGACTCCAATATGTGAATCAACCTTGCTCATGATACAAAAGATGATTTAGGGTGAAACCCTAAGTGGAGATCTTTTAACACTTGGATGGGGAAATGGGTGAACACCAAGAACACAAAGAGGAATTCACTCAAATAAAACCCAATTACACATCCACTAGAATAACAAAGTTGAGATCCATAAGTATACAAGAACATTCCAACGGAAACAAGCACAAATGGTAAATAATTTCTTCCCAAATCCTAGAGGAGATGGGGTCTTGATGGTCTAGAGAGATCCTTCCTTGTAGGGGTCTTTGATAACCCACAAGTGTAGGGGATCGCAACAGTTTTCGAGGGTAAAGTATTCAACCCAAATTTGTTGATTCGACACAAGGGGAACCAAAGAATACTCTTAAGTATTAGCAGCTGAGTTGTTAGTTCAACCACACCTGGAAACTTAGTATCTACAGCAAGGTAGTTTAGTAGCAATGTAATATGAAGATAGCGGTAGCAGCAATAAAAGTAACGGTAGTGTTTTTGTAGTTTTTGTAATAGTAGCAGCGGGAAAGTAAATAAGCAACACGCAAAATGTGAAAAGCTCGTAGGCATTGGATCGGTGATGGGAAATTATGTCGGATGCAATTCATCATGTAGAAGTTGTAACCTAGGGTGACACAGAACTAGCTCATGTTCATCAATGCAATGTAGCATGTATTCCGAATATAGTCATACGTGCTTATGGAAAAGAACCTGCATGACATCTTTTGTCCTACCCTCCCGTGGCAGCGGGGTCCTATTGGAAACTAAGGGATATTAAGGCCTCCTTTTAATAGAGTACCGGACCAAAGCATTAACACATAGTGAATACATGAACTCCTCAAACTACGGTCATCACCGGGAGTGGTACCGATTATTGTCACTTCGGGGTTGCCGGATCATAACACATAGTAGGTGACTATAGACTTGCAAGATAGGATCAAGAACACACATATATTCATGAAAACATAATAGGTTCAGATCTGAAATCATGGCACTCGGGCCCTAGTGACAAGCATTAAGCATAGCAAAGTCATAGCAACATCAATCTCAGAACTAGTGGATACTAGGGATCAAACCCTACCAAAACTAACTCGATTACATGATAGATCCCATCCAACCCATCACCGTCCAGCAAGCCTACAATGGAATTACTCACACACGGCGGTGAGCATCATGGAATTGGTGATGGGGGAAGGTTGATGATGACGATGGCGACGATCTCCACTCTCCGGAGCCCCGGACGGACTCCAGATCAGCCCTCCCGAGAGAGATTAGGGCTGGGCGGCGGCTCCGTCTCGTAAAGCGCGATAAATCTTCCTCTCTGGTTTTTTTATGCCCCGAAAGTGAATATATGGGATCCGGAGATACGTCGGTGGAGCACCAGGGGGCCCACGAGGCAGGGGGCGCGCCCTAGGGGAGGGGGTGCGCCCCCACCCTCGTGGACAGGGTGTGGGCCACCTGGTATGGATCTTCCAGCAGGTATTTTTTATATTTTCCAAAATAATTCTCCATGAATTTTCAAGTCATTCCGAGAACTTTTTATTTCTGCACAAAAACAACACCATGGCAATTCTGCTAAAAACAGTGTCAGTCCGGGTTATTTCCATTCAAATCATGCAAGTTTGAGTCCAAAACAAGGGCAAAAGGGTTTGGAAAAGTAGATACGTTGGAGACGTATCAACTCCCCCAAGCTTAAACCTTTGCTTGTCCTCAAGCAATTCAGTTGATAAACTGAAAGTGATAAAGAAAAACTTTGACAAACTCTGTTTGCTCTTGTTGTTGCAAATATGTAAGCCAACATTCAGGTTTTCAGCAATAATCATGAACTAACCACATTCACAATAACTTTCAGGTCTCAAGTGTACTCACATCAATGGAATAATCAACTAGCGAGCAATAATAATAAACCTCGGATGACAACACTTTCTCAAAACAATCATGATATGATATAATAAGATGGTATCTCGCTAGCCCTTTCTGAGACCGCAAAACATAAATGCTGAGCACCTTTAAGGATCAAGGACTGACTAGACATTGTAATTCATGGTAAAAGAGATCCAGTCATGATCATACTCAATGCAAATTAATAGTAATACATGCAAATGACAGAGGTGCTCTCCTACTGGTGCTCTTTTATAAGAGGATGATGACTCTGCATAAAACTAAATAAATAGGCCCTTCGCAGAGGGAGGCAGGGATTTGTAGAGGTGCCAAAGCTCGATTTATAAATAGAGATGAATAACATTTTGAGCGGTATACTCTCATTATCAACATAACAACCAAGAATCTCGATATCTCCCATGCTACGCACATTATAGGCGGTTCCCAAACAGAATGGTAAAGTTTATACTCCCCCAACCACCAACAAGCACACTCCACGGCTAGCCCGAAAACAACGGGTACCGTCCAAACCAGCAACAGCCCTGGGGGAGTTTTGTTTAATTATTATGATTTTGAGCATGCGACTGGGCATCCCGGTTACCAGCCATTTTCTTGTGAATGATGAGCGGAGTCCACTCATCGTGAGAATAATTCACCTAGCATGGAAGATATAGACAGCCCTAGTTGATACATGAGTTGCTCGAGCATATAAAACAGAATTTCATTTGAAGGTTTAGAGTTTGGCACATACAAAATTACTTGGAACGGCAGGTAAATACCGCATATAGGAAGGTATGGAGGACTCATTGGGATAACTTTGGGGTTTATGGAAGTGGATGGACAAGCAGTATTTCCGCTTAGTACAGGTGAAGGCTAGAAAGAGACTGGGAAGCGACCAGCTAGAGAGCAACAACGGTCATGAACATGCATTAAAGTTAATCAACAATGAATACAAGCATGAGTAGGATATAAATCACCATGAACAAAAATATCATGGAGGCTATGTTGATTTGTTTCAACTACATGCGTGAACATGTGCCAAGTCAGACCACTTGAATCATTCAAAGGAGGATAACACCCTATCATACTACATCACAACCATTTTAATATCATGTTGGCACGAAAGATAGACCATTATAAACTCTCAGCTAATTAAGCATGGCATAAGCATCTATGATCTCTAATTGTCATTGCAAGCATGTTTCATTCATAACAAGCTGAATCAAGTACGATGAACAATCATATTTACAAAAACAAGAGAGGTCGAGTTCATACCATCTTTTCTTATCTCAATTAGTTCATCATATATCATCCTTATTGCCTTTCACTCGCACGACCGAACGGTGTGAATAATAATAGTGCACGTGCACTGGACTAAGCTGGAATCTGCAGGCCTTCAATACAAGAGAGAAGATAAGGTAATATGGCTCAAGGTTAAATCAACAATAAAGCATATGAGAGCCTCTAAGCATTTTAATCATAGTCTTCTACTCTTAACCCCCAAAGTAAAGAAAAGAAACTATTTACATGGGAAAGCTCCCAACAAGCAAAAGAAGAACAAGAAATATTTTTGGGTTTTATTTTAATTACTACTACAAGGAAAGTAAACTAGCTAGAAGCTACACTAATATTTTTTTTGTTTTTCTTAAGGTTTTTTCTAGCACACGAAGAAAAGACTAAGAAAAAGAATTGAAACTAAGCATGGATGGTACAATGAAAGAGTGTGAGCACCGACAACTAGAATACGTGTGTGAACATGAATGTAAGGTCGGTGAGAAACACATACTCCCCCAAGCTTAGGCTTTTGGCATAAGTTGGTCTATGGCCAATATTGGCCTGACGGATATCCAAAGTCATAGTTGGGGTTGTACTGGGATGCATCAGCTACTGCCTGCTTATCTGCAGCTCGAAGGCGGGCTGCTTCCATCATATTATGATACTCATTTGCCTCCTCCCTGGTTATAGTGTATCTCCCTTTTTCCTGAAAGTCAAACAAAGTAGGGGCAGGACGTATAATACGGACGGCACGATGCCTGTTAAAGATTAGTCGATATTTGAGGGATTGTTCATCCCTCTCTATAAACCGGTGACTAGTCATAGCATGGTAATCCAAATGAGTAGGCGGTAAAGGTTCATCATTTTCATGGACAGGCACACCAAGACGGCGGGCTATGCGAGTAGCATAAATCCCACCAAATAAATCTCCATGCAAATCATTATGATGTAGCCTACGTGCAACAATGGCTCCCAAGTTATATTGTCTATAACCTAATACAGCACTCTTGAGAACACTAAGATCAGGGACACACATGTGGCAAGCCTCATCTTTACCGTTTATGCATCTACCAATAAAGAAAGCAAAGTAATGGATAGCAGGAAAATGAATGCTCCCTATGGTAGCTTGTGTGATTTCTCTAGATTCCCCCACAGTGATACTGGCTAGAAAATCTCTATATTCATATTTGCGAGGATCACCTATAATGCCCCACTGCGGGAGCTTACATGCATCATTGAAATCCTGTAAGTCCATGGTATAGGATTTATCATAAAGGTCAAACAGGACAGTCTGAGAATTATGTGCAGATGAAAATTTAAACCTTCTCACAAAGGTATCAGTTAAGCCACGGTATTGAGGGCACTTATCTTGTATGAAGCCCTCGAGGTTAGCGTTGCGCACATATGCGTAAAAGTCGTCCTTGATGCCAACCTGATCCATAAATTCGTGAGACGGCCATTCACAAGGCCGTACGTTAGCTTCCCTTGGTAGTTCATCGTCTGGCTCACGAAACGCGAGCCTCGATTCTTGCTTCCCTGAAGAACCACCTTGGAAGTTTTTCCTATGCATTTTTCTGAAATTTTCTGAAATTTTTAGTAAATCAAAATAAAAGTTAACCAAACTCAACAAGATTGATAGCAACAACTCCTATAAGTGCCTAGAGACTATATCATGCATTAGAAGTACTTGGGACCAAAGAAATTTGACATGCAAGCTCAAGAACAAGGTCACATCAGCAGCAAAAATTTGCAATGAATAAAGCACTAGAACAAAAACTAATTAGACCAATGGAGGAGTCACATACCAAGGAACAATCCCCAAACAGTTTGGTGAATGGTGCTTTGAGCAAGGATATCGAAAATGGCAGCAAGATGAGCTAGACCTCGTGCTTGAGCTGGTTGGTGATTTTTTTTGGAGCAAGAAGAAGAGCATGGGTGCAGGAATAAGTGGAGGGGGGACAAGTGTAGGGGATCGCAACAGTTTTCGAGGGTAAAGTATTCAACCCAAATTTGTTGATTCGACACAAGGGGACCCGAAGAATACTCTTAAGTATTAGTAGCTGAGTTGTCAGTTCAACCACACCTGGAAACTTAGTATCTGCAGCAAGGTAGTTTAGTAGCAAAGTAATATGAAGATAGCGGTAGCAGCAATAAAAGTAACGGTAGTGTTTTTGTAGTTTTTGTAATAGTAGCAGCAGGAAAGTAAATAAGCAACACGCAATATGTGAAAAGCTCGTAGGCATTGGATCGGTGATGGGAAATTATGTCGGATGCAATTCATCATGTAGAAGTTGTAACCTAGGGTGACACAGAACTAGCTCCTTTTCATCAATGCAATGTAGCATGTATTCCGAATATAGTCATACGTGCTTATGGAAAAGAACTTGCATGACATCTTTTGTCCTACCCTCCCATGGCAGCGGGGTCCTATTGGAAACTAAGGGATATTAAGGCCTCCTTTTAATAGAGTACCGGACCAAAGCATTAACACATAGTGAATACATGAACTCCTCAAACTACGGTCATCACCGGGAGTGGTCCCGATTATTGTCACTTCGGGGTTGTCGGATCATAACACATAGTAGGTGACTATAGACTTGCAAGATAGGATCAAGAACACACATATATTCATGAAAACATAATAGGTTCAGATCTCAAATCATGGCACTCAGGCCCTAGTGACAAGCATTAAGCATAGCAAAGTCATAGCAACATCAATCTCAGAACATAGTGGGTACTAGGGATCAAACCCTAAGAAAACTAACTCGATTACATGATAGATCCCATCCAACCCATCACCTTCCAGCAAGCCTACGATGGAATTACTCACGCACGGCGGTGAGCATCATGGAATTGGTGATGGAGGAAGGTTGATGATGACGATGGCGACGATCTCCACTCTCGGAAGCCCCGAACGGACTCCAGATCAGCCCTCCCAAGAGAGATTGGGGCTTGGCGGCGGGTCCGTCTCGTAAAACGCGATAAATCTTCCTCTCTTGTTTTTTTCTCCCCAAAAGTGAATATACGGGATCCGGAGATATGTCGGTGGAGCACCAGGGGGCCCACGAGGCAGGGTGCGCCCTAGGGGAGGGGGCGCGCCCCCACCCTCATCGACAGGTTGTGGGCCCCCTAGTTTGGATCTTTCCGCAGGTATTTTTTATATTTTCCAAAATAATTCTCCATGAATTTTCAGGTCATTCCTAGAACTTTTAATTTCTGCACAAAAACGACACCTTGGCAATTCTGCTGAAAACAGTGTCAGTCCGGGTTAGTTCGATTCAAATCATGCAAGTTAGAGTCCAAAACAAGGGCAAAAGGGTTTGGAAAATTAGATATGTTGGAGACGTATCAGTCTTCTCCTAGGAGTTCTTGATCTCCTAAAGGAGCGATACAAGGAGCAAAGTTCTCTCTAATGTCTCATAATACTTTGCTAACTGTAAAACATGGCCTAAGCACATATTATATAGAGAGGGGAAGGAGAGCGACGAGTTGGTGGCCGAAACAGGAAGTCCACGGCCAAAATCATGGGAGGGCCGTGCGCATGGGGTAAGTTGGGCCCATGCACATGGGGGTCCCGTGGGCATGGTACATGCCCGTGTGCATGGGGTTCTACAGCAGCGAGGCCTGTGTGCAAGGGGTCTGAAGGTTGTGTGCACGAGGGTGTGCATCTTCAATTCGAGAAGGTTTCTGGGTAGTCCGTGGGCACGGGGCTGGGGAGGCCTGTGCGCATGGGGCTGCCTGGGAGGTGCAATATTCGTTCTTGTGGCTGCCTCCTTCTTCCTTGTGGCCTTGGGGTCCTTATCCTTCGCTTTCGGGATGCTCCCTAGCTTCTTGGAGGCGGTCGTCCTCGTACCTAATGACACGTAGCACATTTTCATGAGGTAGCAACCAAGTTTCATTTGTATCCTTGTCAACCTCGTATAGGAATGAGTTCACCTTGGTTACAATGGCTTTTGTGCGAGCTCTTGTCATAGGTCCACATGGTGCTTGATGAGTCGAAGTAGAGTCCATGGGGATGACCGAAGGATGCTCCACGTCAACAAGGGTTCAAGTCCGGATGCTCGTATTCCTGGATTTATGTCAGGATTTCCGGCGATGCCCTTTCAGTGGGAGGAGACGTTCCTGTCGACGACGAGGCACCTACAATGACTTTGTAAATCTCAAGATGATATGTCAGCCCAGTCTCTCGAAGGTTCTCATAAAGGTAGGGTGGGAGTGTGTGTTCATAGGAGTGAGTGTATGCACGTATGTATGAGCGCTTATGTGTGTAATGTGTTAAAAATGTATCTAAGGTTGGACGTCTACACTTTTTTGAAGTAGGACAAATATGGTGAAAATTAAAAGAAAATGGAAACTTTTCCACACTGACACAACATACTCTCTATTTTTTACTTGAGAAAAAACAACAAACTTTCTATGAAAAGCAATGGAATTTCAACTAGCGCTTCGTGAGATCTCAACTTAAAAAATCACTACTGAAACATACTTTGTACTCATCAACCACAAACTTCCTACTATTATTACTACTAGTGAATCATCATCATAAATAAATTGCAATTATTAATTAACATAGCATGCAAAGAAAAAAAACAACTTAAAGTGCTCAAGATCCATCCACGGCATATC
>LR738715.1:681990662-682004883 GCA_902687465.1 Secale cereale | reverse complement strand
CACACACACACACATAACATTCCTGCATAGCCAAAGAGCCACCTCCCTCCACACACTCTCCCATGGTGGGGAAAAGCCCCCTTTATATGTCCCGGGGTTAGTTGAGAAACATATTTGATGCACTACGAGGCAGATACAATTCGAGACCGCATGAAGAATGCACCAGACCACACGAGTACACTTGCACTCAGATAAGGGAAGTTTAATGGATTGATCGCGGTGGCAAAACAAACACATTTTTTTACTCCCTTGCCACCTTTGTTGAGCAAGGTTATCCCTAGTTAGGACCACACCTTTATGAAGTTACCATAGGAAGATCTTACCTGGGACTTTTAACCAGCAAGGCTTTTTATACCCCACACGTTGTTATGGGAATGTCTCATAATATATTGTTGTGAGATTTTGTTGTATGGAACATAAATATTTGGATAATCATATATTGTGTTGTTAAACACTTATTAAGTTATAAATATCATAATATAATGGAATTTCTCATGCATGGTTGCATGTTGAGGTGGTCTTATTCCTATGCATGGTTGCATGTTAAGGCTAGACCTTCTTCCATGTATGTTGTATGTTGAGGTGGCATGCTTGCATGTTGAGAGGAATATATTAGTGGGCGATAGCTATTATATATAGAAAATGGGGGCACCACAATGCACTAAAGCAAGATATAATAAGTTAACTAGGAATTTCCCATCTCATTGTAAATTATTACAAAATTCATCTAAGCTTTGCGTAAGAAGCAAGAACTCTTACTTCCAAAATAGAGTGGTCCAAGTTTCCTACTCGAGTCGTACTAGGGCCCGATGACAGGATATATCATGAAGCAAGACTCCTAGGACCTTCTCTAGTGACATATTAATGTATCACGATAGGGAAATGTCTAGGATACTATTCCCATAGCAGAGCATTTCCCAACGATGTCTCATCTCAATGTCAAATCCTGGAATCATTCTTGATAGAGAAAGTTTCAAAAAAGAACTATTCACCTTCATGAGACCACTCAAAAATGGGAGTAATTGGGTTTCCAGTGAACTTGTGATAGGGACTTTGCAAGTACACCCATTGCCCCCTAGTGGGGTTTTAATATGACAACTTTGATTAAAGGGGCTAATGTTTGCTCTAAGTGCTTTTCAGACCAGGTTCCAAAAGATGCGAGTTAGGAAGATGACTTATGAACCTAAAGTGCTCTTTTGATCGTGAGCTCATATGCTGTTGCAGGAACAATAAAATCCAAAAAGATATTAAAATATTCCAAAAAGACCCGTTTTTTTGTGATGAACATTAATACATGTTCTAACTGCGTACAAAATTTCAGGTCGAAATGACATACATGGAGGTCTGGGAAAAAATAACCAAGTCGATGCTCCAAAATGTTTCCAACAATAGTCTTTTAGGAGCATCTGTTGGGTTCTACGGTAGGATGCGTCGACTGCAAATTAAAATTTTGCCAGCAGAAGAAGAGTTGGGGCAGCGCATCTCTGGAGTCGTCTTGTAATGCCCCGGACACACCCGCAGTTGGTGTCAAAACCGGCAGATCTCGGGGTAGGGGTCCTGAGCTGCGGATCATGGATCGATGGGTAATATGAGACAGGGGACACGATGTTTACCCAGGTTCGGGCCCTCTCTATCGAGGTAATACCTTACTTCCTGCTTGATGGATCTTAATGAATATAGAGATGACAAGAGTTGATCTACCTCTAGATCATATGTTGAGGTCTAAAACCTAGAGGTATGATGAATAATGATGATCTAGCACATCCCTATCGACTAGCCTGGCCTCGGTTTATATAATGTATCGGAGGCCTAGGATAACAAGAGTCCTAGTGGAATACGTTGGTGGAGAGGATTCCTTGTCTTGATCACCAAGTCTTGTGGAATCCTCCTTGTATGCGGCATGGCCTGCCCGAAGTGTCCCATGAGTAAACCGCCATGGGGGTCCTCGGCACAATCCAGCTGGTCAGGAGACGATGTGGTGAGTACCCCCTAATCCATGACACCGTCAGTAGCCCCCTGAATTAGCCTTCAAGTTGGGGATGCTCCTCGGTTCTTCTGAACTGTTCTTCGTCTTCGGTCGTCGGTCTTGAAAACTGGTTCAACAAATCTTCCCATCTTCTATCTTGAGGGTGGCCGAGCTAAATCTGAAGATTTCACATGTCGGGTATCCGAGGAGCCCTTTAAGTCTTTGGCCTTTATCAATGCCTTGTTAGTTTTATGCCACACCTCGGGTTTGAAGTATTTCCCGTGCGGCTGTGTCCTCTTGCGTCTTAGCTCCAACGCAGGACTCCATCCAAGCTCCAACGTCGGACTGTATCCAAGCTCAAACGCCGGACTGTATCCAAGCTCTAACGCCGGACCATGTCCGAGCTCAAACGCCGGACTATGTCTAAGCTCCAACGCTGGATTATGTCCAAGCTCCAACGTCGGACTATATCTGAGGTGTCATAGATCACCTTGGTTCAAGAATTTTGAAGGAGTTTAGCCGAGCTTAATGCCAGAAATGCCCTTTAAGGAGACCATGTCCGAGCTCCAACACCGGACTATGTCTAAGCTCCAACGCCGGATTATGTCCAAGCTCCAACTTCGGACTATATCTGAGGTGTCATAGATCACCTTGGTTCAAGAAAGTTTAAGGAGTTTAGCCGAGCTTAATGCCGGAAATGCCCTCTAAGGAGCGAGCCACTTGCATCCGAGCTATATACTGAACTGCTTCCGAGGTGGTTCAGCACCTCGGTCATGGGCTGATTGTTTGCGGATTTTATTTTCGATGCGGGTAAATTTATTTGCTGAAGAGATGTATTGCCAGTAGCCCTCAAGGTGTCTGTCGGCCTAAAATCCGAGATGCACCTAAAGGAAAATATGAAAGTGCTGATCCTAGTAGCACCTGAGACTCAGGTTGTAAAATCGGGATCAACTCCTAGCTCGGCAGCATACATAGGAATAGAAACGCAGTGCAATATATTAGAGGTAATAGTGATCGGCGGACGGGCCCTTGAGAGAGGGTCGTGAGAAGTCGCTGTGATATATTAGCTTGATGTCGGATAAGTCCCAGATGGTACTTATTGTTGTCCGACGACGCGCTTGTCCATAGTTCGGTCATGCCGAACTATGAGCACTTTAAATTTTCTACATTGAATGGGCAATGTAGTAGCCCCCGAGCCACTGGTCGGGTGGCAACACCAGATCAGGGGATCGATGTGCCCTTAAATTTTGTATAAATAATGAGCATGAAGCCCAGTAGACCCCGAGCCTTAATGTGGGCACGGGTGGCTGAATTAAGGATCGATATCCGTTGGACAGAAAAAATTGTTGTGTTTAACACAAACTTCTCGAAAAAAGAATAAAGACCTCTTGAAGGAGCTAGAGCCAGCGAAAGCTGGGCTTGCCAAGGTCGGCCCCAAGGGGCTTAATAGATAGGAAATTGATGCCACTTGGGAATTATGAGAGCGTTATGTAAGTTGCTCGGTTGTCTCATCGAGATTGTGCCCCTTGCTCTTTAAAAGATGGGCTGCAATAAATCGACTTTACTCGCAATTTATAATCCTATGTATCCAAGTATTTTTACATCATTAATGCATGGATCCGCATTGTACAAAACTTTGTTGACCGTCCATCGGCTTCAACCTCCACGGTTTATAAAGCATTTATGAGGGCAAAGATTTACCGCAAACAAGGCAATCTGGTCATATGGTTTTATAAACAAAGGTACATGGAGAGATATATTATATTACTTTTTAATGTAAGAAACATCTTCCAAGGAAAATAATCCTTCTATCGGTTCCTTTCTTTGGGTTGTCATGCTGATCATGATCATGAAACCTCACCTCTGATCAATGTGGGAGAAAAATATAGAGGATTAGTTCGGGGAAAGTTTCCGAACTCTGTGGTCCAAATGAACCAAAATTTTCACTTCCGTCGTTGCCGACCAATTATATTCTTTAAGATGGCTAGCTTTCGGCTTCTCCCAATCTGAGGTACTAACACGGATGACCCGGAAGTAACAATCACACATGTGCTCCTTTTACCTCCTAGCCGAACAATCGGGAACATAGGGGTAATCACAGGAGCCAGGCAACCCAGCTTGGCCGATATCTTAAGTCAAATTGATGCATATTTATGGATTTATAACGATAATTACGAAAGGCAACACTTGCATAATGAATACAAACACTGATGATATACGTTTATTTTGACTCTGTTGCGACCGTTTATCATCAAAGTGGCCCATCGTCAGCTTCCACCCCTTTGTATATGCTACACAGGGTGTTTCCGCAATAACAAAACAGCCCATAGCCGACGTCTCGGTGCCCGAAGGCGGTTGTGTTAGCGGAAACAAGGCAATCAGATATGCGGGCTTTATAAATTTCACTTAGTCATAGGAGCTTAAAGCTGGGAGGCTAGTTACTAGCCCCAAGTTAATGTTCGGCGACAGCCGAGGTCAAGCCGTAAACACTTCGGCCAGTGTTATGAACATCCCATCATTTAACACAGGGTGACCTCCATCGATCTTATAGTTTAACATAGTCATCGGATCGCTGACCAGTTTACGCTTATTGTGACAGTCAGTTTTTGGCTTTCTCCACTGAGGCACTTGACCAGTTGAACTGGAAGCACAGTCGCAGTGGTTCTCCCTTTACCCTTAGCCAAACAATCGGAAACGTAATGGTAAGCACGGGAGCCGGGCGGCCCAACTATTGACCAAAGACACAATTTGAAACTGATGCATATAAGGCAATATCCGAGAACGTTTTGCTAAAGACTCCTCGGAGTACCTTGGCTTTTGGTGGGTTCGGCTATAGTCCAGCCCCCGTTAATATTGCCGATGCTTTAAAGGCGTCTAGCATTGCACTGCTCGGGAACTAGTCCCGATGTGGCATATATATTTGTCAACACCAGGTGTAGTTCGGCGAGAAAGATGCCAAGATATGGGTCAGAAGAGATCTTCCGAGATGAATTATGAATTATAATGTTGGGCACCTCGGTCATGAGGATGACCCGTTTGCTGCAACGAAAACATACAGATAGCTAAAAAGTGCCATGAGCTTGAAAAGCCAAAAAACTTACGTACAAACTTGACGTCCGAACTAAATCAAGTCATTTGGTGCTAATCCAAAAATTGGTCTTAAAATTTTTGTGTTTCTGTCGTGCATTAATATGACACATCCGATCTCAAGACTTTAAGCGGGTCAGCCTTCGGCTTCAACCTCCCTATCCTGAAGGCGGAGTGTTTCTCAAAGGTCAGTTTAGCAAACTAAACTCGAGCGGCTTTAGAGAGAAACCAAGCTATCCGGCTATGACCACACGCTCAAGCCGAAAAAGGAGTGATAGAAAAATACTTCGCAACGACTAAGAAGAAAACTGTTATTATAAAATGGCTCATATAATTTGAAGAGCCCCCAGTTAACTTGGGTAAGAGAAAATTATTTTTAACAAACGACGTTTTTGAAAAACTAAGTTTTTAACAAAAAACTATAATGTTTGGTCGAACCGAACAAGAATTAAAATGTAGAAAAAGTTGAGCAGGAAAGCGACATAGCTGGTTAATGTGCTTGATGTTGATGACGCAGGACATAATCGAGATTGCGGCGGGAAGAAGTCCCAGCCCCCAAGCCGGTCCGAGATGGCCAAGCGAGGAGTTCGGCATTCCGAAGTGGTGACATAGCACGGTCGATGTGGCGAGGTGAAACCCCAAGTCCGACCAAGACGACGGAGCAGGCCAGCAGTGTGAGGCCGAAGTCCCCCGAGTGGGTTAATAAAGCGGTGGCGAAGCTGCCGGTCCAGCCGAGTTGACGTCGTACATCGACGCGGTGACATCAACATGCCACGTCGGTACGGCATGGTGATAGCGCTGCCCGACCCAAATCATCTATCTGCACACATAAAATAGTGTGAGCCAGAAGTAATAACAATAATATGCTTTTAAAAAAATTCTTCTACTTAATTAATTTAAGTGAAGTAAATAATTAAAGAAATATGGCTTGAATGCCGAGGTGATAGAGCAGGCCTAATAGCCACCATGGCAGTCGATGTGTCGAAGTTGGTCGACCGGTGACGCCGAAGTCAGCGGAGCATGTTGATGAAGAAATAGGAGAGCCCCCAGTCCAGCCGAGGTGTCGAAGCCTCCATGTCTGCCGATGTGTCGAAGCAGGTCGGCTGGTGACGCCGAAGTCACCGGAGTAGGTTTGATGAAGATATGGAGAAGCTTCCAGTCTAGTCAAGGTGACAGAGCAGGTCCGTAAGGAGACGTTGCAGCTGCCATGTCAGTTGATGTGTTGAAGCAATTCGGCGTGATGGACATTGGCTTGAAGAAGCAACAATGCGACCATGCCGACGCAGGTCGTAACTTGTGACACGGTCAATGCCGGCTTGATGAAGTGACTATGCGGCGATGATAGTGTGCCCGCTCCGTGTAATCCGTGGGGCAGCGATGTTGGAGATGATTTATCCTTTGCGATTCCGAACTCTCGTTCGGCTTACCGAGCTGATTATCACAAGAAGTTAAGCTCGGCTCGATGAAGTGATGACCCGTTGATGTCTACTATGCAACCTTCTTCTTGTAGACGTTGTTGGGCCTCCAAGTGTAGAGGTTTGTAGGACAGTAGCAAATTTCCCTCAAGTGGATGACCTAAGGTTTATCAATCCATGGGAGGCGTAGGATGAAGATGGTCTCTCTCAAAGAACCCTGCAACCAAATAACAAAGAGTCTCTTGTGACCCCAACACACCCAATACAATGGCAAATTGTATAGGTGCACTAGTTCGGCGAAGGGATAGTGATACAAGGCAATATGGATGGTAGATATAGGTTTTTGTATTAAGAAAATATAAAAACAGCAAGGTAGCAAGTGGTAAACGTGAGCAGAAACGTTGTTGCAATGATAGGAAACAAGGCCTAGGGTTCATAATTTCACTAGTGCAAGTTCTCTCAACAATAATAACATAACTGGATCATATAACTATCCCTCAACATGCAACAATGAGTCACTCCAAATTCACTAATAGCAGAGAACAAACGAAGAGATTATGGTAGGGTACGAAACCACCTCAAAGTTATTCTTTCTGATCGATCTATTCAAGAGTCCGTAGTAAAATAACACGAAGCTATTCTTTCTGTTCGATCTATCATAGAGTTCGTACTAGAATACACCTTAAGACACAAATCAACCAAAACCCTAATGTCACCTAGATACTCCATTGTTACCTCAAGTATCCGTGGGCATCATTATACGATATGCATCACACAATCTCAGAATCATCTATTCAACGAACACAAAGTACTTCAAATAGTACCCCAAAGTTTCTACCCGAGAGTCAAGACAAAAACATGTGCCAACCCCTATGCATAGATTCCCAAGGTCACGGAACCCGCAAGTTGATCACCAAAACATACATCAAGTGTTCTCAAATCCTTAAAGACTCAATCCGATAAGATAACTTCAAAGGTCAAACTCAATTCATCACAAGAGAGTAGAGGGGGAGAGACATCATAAGATCCAACTATAATAGCAAAGCTCGCGATACATCAAGATCGTGACATCTGAAGAACACGAGAGACAGAGAGAGAGAGATCGAACACATAGCTACTGGTACATACCATCAGCCCCGAGGGTGGAATACTCCCTCCTTGTCATGGAGAGCGCCGGGATGATGAAGATAGCCACCGGAGAGGGATTCCCCCCTCCGGCAGGGTGCCGAAACGGGTCTAGATTGGTTTTCGGTGGCAACAGAGGCTTTCGGCGGCGGAACTCCTGATCTAGGTTATTTTCCAGAGGTTTCAGTATATATTGGAGGTGTTGGAGTCAGCGCCAAGCAAACGGGGTCTCTGGACTGTCCATGAGGCAGGGGGCGCGCCTAGTAGGGGGGCGTGCCCCCCACCCTCGTGGGCAGCCCGAGGGTCCTCTCGTCCCCCTCCGGCACTTCCTGGGCTTCTTTAGGTCCAAAAACTTCCTCCCTCGATATTCAGGTGAATTGGGCTCCGTTTGATATTCCTTTTCCGTGAAACCATAAAACAGGAGAAAAACAGAAACTGGCACTGGGCTCTGGCTTAATAGGTTAATCCCAATAATCATATAAAAGTGTATAATAAAGCCCATTAAACATCCAAAACATCATAAATAATAGCATGGAACAATAAAAAATTATAGATACATTGGAGACGTATCAAGCATCCCCAAGCTTAATTCTTGCTCGTCCTCGAGTAGGTAAATGATAAAAACAGAATTTTTTATGTGGAATGCTACCTAACATAATTCTCAATGTAATTCTCTTTATTGTGGCATGAATGTTCAGATCTTAAAGATTCAAGACAAAAGTCTATATTGACATAAGAAATAACAATACTTGAAGCATACTAACAAAGCAATCATGTCTTCTCAAAATACTATGGCTAAAGAAAGTTATCCCTACAAAATCATATAGTCTGGCTATGCTCCCTCTTCATCACACAAAATATTCATATCATGCACAACCCTGGTTTCAGCCAAGCACTTGTTTTCATACTCTATTATTTCAAACCTTTCAACTTTCACGCAATACATGAGCGTGAGCCATGGATATAGCACTATGGGTGGAATAGAGTGGTGGTTGTGGAGAAGACAAAAAGGAGGGAGATAGTCTCACATCGACTAGGCGTATCAATGGGCTATGGAGATGCCCATTAATAGATATCAATGTGAGTGAGTAGGGATTGCCATGCAACGGATGCACTAGAGCTAAAAATGTACTCCCTCCGTTCCTAAATATTTGTCTTTCTAGACATTTCAAATGAACTACAAATACGGATGTATGTAGACATATTTTAGAGTGTAGATTCACTCATTTTACCCCGTATGTAGTCACTTGTTAAAATCTCTAGAAAGACAAATATTTAGGAACGGAGGAAGTATGAAAGCTCAACAAAAGAAACTAAGTGGGTGTGCATCCAACTTGCTTGCTCACGAAGACCTAGGGCATTTGAGGAAGCCCATCGTTGGGATATACAAGCTAAGTTCTATTGAAAATTCCCACTAATATATGAAAGTGACTAAACATGAGACTCTCTATCATGAAGAACATGGTGCTACTTTGAAGCACAAGTGTGGAAAAAAAGATAGTAGCAATTGTCCCTTTTTCTTTTCTTTTATTTTCTTTTTTTCCTTTTTTCTTATCTTTTTTTTGGGCCTTTTTTTCTTTGGCCTTTCCATTTTTTCCTTTTTTTTGGAGGGGCTTTCTTTATTTAGCCTTTCCTCACATGGGACAATGCTCTAATAACGATGAACATCACACTTACATTGATTTACAACTCGATATTACAACTCGATACTAGAACAAAGTATGACTGTATAAGAATGCCTCTGGCGGTATACCGAAATATGCAATGAATCAAGAGTGACATGTATGAAAAGTTATGCATGGTGGCTTTTCCACAAATATGATGTCAACTACATGATCATGCATGGCAATATGACAATATGAAGCGTGTCATATGAACGGAACGGTGGAAAGTTGCATGGCAATATATCTCGGAATGGCTATGGAAATGCCATGATAGGTAGGTATGGTGGCTGTTTTGAGGAAGATATATGGTGGCTATTTTGAGGAAGGATATAGTGGGTGTATGGTACCGGCAAAAGTTGTGCGGTACAAGAGAGGCTAGCAATGGTGGAAGGGTGTGAGTGTGTATAATCCATGGACTCAACATTAGTCATAAAGAACTCATATACTTAATGCAAAAAATTTACGAGTCATCAAAACAAAGCAATCAATGCATGCTCCTTGGGGGGGGGGGGTTGGTAGGAGTTAACCATCGCGCGCCCCTGACCTCCACACAAAGGATGACACTCTACAAATACCTCATGCTCTAAATTCGTCACATAGCGGTTCACCATACGTGCATGCTACGGGAATCACAAACTTTAACACAAGTATTTATCAATTTCATAATAACTCCACTAGCATGACTCTAATATCACTATCCTCATATCTCAAAACAATTATCAAGCATCCAACTTCTCATCATGTTCAATGCACTTAGTATGAAAGTTTTTACTACATTCATCTTGGATGCCTATCATGTTAAGGCGAGTTTTATAGCCAAAGTACATTACCATGCTGTTCTAATAGACTCTCAAAAGGATATAAGTGAAGAATGAGAGATCAACAATTTCTTCAAAATAAAATTACCACAATGCTCTAAAAGATATAAGTGAAGCACTAGAGCAAAAACTATTCAACTCAAAAGATATAAGTGAAACACATAGAGTGTTCTAACAATTCCTAGGCCATATTTATCTCTCTCAAAAAGATGCGTCTAGCAAGGATGATTGTGGCAAATTAACAAGCAAAGACTCAAAATGATACATGGTGCTCCAAGTAAAACACATATCATGTGGTGAATAAAAATATAGTACCGAGTATCGTTACCGATAGATGAAGACGAAAGAGGGGATGCCTTCCCGGGGCATCCCCAAGCTTAGGATTTTGGTTGTCCTTGAATTTTACCTTGGGGTGCCTTGGGCATCCCCAAGCTTAGGCTCTTGCCACTCTTTGTTCCGTAGTCCATCAAAGCAATACGCAAGACTTGAAAACTTCACAACACAAAACTTAGCCAAAAATCTCGTGAGCTCCGTTAGTATAAGAAAACAAACCACCACTCAAAGGTACTGTAATGAACTCATTTTTTGTTTATATTGGTGTTAAACCTACTGTATTCCAACTTCTTTATGATTCATATCCTCCAATACTATTCATAGATTCATCAAAAAAGCAAACAACACACGAAAAACAGAAACTGTCAAAAACAGAACAGTCTGTAGTAATCTGTAACTTTCGCATACTTCTGTAACTCCAAAAAAATTGAAATAAATTGGTAAACGTGGGGAATTTGTCTATTAATCATCTGCAAAAATAATCAACTAAATAGCACGCTCCACTAAAATCTGGTGACTATTCTAGCAAGCGCTAACGATTCTGTTTTTCACAGCAAGATCATATAAACTTCACACATGTCTTCCCAAAGGTTCTACTTGGCACAAACACTAATTAAAACACAAAACCACATCTAAACAGAGGCTAGATGCAATATTTATTCCTAAACAGAAGCAAAAATCAAATAACAAAAATAAAGTTGGGTTGCCTCCCAACAAGCGCTATCGTTTAACGCCCCTAGCTAGGCATGATGATTTCAATTATCCTCGCGTAAAAGATAAGAATTGAAACATAAAGGGAGCATCATGAAGAATATGACTAGCACATTTAAGTCTAACCCACTTCCTATGCATAGGGATTTTGTGAGTAAAAAACTTATGGGAACGATAATCAACTAGCATAGGAGGGGAAAACGAGCATAACTTTAAGATTTTAAGCACATAGAGAGGAAACTTGATATTATTGCATTATGTAGAAGCATATCTTCCTCCCTCATAATAATTTTCAGTAGCATCATGAATGAATCCAACAATTTAACCATCACATAAGGCATTCTTTTCATGATCTACTTGCATAGAAATTTTACTACTCTCCACATAAGCAAATTTATTCTCATCAATAGTAGTGGGAGCAAACTCAACAAAATAACTATCATGTGAAACATAATCCAATTGAAAATTAAAATCATGATGACAAGTTTCATGGTTATCATTATTCTTAATAGCATACAAGTCATCACAATAATCATCATAGATAGCAACTTTGTTCTCATAATCAATTGGAACCTCTTTCGAAATAGTGGATTCATCACTAAATAAAGTCATGACCTCTCAAATCCACTTTCATAAATATAATCATCATAAATAGGAGGCATGATTCCATCATAATAAATTTGCTCATCAAAACTTGGGGGACTAAACATATCATCTTCATCAAACATAGCATCCACAAGCTTGTGGCTTTGTATATAATTAGCATCGAGGATATTCAAAGGATTCACACTAACAACATTGCAATCATGCTCATCATTCACATATTTTATGCCAAGCATTCTATGTAATTCTACTTCTAGTACTTGAGCACAATTTTCCTTCCCATCATTTTCAGTGAAGATATTAAAAAGATGAAGCATTTGAGGCAATCTTAATTCCATTTTTTGTAGTTTTCTTTTATAAACTAAACTAGTGATAAAACAAGAAACTAAAAGCTTCGATTGCAAGATCTAAAGATATACCTTCAAGCACTAACCTCCCCGGCAACAGTGCCAGAAAAGAGCTTGATGACTACTACGCAACCTTCTTCTTGTAGACGTTGTTGGGCCTCCAAGTGCAGAGGTTTGTAGGACAGTAGCAAATTTCCCTCAAGTGGATGACCTAAGGTTTATCAATCCGTGGGAGGCATAGGATGAAGATGGTCTCTCTCAAACAACCCTGCAACAAAATAACAAAGAGTCTCTTGTGTCCCCAACACACCCAATACAATGGCAAATTGTATAGGTGCACTAGTTCGGTGAAGAGATAGTGATACAAGTGCAATATGGATGGTAGATATAGGTTTTTGTAATAAGAAAATATAAAAACAGCAAGGTAGCAAGTGGTAAACGTGAGCATAAACGGTGTTGCAATGATAGCAAATAAGGCCCAGGGTTCATACTTTCACCAGTCCAAGTTCTCTGAATAATAATAACATAACTGGATAATATAACTATCACTCAACATATAACAAAGAGTCACTCCAAAGTCACTAATAGCGGAGAACAAACGAAGAGATTATGGTAGGGTACGAAACCACCTCAAAGTTTGTCGGGGAAACTGATCGCCCGCGAACACCTATGGGACCGGAGCCCCTTTTCGGTACGGCAAGGGAGCGGAGGGAGCACAAAGAGCGGATCGAGGCGCGCACGCGAGCAGTTTACCCAGGTTCGGGCCACACGGATGCGTAAAACCCTACTCCTGCCTTGGTTTTGTTATTGAGTTCTTGGCTCGGGAGCAAGAAGATCTACAGTACCGGCTACACCGAGCGTGGGAGTGATCGAGAGTTCGGAACCTCCCCTACGTTGTGCATGGGCCTCCTTTTATAGGTCAAAGGGGTCACCGACAGGTGGCAACGTAGTTGAGGGTAAAAACGCAAAACTGGTGGTAGTTGTAACAGTGCATGTACAGTGGTTTGTACCTAACCCTGATGGTGGGGGACAAGGGCATTGAATGCCCGTCGCCGTCGCCCCCAAACAGTGCAAAAAGCGTCCATCCGGGCGTCTCCGTTCGCCACGACAGTGGCCTTGTCATCGTGGCTTGCCACCGTGTACCCCAGGCTGCACAGCCATCTGCCACGTGCCCCTGGAAGGGCCCCAGGGCGACGCGTGGCCAGATGAGCTGGAGCGCAGGCACACAGTGTAAGCTTGCCGCGACAAGCACCTTGCCGCAGTCGCTACCTTGCCGCGCACGGAAGCTTGTTGCTCTCCGGGCCTTGCCAGGGCGCGCGATGCGCCACGACAAGTCTTCTGAAATGCCGTTCTTTGGCCTTCCTGGCAAGCTCCTCTTGCCAGGGTCTTGCGCTAGAGGGGTGGTCTTGAGCCTGGAGCGGCCTTCCCGGCAAGCTCCTCTTGCCAGGGTCTTGTTTCTCTGACTTGTATACTTTGTTCTTGAATGGTTCTAAAGGATCCAGAGCAGGCCTTGGCGGGCGCGTGGCGAGCCTGACCACGGGACGCTGCTACTGCCCGTGCACAAGTCGGGATACTAAGGTACCCCTACTTTAGTACACCGACAAAGTTATTCTTTTTGATCGATCTATTCAAGAGTCCGTAGTAAAATAACACGAAGCTATTCTTTCCGTTCGATCTATCATAGAGTTCATACTAGAATAACACATCAAGACACAAATCAACCAAAACCCTAATGTCACCTAGATACTCCATTGTCACCTCGAGTATCCGTGGGCATGATTATACGATATGCATCACACAATCTCAGAATCATCTATTCAACCAATACATAGTACTTCAAAGAGTGCCCCAAAGTTTCTACCGGAGAGTCAAGACGAAAACGTGTGCCAACCCCTATGCATAGATTCCCAAGGTCACGGAACCCGCAAGTTGATCACCAAAACATGCATCAAGTGTTCTCAAATCCTTAAGGACTCAATCCGATAAGATAACTTAGAAAGGAAAACTCAATTCATCAAGAGCAGAGGGGGAGAAACATCATAAGATCCAACTATAGTAGCAAAGCTCGCGATACATCAGGATCGTGCCATCGCAAGAACACGAGAGAGAGAGAGAGAGAGAGAGAGAGAGAGAGAGAGAGAGAGAGAGAGAG
>LR738715.1:681970989-681990479 GCA_902687465.1 Secale cereale | reverse complement strand
AGCGTCGGGATGATGAAAATAGCCACCGGAGAGGGATTCCCCCCTCCTGGGGGGGGGGGTGCCAGAACTGGCTAGATTGGTTTTCAGTGGCAAGAGAGGCTTTCGGCAGCGGAACTCCCGATCTAGGTTATTTTCCGGAGGTTTCAGTATATATAGGAGGTGTTTCAGTCGGCGCCAAGCAAAGGGGGTCTCCGGGCTGTCCACGAGGTAGGGGGGCGCGCCCAGTAGGGGGGGTGCGCCCCCACCCTCGTGGGCAGCACGTGGGTTCTCTCGTCCCCCTCCGGCACTTCCTGGTCTTCTTTAGGTCCAAAAACTTCCTCCGTTGAGTTTCCGGTGAATTGGGCTCAGTTTAATATTGCTTTTTCTGTGAAACCCTAAAACAGGAGAAAAATAGAAACTGGCACTGGGCTCTGGTTTAATAAGTTAGTCCCAAAAATCATATAATAGTGTATAATAAATCCCATTAAACATACAAAATATTATAAATAATACCATGGAACAATAAAAATTATAGATACGTTGGAGACATATCAACCGTCTACCGCAGGTCTGCAGTCGTACAACAATATTGCCGGACTAGTTTGACACCAGCTTGATGGTGAAGAGTACATCAGAGAGGCACATGTTGGCTTTAAAATTTTAGGGGCACATGTTTAAGAACAACACGCAATACCCTAGAAGAAAGTTCCTTTAAAAAGGTTGTCCAATACCCTGTTCATGAAGAAAGATGAATTCGGGTCGGATTTGTATTCGCGCAGAAAACAGATCGGAAAATTGATCCACTCATCAGAAGGTTTCCGGAGTTTGATCCGTCGGATCGAGCCGAAATTTTGAGGGCTGGTAGATATGAGAATTCCGCAGAAGATGAACGGTTGGATCGTCCAAAGGAGCTCCGAGCTGTGCTTTGGAGACCACGCCCTAAAATCGTCCACATTATCATCCAGATTTGGCAGGGCTCTGGTATATCATAGATCGTCGGAGATTCCTCCTTCGAAACGCGACGAAATTTTGCAGGGTTGTTATATACTTAATCCACACAATTCCTCCGAAGCAATCATTAAAGCGACACTCGAGGAGGCGGTGGCGGCGGATACAAGTTAGCTGTCCAGAAAAACAGCACTATCTCTCATGGGCAATGTTGACGTTGATCCCCCGAGCTCCATGGATGATTCCTCCATGATCTTAAAAGAGATCGGAGTTGATGTTGATGAAAGTCATCGTCCAAACATGAACATCTGACGCGGAGTGTGGTCCTCGGTCTAGCCAAGGTGACCAGTCGAGCTGGTGACAAAGATGCCGACGTCGCAGTTAATCTGCAGACGAGCTATTGATCCTTCGTTGATCTCATAGCGAAACTCTCAATGAAAGCACCATTGTCGGTGTCAAAACCGGCAGATCTCGGGGTAGGGGTCCTGAGCTATGGATCATGGATCGATGGGTAACAGGAGACATGGGACACGATGTTTACCCAGGTTCCGGCCCTCTCTATCGAGGTAATAGCCTACTTCCTACTTGATTGATCTTGATGAATATAGAGATTACAAGAGTTGATCTACCGCGAGATCATATGTTGAGGTCTAAAACCTAGAGGTATGATGAATAATAATGATCTAGCATATCCCTATCGACTAGCTTGGCCTCGGTTTATATGATGTACCGAAGACCTAGGATAACAAGAGTCCTAGTCAAATACGTGGGTAGAGAGGAGTCCTTGTCTTGATCACCACGTCTTATGGAATCCTCCTGTATGCGGCATGGCCAGCCCGAAGTGGCCCATGAGTAAACCGCCATGGGGTCCTCGGCCCGATCCAGCTGGTCGGGAGACGACATGATGAGTACCCCCTAATCCATGACACCGTCACCCGCCAATGGTCGTTACTCCTGGCGGGATCTAGTCTGCCCCACAGATCAATACTAGTATTTTCAGTGTACTTTGTGCTCACTCGTGCGCACCCGGGAACAACTTCTCGATCAGTCACCCATCCTGAAATTACTCCAAGCTGAGCACGCTTAACTTGGGAGTTCTTTACGAATAGGCTTCTGGAAAAAATGAATTCCTTATTGATATGAGTAGGCTATCACTCCTAATAAGCTAGGCTATCACATACACCCCCACTCAGAGCAACGGATATCCTTGGCGGGCCACATAAACATTCCCTCTTGGCACATACGTCTGTGCATCCAGTCTGGTACATGTGACATGTCGTGTGCCATGACGGGTCACAAACGTTATGAACAACATGACCGCGCACCTCTCCGCAATCATCCGTGTAACCTCGAGGGTCGACTCTGATACCAACTTGTAATGCCCCGGACACACCTGCCGGTGGTCGTTACTGTTGGGGAACGTAGTATTTTAAAATTTTCCTACGATCACGTAAGATCTATCTACCAGATGCATAGCAACGAGAGGGGAGAGTGTGTCTACGTACCCTCGTAGACCGGGAGCGGAAGCGTCAAGTGACGCGGTTGATGTTGTCGAACTTCTTCGCGATCCAACCGATCAAGCACCGAACGTACGGCACCTCCGCGTTCAGCACACGTTCAGCTTGATGACGTCCCACGAGCTCTTGATCCAGTTGAGCTTCACGGGAGAGTTTCGTCAGCACGACGGCGTGGTGACGGATATGATGTGTTCACCGGCGCAGGGCTTCGCCTAAGCTCCGCGACGGTACGACCGAGGTGTGATTCTGTGGAGGGGGGCACCGCACACGGCTAAACAATTCAACTTGTGTCTTTGGGTGCCCCCCTGCCCCCGTATATAAAGGAGCAAGGGAGGAGGGGCCGGCCAACCTCTATGGTGCGGCTAGGGAGGGGACTCCTACTAGGAATAGGATTGCAATCCTATTCCTAGTAGGATTCACCGAAAGGAAGAAGGGGGAAAGGATTAGGAGAGGTGGCGCCCCCCCCCCCAATCCTAGTCCAACTAGGATTCCTAGGTGGGGGCGCTGGCCAGCCCTATGGGCTGCCTCTCTCTCACCCTTTAGGCCCACTATGGACCATCCCCTCTCGTAGGGGGTTCCGGTAACCCCCTCCGGCATTCCCGATAAATCCGAAACTTTTCCGGTATACTTCCGGTGTCCGAATATAGCCGTCCAATATATCAATCTTTATGTCTCGGACATTCCGAGACTCCTCGTCATGTCCGTGATCTCATCCGGGACTCCGAACTACCTTCGGTACATCAATACTCAAAAATTCATAATACCGATCGTCATCAAACGTTAAGCGTGCGGACCCTACGGGTTCGAGAACTATGTAGACATGACCGAGACTCATCTCTGGTCAATAACCAATAGCGGAACCTGGATGTTCATATTGGCTCCTACATATTCTACGAAGATCTTTTATCGGTCAGAACCGCATAACAACATACGTTGTTCCTTTTGTCAAACGGTGTGTTACTTGCCCGAGATTCGATCGTCGGTATCTTTATACCTAGTTCAATCTCGTTTACTGGCATGTCTCTTTACTCGTTCCGCAACACATCATCTCGTGACTAACTCATTAGTCTTTTGCTTGCAAGGCTTATTGTGATGTGTGTTACCGAGAGGGCCCAGAGATTCCTCTCCGACACTCGGAGTGACAAATCCTAATCTTGATCTATGCCAACACCACGAATACTTTCGGAGACACCTGTAGAGCATCTTTATGATCACCCAGTTACGTTGTGACGTTTGATAGCACACAAGGTGTTCCTACGGTATTCGGGAGTTGCATAATCTCATAGTCATAGGAACATGTATAAGTCATGAAGAAAGCAATAGCAGTTAAACTAAACGATCATAGTGCTATGCTAACGGATGGGTCTTGTCCATCACATCATTCTCCTAATGATGTGATCCCGTTGATCAAATGACAACTCATGTCTATGGCTAGGAAACATAACCATCTTTGATCAATGAGATAGTCTAGTAGAGGCATACTAGGGACATACTGTTTTGTCTATGTATCCACACATGTACTAAGTTTCCGGTTAATACAATTCTAGCATGAATAAAAGACATTTATCATGATATAAGGAAATACAAATAACATCTTTATTATTGCCTCTAGGGCATATTTCCTTCAGTCTCCCACTTGCACTAGAGTCAATAATCTAGCTCACATCGCCATGTGATTTAATACTGATAGTTCACATCGTTATGTGACCAACACCCAAAGTTCACATCACCATGTGACCAACACCCAAAGGGTTTACTAGAGTCAATAATCTAGTTCACATTGTTATGTGATTAATACCCAAGAGTAATAAGGTGTGATCATGTTTTTTTGCTTGTGAGAGAAGTTTAGTCAACGGGTCTGTCACATTCAGATCCGTATGTATTTCGCAAATTTCTATGTCTACAATGCTCTGCATAAAGCTACTCTAGCTAATTGCTCCCACTTTCAATATGCATCCAGATTGATACCTAGAGTTATCTGAATTTAGTGTCAAAGTTTGCATCGGCGTAACCCTTTACGACGAACTCTTTATCACCTCCATAATCGAGAAATATTTCCTTAGTCATCCAATTACTAAGGATAATTTTGACCGCTGTACAGTGATCTACTCCTGGATCACTATTGTACCTCTTGGCAAGGTACACAACGTGTTTTGTACACAGCATGGCATACTTTATAGAACCTATGGCTGATGCATAGGGAATGACTTTCATTCTCTTTATATTTTTCTGCCGTGGTCTGGCTTTGAGTCTTACTCAACTTCATACCTTGTAAAACAGGCAAGAACCCTTTCTTTGACTGATCCATTTTGAATTACTTCAAAATCTTATCAAGGTATGTACTTCATCGAAAGTCTTATCAAGAGTTTTGATCTATCTCTATAGATCTTGATGCCCAATATGTAAGAAGCTTCATCAAGGTCTTTCTTTGAAAAAACTCCTTTATGCTTTCCAGAAAATTCTACATCATTTCCGATCGACAATATGTTATTTACATATACTTATCAGAAAGGTTGCAGTGCTCCCACTCACTTCTTGTAAATACAGGCTTCTCCAAAAGTCTGTATAAAACCATATGTTTTGATCACCTCATCAAAGCGTATATTCCAACTCTGAGATGCTTGCACCAGTCCATAGATGGATCGTTGGAGTTTGCATACTTTGTTAGTACCTTTTGGATCGACAAAACCTTCTGGTTGCATCATATACAACTCTTCTTTGAGATATCCATTTAGGAATGCAGTTTTGACATCCATTTGCCAGATTTCATAATCATAAAATGCGGCAATTGCTAACATGATTCGGACAGACTTCAGCATCGCTACAGGTGAGAAAGTCTCATCGTAGTCAACTCCTTGAACTTGTCGAAAACCTTTCGCAACAAGTCGAGCTTTGTAAACAGTAATATTACCGTCTGCGTCGGTCTTCCTCTTGAAGATCCATTTATTTTCGATGGCCTGCCGATCATCGGGCAAGTCAACCAAAGTCCATACTTTGTTCTCATACATGGATCCCATCTCAGATTTCATGGCTTCAAGCCATTTTGCGGAATCTGGGCTCATCATCGCTTCCTCATAGTTCGTAGGTTCATCATGGTCTAGTAACATGATTTCCAGAACTGGGTTGCCGTACCACTCTGGTGCGGAACGTACTCTGGTTGATCTATGACGTTCAGTAGAAACTTGATCCGAAGTTTCATGATCATTATCATCAACTTCCTCACTAATTGGTGTAGGAATCACTGGAACAATTTCCTGTGATGTACTACTTTCCAATATGGGAGAAGGTACAATTACCTCATCAAGTTCTACTTTCCTCCCACTCACTTCTTTCGAGAGAAACTCTTTTTCTAGAAAGGATCCGTTCTTAGCAACGAATATTTTGCCTTCGGATCTGTGATAGAAGGTGTACCCAACAGTCTCTTTTGGGTATCCTATGAAGACACATTTTTCCGACTTGGGTTCGAGCTTATCTGGTTGAAGTGTTTTCACATAAGCATCGCAGTCCCAAACTTTAAGAAACAACAACTTTGGTTTCTTGCCAAACCACAGTTCTTAAGGCGTTGTCTCAACGGATTCAGATGAGGCCTTTATTTAACGTGAATGCAGCTGTCTCTAATGCATGACCCAAAACGATAGTGATAAATCGGTAAGAGACATCATAGATCGCACCATATCCAAGAAAGTATGGTTATGACGTTCGGACACACCATTATGCTGTGGTGTTCCAGGTGGCGTGAGTTGTGAAACTATTTCACATTGTTTCAAATGAAGACCAAACTCGTAACTCAAATATTCTCTTCCACGATCAGATCGTAGAAACTTTATTTTTACGATGATTCTCTACTTCACTCTGAAATTCTTTGAACTTTTCAAATGTTTCAGACTTGTGTTTCATTAAGTAGATATACCCATATCTGCTTAAATCATCAGTGAAGGTCAGAAAATAACGATACCCGCCGCGTGCTTCAACACTCATTGGTCCGCATACATCAGTATGTATGATTTTCCAACAAATATATTGCTCGCTCCATAGTTCCGGAGAACGGAGTTTTAGTCATCTTGCCCATGAGGCATGGTTCGCAAGCACCAAGTGATTCATAATCAAGTGATTCCAAAAGTCCATCATTATGGAGTTTCGTCATGCGTTTTACACCAATATGACCTAAACGGCAGTGCCACAAATAAGTTGCACTATCATTATTAACCTTGCATCTTTTGGCTTCAATATTATGAATATGTGTATCACACGATCGAGATCCAACAAACTATTTTCATTGGGTGTATGACCATAGAAGGTTTTATTCATGTAAACAGAACAACAATTATTCTCTAACTTACATGAATAACCGTATTGCAATAAACATGATCAAATCACATTCATGCTCAACACAAACACCAAATAACAGTTATTTAGGTTCAACACTAATCCCGAAAGTATAGGGAGTGTGCGATGATGATCATATCAATCTTGGAACTATTTCCAATACACATCGTCACTTCATCCTTTAACTAGTTTATGTTCATTATGCAACTCCCACTTCGAGTTACTACTTTTTAGCAACTGAACCAATATCAAATACCGAGGGGTTGCTATGAACACTAGTAAAATACACATTAATAATCTGTATATCAAATATACCTTTGTTCACTTTGCCATCCTTCTTATCCGCCAAGTATCTAGGGCAGTTCCACTTTTAGTGACCATTTCCTTTGCAGTAGAAGCACTTAGTTTCAGGCTTGAGTTTAGCTTTGGGTTTCTTCGTGGAAGTAGCAACTGACTTGCTATCCTTTTGAAGTTCCCTTTCTTTCCCTTGCCCTTTTTCTTGAAACTAGTGGTCTTGCTAACCATCAACACTTGATGCTTTTTCATGATTTCTACCTTCGCCGATTTTAGCATTGCGAAGAGCTCGGGAATTACCTTCGTCATCCCTTGCATATTATAGTTCATCACGAAGTTCTACTAACTTGGTGATAGTGACTAGAGAACTTTGTCAATTACTATCTTATCTGGAAGATTAACTCCCACTTGATTAAAGTAATTGTAGTACCCAGACAATCTGAGCACATGCTCACTGGTTGAGCTATTCTCCTCCATCTTGTAGGCAAAGTACTGTCAGAGGTCTTATACCTCTCGACACGGGCATGAGTATGAAATACTAATTTCAACTCTTGGAACATCTTATATACTCCGTGGCGTTCAAAACGTTTTTGAAGTCCCGGTTCTAAGCCGTAAAGCATGGTGCACTTAAACTATCAAGTAGTCATCATATAGAGCTTTTGTCAAAACGTTCATAACGTCTACATCTGCTCCTGCAATAGGTCTGTCACCTAGCGGTGCATCAAGGACATAATTTTTCTGTGCAGCAATGAGGATAATCCTCAGATCACGGAACAATTCCGCATCATTGCTACTAACATCTTTCAACTTGGTTTTCTCTAGGAACATATGAAAAAAATAAACGGGGAGCAACATCGCGAGCTATTGATCTACAACATAGATATGCTAATACTACCAGGACTAAGTTCATGATAAATTAAAGTTCAATTAATCATATTACTTAAGAACTCCCACTTAGATAGACATCCCTCCGGTCATCTAAATGATCACGTGATCCAAATCAACTAAACCATGTCCGATCATCACGTGAGATGGAGTAGTTTCAATGGTGAACATCTTATGTTGATCATATCTACTATATGATTCACGCTCGACCTTTCGGTCTCCAGTGTTCCGAGGCCATATCTGTATATGCTAGGCTCGTCAAGTTTAACCCGAGTATTCTGCGTGTGCAAAACTGGCTTACACCCGTTGTATTTGAACGTAGAGCTTATCACACCCGATCATCACGTGGTGTTTCGGCACGAAGAACTTTCGCAACGGTGCATACTCAGGGAGAACACTTATACCTTGAAATTTAGTAAGGGATCATCTTATAATGCTACCGTCGTTCTAAGCAAAATAAGAAGCATAATAAGATAAACATCATATGCAATCAAAATATGTGACATGATATGGCCATCATCATCTTGTGCTTTTGATCTCTATCTCCAAAGCACCGTCATGATCACCTTCGCAAAACATGATCATCTCATACAAGAACCGTATAACTCATCATGTCTTGACCATATCACATCACAACATGCCCCTGCAAAAACAAGTTAGACGTCCTCTACTTTGTTGTTGCAAGTTTTACGTGGCTGCTACGGGCTTAGCAAGAACCGTTCTTACCTACGCATACAAAACCACAACGATGTTTCGTCAAGTATGTGCTGTTTTAACCTTCACAAGGACCGGGCGTAGCCACACTTGATTCAGCTAAAGTGAGAGAGACAGACACCCGCCAGTCACCTTTAAGCAACGAGTGCTCGTAACGGTGAAACCAGTCTCGCGTAAGCGTACTCGTAATGTCGGTCCGGGCCGCTTCATCTCACAATACCGCCGAAGCAAAGTATGACATGCTGGTAAGCAGTATGACTAGTATCGTCCACAATCTCATTGTGTTCTACTCGTGCATATCATCTACGCATAGACCTGGCTCATGATGCCACTGTTGGGGAACGTAGTATTATAAAATTTTCCTACGATCACGTAAGATCTATCTACCAGATGCATAGCAACGAGAGGGGAGAGTGTGTCTACGTACCCTCGTAGACCGGGAGCGGAAGCGTCAAGTGACGCGGTTGATGTTGTCGAACTTCTTCGCGATCCAACCGATCAAGCACCGAACGTACGGCACCTCCGCGTTCAGCACACGTTCAGCTTGATGACGTCCCACGAGCTCTTGATCCAGTTGAGCTTCACGGGAGAGTTTCGTCAGCACGACGGCATGGTGACGGATATGATGTGTTCACCGGCGCAGGGCTTCGCCTAAGCTCCGCGACGGTACGACCGAGGTGTGATTCTGTGGAGGGGGGCACCGCACACGGCTAAACAATTCAACTTGTGTCTTTGGGTGCCCCCCTGCCCCCGTATATAAAGGAGCAAGGGAGGAGGGGCCGGCCAACCTCTATGGTGCGGCTAGGGAGGGGACTCCTACTAGGAATAGGATTGCAATCCTATTCCTAGTAGGATCCACCGAAAGGAAGAAGGGGGAAAGGATTAGGAGAGGTGGCGCCCCCCCAATCCTAGTCCAACTAGGATTCCTAGGTGGGGGCGCCGGCCAGCCCTATGGGCTGCCTCTCTCTCACCCTTTAGGCCCACTATGGACCATCCCCTCTCGTAGGGGGTTCCGGTAACCCCCTCCGGCATTCCCGATAAATCCGAAACTTTTCCGGTATACTTCCGGTGTCCGAATATAGCCGTCCAATATATCAATCTTTATGTCTCGGACATTCCGAGACTCCTCGTCATGTCCGTGATCTCATCCGGGACTCCGAACTACCTTCGGTACATCAATACTCAAAAACTCATAATACCGATCGTCATCAAACGTTAAGCGTGCGGACCCTACGGGTTCGAGAACTATGTAGACATGACCGAGACTCATCTCTGGTCAATAACCAATAGCGGAACCTGGATGTTCATATTGGCTCCTACATATTCTACGAAGATCTTTTATCGGTCAGAACCGCATAACAACATACGTTGTTCCTTTTGTCAAACGGTATGTTACTTGCCCGAGATTCGATCGTCGGTATCTTTATACCTAGTTCAATCTCGTTTACCGGCAAGTCTCTTTACTCGTTCCGCAACACATCATCTCGTGACTAACTCATTAGTCTTTTGCTTGCAAGGCTTATTGTGATGTGTGTTACCGAGAGGGCCCAGAGATACCTCTCCGACACTCGGAGTGACAAATCCTAATCTCTATCTATGCCAACACCACGAATACTTTCGGAGACACCTGTAGAGCATCTTTATGATCACCCAGTTACGTTGTGACGTTTGATAGCACACAAGGTGTTCCTATGGTATTCGGGAGTTGCATAATCTCATAGTCATAGGAACATGTATAAGTCATGAAGAAAGCAATAGCAGTTAAACTAAACGATCATAGTGCTATGCTAACGGATGGGTCTTGTCCATCACATCATTCTCCTAATGATGTGATCCCGTTGATCAAATGACAACTCATGTCTATGGCTAGGAAACATAACCATCTTTGATCAATGAGCTAGTCTAGTAGAGGCATACTAGGGACATACTGTTTTGTCTATGTATCCACACATGTACTAAGTTTCCGGTTAATACAATTCTAGCATGAATAAAAGACATTTATCATGATATAAGGAAATACAAATAACATCTTTATTATTGCCTCTAGGGCATATTTCCTTCAGTTACTCCTGGCGGGATCTAGACTGGCCCCACAGATCAATACTAGTCTTTTCTGTGCACTTTGTGCTCACTCATGCACACCCGGGAACAACTTCCCGATCGGTCCCCCATCCTGAAATTACTCCAAGCTGAGCACGCTTAACTTTGGAGTTCTATCTGAATGGGCTTCCGGAAAAAAACGAATTTCATATTGATATGAGTAGTCTATCATCCCTAATAAGCCAGGCTATCACACGTCTCCTCCTCACTGATCCCATGTAGCTGATCGGATCCCGCGAACAAGTTCGCCGGAGTGGTGCAAGTGCACCACCTCTAATGGTATCTGCGCGTGCAGGAGAAATATCGTGCTGTGGACTGCTAGGTCCGATCACACAACCAGCTGCGAGTGTAGATGGCTAGTTGCAACACATGCAAAGCCCTAATGACGGCGCCGAAGCAATCAATTGAATAAGTGTGCCGCACCTCCACTATATAGGTATCCGTCGTGGGTCAACTCTTAGGCCTCGCATGGACCCTAAAGCCCAAAGTCTACTCGGTCACGTTCCAAGTCCAGCTAACATCCGACCAATGTCCTTGTAACCGACCTCACAGGTTCCTTCCCTTAAGCGCGCAACCCCTTACGTTCAAGTCGGCTTGGTCATAGGTCGGATCACCTCTGACCTGCTCGCCTGGTAGTGGCCTCTAGCAAGGCTTGCCGACCACCATGTAGACTATGAAGCTGGTTAGGCGAACCTGTACATCACACTTCCATTTCTTTTGCCACGAGATATATGTTGTTGGGCTCAAGGCGAGACTATCATCCTTGTGCTAGCCCGACCCCTTTCTCGTTCTAGTGATGCCAACCACAATCCGGATTATCTCATAATCCTTATCACATGGCCATGCTTATCCTAGTCGGATCACACGAGGGGCCGAGAGTATATCTCTCCTGATCGGAGGGGCAAATCCCATCTTGCTCGACCATGTCTTGCAACATGGGTCTGGACAAACCCAAAACCTACCTTTGTAACTACCCAGTCACGGAGTAGCGTTTGGTCGGCCCAAAGCAAGTCTGTCACCATCCCTAGTACATGTATCAGCTCACGTCTTAGGACATAGAACGTAAGTTGTACTAGAGACTCACATATGACATATCGCTTTGTCTCATAGTTGGGTCTGTCCAATCCAATATTCATTCGAGCTTGGATCCAGTCACCTTGGATCCAACTTTGAATCGACCAGATCCATGCAGTTCGGCAGCATCACATGCTTCATGGCTAGTGAGACAAAGCCATCCACTGTATTGCATGCTAGTCTAGTCCGACATATGCCCACATGTCACTTATGACTAGGGACCATTTAGGATGCATCATACAACACAAGATCTCACAAACAAGTCACATACTTGGCAACAAGTATCATTGATTACATCCAAGGACTATCTTTATTCATAAACACATAGGAAATATCATCATACATGATTGCCTCTAGGGCATTTCTCCAACAGTCTCCCACTTGCACTAGAGTCAATCAAATAGACATCGTATGCCCATAGCTCTTACGTGCTCCTCATGCTTGGGTTGTGGAAGCGGCTTAGTCAACGGGTCTGCAACATTTGCATCTGTGTTAATTTTGCATAACTCTATATCACCACTCTTTTTGATCTTTAGTATCAGGTGACATTTCTGATTTGTGTCTGGTCTTGTGGTGGTTCCTTGGCTCCTTGGCTTGTGCGATGGCACCAGAATTATCACAATAATGGTCCAATGGTTTCACCAAGGCTAGGAAAATACCAACATCATCTCGAAAGTTTCGGATCCAAACACCTTCCTTTGCAGCTTCACAAGCCGCAATGTATTCAGCTTCTGTGGTAGAATCAGCTACCGTGTCTTGCTTGGAACTCATCTAGCTTACTGCTCCTCCGCTCATGACATACATGAAACTGGACTGTGATTGACAATCGTCTCTACCAGTTTGGAAACTACCATTGGCGTAACCCATTACAACGAGCTCCTCCTCACCTCCATAAACTAGGACCATCTCTTTAGTCCTTTTCAAGTACTTCAGAATAGTCTTTACCGCCGTGTAGTGACTCTCACCAGGGTTGGCCTGGTATCTACTTGTTAGGCTAATTGCAAAACCAACATCAGGCCTTGTACATATCATGGCATACATGATGGATCCGATTGCCGAGGCATACAGAATCCAAGTCATCCTGCTTCGCTCATCAGATGTCGAAGGACTCTGAGTCTCCCTTAGCCTTATACCATGCGAGATAGGAAAGAACCCTTTCTTGGACTCACTCTTGTTTAACCGCTTCAACGGTTTATCTATGTACGTGCACTGGCTCAAGCCGAGCAGCCTCCTCGATCTATCTCTATAGATTTTAATGCCCAATATGTGAACCGCTTCACCAAGGTCCTTCATCAAAAAGTTTCCATTAAATGATTCCTTGACTGAGTTCAGCATCGAAACATTGTTTTCGATCCGCAATATGTCATCCACATATAGTATCAAAAACACTATCGACCTCCCACTCAACTACTTGTATAAACAAGCGTCCTCTTCGCTTTTGATAAAATCAAGACTAGTGATGACCTCATCAAAACAAATATTCTAGCTCTGAGATTCTTGTCTCAACCCATAAATGGATCTCTTGAGCTTGCATACCTTACTAGTGCTAGTCAGATCGATAAAACCCTCGGGTTGTATCATATACACGTCCTCGGTTAAATTTCCGTAAAGGAAAGCCGTTTTGACATCCATCTGCCATATCTCATAATCGAAATATGCATATATAGCTAGAATGATCTTCACCGACTTCAGTAAGTCTCGTCGTAGTCAATTCCTAAAACTTGTCCATAACCTTCAACGACAAGCCGAGCTTTGTGGATCTGAAAATTTCCATCCACATCGGTTTTATTCTTAAAGACCCATTTGCAACCTATGGATTTTACGCCAGGTGGCGGATCAACCAAGTATCAGACTTGATTTTCATCCATGGACTTGAATTTGGACCTCATGGCCTACAGCCATGCCTCGGAATCTGGGCTTACTGATGTCTACTACACAACCTTCTTCTTGTAGACTCGTGTTGGGCCTCCAAGCGTAGAGTTTTGTAGGACAGTAGCAATTTTCCCACAAGTGGATGACCTAAGGTTTATCAATCCGTAAGAGGCGTAGGATGAAGATGGTCTCTCTCAAACAACCCTACAACCAAATAACAAAGAGTCTCTTGCGTCCCCAACACACCCAATACAATGGTAAATTGCATAGGTGCACTTCAGCGAAGAGAAGATGATACAAGTGTAATATGGATGGTAGATATAGGTTTTTGTAATCTGAAAATATAAAAACAACAAGGTAACTAGTAACAAATGTGAGCATAAATGGTGTTGCAATGTGTGAAAACAAGGCCCAGGGTTCATACTTTCACTAGTACAAGTTCTCTCAACAATGATAACATAATTGGATCATATAACAATCCCTCAACATGCAACAAAGAGTCACTCCAAAGTCACTAATAGCAGAGAACAAACAAAGAGATTACTGTAGGGTACGAAACCACCTCAAAGTTATTCTTTGTGATCGATCTATTGGGTTGTTCCTATAAGTGTCACAAACAGCCCTAGGGTTCGTACTAAAATAACAACTTAAGACACACATCAACCAAAACCCTAATGTCACCTAGATACTCCATTGTCACCACAAGTATCCGCGGATTTGACTATACGACATGCATCACACAATCTCAGATTCATCTATTCAAACCAACACAAAAAACTTCAAAGAGTGCCCAAAGTTTCTACCGAAGAGTCATGATGAAAACGTGTGCCAACCCCTATGCATAAGTTCACAAGGTCACTGAACCCGCAAGTTGATCACCAAAACATACATCAAGTGGATCACGTGAATATCCCATTGTCACAACATATAAGCACATATAAGACATACATCAAGTGTTCTCAAATCCTTAAAAACTAAATCCGATAAGATAACTTCAAAGGGAAAACTAAATCCATTACAAGAAGGTAGAGGGGCAGAAACATCATAAGATCCAACTATAATAGCAAAGCTCGAGGTACATCAAGATTGTGCCAAATCAAGAACACGAGAGAGAGAGAGAGAGAGATCAAACACATAGATACTAGTACATACCCTCATCCCCGAGGGTGAACTACTCCATCCTCGTCATGGAGACCGCCGGGATGATGAAGATAGCCACCGGTGATGGTTTTCCCCTCTAGCAGGGTGCCGGAATGGGCTCCCGATTGGTTTTTCGTGGCTATAGAGGTTTGCAGCGGCGGAGCTCCCGATCTAGGTTTCTGTCAGGGTTTTTTGGTATTTATAGGAATTTTTGGCGTCGAGAACACTTCAAGGGGGCCCACGAGTCGACGACAAGGTAGGGGGACGTGCCCTAGCGGGGTGGGAGCCCCCCCACCCTTGTCATTGACTCAGGACTCTTCTGGCCCAACTCTTTTGCTTCGGGGGCTTCTTCTGGTCCATAAAAAATCACCGTAAAGTTTCAGCTCATTTGGACTCCGTTTGGCATTCCTATTCTGCAAAACTCAAAAACAAGAAAAAAACTGAAACTGGCACTGGGCTCTAGGTTAATAGGTTAGTCCCAAAAATAATATAAAATATCATATTAATGCATATAAAACATCCAAAATAGATAATATAATAGCATGGAACAATAAAAAATTATAGATATGTTGGAGACATATCAAGCATCCGCAAGCTTAATTCCTGCTCGTCCTCGAGTAGGTAAATGATAAAAACGATGTGGAATGCTACCTAACATATTTATCAATGCAATCTTCTTTATTGTGGCATGAATGTACAAATCCATAAGATTCAAAACAAAAGTTCATTAATATCAAAACGGTAATACTTCAAGCATAACAAAAAGCAATCTACGAAGCTTCAAAAATAACATGGCTAAAAAAGTTATCCCTACAAAATCATATAGTTTTTTATGCCCCCTCTTCTAAACACAAAGTATAAATCATGCCCATCCCGATGTCAGCCAAGAAATTGTTTCATACTTTACTTTTTCAAACCTTTTCAACTCTTCACGCAATACATGAGTGTGAGCCATGGACACATAGCACTATGGGTGGAATAGAAGGTGGTGGTAGCCAAAAGGAGGGAGAAAGTCTCACATCAACTAGGTAAATTAATGGACTATAGAGATGTCCATCAATAGATATCAATGTGAGTGAGTAGGGATTGCCATGTAACAGATGCACTAGAGCTATAAGTGTATGAAAGCTCAGAAAGAAAACTAAGTGGGTGTGCATCCAACTTGCTTGCTCACGAAGACCTAGGGCATTTGAGGAATCCCATCGTTGGAATATACAAGCCAAGTTCTATACGAAAAATTCCCACTAGTATATGAAAATGATAACATAGGAGACTCTCTACTATGAAGATCATCGGGCTACTTTGAAGCACAAGTGTGCAAAAAGATAGTAACATTGTCCCTTCTCTCTCTTTTCTCTCATTTGTTGGGCTCTTTGGCCTTTTTTTATTTGGGCTCTTTGGCCTCTTTTTTTATTTGGTCTGTTTGGCCTTTTTTATAACCTCACATGGGACAATTCTCTAATAATGATGATCATCATACTTTTATTTACTTACAACTCGATATTATAACTCGATACTAGAACAAAGATATGACTCTATATGGATGCCTTCGGCGGTGTATCGGGATGTGCAATGATCAAGAGTGACATGTACAAAAAATAATGAAAGGTGGCCAAGCCACAAATACTATGTCAACTACATGATCATGCAAAGCAATATGACAATGATGGTGTGTGACATAATAAACGGAACGGTGGATGTACATGGCAATATATCTCGAAATGGCTATGGAAATGCCATACTAGGTAGGTATGGTGTTTGTTTTGCGGAATGGTATAAGGTGGTTTGATGCACCGGCGAAAGTTGCGTGGTACTAGAGTGGCTAGAAAGGTGGAAGGGTGAGAGTGCGTATAATCCATGGACTAAACATTAGTCATACATAACTCACATACTTATTGCAAAAAAAAATTAGCCCTCGAAGCAAAGTACTACTATGCATGCTCCTAGGGGGGAGGTTGGTAGGAGTTAACCATCGCGCGCCCCCGACCTTCACGCAAAGATGAACAATCAAAATACAATGCGCTTCAATTTGGTTACATAGTTAGGAGACCATACGTGCATGCTACGGGAATCACAAACCTTAACACAATTATTTATTTAACCTCACAAATTACCACTAGCATAACTATAATATCATCATCTTCATATCTCAAAACGATCGAATTATACTTCTCATAGATTCAATGCTCTATATGAAAGTTTTTATTATACCCTCTTTGGTTGCCTATCATATTAGGACTAAATTCATAACCAAAGCAAATTACCATGCTGTTTAGAGACTCTCAAAATAATATAACTGAAGCATGAGAGTTCATCAATTTCTTCAAAATAAAACCACTGCCGTGCTCTTAAAAGATGTAAGTGAAGCACTAGAGCAACTGACAAACTACTCCAAAAAGATATAAGTGAAGATCAATGAGTAGTCAAATAATTAACTAGCTATGAGAAGACCCTCTCTCATTTAAGAATTTCAGATCTTAAGTAATTTATTCAAACAGCAAGCAAAACAAAATAAAATTTCAAGGATAGCACATATCATGTGAAGAAGCAAAAACTTAGGCTAAACCGATACTAACCGATAATTGTTGATGATGAAAGGTGGGATGCCTACCGGGGCATCCCCAAGCTTAGATGCTTGAGACTTATTGAAATATTAAGTAGGGATGCCTTGGGAATCCCCAAGCTTGAACTTTTGTGTCTCCTTAATTCCTCTCATGTCGCGGTTTCCCAAAATGTCAAAGACTTCATCCACACAAAACTCTACAAGAACTCGTGAGATAAGTTAGTATAAATCAACTCAAAACCCTATCATTTTGTACTGTAGAAAATCACTAAAATTATAATTTAACATGGCATACTAAATGCCTCTGCATATTGAATACTCCTATCCTCAAATAGAATCATTAAACATGCGAACAAAGCAAACATAACATCAATCTATCTAAACAGGACAATCTGTAAAGAGTGGAATTGTGCTTATATTTCCCTAGCTCTAAAAATTCTGAAAAATTAACACATTACATAGAACTTTGTAATGCTCACTGTGTAAAAATTTGAAGATTTTGTCACGTTATGACTATCCAGAAGAATTTAGACAATGATTGAAAACTTTATGTTTTCAAACAGCAACATATATACTTGCAAAATAAGCATGGTAAAGGGTGTACTTGTCTTTTTATTGAAATAAAAGATACATAATCTTATTCTAAATAACATCAAGCAAATAAAAACAAAATAAAATGACGCTCCAAGCAAAACACATATCATGTGATGAATAAAAATATAGCTCCAAGTGAGGTTACCGATAATGTCGAAGACGAAAGAGGGGATGCCCCGAGGTTACCGATAATGTCGAAGACGAAAGAGGGGATGCCCTCCGGGGCATCCCCAAGCTTAGTTGCATGGATATTCCTTGAATATTATCTTGGGGTTCCTGGGGAATCCCCAATCTTAGTGTCTTGCCACTCCTTATTCTCCTCATATCGATATCTCACCCAAAACATGAAAACTTCAATCACACAAAACTTAATGGAACTTCGTGAGATGCATTAGTACAATAAAGCAAATCATTCTCTTGGGTACTGTCAAAGACAAGATTCGTAATTGTTATCACACAATGCCTGTTGTACCTTATCATTTACACAATTTTTATCACTTAATATAAGCAATGGAAACACTAAAACAAGCAAACTATGCATTGAAAACAGAATCTGTCAAAAACAGAACAATATGTAATAATCTGGACAACCACCATACTTTTGAAAATCTAAAAATTCTACAAAATTAGGAAAATGTAGGCAATTTGTATGTCAATCATGTGTAAAACTTTCAGCTAATTATCATGTTCCAGTGATTTATTGAATTTCCTGCACTGGACGCAAAACTTTTTGTTTTTGCACAGAGTCAAATCAACTATCATCCAATATATATCAAAGGATTTACTTGGAACATTATTGAAACAAAATTTATAAAAAATGATTACTACAGTAGCTTAATCATGCGAACACACAAAAATAGTAGGTATAAATACTGGGTTGTCTCCTAACAAGCACTTTTCTTTAACGCCTTTGTAGCTAGGCATGAAGATTTCAACGATGCTCACGTAAAAGATATGGATTGAAACATAAAGGGAGCATCATGAATTTCATGACAAGCACATTTAAGTCTAACCCACTTCCTATGCATAGGGATTTTGTGAGCAAACAATTTATGGGAACAAGAATCAACTAGCATAGGAAGGCAAAACAAGCATGACTTCTAAATTTTCAACGCATAAAGAGGAAACTTGATATTATTGCAACACCTACAAGCATATGTCCCTGTCTCATAATAATTTTCAGTAGCATCATGAATGAATTCAACAATATAGCTATCACATACAGCATTCTTTTCATGATTCATAAGCATAGAAATTTTACTACTCTCCACATAAGCAAAATTCTTCTCATTCATAGTAGTGGGAGGAGCAAATTCAAAAAAACAACTATCATGAGATACTTGATTAAAATAATGATGACAAGTTTCATGGTTATTAGTATTCTTTATAACATAGGTGTCATCACAATAATCATCATAAATATGCGGCATGCTATCATCATAATAAATTTGCTCATCAAAAGTTGGAGCGGGGGGGGGGGGGGG
>LR738715.1:681958610-681970921 GCA_902687465.1 Secale cereale | reverse complement strand
GCTAAAAATATCATCTTCATCAAACATAGCATCCCCGAGCTTGTAGCTTTGCATATCATTAGCATAATGGATATTCAAAGAATTCATACTAACAATATTGCAATCATGCTCATCATTCAAAAAATTAGTGCCAAACATTTTATTGACTTCTTCTTCTATCAATTGAGCACAATTTTCCTTCCCATCATTTTCACGAAAGACATTATAGAAATGAATAATTTGAGGCAACCTCAATTCCATTTTTGTAGTTTTCTTTTATAAACCAAACTAGTGATAAAACAAGAAACTAAAAGATTCGATTCCAAGATCTAAAGATATACCTTCAAGCACTCACCTCCCCGGCAACGGTGCCAGAAAAGAGCTTCGTTGACGGGATGTAATTGGCGCTTACCTAGCCTGCCCAGCAACGACGCCAGAAAAGAGCTTGATGTCTACTGCACAACCTTCTTCTTATAGACTTGTGTTGGGCCTCCAAGCACAGAGTTTATAGGACAGTAGAAAATTTCCCTCAAGTGGATGACCTAAGGTTTATCAATCCGTGGGAGGCGTAGGATGAAGATGGCCTCTCTCAAACAACCCTGCAACCAAAAAACAAAGAGTCTCTTGTGTCCCCAACACACCCAATACAATGGTAAATTGTATAGGTGCACTAGTTCGGCGAAGATAAGGTGATACAAGTGTAATATGGATGGTAGATATATGTTTTTGTAATCTGAAAATATAAAAACAACAAGGTAACTAGTAACAACCGTGAGCATTAATGGTGTTGCAATGTGTGAAAACAAGGCCTGGGGTTCTTACTTTCACTAGTACAAGTTCTCTCAACAATGATAACATAATTGGATCAAATAATAATCCCTCAACATGCAACAAAGAGTCACGCCAAAATCACTAATATAATAGCGGAGAACAAACGAAGAGATTATTGTAGGGTATGAAACGACCTCAAAGTTATTGTTTCTGATCGATCTATTGGGCTATTCCTATAAGTGTCGCAAACAGCCCTAGAGTTCGTACCAAAATAACCCCTTAAGACGCACATCAACCAAAACCCTAATGTCCCCTAGATACTCCATTTTCACCACAAGTGTCCGCAGGTTTGATTATACGACATGTATCACACAATCTCAGATTCATCTATTCAAACCAACACAAAGAACTACAAAGAGTGCCCAAAGTGTCTACCGGACAGTCAAGACGAAAATGTGTGCCAACTGATACGTCCAAAACGTATCTATAATTTCTGCTTGCTCCATGCCTCTTTTGTGTGATATTGCATTGATATTTATGCGCTTCCATACACTTTTGACCATATTTGGACTAACCTATTAACTCAGTGCACCCCAGTGCCAGTTTTTGTTTTCTGCTGTTTTTGTATTTCAGGTTTTCCCATTACGTAAACTGCTAGAAAAATTCTGGGAAAAATATATAAAAAATCAGCGTTCCGGAAGCTTCCATGCGGCCAAAGTAGGGCCGGAGGGGGGCCACCAGGGCCCCAGGCGGCCAGAGGGCGCGCCCCCCCTCCTGGCCGCGCCGCCAGGGCGCCTAGGCCCCCCTGGCCTCCTCTGACGCCCCCTTTGGCATATATTTACACCGCGTCCCGAAACCCTCGAGGATGGAACCCTTTTTCGCGATCTCATCTCTGTTCCGCCGCCGCCCCGCTTCCAAGATTGGGAGCACCAGGAGAACTCTTCCCGGCACCCTGCCGGAGGGGAGGATCACCACCGGGAGCCTCTCCACCACCATGGACGCCTCCCGGATGAGTTGTGAGTAGTCTCCCTTGGACCATGGGTCCATGACAAGTAGCTATGTGATGTTCTCCTCCCCTCTTTGTTCTTCACCGATTAGACCTCGTGAGCTGCCCTACATGATCGAGGCACATATGTAATCCTTATGCTGTTGCTATGATGAGTTTGCTGGGATCCAATGGATTATGAGATTATGTTCAGATTGTGTGTGAGTAATATATTTGATTTACCTCTTTTATATTTATGTTCATGAGTAATTCTTGCATGTTCTCCGTTGCTGTTTATTGCTTTGGCCAAATAGTAGGTAGTAACTCCAAGAGGGAACGTTATGCTTGATTGTGGGTTCATGCCCCTCGATGAATAGCTTGAGTGACAGAAACATGAGTCTAGGGGATGTGATGTTGCCACAAGGGGGAAAACAATGGTGCTTGTACTCGCGGGTGCAAGGATTGTTTACTTTACGCAAAGTTCTTTTAATGCAGTTGTCTGTTGCTTTGAGTTTACACTATGGGTGGGACTCGCAACTTAATACCAGCGAGATGTTCTGGATAGATATCTCAAGGTGGATGATTAGTAGTAGATGCAGATGGATTTCGGTCTACTTACCTTGGCGTACCGCCCATGCTTTTGAGCCTCTACCTTTCTTTGCAGCATAGTTAGCATTGGTTTGCGCACATAATCCTGTCAATTGCCCAGCTGTAATTCGTTTACCTCACTTAGCTGTTTTATCGTCTTTTGGGAGAGAGACATCACTAGTGAACATCATGGGACCCCGGTCCATATTACCATCACTGATCACATCCGCTATTTACTTTCAGTTCTTACTTACTAGTTGCAGTCATACCTATCACTATTATCTCTTGCATTTGATCCTTTGTAAACGACAAGGCCGGAGGGATTGACAACCTCTCTGTACTCATTGGGAGCAAAGTTATTTGTATTTGTGTGCAGGTCCGGTCGATCGCTAGATGCGCCGCTAGCAGTTGACACCTTCTTGTTGAACCTCGGAGTCTCAGGGGATTCGATCCTTGGTATCTTTGCCAAGGGAAAACTACCGCGACACGGCATCTCAAACCTTCCACTTGGAATAACCAGCGAGGGGCGAGAAGCCATCAAGCAAAGTTTTTTGGCGCCGTCGCCGGGGACTCCACTCTTCAAGATAGGGGAGTTGCACGCCATCTTTTACCATTGCTTTTTAGTCTTGTTAGTTTACCTTTCAGTTTTTGCTTTAGTATCCTTTATCGAAAATCACAAAAATAGTTATCTCATTCTTTAGTTGTCGTTATGTCTGGTCCTTTTGTCTTTGGTGAGGCAGAAGTTCTCACCTTTAAACAAAGAGGTGGGGAAAGTCTAAAAGATGCTTGGTACAGAATTAATGATTCTCAAAAAAGAGCCACCAAGAAACAATCTACTACTATCCTGCTTAGAAATATTTATGTTGGAATTACTTCTTGGAATAGGTTTATTCTAGATTCTGCTATTAATGGGAATTTCCTAGAAGCCCCAGTTTGGGAATCTCTTAGTATTATTGAAAATCTTGTTGGAAATCCCCTTGTTGTTAGCATTCAAGAGGACATCACCCTAGCTCACATTATGAAAAAACTTGAAAAGATAGAGCTAGAGATGCCAAACATTAATAAGATAAACGAGTTGGATCGTAAGATCCAAGGGAATTTGAATAGGCCTGATAGCTCCATGCATAAAATTCTCAAAACTTTGGAGACCATCAAATCCCATGAATTGGATTCTTCTAGGATAGACAAGATTGAGGAAATCTTTGATACTCTAGGAACTACTTTATCCTCAATCAAAACCAAAAAGGTAGAAACTCCGGCAAAGAAAGAGCCTAAGTTCGTTTACGTTCCAAAGGCTCCCCGCTCTAAAGGTAATCCATCTATTGCCAAAGGGGTTGAAACTGTGAAGACTTTGGAAGAAACACCTCTCTTTGATAAATTTATAAATGAATCTTCCTTTGACTTTTTTCCTTTTGGTCTTCCCCCTAGAAGTATCTCTATTAGGCCTTTATTCGAAAGTCCTCTTAAGACTAGTTGTACTATTGAAGAGCTTTTTGATGATCTTGATGATGGTTCAATTGATACAACTTGATCTCTTTGCATTATGCCTAGCTTAAAGGCATAAAAGAAAGCGCTTTTGGGAGGCAGCCCACAATGAATAAAATTTTATTTTGCTTTTGTTGTGTCTTGATGTTGTTACTACAGTAGCATCATCATTGTATCTTTACTTTTCAGCTTTGTGCCAAGTGTAGCCTCTGATTGCAAGAAAGTTCAAAAGTTGTGACGTGCTGTCCAGGAAACAGATTCTGTCCTTGGACAGAAAAATTCATATAAAATCACCAGATCATCTTTTTGGTCTGAATTTTTTCGACAGCGTGATCTATACAATTGGATTTCGGGCGTCTGTTCTGAGTTTTTTGATTTGAGTTGCAGAAGTGCCCCGAAAAAATTATTTACTACCTGCTGGTCTGTTTTTCACAGATTTTGTCTTGTTTTGCCTTTTCTTCGTTTTGCAAACTTTGAGCTTGCTTTTTCTTTGCAAAAACCTTTTGGCAATCTTGAGAAACAGTAGACCTTCAAGAATATCCTTATTTCCAGCAAGGAAAAATTATTTTATTAAGGGTACTTGTCGGGGGAAACTGTCCACCACGAACACCTATGGGACCGGAGCCCCTTGTTCGTGCGGTAAGAGGGCGGAGGGAGCACAAAGAGCAGATCGTGGAGATCACGCAGGCAGTTTACCTAGGTTCGGGCCGCGATGGACGCGTAAAACCCTACTCCTGCTTGATTGTATTGAGTGTTGGAGCTCGGGAGCTTGAAGAACTAACTACACCAAGCGAATGAGTGATCTAGGTTCCGAACCCCCCCTACGTTGTGCATGGGCCTCCTTTTATAGTGCAAGGGGTCACCGACAGGTGTCAACGTAGGAGAAAGGGGTAAAAATGTAAAAGTGGTGGTAGTTGTAACAGTGCGGGAACAGTGGATGAACAGTGCGTGAACAGTGGTCATCACCTACTTTGACAGTGGGGGACAAGAGCATTTAATGCCCGTCGCCGTCGACCCCAAAAGCGCCCGCCCTTGCGTCTCCGTTTGCCACGGCGATGGTTTTACCACCGTGGAGTGCCACCGTGTCCCCCAGGCTGCACAGCCATCCGCCACGCATCCCTGGAGCGGCCCCAGGGCGACGCGTGGTTCGATGAGCTGGAGCGTGGGCACACAGGGTAACTCTCCTCGGCAAGCACCTTGCCGGGGTCTTGACCTTGCCGGGCCCGGAAGCTTGTCGGGCTCTGAAGCTTGTCGCTCCCCGGGCCCTGCCGGGGCGCACGTTGCGCCGATGCACGTCTTCTGGTCTTCCTGGCGAGCTCCTCCCGCCAGGGTCTTGTGTTAGTGAGGTGATCTTGAGCCTGGGATGGCCTTCCCGGCAAGCTCCACTTGCCGGGGTCTTGATCTTCTGTCTTGTATACTTTGTTTTTGAATGGTTTTATATGGAGCAGGAAGGTCTCCAGCGAGCATGTGGTAGGCCCTGCCGCGGGAAGCTGCTACTGCCCGTGCACAAGTTGGGGTACTGAGGTACCCCTACCTTAGTACACCGACAGGAGCCCCCGGGCCTGGGCCATACACGGTGCCGAGCGCTGTTGGGCCAGGCCCAAAACAGTGCACGGGCACACGCGTGGCCCACGGCACGCCGAATCCACTTCCGCATCCGCCGCGTCCCCCCGTAACGGCACGCGTCGATTGCGGCGTCGTGGGATGGGACGTGGCCACGTTCTTTTAATGGAAAGAGCGAAACGCCCCCCACTTCCCCATAAAAGCAGAGGAAGCAGGAGCGGTTCCCCTCCTACGCCTTCATTGCTTCTTCTTCCATCTCCAGAGATCCCCTTTGCGCTCCGCCTCCACACCTCTTCCGCCGTCTTCCGCATCCGCGGCGCCGCCGGACTCTTCGTCCCCCTTCCCTCGCCGCCTCCGCCATGGCCCCGAAGACCGAGAAGGCGAAGGCGGAGAAGACTAAGAAGGAGAAATCCGAGCAGGCGGCGAGGCTTACTCTGCTGCGGAAGCGGAACGTCGTCTTCTCGCCGAGGCTCAGCGCGCGGGAGCTCTGGAACAAGTACTACTTGTTCTGGGCCAAGGAGACCAAGGCGCACCCTCGGACCAGGGCCTATCCTGCCGCCGCCAAGGACAATTATCCCGGCGGGTACTTCTTCTTCGCAGCTTTCTTTCATTGCGGCCTTTGTCCCCCTTTTTCCGACTTTTTCTGCGACATCATGCACACCTACGGCCTCCACCTTCTTGACTTCACCCCCAATGCCATCCTTACGATGGTGGTTTTCGCACATCTGTGCGAAAACTATATTGGGATCTATCCGAACGTAGCGCTGTTTAGGCACTTCTTCACCCCTAGAGTAGAAGCCGGCGCTCCCCTCTCCGGAGGGATTTCTTGGGTCTTCCGATTGAACAAGAAGGAGTCCTACTTGCCGGGGGAGCTCCACGGCAAGTGGGAGGAGTGGCGTGCAGACTGGTGTTGGATAGTCGAGGACGAGCCGCAACCTTTCACTGCGCCGCGCACAACCGCCATCGTGCGCGGCAGGGACTAGAGTGAGCTGGACTCGGACGACATCAAGCTCAACGTCGCCCTCGTCGGGATTCTTCGTCTCCGGGTAGCAAAGTTGTCTGTCGGAGAAGTAGGAGCAGATTTCCTCCGCCGCCGCATTGCCCCTCTACAGGATAGGAAGAGGCCAGCATGGGAGTACGGCAACGCGGCGGACATAATGAGATTGCGCCCGGGGCTAAACTTCAACTTCACATCGCTGGAGCTGAAGGGGATGGTCCGGGAACTCTTTAAGCACGACCCGGCCCACCCAGAGTGGTTCAGAGCTCCCCGGGGAGTGGTGCCCCTCTGCAACAGCACGGCCCGGGATCCTCTTCGCGCCATGATGCCCGCATGCGACTCGCATGGCGTGGACCGCACATGGATACCGCCCAAGTCATCAGACATCATGAGCTTCTTCGACAACCTGGTGGAGGTGCCGAAGAACAAAGATGAGATCAAGGGGCTCACCCGGGACACCACCGACCAGGAGATTGCGTATATAGCTTCTCGGGTTGAAGAGGCCGCTACAGCCGCAGCGGCAGGAGAGTTTGGCTTTACACCTGATGAGGCAGAGGCTGCGGATGCGTCCTGCCAAGCGGAGGAGGCGGAGATCCGCAGACTACTGCAGCTTCCTCCCGACGAGCTTGCCGGGGTCCCCTCTTTGAGGCACTCCGGGATCCCCGGAATCCTGACCGAGGCCGCGGCGAGAGGCAGCGCCGCCGGAGGAAACAGAGGCGCCGCAGGGAGCGGAGGCGCCGGAGGGGGCGGAGGCGCCGGAGGGAGAACGGCCGTAGGGCAAGGCGCTGGGTCCAGCAAGCCTGCCGGGGAGGAGGAGGAGGAGGAGGACGTCGGGGCCGACGAGGACTCCGACGGGTCTCTGGGGCTCTACGCCGACGACCTCTCCTCGTCATCGGAGACCTCCCCGCCTCGGGCAAGCCCCAGGCGATCTCCGCTGAAGCGTCTCCGCAAGGCGACGACGGGGACGAGGGCGCAGGCGCCCCGGCAACAACCAGCTCGCCGGGCGGCGCGAGCTGCCCGGGGGAGCCAAGCTGCGACGGGGGCACCCGGCGCGCCAAGCACGGCGGGGGCGACCCACACACAGGCCACGGCGGAGGCGACCCGCACACAGGCCACGGCGGAGGCGCCCCGCACGGCAGCACCAAGCGGAGGAGGGTCTTCGCAGAGCGGAGCAGCTGCCCCGCCTGCTCCCCGGGCCTCGGCGTCCACAGGGGCTGGGGCCTCGCAGCCCCCAGCCCCGGGGACCGCCAAGCGCCCGAGGGAGTCCTCGCCTCCTGCTCCTCGCGCGGACGTGCCTCAGGTGGCGTTCGACTTCTCCGCCCTGAGCGACGACGACGACGACGACGAGGAACAGGAGTAAGAACTCGAGGCTTTGTATCTTCTTTAACTCTGTCTTGATTTTTGTTGATTCTGATCTTGCTTTCTGCTTGGATTTCAGGACCCTGGCCCAGCGAGTGGCGAAGAAGGCCAAGGTTCCCGTTGTCGAGGTCGCGGACGACTCGCCCGTCGCGGCGACTGGGGACGCGCCGGAGACGAGCCTGTCGGACCCGAGCGCTGCTCCGAGGAGCAGCCCCCAGCGCAGCCCCCAGCGTAAGTCTGGGTTCCGTACTTCCGCTCGTCGGGCGCGCTTGAGGATTTTGTCTTGTGCTAATATCTTGATGTTTTTGTCTTGTCCTGATTGTCTTGCGCAGAGGTGGAGCCACAACCACAGGAGCATCCGGAGGTCGCTCCCGAGGAGCCGCAGGCCCCGCCGTCCCCGCCAAGGGCGAACTCTCCGGCAAGGGAGAGCACTCCGCCAAGGGCGGGTACTCCGCCACGGGCGAGTACCCCGCCAAGGACGAGTAGCCCGGCAAGGGCGGCTACCCCGCCAAGGCAGAGCTCCCCGGCGAGGGAGCCCGCCGCCGACGACGTCCGTCGAGGTAAGTTCTGTAATTTTGTCTTCTTGGATTCGTCTCTTTTTGGATATTCGCTTGAACTTCTTTTAATTTTTCTTCTTCTAGATCCTCCTCCCCCGGAACAGATGGAGACGGAAACCATCGTCGTGGAGGAGGACGCGCAGGGCGACGGCGGCAACGCCCCTGTCGTTGAGGACACGGCGGGAGCCACCGAGCCGGCTGCGGAGGAGACCGCTCCGGCCGCAGACGCGGCAGCCGGGGAGGGGGACGGCGGCCATACTGCCGGCCCGGAGGCGGCAGGAGCGTCGAGCGCTGCGCCGGCCGCCGACCCCTCCACCGAGAAGGAGCCGTCTGCCTATTACCTTGAGGCCCCCAACGGCGTTTACATCCAAGTGCCGTGGGGTTCTTCATCGCGAGCCCCCGCGGAGGGCGAGGCCTTTGATGGAGAGGTTCTCGCCCCCGCGGGCCTGAAGATCGTCGAGGCGCCCGGCGGAAGTGACGGGCCCGAGGAGGAGAAGCTGCTTCATCAGCTCCTGGCCCTTTACCGGGCCAGGCAGGCGAAGCTTGCGTCTCGGGAGGCCCTTGCCGCCAAGGCCGCCGCTGATATGGAGAAGCGCGCGGCGGAGCTCGGCGCCGCCAACCAGGCTGCCCTCCGCGACGTGGCGGAGGAGCGCGAGAGGCTCGCCGGGGAGTACCAGTAGTGGCTCCTGGAGAAAGTCGAAGCCGAAGAGCAGCAGCGACTCGCCGGAGAGGAGCTGTCCCGGCGAGAAGGAGAGCTCACCCAACGGAAGGTCAACCTCGACTCCCACGAGGAAGACCTTGCCGCTCGGGAGCAGGCCCTTGGCGGAGAGCTGAAGGAGGCGAAAGCCGCCGCGGCTGCCGCGGAGATCGCCAAGGAGGAGCTCGCGGCCAAGGTTGCGCAACTGGAGGAGTCACTGAGGGCGAGCGTGGAGAGGGTCACCGCGCTCAATACAGAGCGCGAGAAGGACGCCCACACCAACTCCGAACTCCAGGTGCGCCTCTCCAAGCAGGGCGACGAGCTGAAGGCCGCCAAGGATTCAATTGAGGATCTGGAGCTGAAGGTTTCCACGTTGAAGGACTCGCTCGACGCCGTCCGGGACCGGGAAACCAAGCTGAAGGAAGAGCTCCGCAGGGAGCGAGGCTTGGTGGAGAGCGCCACCACTGCGGCTGAAAACTTCCGCCGGACCGTTGAGGTGTGGACCGACGACTTGGTGGCCTCGGCATCCAACATCGACCAGGAGCTGCTGGCGCTGAAGGTCGAGCATCTTATATACTCTCCGGATCCAAACCTCCCCCACAGCGCCAAGCTCAGTCTCTTCTTCAGAGGGATCGCGCCGGCTCTTGCAGATCTTCGGAAGAAGCTCCCTGCGCAACTGGCCGAGGAGTCGCGCCAGCTCTGCGCGGGAACCTTGGAGCGCGTTCTGACGAAGATTGTGTACCGCAACCCTGGTATCAATCTCGTCAACATTCTCCGCAGCTTGCCGGCCGACGCGAACACGGAGGCGCTGAAGGCGCAGGTCGCCCACATCATCGCCAAAGTGAACAAGATCTCCAGGATCGAGGGCGACCGCGTAGATTAGGCCTCCTTTTCCTTTATCTCTTTTGTTGCTGCATAGCATGCTATGAACTCATTAGTCGTTGCGACAAGTTATCCTTTGTAAGATATTTATCTTATTTTGATCAATCAGTGCAATGTTATCTTCCTTGTCTTGGTCCTTTACTTTGTATGCTTTCAACCCTACGCTTTTAGGGGACTTGCCGGTAAAGGGGCCCTTGCCACGAGCGCTGAGCGCTGGACTCCGAGCAGCCTGCTGGCCAAGGTCTCACCGGCAAGCAACCTTGCCGCAGCTAGTCGCAACGCACTTAGCTTGCTGAGCGAACTCGAAAACGAAGTAAGGGAGAACTGCATGAAGGTGGGGAGAACTGCCTCTGCTCCATAGACTAGAGCAAAGGGTGTCTGTCCGGTGGCTCGACTTGGTGTCGTTCTGATTGACCAAAGAGCCGCCGGTAGCTCCTCTATCCAGTTTCTTCCGCACTTGCGCAGCCTGTCAAAAGTCCTTGTCTTGAGTCCGCGCAGCACTTCAGCATTTGCCCTCTCCGCTTGACCGTTGCTCCTTGGGTGAGCAACAGAAGCGAAACAGACCTTGGCGCCAAGGTCTTGGACGTACTGCATGAAGGTGCGACTAGTAAACTGTGTACCGTTGTCGGTGATGATCCTGTTGGGGATCCCGAAACGGCAAACAATCGACCTGAAGAACCTGACCGCTGACTGTGCTGTCACCTTTCTCACTGGTTCCACTTCTGGCCACTTTGTGAACTTGTCGATTGCGACGTACAAGTACTCAAAGCCCCCGACTGCGCGAGCGAAGGGGCCGAGGATATCGAGCCCCCAGACCGAGAAGGGCCAGGACAAAGGGATCGTCTGGAGAGCTTGAGCTGGCTGATGAATTTGCTTCGCATGGAACTGGCACGCTTCACACTTGGTTACTAGTGCAGTTGCGTCTTGGAGGGCTTCTTGCCAAAAGAACCCTTGCCGGAATGCCTTCCCGGCAAGCGCCCTTGCGCCAATGTGGTGGCCACATATGCCTCCGTGTATTTCTGCCAACAGCTTCTGTCCATCTTCTCTGGAAATGCACTTCAACCTGACACCGTTTGGCAGTTCTCCAGTTGGCAGAAATACACGGAGGCATATGTGGCCACCACATTGGCGCAAGGGATCTTGCCGGGAAGGCATTCCGGCAAGGGTTCTTTTGGCAAGAAGCCCTCCAAGACGCAACTGCACTAGTAACCAAGTGTGAAGCGTGCCAGTTCCATGCGAAGCAAATTCATCAGCCAGCTCAAGCTCTCCAGACGATCCCTTTTTCCTGGCCCTTCTCGGTCTGGGGGCTCGATATCCTCGGCCCCTTCCCTCGCGCAGTCGGGGGCTTTGAGTACTTGTACGTCGCAATCGACAAGTTCACAAAGTGGCCAGAAGTGGAACCAGTGAGAAAGGTGGCAGCACAGTCAGCGGTCAGGTTCTTCAGGTCGATTGTTTGCCGTTTCGGGATCCCCAACAGGATCATCACCGACAACGGTACACAGTTTACTAGTCGCACCTTCATGCAGTACGTCCAAGACCTTGGCGCCAAGGTCTGTTTCGCTTCTGTTGCTCACCCAAGGAGCAACGGTCAAGCGGAGAGGGCAAATGCTGAAGTGCTGCGCGGACTCAAGACAAGGACTTTTGACAGGCTGCGCAAGTGCGGAAGAAACTGGATAGAGGAGCTACCGGCGGCTCTTTGGTCAATCAGAACGACACCAAGTCGAGCCACCGGACAGACACCCTTTGCTCTAGTCTATGGAGCAGAGGCAGTTCTCCCCACGGAACTCGTATACGGATCTCCTCGAGTGCTCGCTTATGATGAGCTCGAGCAAGAGCAACTGCGGCAAGATGATGCATTGCTCCTCGAGGAGGAACGTCTCCAGGCTGCTGTACGAGCTGCTCGATACCAGCAAGCCTTGCGCCGCTATCATAGCCGCAAGGTCAAGGCCAGGAGTCTCGAGGAAGGCGACCTTGTTCTTCGGCGTGTTCAGTCCGCCAAGAATTCCAACAAGTTGACGCCGAAGTGGGAAGGCCCTTATCGGGTGAGACAAGTCACAAGGCCTGGCGCTGTCCGCCTTGAGACCGAAGAAGGCTTACCGGTGAGCAACTCCTGGAACATAGAGCATCTTCGCAAGTTTCACCCATAAGGCGCGGTTGCCGTGATCCGCTCCGGCAACCACCTTTTGTACAAGCTTTGCCGCTGTTGCATGTAACCCTTTGTACAAAGCCGGGCGCAGAACCCGTGCATCAGTAAAGCTTTTGTGTTTTGCGCTCTTTGCCTTTTCCATGCTTTTCCTCGCTATTTGCATGCGTTATTTGGCATTTCTTGTGCAACACACGTATCCGGTAAGCATTCGCATGCCGAAAGGCCATATAGTTGTTTCCCTCTTCTTTTTCCTTGCCTCTTAAGCAGAAGGAATGTTCCTCGCGCACAAGTTTGCCGGGGGG
>LR738715.1:681859042-681958461 GCA_902687465.1 Secale cereale | reverse complement strand
GGAGATGGAAGAGGAACCAAGTGCTGTTCAAGAAAGAGAAGCCTTACCGAGAAGCAAGCAATATATGAAAGCTAAGTTATTAGAATTTGAGCAGTTCAAAATTTTAAATTTTAGTTGTCTTCCTTGAACAACCACCCTTTGTATGGAAAACCCGTGCGCGGAGGAACCTACCCGTAGCTAGCCGCACCCTTAACTTGTTTTCGAGTACGCTCAACGACTTAAGTGAGCTGCGATAAGTGTCGCGCCCTTACTTCGTTTTCGAGTTCGCTCAGCAAGCTAAGTGCGTTGCGACTAGCTGCGGCAAGGTTGCTTGCCGGTGAGACCTTGGCCAGCAGGCTGCTCGGAGTCCAGCGCTCAGCGCTCGCGGCAAGGGCCCCTTTACCGGCAAGTCCCCTAAAAGCGTAGGGTTGAAAGCATACAAAGTAAAGGACCAAGACAAGGAAGATAACATTGCACTGATTGATCAAAATAAGATAAATATCTTACAAAGGATAACTTGTCGCAACGACTAATGAGTTCATAGCATGCTATGCAGCAACAAAAGAGATAAAGGAAAAGGAGGCCTAATCTACGCGGTCGCCCTCGATCCTGGAGATCTTGTTCACTTTGGCGATGATGTGGGCGACCTGCGCCTTCAGCGCCTCCGTGTTCGCGTCGGCCGGCAAGCTGCGGAGAACGTTGACGAGATTGATACCAGGGTTGCGGTACACAATCTTCGTCAGAACACGCTCCAAGGTTCCCGCGCAGAGCTGGCGCGACTCCTCGGCCAGTTGCGCGGGGAGCTTCTTCCGAAGATCTGCAAGAGCCGGCGCGATCCCTCTGAAGAAGAGACTGAGCTTGGCGCTGTGGGGGAGGTTTGGATCCGGAGAGTATATAAGATGCTCGACCTTCAGCGCCAGCAGCTCCTGGTCGATGTTGGATGCCGAGGCCACCAAGTCGTCGGTCCACACCTCAACGGTCTGGCGGAAGTTTTCAGCCGCAGTGGTGGCGCTCTCCACCAAGCCTCGCTCCCTGCGGAGCTCTTCCTTCAGCTTGGTTTCCCGGTCCCGGACGGCGTCGAGCGAGTCCTTCAACGTGGAAACCTTCAGCTCCAGATCCTCAATTGAATCCTTGGCGGCCTTCAGCTCGTCGCCCTGCTTGGAGAGGCGCACCTGGAGTTCGGAGTTGGTGTGGGCGTCCTTCTCGCGCTCTGTATTGAGCGCGGTGACCCTCTCCACGCTCGCCTTCAGTGACTCCTCCAGTTGCGCAACCTTGGCCGCGAGCTCCTCCTTGGCGGTCTCCGCGGCAGCCGCGGCGGCTTTCGCCTCCTTCAGCTCTCCGCCAAGGGCCTGCTCCCGAGCGGCAAGGTCTTCCTCGTGGGAGTCGAGGTTGACCTTCCGTTGGGTGAGCTCTCCTTCTCGCCGGGACAGCTCCTCTCCGGCGAGTCGCTGCTGCTCTTCGGCTTCGGCTTTCTCCAGGAGCCACTCCTGGTACTCCCCGGCGAGCCTCTCGCGCTCGTCTGCCACGTCGCGGAGGGCAGCCTGGTTGGCGGCGCGGAGCTCCGCCGCGTGCTTCTCCATATCAGCGGCGGCCTTGGCGGCAAGGGCCCCCCGAGACGCAAGCTTCGCCTGCCTGGCCCGGTAAAGGGCCAGGAGTTGATGAAGCAGCTTCTCCTCCTCGGGCCCGTCACTTCCGCCGGGCGCCTCGACGATCTTCAGTCCCGCGGAGGCGAGAACCTCTCCATCAAAGGCCTCGCCCTCCGCGGGGGCTCGCGATGAAGAACCCCACGGCACCTGGATGTAAACGCCGTTGGGGGCCTCAAGGTAATAGGCAGACGGCTCCTTCTCGGTGGAGGGGTCGGCGGCCGGCGCAGCGCTCGACGCTCCTGCCGCCTCCGGGCCGGCAGTATGGCCGCCGTCCCCCTCCCCGGCCGCCGCGTCTGCGGCCGGAGCGGTCTCCTCCGCAGCCGGCTCGGTGGCTCCCGCCGTGTCCTCAACGACAGGGGCGTTGCTGCCGTCGCCCTACGCGTCCTCCTCCACGACGATGGTTTCCGTCTCCATCTGTTCCGGGGGAGGAGGATCTAGAAGAAGAAGAAAAAGTAAAAGAAGTTCAAGCAAATATCCAAAAAGAGACGAATCCAAGAAGACAAAATTACAGAACTTACCTCGACGGACGTCGTCGGCGGCGGGCTCCCTCGCCGGGGAGCTCTGCCTTGGCGGGGTAGCCGCCCTCGTCGGGCTACTCACCCTTGGCGGGGTACTCGCCCGTGGCGGAGTACCCGCCCTTGGCGGAGTGCTCTCCCTTGCCGGAGAGTTCGTTCTTGGCGGGGACGGCGGGGCCTGCGGCTCCTCGGGAGCGACCTCCGGATGCTCCTGTGGTTGTGGCTCCACCTCTGCGCAAGACAATCAAGACAAGACAAAAACATCAAGATATTAGCACAAGACAAAATCCTCAAGCGCGCCCGACGAGCGGAAGTACGGAACCCAGACTTACGCTGGGGGCTGCGCTGGGGGCTGCTCCTCGGAGCAGCGCTCGTGTCCGACAGGCTCGTCTCCGGCGCGTCCCCAGTCGCCGTGACGGGCGAGTCGTCCGCGACCTCGACAACGGGAACCTTGGCCTTCTTCGCCACTCGCTTGGCCAGGGTCCTGAAATCCAAGCAGAAAGCAAGATCAGAATCAGCAAAAATCAAGACAGAGTTAAAGAAGATACAAAGCCTCGAGTTCTTACTCCTGTTCCTCGTCGTCGTCGTCGTCGCTCAGGGCGGAGAAGTCGAACGCCACCTGAGGCGCGTCCGCGCGAGGAGCAGGAGGCGAGGACTCCCTCGGGCGCTTGGCGGTCCCCGTGGCTGGGGGCTGCGAGGCCCCAGCCTCTGTGGACGCCGAGGCCCGGGGAGCAGGCGGGGCAGCTGCTCCGCTCTGCGAAGACCCTCCTCCGCTTGGCGCTGCCGTGCAGGGCGCCTCCGCCGTGGCCTGTGTGCGGGTCGCCTCCACCGTGGCCTGTGTGCGGGTCGCCCCCGCCGTGGTTGGCGCGCCGGGCGCCCCCGTCGCAGCTTGGCTCCCCCAGGCAGCTCGCGCCGCCCGGCGAGCTGGTTGTTGCCGGGGCGCCTGCGCCCTCGTCCCCGTCGTCGCCTTGCGGAGACGCTTCAGCGGATATCGCTTGGGCTTGCCCGAGGCGGGGAGGTCTCCGATGACGAGGAGAGGTCGTCGGCGTAGAGTGTTGGGGAACGTTGCATGGGAAACAAAAAATTTTCTATGCTCACCAAGATCTATCTAGGAGATGCATCTACGAGGGAAGAGTCGGATCCACATACCCTTGTAGATCGCTAAGCGGAAGCATTCAAGAACGCGGTTGATGGAGTCGTACTCGCCGCGATTCAAATCGCCAAAGATCCTAGCACCGAACGGACGGTGCCTCCGCGTTCTTCACACGTGCAGCTCGGGGACGTCTCCTCCTTCTTGATCCAGCAAGGGGGAAGGAGAGGTTGACGGAGAAACCCAGCAGCACGACGGCGTGGTGGAGATGGTGGTGGAGGAATTCCAGCAGGGCTTCGCCAAGCACTACTGTCTAGTTGAAGATCTCTACGGTGGAGGGAGGGCAGCGCCAAGGCATGAACGTGTGTGTCTGCCCTCCCCTCTGCCTCTCTTTATATAGGGGGGAGGAGGCGCCCTAGGGTTTCCCCTAGGGGCCGGCGGCCAAGGGAGATGGGAAGGGGGCGGCGCCCCCAGGGCTAGGGTTTGCCCCCCCCAGGGTGCCTTGCCCCCCAAGGACTCTGGGGTGCGGCTCCCTAGGGGGGGCCAGCCCCATGCGCAGGTGGAGAGGGCCCAAGGGGGGGCGCACAGCCCCATGAGGGCTGTTGCGTCTCCCACTTATGGCCCATAGGGCCCGTAACAATTACCGTGCCCCCCGAAACACCTTTCGGCACTCCGATTTCTTCCCGATGATCCCCGGAACAATTCCGGACTCCGTTCACTCTCATCCCATATATCAATCTTCGTCCCCGGACCATTCCGGAGACCCTCGTCACGTCCGGGATCTCATCCGGGACTCCGAACAACCTTCGGTCACCATGCACTGTTCTCACTAACAACCCTAGCGTCACCGAACCTTAAGTGTGTAGACCCTGCGGGTTCGGAAACTATGCAGACATGACCGAGACACTCCCAGGTCAATAACCAATAGCGGGATCTGGATACCCATATTGGTTCCCACACGTTCCTCGATGATCTCATCGGATGAACCACAATGTCAAGGATTCAGGCAATCCCGTATACAGTTCCCTTTGTCTCGTCGGTATGTTACTTGCCCGAGATTCGATCGTCAGTATCTCTATACCTAGTTCAATCTCGTTACCGGCAAGTCTCTTTACTCGTTCCGTAATACATAATCCCGTGACTAACTACTTAGTCACTTTGAGCTCACTGAGATGACGTATTACCGAGTGGGCCCGGAGATACCTCTCCGTCACACGGAGTGACAAATCCCAGTCTCGATCCATGTCAACTCAACAGACACCTTCGGAGATACCTGTAGAGTACCTTTATAGTCACCCAGTTACGTTGCGACGTTTGGCACACACAAGGCACTCCTACGGTGTCAGTGAGTTACATGATCTCATGGTCTTAGGAACTTATACTTGACATGCAGAAAACTATAGCGATAACTGATACGATCAAAAGCTATGTTTAACGTTTGGGTCTCGTCCATCACATCATTCTCCTAATGATGTGATCCCGTTATCAAATGACAACTCATGTCTATGACCTGGAAACCGTGGTCATCTTTGATCAACGAGCTAGTCCTGAAGAGGCTTACTAGGGACACAAAGTTTGTCTATTTATCCACACATGTATTTAAGTTTCCAATCAATACAATTATAGCATGGATAATAAACGATTATCATGAACAAGGAAATATAATAATAACTCTTTTATTATTGCCTCTAGGGCATATTTCCAACAGTCTCCCACTTGAACTAGAGTCAATAATCTAGCATTACAAGGTAATGAATCTAACACCCATAGAGTCTTGGTGTTGATCATGCTTAGCCCGTGGAAGAGGCTTAGTCAACGGATCTGCAACATTCAAATCCGTGTGTACTTTGCAAATGCTTATGTCCTCCTCCTTGACTGAATCGCGGATGGAATTGAAGCGTCGCTTTATGTGTCTGGTCCTCTTGTGAAACCTTGGTTCCTTGGCTAGAGCAATGGCACCAGTGTTGTCACAAAACAGAGTCATTGGGTTCAATGCACTAGGCACAACTCCAAGATCTGTCATGAACTCCTTCATCCAGACACCTTCCTTTGCCGCCTCTGAGGCAGCTATGTACTCCGCTTCGCATGTAGAATCGGCTACCACGCTTTGCTTGGAACTGCACCAGCTTACCGCTCCCCCGTTGAGAATATATACGTATCCGGTTTGAGACTTAGAGTCATCCGGATCAGTGTCAAAGCTTGCATCGACGTAACCCTTTACGACGAGCTCTTGATCACCTCCATAAACGAGAAACATTTCCTTAGTCCTTTTCAGGTACTTCAGGATATCTTGACCGCTGTCCAGTGATCCATACCAGGATTACTTTGAAACCTTCCGGCCATACTTATGGCAAGGCTGACATCTGGTCTTGTGCACAGCATTGCATACATGATAGAGCCTATGGCTGAAGCATAGGGGATGACACTCATCTTTTCTCTATCTTCCGCAGTTACTGGGCATTGAGTCTTACTCAACTTTGTACCTTGCAATACCGGCAAGAACCCCTTCTTGGATTGATCCATTTTGAACTTCTTCAAAACTTTATCAAGGTATGTACTTTGTGAAAGTCCTATTAAGCGTCTCGATCTATCTCTATAGATCTTGATGCCCAATATGAAAGCAGCTTCACCGAGGTCCTTCATCGAAAAACTCTTGTTCAAATACCCCTTCACGCTATCCAAAAGTTCTATATTGTTTCCAATCAGCAATATGTCATCCACATATAATATTAGAAACGCTATAGAGCTCCCACTCACTTTCTTGTAAATACAAGCTTCTCCGTAAACTTGTACAAACCCAAACGCTTTGATCACCTCATCAAAGCGAAGATTCCAACTCCGAGATGCTTGCACCAGCCCATAAATGGAACGCTGGAGTTTGCAAACTTTGTCAGCATTCTCTGGATCGACAAAACCTTCCGGTTGTATCATATACAACTCTTCCTTAAGAAAACCGTTAAGGAACGCTGTTTTGACATCCATCTGCCAAATTTCATAATCGAAATATGCAGCTATTGCTAACATGATTCGGACAGATTTAAGCATCGCTACGGGTGAGAAAGTCTCATCGTAGTCAACTCCTTGAACTTGTGAAAAACCCTTTGCCACAAGTCGAGCTTTATACACGGTGACATTACCGTCAGCGTCCGTCTTCCTCTTAAAAATCCATTTATTCTGAATGGCCTTCCGCCCTTCAGGTAATACTTCCAAAGTCCATACTTTGTTTTCATACATGGATCCCATCTCGGATTTCATGGCCTCTAACCATTTGTCGGAATCCGGGCCCACCATCGCTTCTCCATAGCTCGTAGGTTCACTGTTGTCCAACCACATGACCTCCAAGACAGGGTTACCATACCACTCAGGTGCAATGCGTACCCTTGTCGACCTACGAGGTTCGGTAGTAACTTGATCAGAAGCTTCTTGATCATCATCATTGGCTTCCTCTTCAACCGTTGCAGGCTCCACAAAATCATCTTTCTGTGCTGCGCTACTCTCTGGTTGAAGCAGAGGTTCAATAACCTCATCAAGTTCGACCTTCCTCCCACTCAATTCTTACGAGAGAAACTCTTTCTCGAGAAAGGACCCATTCTTAGCGACAAACACTTTGCCCTCGGATCTGAGATAGAAGGTGTACCCAACAGTTTCTTTTGGGTATCCTATGAAGACACATTTGTCCGCTTTGGGTTCGAGCTTTTCTGGCTGAAGCCTTTTGACATAAGCATCGCAACCCCAAACTTTGAGAAAAGACAACTTAGGTTTCTTACCAAACCATAATTCATACGGTGTTGTCTCAACGGACTTAGATGGAGCCCTATTTAAAGTGAATGCAGCTGTCTCTAACGCATATCCCCAAAACGATAGTGGCAAATCGGCAAGAGACATCATAGAACGCACCATATCTAATAGGGTTCGAATACGACGTTCGGACACACCATTACGCTGTGGTGTTCCAGGTGGCGTCAACTGTGAAACAATTCCACATTTTCTTAAGTGATTGCCAAACTCATAACTCAGATACTCTCCCCATCGATCAGATCGTAGGAACTTGACCTTCTTGTTACGATGATTCTCAACTTCACTCTGAAATTGCTTGAACTTTTCAAACGTTTCAGACTTATGCTTCATCAAGTAAATATACCCATATCTACTTAAGTCGTCAGTGAAGGTGAGAAAATAACGATATCCACCGCGCGCCGTGACACTCATCGGTCCACACACATCAGTATGTATGATTTCCAATAAGTCACTAGCCCGTTCCATTGTTCCTGAAAACGGGGTCTTAGTCATCTTGCCCATGAGGCACGGCTCGCATGTGTCAAGTGATTCAAAATCAAGAGACTCCAAAAGTCCATCGGCATGGAGCTTCCTCATGCGTTTCACGCCGATATGACCCAGACGGCAGTGCCACAAGAAAGTGGTACTATTGTTATCAACTCTACATCTTTTGGCATCAATGTTATGAACATGTGTATCATCACTATCGAGATTCAATAAGAATAAACCCCCTACTTCGGGTGCATGACCATAAAAGATATTACCCATATAAATAGAACAACCTTTATTCTCTGATTTAAATGAGTAACCATCTCGCATTAAACAAGATCAAGATATAATGTTCATGCTCAACGCAGGCACTAAATAACAATTATTCAGATTCATAACTAATCCCGATGGTAATCGAAGAGCGAGCGTGCCGACGGCGATCACATCAACCTTGGAACCATTCCCCACGCGCATCGTCACTTCGTCCTTCGCCAGCCTCCGTTTATTCCGTAGTTCCTGTTTAGAGTTGCAAATGTGAGCAACCGAACCGGTATCAAATACCCAGGCACTACAACGAGAGTTGGTAAGGTACACATCAATAACATGTATATCACATATACCTTGCTTGTTGTTGTTGTTGGCCCCCTTCTTGTCTGCCAGATACTTAGGGCAGTTCCGCTTCCAGTGGCCGTTCCCCTTACAATAGAAAAACTCAGTCTCTGGCTTGGGCCCCGCCTTGGGTTTCTTCACTGGATGAGCAACTGCCTTGCCACCCTTCTTAGAGTTACCCTTCTTGCCCTTGCCATTCTTCTTGAAACTGGTAGTTTTATTGACCATCAACACTTGATACTCCTTCTGGATGTCTGCCTCAGCGACTTTCAGCATCGCAAACAGCTCGGCGATGGATTTGTTCATCCCTTGCATGTTATACTGCTGCACGAAGCTCTTGTAGCTAGGTGGGAGTGACTGGAGAACTCTGTCAATGATAGCCTCCTCCGGGAACACAAGTCCCAGATCAGCTATGCGGGTATAGTACCCAGACATCTTCAGTAAGTGCTCACTGACAGACGAATTCTCCTCCATCTTGCAAGCAAAGAATTTATCGGTGGTCTCATACCTCTCGATCTTGGCATTCTTCTCAAAGATGAACTTCAACTCCTGGAACATCTCATATGCTCCATGACGTTCAAAATGCCTTTGAAGTCCTCCTTCCAAGCTATACAACATGGCACACTGCACTACTGAGTAGTCATCCGCACGCGACTGCCAGGCGTTCATAACGTCCACAGAGGCCGGAGCGGGGGGTTCACCTAGCGGTGCATTTAGGACATAAACCTTTTGGGCAGCTGTGAGGATGATCCTCAGATTGCGGAGCCAGTCCACAAAGTTGCTCCCATCATCTTTCAGCTTAGTTTTCTCTAGGAACGCATTAAAATTCAGGGGAGCTATTGCGGGAGCCATCTACAACCAAAGATTTGCAAAGACATCTTAGACTATTGTTCATGATAAGTGAGTTTTAACTAATCAAATTACTTATAACTCCCACTCAAATTGACATCCCTCTGGTCATTCGAGCGTGGCATGATCCAAATCCACCAACCCAAGTCCGATCATCACGTGAGATGAGGTGGTGTCAATGGTGAACATCTTCATGTTGATCATATCTACTATATGACTCATGCTCGACCTTTCGGTCTTCCGTGTTCCGCGGCCATGTCTGTACATGCTAGGCTCGTCAAGTCTAACCCGAGTGTTCTGCATGTGCAAAACTGGCTTGCACCCGTTGTATGCGAACGTAGAGTCTATCACACCCGATCATCACGTGGTGCTTCGAAACGACGAACCTTCGCAACGGCGCACACTCGGGGGGAACACAATTTTATCTTGAAATTTTAGTGAGGGATCATCTTATAATGCTACTGTCGTCCTAAGCAAAATAAGATGCATAAAAGGATTAACATCACATGCAAATCATAAGTGACATGATATGGCCATCAACTCGTGCTTTTGATCTCCATCTCCAAAGCACCGGCATGATCTCCATCGTCACCGGCGTAACACCATGATCCCCATCATCATGATCTCCATCATCGTGTCGCCATCGGGGTTGTCGCGCGCCCACCATGCTCTTACTACTATTGCTACCGTTTAGCGATAAAGTAAAGCATTACATAGCGCTTAATGATTGACACGCAGGTCATACAAAAATTAAAGACAACCCTATGGCTCCTGCCGGTTGCCGTATACATCGACATGCAAGTTGATATTAACTATTACAACATGATCATCTCATACATCAAATATATCTCATCATGTCATTGGCCATATCATATCACATACATACCCTGCAAAAACAAGTTAGACGTCCTCTAAATTGTTGTTGCATGTTTTACGTGGCTGCTATGGGTATCTAGCAAGAACGCTTCTTACCTATGCAAAGCCACAACGGTGATATTTAAGTTGCTATTTAACCTTCTACAAGGACCGCCTTTGTCGAATCCGATTCAACTAAGATAGGAGAGACAGACACCCGCCAGCCATCTTATGCAACAAAAGTCGCATGTCTGTCGATGGAACCGGTCTCATGTACGTGGACATGTAAAGTTGGTCCGGGCCGCTTCATCCCATAATACCGCTGAATCAAGAAAGACCAAGGAGGGAAGCAATCTAAACATCAACGCCCACAAACCCCTTTGTGTTCTACTCGTGAAAGCATCTACGCAAGAACCTAGCTCATGATGCCACTGTTGGGGAACGTTGCATGGGAAACAAAAAATTTTCTACGCTCACCAAGATCTATCTAGGAGATGCATCTACGAGGGAAGAGTCGGATCCACATACCCTTGTAGATCGCTAAGCGGAAGCGTTCAAGAACGCGGTTGATGGAGTCGTACTCGCCGCGATTCAAATCGCCGAAGATCCTAGCACCGAACGGACGGTGCCTCCGCGTTCTTCACACGTGCAGCTCGGGGACGTCTCCTCCTTCTTGATCCAGCAAGGGGGAAGGAGAGGTTGACGGAGAAACCCAGCAGCACGACGGCGTGGTGGAGATGGTGGTGGAGGAATTCCAGCAGGGCTTCGCCAAGCACTACTGTCTAGTTGAAGATCTCTACGGTGGAGGGAGGGCAGCGCCTAGGCATGAACGTGTGTGTCTGCCCTCCCCTCTGCCTCTCTTTATATAGGGGGGAGAGGGGGGAGGAGGCGCCCTAGGGTTTCCCCTAGGGGCCGGCGGCCAAGGGAGATGGGAAGGGGGCGGCGCCCCCAGGGCTAGGGTTTGCCCCCCAGGGTGCCTTGCCCCCCAAGGACTCTAGGGTGCGGCTCCCTAGGGGGGGCCAGCCCCCATGCGCAGGTGGAGAGGGCCCAAGGGGGGGCGCACAGCCCCATGAAGGCTGTTGCGTCTCCCACTTATGGCCCATAGGGCCCGTAACAATTACCGTGCCCCCCGAAACACCTTTCGGCACTCCGATTTCTTCCCGATGATCCCCGGAACAATTCCGGACTCCGTTCACTCTCATCCCATATATCAATCTTCGTCCCCGGACCATTCCGGAGACCCTCGTCACGTCCGGGATCTCATCCGGGACTCCGAACAACCTTCGGTCACCATGCACTGTTCTCACTAACAACCCTAGCGTCACCGAACCTTAAGTGTGTAGACCCTGCGGGTTCGGAAACTATGCAGACATGACCGAGACACTCCCAGGTCAATAACCAATAGCGGGATCTGGATACCCATATTGGTTCCCACACGTTCCTCGATGATCTCATCGAATGAACCACGATGTCAAGGATTCAGGCAATCCCGTATACAGTTCCCTTTGTCTCGTCGGTATGTTACTTGCCCGAGATTCGATCGTCAGTATCTCTATACCTAGTTCAATCTCGTTACCGGCAAGTCTCTTTACTCGTTCCGTAATACATAATCCCGTGACTAACTACTTAGTCACTTTGAGCTCATTGAGATGACGTATTACCGAGTGGGCCCGGAGATACCTCTCCGTCACACGGAGTGACAAATCCCAGTCTCGATCCATGTCAACTCAACAGACACCTTCGGAGATACCTGTAGAGTACCTTTATAGTCACCCAGTTACGTTGCGACGTTTGGCACACACAAGGCACTCCTACGATGTCAGTGAGTTACATGATCTCATGGTCTTAGGAACTTATACTTGACATGCAGAAAACTATAGCGATAACTGATACGATCAAAAGCTATGTTTAACGTTTGGGTCTCGTCCATCACATCATTCTCCTAATGATGTGATCCCGTTATCAAATGACAACTCATGTCTATGACCTGGAAACCGCGGTCATCTTTGATCAACGAGCTAGTCCTGAAGAGGCTTACTAGGGACACAAAGTTTGTCTATTTATCCACACATGTATTTAAGTTTCCAATCAATACAATTATAGCATGGATAATAAACGATTATCATGAACAAGGAAATATAATAATAACTCTTTTATTATTGCCTCTAGGGCATATTTCCAACAGTCTCCCACTTGCACTAGAGTCAATAATCTAGCATTACAAGGTAATGAATCTAACACCCATAGAGTCTTGGTGTTGATCATGCTTAGCCCGTGGAAGAGGCTTAGTCAACGGATCTGCAACATTCAAATCCGTGTGTACTTTGCAAATGCTTATGTCCTCCTCCTTGACTGAATCGCGGATGGAATTGAAGCGTCGCTTTATGTGTCTGGTCCTCTTGTGAAACCTTGGTTCCTTGGCTAGAGCAATGGCACCAGTGTTGTCACAAAACAGAGTCATTGGGTTCAATGCACTAGGCACAACTCCAAGATCTGTCATGAACTCCTTCATCCAGACACCTTCCTTTGCCGCCTCTGAGGCAGCTATGTACTCTGCTTCGCATGTAGAATCGGCTACCATGCTTTGCTTGGAACTGCACCAGCTTACCGCTCCCCCGTTGAGAATATATACGTATCCGGTTTGAGACTTAGAGTCATACGGATCAGTGTCAAAGCTTGCATCGACGTAACCCTTTATGACGAGCTCTTGATCACCTCCATAAACGAGAAACATTTCCTTAGTCCTTTTCAGGTACTTCAGGATATTCTTGACCGCTGTCCAGTGATCCATACCAGGATTACTTTGAAACCTTCCGGCCATACTTATGGCAAGGCTGACATCTGGTCTTGTGCACAACATTGCATACATGATAGAGCCTATGGCTGAAGCATAGGGGATGACACTCATCTTTTCTCTATCTTCCGCAGTTACTGGGCATTGAGTCTTACTCAACTTTGTACCTTGCAATACCGGCAAGAACCCCTTCTTGGATTGATCCATTTTGAACTTCTTCAAAACTTTATCAAGGTATGTACTTTGTGAAAGTCCTATTAAGCGTCTCGATCTATCTCTATAGATCTTGATGCCCAATATGAAAGCAGCTTCACCGAGGTCCTTCATCGAAAAACTCTTGTTCAAATACCCCTTCACGCTATCCAAAAGTTCTATATTGTTTCCAATCAGCAATATGTCATCCACATATAATATTAGAAACGCTATAGAGCTCCCACTCACTTTCTTGTAAATACAAGCTTCTCCGTAAACTTGTACAAACCCAAACGCTTTGATCACCTCATCAAAGCGAAGATTCCAACTCCGAGATGCTTGCACCAGCCCATAAATGGAACGCTGGAGTTTGCAAACTTTGTCAGCATTCTCTGGATCGACAAAACCTTCCGGTTGTATCATATACAACTCTTCCTTAAGAAAACCGTTAAGGAACGTTGTTTTGACATCCATCTGCCAAATTTCATAATCGAAATATGCAGCTATTGCTAACATGATTCGGACGGATTTAAGCATCGCTACGGGTGAGAAAGTCTCATCGTAGTCAACTCCTTGAACTTGTGAAAAACCCTTTGCCACAAGTCGAGCTTTATACACGGTGACATTACCGTCAGCGTCCGTCTTCCTCTTAAAAATCCATTTATTCTGAATGGCCTTCCGCCCTTCAGGTAATACTTCCAAAGTCCATACTTTGTTTTCATACATGGATCCCATCTCGGATTTCATGGCCTCTAACCATTTGTCGGAATCCGGGCCCACCATCGCTTCTCCATAGCTCGTAGGTTCACTGTTGTCCAACAACATGACCTCCAAGACAGGGTTACCATACCACTCAGGTGCAGTGCGTACCCTTGTCGACCTACGAGGTTCGGTAGTAACTTGATCAGAAGCTTCTTGATCATCATCATTGGCTTCCTCTTCAACCGTTGCAGGCTCCACAAAAACATCTTTTTGTGCTGCGCTACTCTCTGGTTGAAGCAGAGGTTCAATAACCTTATCAAGTTCGACCTTCCTCCCACTCAATTCTTTCGAGAGAAACTCTTTCTCGAGAAAGGACCCATTCTTAGCGACAAACACTTGCCCTCGGATCTGAGATAGAAGGTGTACCCAACAGTTTCTTTTGGGTATCCTATGAAGAAACATTTGTCCGCTTTGGGTTCGAGCTTTTCTGGCTGAAGCCTTTTGACATAAGCATCGCAACCCCAAACTTTGAGAAAAGACAACTTAGGTTTCTTACCAAACCATAGTTCATACGGTGTTGTCTCAACGGACTTAGATGGAGCCCTATTTAAAGTGAATGCAGCTGTCTCTAATGCATATCCCCAAAACGATAGTGGCAAATCAGCAAGAGACATCATAGAACGCACCATATCTAATAGGGTTCGATTACGACGTTCGGACACACCATTACACTGTGGTGTTCCAGGTGGCGTCAACTGTGAATCAATTCCACATTTTCTTAAGTGATTGCCAAACTCATAACTCAGATACTCTCCCCCTCGATCAGATCGTAGGAACTTGATCTTCTTGTTACGATGATTCTCAACTTCACTCTGAAATTGCTTGAACTTTTCAAACGTTTCAGACTTATGCTTCATCAAGTAAATATACCCATATCTACTTAAGTCGTCAGTGAAGGTGAGAAAATAACGATATCCACCGCGCGCCGTGACACTCATCGGTCCACACACATCAGTATGTATGATTTCCAATAAGTCACTAGCCCATTCCATTGTTCCTGAAAACGGGGTCTTAGTCATCTTGCCCATGAGGCACGGCTCGCATGTGTCAAGTGATTCAAAATCAAGAGACTCCAAAAGTCCATCAGCATGGAGCTTCCTCATGCGTTTCACGCCGATATGACCCAGACGGCAGTGCCACAAGAAAGTGGTACTATTGTTATCAACTCTACATCTTTTGGCATCAATGTTATGAACATGTGTATCATCACTATCGAGATTCAATAAGAATAAACCCCCTACTTCGGGTGCATGACCATAAAAGATATTACCCATATAAATAGAACAACCTTTATTCTCTGATTTAAATGAGTAACCGTCTCGCATTAAACAAGATCCAGATATAATGTTCATGCTGAACGCAGGCACTAAATAACAATTATTCAGGTTCATAACCAATCCCGATGGTAATCGAAGAGCGAGCGTGCCGACGGCGATCACATCAACCTTGGAACCATTCCCCACGTGCATCGTCACTTCGTCCTTCGCCAGCCTCCGTTTATTCCGTAGTTCCTGTTTAGAGTTGCAAATGTGAGCAACCGAACCGGTATCAAATACCCAGGCACTACAACGAGAGTTGGTAAGGTACACATCAATAACATGTATATCACATATACCTTGCTTGTTGTTGTTGTTGGCCCCCTTCTTGTCTGCCAGATACTTAGGGCAGTTCTGCTTCCAGTGGCCGTTCCCCTTACAATAGAAACACTCAGTCTCTGGCTTGGGCCCAGCCTTGGGTTTCTTCACTGGATGAGCAACTGCGGCTCTTTGGTCAATCAGAATGACACCAAGTCGAGCCACCGGACAGACACCCTTTGCTCTAGTCTATGGAGCAGAGGCAGTTCTCCCCACGGAACTCGTATACGAATCTCCTCGAGTGCTCGCTTATGATGAGCTCGAGCAAGAGCAACTGCGGCAAGATGATGCATTGCTCCTCGAGGAGGAACGTCTCCAGGCTGCTGTACGAGCTGCTCGATACCAGCAAGCCTTGCGCCGCTATCATAGCCGCAAGGTCAAGGCCAGGAGTCTCGAGGAAGGCGACCTTGTTCTTCGGCGTGTTCAGTCCGCCAAGAATTCCAACAAGTTGACGCCGAAGTGGGAAGGCCCTTATCGGGTGAGACAAGTCACAAGGCCTGGCGCTGTCCGCCTTGAGACCGAAGAAGGCTTACCGGTGAGCAACTCCTGGAACATAGAGCATCTTCGCAAGTTTCACCCATAAGGCGCGGTTGCCGTGATCCGCTCCGGCAACCACCTTTTGTACAAGCTTTGCCGCTGTTGCATGTAACCCTTTGTACAAAGCCGAGCGCAGACCTCGTGCATCAGTAAAGCTTTTGTGTTTTGCGCTCTTTGCCTTTTCCATGCTTTTCCTCGCTATTTGCATGCGTTATTTGGCATTTCTTGTGCAACACACGTATCCGGTAAGCATTAGCATGCCGAAAGGCCATATACTTGTTTCCCTCTTCTTTTTCCTTGCCTCTTAAGCAGAAGGAATGTTCCTCGCGCACAAGTTTGCCGGGGGGGGAGGAGATGGAAGAGGAACCAAGTGCTGTTCAAGAAAGAGAAGCCTTACCGAGAAGCAAGCAATATATGAAAGCTAAGTTATTAGAATTTGAGCAGTTCAAATTTTTAAATTTTAGTTGTCTTCCTTGAACAACCACCCTTTGTATGGAAAACCCGTGCGCGGAGGAACCTACCCGTAGCTAGCCGCACCCTTAACTTGTTTTCGAGTACGCTCAACGACTTAAGTGAGCTGCGACAAGTGTCGCGCCCTTACTTCGTTTTCGAGTTCGCTCAGCAAGCTAAGTGTGTTGCGACTAGCTGCGGCAAGGTTGCTTGCCGGTGAGACCTTGGCCAGCAGGCTGCTCGGAGTCTAGCGCTCAGCGCTCGCGGCAAGGGCCCCTTTACCGGCAAGTCCCCTAAAAGCGTAGGGTTGAAAGCATACAAAGTAAAGGACCAAGACAAGGAAGATAACATTGCACTGATTGATCAAAATAAGATAAATATCTTACAAAGGATAACTTGTCGCAACGACTAATGAGTTCATAGCATGCTATGCAGCAACAAAAGAGATAAAGGAAAAGGAGGCCTAATCTACGCGGTCGCCCTCGATCCTGGAGATCTTGTTCACTTTGGCGATGATGTGGGCGACCTGCGCCTTCAGCGCCTCCGTGTTCGCGTCGGCCGGCAAGCTGCGGAGAACGTTGACGAGATTGATACCAGGGTTGCGGTACACAATCTTCGTCAGAACGCGCTCCAAGGTTCCCGCGCAGAGCTGGCGCGACTCCTCGGCCAGTTGCGCGGGGAGCTTCTTCCGAAGATCTGCAAGAGCCGGCGCGATCCCTCTGAAGAAGAGACTGAGCTTGGCACTGTGGGGGAGGTTTGGATCCAGAGAGTATATAAGATGCTCGACCTTCAGCGCCAGCAGCTCCTGGTCGATGTTGGATGCCGAGGCCACCAAGTTGTCGGTCCACACCTCAACGGTCCGGCGGAAGTTTTCAGCCGCAGTGGTGGCGCTCTCCACCAAGCCTCGCTCCCTGCGGAGCTCTTCCTTCAGCTTGGTTTCCCGGTCCCGGACGGCGTCGAGCGAGTCCTTCAACGTGGAAACCTTCAGCTCCAGATCCTCAATTGAATCCTTGGCGGCCTTCAGCTCGTCGCCCTGCTTGGAGAGGCGCACCTGGAGTTCGGAGTTGGTGTGGGCGTCCTTCTCGCGCTCTGTATTGAGCGCGGTGACCCTCTCCACGCTCGCCTTCAGTGACTCCTCCAGTTGCGCAACCTTGGCCGCGAGCTCCTCCTTGGCGGTCTCCGCGGCAGCCGCGGCGGCTTTCGCCTCCTTCAGCTCTCCGCCAAGGTCCTTCTCCCGAGCGGCAAGGTCTTCCTCGTGGGAGTCGAGGTTGACCTTCCGTTGGGTGAGCTCTCCTTCTCGCCGGGACAGCTCCTCTCCGGCGAGTCGCTGCTGCTCTTCGGCTTCGGCTTTCTCCAGGAGCCACTCCTGGTACTCCCCGGCGAGCCTCTCGCGCTCCTCCGCCACGTCGCGGAGGGCAGCCTGGTTGGCGGCGCGGAGCTCCGCCGCGCGCTTCTCCATATCAGCGGCGGCCTTGGCGGCAAGGGCCTCCCGAGACGCAAGCTTCGCCTGCCTGGCCCGGTAAAGGGCCAGGAGCTGATGAAGCAGCTTCTCCTCCTCGGGCCCGTCACTTCCGCCGGGCGCCTCGACGATCTTCAGTCCCGCGGAGGCGAGAACCTCTCCATCAAAGGCCTCGCCCTCCGCGGGGGCTCGCGATGAAGAACCCCACGGCACCTGGATGTAAACGCCGTTGGGGGCCTCAAGGTAATAGGCAGACGGCTCCTTCTCGGTGGAGGGGTCGGCGGCCGGCGCAGCGCTCGACGCTCCTGCCGCCTCCGGGCCGGCAGTATGGCCGCCGTCCCCCTCCCCGGCCGCCGCGTCTGCGGCCGGAGCGGTCTCCTCCGCAGCCGGCTCGGTGGCTCCCGCTGTGTCCTCAACGACAGGGGCGTTGCTGCCGTCGCCCTGCGCGTCCTCCTCCAGGACGATGGTTTCCGTCACCATCTGTTCCGGGGGAGGAGGATCTAGAAGAAGAAGAAAAAGTAAAAGAATTTCAAGCAAATATCCAAAAAGAGACGAATCCAAGAAGACAAAATTACAGAACTTACCTCGACGGACGTCGTCGGCGGCGGGCTCCCTCGCCGGGGAGCTCTGCCTTGGCGGGGTAGCCGCCCTCGCCGGGCTACTCACCCTTGGCGGGGTACTCGCCCGTGGCGGAGTACCCGCCCTTGGCGGAGTGCTCTCCCTTGCCGGAGAGTTCGCCCTTGGCGGGGACGGCGGGGCCTGCGGCTCCTCGGGAGCGACCTCCGGATGCTCCTGTGGTTGTGGCTCCACCTCTGCGCAAGACAATCAAGACAAGACAAAAACATCAAGATATTAGCACAAGACAAAATCCTCAAGCGCGCCCGACGAGCGGAAGTACGGAACCCAGACTTACGCTGGGGGCTGCGCTGGGGGCTGCTCCTCGGAGCAGCGCTCGGGTCCGACAGGCTCGTCTCCGGCGCGTCCCCAGTCACCGCGACGGGCGAGTCGTCCGCGACCTCGACAACGGGAACCTTGGCCTTCTTCGCCACTCGCTGGGCCAGGGTCCTGAAATCCAAGAAGAAAGCAAGATCAGAATCAGCAAAAATCAAGACAGAGTTAAAGAAGATACAAAGCCTCGAGTTCTTACTCATGTTCCTCGTCGTCGTCGTCGTCGCTCAGGGCGGAGAAGTCGAACGCCACCTGAGGCGCGTCCGCGCGAGGAGCAGGAGGCGAGGACTCCCTCGGGCGCTTGACGGTCCCCGGGGCTGGGGGCTGCGAGGCCCCAGCCCCTGTGGACGCCGAGGCCCGGGGAGCAGGCGGGGCAGCTGCTCCGCTCTGCGAAGACCCTCCTCCGCTTGGCGCTGCCGTGCGGGGCGCCTCCGCCGTGGACTGTGTGCGGGTCGCCTCCGCCGTGGCCTGTGTGCGGGTCGCCCCCGCCGTGGTTGGCGCGCCGGGCGCCCCCGTCGCAGCTTGGCTCCCCCGGGCAGCTCGCGCCGCCCGGCGAGCTGGTTGTTGCCGGGGCGCCTGCACCCTCGTCCCCGTCGTCGCCTTGCGGAGACGCTTCAGCGGAGATCGCCTGGGGCTTGCCCGAGGCGGGGAGGTCTCCGATGACGAGGAGAGGTCGTCGGCGTAGAGCCCCAGAGACCCGTCGGAGTCCTCGTCGGCCCCGACGTCCTCCTCCTCCTCCTCCTCCCCGGCAGGCTTGCTGGACCCAGCGCCTTGCCCTGCGGCCGTTCTCCCTCCGGCGCCTCCGCTCCCTGCGGCGCCTCTGTTTCCTCCGGCGGCGCTGCCTCTCGCCGCGGCCTCGGTCAGGATTCCGGGGATCCCGGAGTGCCTCAAAGAGGGGACCCCGGCAAGCTCGTCGGGAGGAAGCTGCAGTAGTCTGCGGATCTCCGCCTCCTCCGCTTGGCAGGACGCATCCGCAGCCTCTGCCTCATCAGGTGTAAAGCCAAACTCTCCTGCCGCTGCGGCTGCAGCGGCCTCTTCAACCCGAGAAGCTATATACGCAATCTCCTGGTCGGTGGTGTCCCGGGTGAGCCCCTTGATCTCATCTTTGTTCTTCGGCACCTCCACCAGGTTGTCGAAGAAGCTCATGATGTCTGATGACTTGGGCGGTATCCATGTGCGGTCCACGCCATGCGAGTCGCATGCGGGCATCATGGCGCGAAGAGGATCCCGGGCCGTGCTGTTGCAGAGGGGCACCACTCCCCGGGGAGCTCTGAACCACTCTGGGTGGGCCGGGTCGTGCTTAAAGAGTTCCCGGACCATCCCCTTCAGCTCCAGCGATGTGAAGTTGAAGTTTAGCCCCGGGCGCAATCTCATTATGTCCGCCGCGTTGCCGTACTCCCATGCTGGCCTCTTCCTATCCTGTAGAGGGGCAATGCGGCGGCGGAGGAAATCTGCTCCTACTTCTCCGACAGACAACTTTGCTACCCGGAGACGAAGAATCCCGACGAGGGCGACGTTGAGCTTGATGTCGTCCGAGTCCAGCTCACTCCAGTCCCTGCCGCGCACGATGGCGGTTGTGCGCGGCGCAGTGAAAGGTTGCGGCTCGTCCTCGACTATCCAACACCAGTCTGCATGCCACTCCTCCCACTTGCCGCGGAGCTCCCCCGGCAAGTAGGACTCCTTCTTGTTCAATCGGAAGACCCAAGAAATCCCTCCGGAGAGGGGAGCGCCGGCTTCTACTCTAGGGGTGAAGAAGTGCCTAAACAGCGCTACGTTCGGATAGATCCCAATATAGTTTTCGCACAGATGTGCGAAAACCGCCATCGTAAGGATGGCGTTGGGGGTGAAGTCAAGAAGGTGCAGGCCGTAGGTGTGCATGATGTCGCAGAAAAAGTCGGACAAAGGGGGACAAAGGCCGCAATGAAAGAAAGCTGCGAAGAAGAAGTACCCGCCGGGATAATTGTCCTTGGCGGCGGCAGGATAGGCTCTGGTCCGAGGGTGCGCCTTGGTCTCCTTGGCCCAGAACAAGTAGTACTTGTTCCAGAGCTCCCGCGCGCTGAGCCTCGGCGAGAAGACGACGTTCCGCTTCCACAGCAGAGTAAGCCTCGCCGCCTGCTCCGATTTCTCCTTCTTAGTCTTCTCCGCCTTCGCCTTCTCGGTCTTCGGGGCCATGGCGGAGGCGGCGAGGGAAGGGGGACGAAGAGTCCGGAGGCGCCGCGGATGCGGAAGACGGCGGAAGAGGTGTGGAGGCGGAGCGCAAAGGGGATCTCTGGAGATGGAAGAAGAAGCAATGAAGGCGTAGGAGGGGAACCGCTCCTGCTTCCTCTGCTTTTATGGGGAAGTGGGGGGCGTTTCGCTCTTTCCATTAAAAGAACGTGGCCACGTCCCATCCCACGACGCCGCAATCGACGCGTGCCGTTACGGGGGGACGCGGCGGATGCGGAAGTGGATTCGGCGCGCCGTGGGCCACGCGTGTGCCCGTGCACTGTTTTGGGCCTGGCCCAACAGCGCTCGGCACCGTGTATGGCCCAGGCCCGGGGGCTCCTGTCGGTGTACTAAGGTAGGGGTACCTCAGTACCCCAACTTGTGCACGGGCAGTAGCAGCTTCCCGCGGCAGGGCCTACCACATGCTCGCCGGAGACCTTCCTGCTCCATATAAAACCATTCAAAAACAAAGTATACAAGACAGAAGATCAAGACCCCGGCAAGTGGAGCTTGCCGGGAAGGCCATCCCAGGCTCAAGATCACCTCACTAACACAAGACCCTGGCGGGAGGAGCTCGCCAGGAAGACCAGAAGACGTGCATCGGCGCAACGTGCGCCCCGGCAGGGCCCGGGGAGCGACAAGCTTCAGAGCCCGACAAGCTTCCGGGCCCGGCAAGGTCAAGACCCCGGCAAGGTGCTTGCCGGGGAGAGTTACGTTGTGTGCCCACGCTCCAGCTCATCGAACCACGCGTCGCCCTGGGGCCGCTCCAGGGACGCGTGGCGGATGGCTGTGCAGCCTGGGGGACACGATGGCACTCCACGGTGGTAAAACCATCGCCGTGGCAAACGGAGACGCAAGGGCGGGCGCTTTTGGGGTCGACGGCGACGTTGAAGGACTCGCTCGACGCCTTCCGGGACCGGGAAACCAAGCTGAAGGAAGAGCTCCGCAGGGAGCGAGGCTTGGTGGAGAGCGCCACCACTGCGGATGAAAACTTCCGCCGGACCGTTGAGGTGTGGACCGACGACTTGGTGGCCTCGGCATCCAACATCGACCAGGAGCTGCTGGCGCTGAAGGTCGAGCATCTTATATACTCTCCGGATCCAAACCTCCCCCACAACGCCAAGCTCAGTCTCTTCTTCAGAGGGATCGCGCCGGCTCTTGCAGATCTTCGGAAGAAGCTCCCCGCGCAACTGGCCGAGGAGTCGCGCCAGCTCTGCGCGGGAACCTTGGAGCGTGTTCTGACGAAGATTGTGTACCGCAACCCTGGTATCAATCTCATCAACGTTCTCCGCAGCTTGCCGGCCGACGCGAACACGGAGGCGCTGAAGGCGCAGGTCGCCCACATCATCGCCAAAGTGAACAAGATCTCCAGGATCGAGGGCGACCGCGTAGATTAGGCATCCTTTTCCTTTATCTCTTTTGTTGCTGCATAGCATGCTATGAACTCATTAGTCGTTGCGACAAGTTATCCTTTGTAAGATATTTATCTTATTTTGATCAATCAGTGCAATGTTATCTTCCTTGTCTTGGTCCTTTACTTTGTATGCTTTCAACCCTACGCTTTTAGGGGACTTGCCGGTAAAGGGGCCCTTACCGCGAGCGCTGAGCGCTGGACTCCGAGCAGCCTGCTGGCCAAGGTCTCACCGGCAAGCAACCTTGCCGCAGCTAGTCGCAACGCACTTAGCTTGCTGAGCGAACTCGAAAACGAAGTAAGGGCGTGACACTTGTCGCAGCTCACTTAAGTCGTTGAGCGTACTCGAAAACAAGTTAAGGGTGCGGCTAGCTACGGGTAGGTTCCTCCGCGCACGGGTTTTCCATACAAAGGGTGGTTGTTCAAGGAAGACAACTAAAATTTAAAAATTTGAACTGCTCAAATTCTAATAACTTAGCTTTCATATATTGCTTGCTTCTCGGTAAGGCTTCTCTTTCTTGAACAGCACTTGGTTTCTCTTCCATCTCCTTCCCCCCCGGCAAACTTATGCGTGAGGAACATTCCTTCTGCTTAAGAGGCAAGGAAAAAGAAGAGGGAAACAAGTATATGGCCTTTCGGCATGCTAATGCGTACCGGATACGTGTGTTGCACAAGAAATGCCAAATAACGCATGCAAATAGCGAGGAAAAGCATGGAAAAGGCAAAGAGCGCAAAACACAAAAGCTTTACTGATGCACGGGGTCTGCGCCCGGCTTTGTACAAAGGGTTACATGCAACAGTGGCAAAGCTTGTACAAAAGGTGGTTGCCGGAGCGGATCACGGCAACCGCGCCTTATGGGTGAAACTTGCGAAGATGCTCTATGTTCCAGGAGTTGCTCACCGGTAAGCCTTCTTCGGTCTCAAGGCGGACAGCGCCAGGCCTTGTGACTTGTCTCACCCGATAAGGGCCTTCCCACTTCGGCGTCAACTTGTTGGAATTCTTGGCGGACTGAACACGCCGAAGAACAAGGTCGCCTTCCTCGAGACTCCTGGCCTTGACCTTGCGGCTATGATAGCGGCGCAAGGCTTGCTGGTATCGAGCAGCTCGTACAGCAGCCTGGAGACGTTCCTCCTCGAGGAGCAATGCATCATTTTGCCGCAGTTGCTCTTGCTCGAGCTCATCATAAGCGAGCACTCGAGGAGATCCGTATACGAGTTCCGTGGGGAGAACTGCCTCTGCTCCATAGACTAGAGCAAAGGGTGTCTGTCCGGTGGCTCGACTTGGTGTCGTTCTGATTGACCCAAGAGCCGCCGGTAGCTCCTCTATCCAGTTTCTTCCGCACTTGCGCAGCTTGTCAAAAGTCCTTGTCTTGAGTCCGCGCAGCACTTCAGCATTTGCCCTCTCCGCTTGACCGTTGCTCCTTGGGTGAGCAACAGAAGCGAAACAGACCTTGGCGCCAAGGTCTTGGATGTACTGCATGAAGGTGCGACTAGTAAACTGTGTACCGTTGTCGGTGATGATCCTGTTGGGGATCCCGAAACGGCAAACAATCGACCTGAAGAACCTGACCGCTGACTGTGCTGTCACCTTTCTCACTGGTTCCACTTCTGGCCACTTTGTGAACTTGTCGATTGCGACGTACAAGTACTCAAAGCCCCCGACTGCGCGAGGGAAGGGGCCGAGGATATCGAGCCCCCAGACCGAGAAGGGCCAGGACAAAGGGATCGTCTGGAGAGCTTGAGTTGGCTGATGAATTTGCTTCGCATGGAACTGGCACGCTTCACACTTGGTTACTAGTGCAGTTGCGTCTTGGAGGGCTTCTTGCCAAAAGAACCCTTGCCGGAATGCCTTCCCGGCAAGCGCCCTTGCGCCAATGTGGTGGCCACATATGCCTCCGTGTATTTCTGCCAACAGCTTCTGTCCATCTTCTCTGGAAATGCACTTCAACCTGACACCGTTGAGTCTTCTTCTGTATAGCTCATTGTCCACGAACTGGTACATACTTGACTGCCTGGTTATCTTCTCTATTTCTTCTGGGTCGTCGGGAAGTTCTCCAGTTTGCAAAAAACGGATGATCTGCTGCGCCCATGCCGGAGCCCGTGGCTCAACGGCAAGGACTAAAGGCATGAGGGCCGCTGCGGGGACCTCAGCTTCTACGGCAAGAACCTCTGGTTCTGTCGGAGCTGATGGTCCCCCGGCAAGCTCGCCGGGGCGAGGCTTGTCGGGAACGCCTGCCTCAACTGCACAGATCCTCGGATCTGCAGGAGCAGATGGTTCCTCAGCGTTCTGGTCGTTGATCTTGGGGACCTTGGCGGCGGTTTCAGGAAGATCCGCCGGCAAGTAGTCGCCGGAGACCAACTTTCTCTTCTTGGACTGCCCAATTGATGGTGTAACGGATGGTTGAGTCAGCTTGAGCAAGAAGGTCCCTGGTTCCACAGGTAACTTCATCGCAGCACACTTCGAAAGGCCATCTGCAATTTCATTTTGAGCTCTCGGGACGTGCTCCATTTGCAGACCTTCAAAGTGCTCTTCAAGCTTCCTCACTTCATCTACATAAGCTTCCATCAATGGGCTCTGGTAACTCTTGTTAACTTGTCGGACCACCAACTGAGAATCTCCCCGCACAATCAGCTTTCTGATCCCAAGTTCGGCCGCAATCCTGAGGCCGGCGAGCAAACCTTCATATTCAGCAGTGTTGTTTGTCGCTTGTTCCCTTGGAAAGTGCATCTGGATAACATACTTGAGGTGCTCTTCGGTGGGCGCGATGAGTACCACGCCAGCACCGGCGCCTTGCAGCGAAAAGGCACCATCAAAGTACATTACCCATTCACTTGTCGCCTCTTGTACGGGTGCACTTGTTTCTTGAACTTCTTCATCGGGCGTCGGGGTCCATTCAGCTATGAATTCTGCCAAAGCTCGGCTCTGTATGGTTGAGGTACTTTCAAACTTGAGTCCGAAGCTCGACAGTTCCAGTGCCCACTCCACGATCCTGCCTGTCGCTTCCGGATTGTGCAATATCCTCTTCAGCGGAAAGCGAGTGACCACTGTTATCTCATGTGCCTGGAAGTAATGGCGCAGCTTTCTCGAGGCCATGAGGAGGCCGAAAAGCAACTTTTGCACCCCGGAGTATCTTGATCTAGCCCCCTGCAAGAGGGAGCTCACAAAATACACTGGGCGCTGCACCATCTTCTTTCGCACTTCTTCCTGTTCCTGTGCAGAGTTGTCCTTGTCGGGGCCTGAGCTTGTCGGAGCAGCCCCCTGCTTGTCGCTGGATTCGCTTGCCGGTGGTGCAGACTCCTCGTCGGCCTCCCTCTCCGCTACTAACGCAGCACTAACCACCTGGTTGGTTGCCGCTAGGTATAGCAGCAACTTCTCCTGTGGTCTAGGTGAGACAAGTATTGGAGTGGAGGATAGGTATCGTTTCAAGTCCTGCAGCGCTGCCTCCGCTTCCGGAGTCCACTTCATGGGACCTGCCTTCTTCAAGATTTTGAAGAAAGGTAGGGCGCGTTCTGCAGACTTCGAAATGAACCTACTGAGGGCAGCCACACAATCTGCAAGCCTTCTGACATCCTTGACGCGCTTCGGGGCTTCGATCTGCTCAATGGCTTTAATCTTGTCGGGGTTGGCTTCAATCCCCCTCTGTGACACAAAGAACCCGAGAAGCTTGCCGGAGGGGACTCCAAAGATGCACTTCTCGGGGTTCAACTTGAGCTGTATCTTGCGCAGGTTCTGAAATGTCTCTTCCAAATCTTGGATCAGGGTATCCTTGCTCTTACTCTTCACCACAATATCATCCATGTAAGCCTCTACATTTCTGTGGATCTGTGGCTCGAAAGAAGTGTGCACTACCCTTGCAAATGTTGATCCTGCATTCTTCAGTCCAAATGGCATGCGTATGAAGCAATAAGTGCCACATGGAGTGATAAATGCAGTCTTCTCTTCATCTTCCTTGGCCATGAAAATCTGATGGTAGCCTGAATTTGCATCAAGGAAGGAGAGCAGCTCACATCCGGTAGTGGAGTCAACAATCTGGTCAATGCGCGGCAAGGGAAATGGATCCTTGGGACATGCTTTATTCACATCAGTGAAGTCTATACACAGTCTCCACTTCCCGTTGGCCTTACGCACGACGACTGGGTTTGCCAACCACGTCGGATGGATCACGCCTCTAACTAGGCCCGCTGCTTCTAGCTTCTTGATTTCTTGGGCTATGAATTCTTGGCGCTCCACGGCTTGCTTCCTCACCTTCTGCTTGACGGGCCGCGCATGAGGGCAAACAGCAAGCTTGTGCTCAATTACCTTCCTGGGAACACTGGGGATGTCAGATGGTTGCCAGGCAAACACATCGACATTCGCCCACAGGAAGGCAACGAGCGTGCTTTCCTATTTGCTGTCAAGCGTGGCACTGATGGTGAAGGTACCACCAGTGCCGTCCTCCTTGGCGGACACCTTATTGGTTGCCGGTGGAGCGGCCATTCCCTTCTTACACTTGCCGGTGGAGCTCGATGGAACGTCCTCGACGGTAGCGCAGCACTCCGAAGAGGTGCGGTTGCCGGAGTGGGTCCCAGAGCACTTGCCGGACTTGGTCTTGGTCTTCTTCCCCCCGGGAGCTTTAGCGGCAAGTGTATCCTTCTCTGTTGCGGCTACTGCATCCCGGTAGATCTTGTCGGTGCAGACAAGCGCATCTTTCTTGTCGCCATGGACAGTGATGACGCTTATCGGCCCCGGCATCTTGAGTACGTTGTAGGCGTGGTGGGAAGCTGCCATGAACTTGGCGAGGGCGGGACGGCCGAGTATCCCATTATATGGCAATGGGATATCGGCGACGTCGAATGTGATGCGCTCAGTTCTGAAGTTGAGCTCCCCGCCAAAGGTCACCGGCAGAGTTATCTTCCCCTTGGGCTTGCTCCTCCCCGGGTTGATTCCTTGGAAAGAACCGGTCTCTTCGAGCTCGCCATCTGGGATTTGGAGTTTCTTGATCACAGCAGAGGAGATCAAGTTTAGCCCGGCCCCGCCGTCAACCAACATTTTAGTGACCTTGAGGTTGCGGATGGTGGGTGAGACCAGCATCGGCAAGCACCCGACCGCAGTGGTGCGGTCAGGGTGATCCTCATGGTCAAAAATGATGGGCGTGCTGGACCATTTGAGGAGCCTGCGCGACTCCACGGGCGGCTCCGCTGCATTCACTTCCCGCACCCACTGCTTGAGTTGGCGGTGGGAAGTGTGCAGAGAGGCGCCGCCGTCGACGCACAGGACCTCCGTGGCCTTCTGGAACTCCTGCTCGCTGTTATCTTCATCCTCCATGTCGTCGTCGTCGTCTTCTTCATCCTTGTCGCGGCCCCGGGGAGGTCGGTCACCTTGCCGCTGCTTGGCCTTGCCGCTGCGTCCTCCCCGGCCATTGAATGGCCGCTTCTTGCTTGGTTCTCCTCCGCCACCTTGGGCCTTCTCCTTGTCGCGCCTTTCGTTGCTTATTGCAGTACGTCCAAGACCTTGGCGCCAAGGTCTGTTTCGCTTCTGTTGCTCACCCAAGGAGCAACGGTCAAGCGGAGAGGGCAAATGCTGAAGTGCTGCGCGGACTCAAGACAAGGACTTTTGACAGGCTGCGCAAGTGCGGAAGAAACTGGATAGAGGAGCTACCGGCGGCTCTTTGGTCAATCAGAATGACACCAAGTCGAGCCACCGGACAGACACCCTTTGCTCTAGTCTATGGAGCAGAGGCAGTTCTCCCCACGGAACTCGTATACGGATCTCCTCGAGTGCTCGCTTATGATGAGCTCGAGCAAGAGCAACTGCGGCAAGATGATGCATTGCTCCTCGAGGAGGAACGTCTCCAGGCTGCTGTACGAGCTGCTCGATATCAGCAAGCCTTGCGCCGCTATCATAGCCGCAAGGTCAAGGCCAGGAGTCTCGAGGAAGGCGACCTTGTTCTTCGGCGTGTTCAGTCCGCCAAGAATTCCAACAAGTTGACGTCGAAGTGGGAAGGCCCTTATTGGGTGAGACAAGTCACAAGGCCTGGCGCTGTCCGCCTTGAGACCGAAGAAGGCTTACCGGCGAGCAACTCCTGGAACATAGAGCATCTTCGCAAGTTTCACCCATAAGGCGCGGTTGCCGTGATCCGCTCTGGCAACCACCTTTTGTACAAGCTTTGCCGCTGTTGCATGTAACCCTTTGTACAAAGCCGAGCGCAGACCCCGTGCATCAGTAAAGCTTTTGTGTTTTGCTCTCTTTGCCTTTTCCATGCTTTTCCTCGCTATTTGCATGCGTTATTTGGCATTTCTTGTGCAACACACGTATCCGGTAAGCATTAGCATGCCGAAAGGCCATATACTTGTTTCCCTCTTCTTTTTCCTTGCCTCTTAAGCAGAAGGAATGTTCCTCGCGCACAAGTTTGCCGGGGGGGAAGGAGATGGAAGAGGAACCAAGTGCTGTTCAAGAAAGAGAAGCCTTACCGAGAAGCAAGCAATATATGAAAGCTAAGTTATTAGAATTTGAGCAGTTCAAATTTTTAAATTTTAGTTGTCTTCCTTGAACAACCACCCTTTGTATGGAAAACCCGTGCGCAGAGGAACCTACCCGTAGCTAGCCGCACCCTTAACTTGTTTTCGAGTACGCTCAACGACTTAAGTGAGCTGCGACAAGTGTCGCGCCCTTACTTCGTTTTCGAGTTCGCTCAGCAAGCTAAGTGCGTTGCGACTAGCTGTGGCAAGGTTGCTTGCCGGTGAGACCTTGGCCAGCAGGCTGCTCGGAGTCCAGCGCTCAGCGCTCGCGGCAAGGGCCCCTTTACCGGCAAGTCCCCTAAAAGCGTAGGGTTGAAAGCATACAAAGTAAAGGACCAAGACAAGGAAGATAACATTGCACTGATTGATCAAAATAAGATAAATATCTTACAAAGGATAACTTGTCGCAACGACTAATGAGTTCATAGCATGCTATTCAGCAACAAAAGAGATAAAGGAAAAGGAGGCCTAATCTACGCGGTCGCCCTCGATCCTGGAGATCTTGTTCACTTTGGCGATGATGTGGGCGACCTTCGCCTTCAGCGCCTCCGTGTTCGCGTCGGCCGGCAAGCTGCGGAGAACGTTGACGAGATTGATACCAGGGTTGCGGTACACAATCTTCGTCAGAACGCGCTCCAAGGTTCCCGCGCAGAGCTGGCACGACTCCTCGGCCAGTTGCGCGGGGAGCTTCTTCCGAAGATCTGCAAGAGCCGGCGCGATCCCTCTGAAGAAGAGACTGAGCTTGGCGCTGTGGGGGAGGTTTGGATCCGGAGAGTATATAAGATGCTCGACCTTCAGCGCCAGCAGCTCCTGGTCGATGTTGGATGCCGAGGCCACCAAGTCGAAGGTCCACACCTCAACGGTCCGGCGGAAGTTTTCAGCCGCAGTGGTGGCGCTCTCCACCAAGCCTCGCTCCCTACGGAGCTCTTCCTTCAGCTTGGTTTCCCGGTCCCGGACGGTGTCGAGCGAGTCCTTCAACGTGGAAACCTTCAGCTCCAGATCCTCAATTGAATCCTTGGCGGCCTTCAGCTCGTCGCCCTGCTTGGAGAGGCGCACCTGGAGTTCGGAGTTGGTGTGGGCGTCCTTCTCGCGCTCTGTATTGAGCGCGGTGACCCTCTCCACGCTCGCCTTCAGTGACTCCTCCAGTTGCGCAACCTTGGCCACGAGCTCCTCCTTGGCGGTCTCCGCGGCAGCCGTGGCGGCTTTCGCCTCCTTCAGCTCTCCGCCAAGGGCCTGCTCCCGAGCGGCAAGGCCTTCCTCGTGGGAGTCGAGGTTGACCTTCCGTTGGGTGAGCTCTCCCTCTCGCCGGGACAGCTCCTCTCCGGCGAGTCGCTGCTGCTCTTCGGCTTCGGCTTTCTCCAAGAGCCACTCCTGGTACTCCCCGGCGAGCCTCTCGCGCTCCTCTGCCACGTCGCGGAGGGCAGCCTGGTTGGCGGCGCGGAGCTCCGCCGCGCGCTTCTCCATATCAGCGGCGGCCTTGGCGGCAAGGGCCTCCCGAGACGCAAGCTTCGCCTGCCTGGCCCGGTAAAGGGCCAGGAGCTGATGAAGCAGCTTCTCCTCCTCGGGCCCGTCACTTCCTCCGGGCGCCTCGACGATCTTCAGTCCCGCGGAGGCGAGAACCTCTCCATCAAAGGCCTCGCCCTCCGCGGGGGCTCGCGATGAAGAACCCCACGGCACCTGGATGTAAACGCCGTTGGGGGCCTCAAGGTAATAGGCAGACGGCTCCTTCTCGGTGGAGGGGTCGGCGGCCGGCGCAGCGCTCGACGCTCCTGCCGCCTCCGGGCCGACAGTATGGCCGCCGTCCCCCTCCCCGGCCGCCGCGTCTGCGGCCGGAGCGGTCTCCTCCGCAGCCGGCTCGGTGGCTCCCGCCGTGTCCTCAACGACAGGGGCGTTGCTGCCGTCGCCGTGCGCGTCCTCCTCCACGACGATGGTTTCCGTCACCATCTGTTCCGGGGGAGGAGGATCTAGAAGAAGAAGAAAAAGTAAAAGAAGTTCAAGCAAATATCCAAAAAGAGACGAATCCAAGAAGACAAAATTACAGAACTTACCTCGACGGACGTCGTCGGCGGCGGGCTCCCTCGCCGGGGAGCTCTGCCTTGGCGGGGTAGCCGCCCTCGCCGGGCTACTCGCCCTTGGCGGGGTACTCGCCCGTGGCGGAGTACCCGCCCTTGGCGGAGTGCTCTCCCTTGCCGGAGAGTTCGCCCTTGGCGGGGACGGCGGGGCCTGCGGCTCCTCGGGAGCGACCTCCGGATGCTCCTGTGGTTGTGGCTCCACCTCTGCGCAAGACAATCAAGACAAGACAAAAACATCAAGATATTACCACAAGACAAAATCCTCAAGCGCGCCCGACGAGCGGAAGTACGGAACCCACACTTACGCTGGGGGCTGCGCTGGGGGCTGCTCCTCGGAGCAGCGCTCGGGTCCGACAGGCTCGTCTCCGGCGCGTCCCCAGTCGCCGCGACGGGCGACTCGTCCGCGACCTCGACAACGGGAACCTTGGCCTTCTTCGCCACTCGCTGGGCCAGGGTCCTGAAATCCAAGCAGAAAGCAAGATCAGAATCAGCAAAAATCAAGACAGAGTTAAAGAAGATACAAAGCCTCGAGTTCTTACTCCTGTTCCTCGTCGTCGTCGTCGTCGCTCAGGGCGGAGAAGTCGAACGCCACCTGAGGCGCGTCCGCGCGAGGAGCAGGAGGCGAGGACTCCCTCGGGCGCTTGGCGGTCCCCGGGGCTGGGGGCTGCGAGGCCCCAGCCCCTATGGACGCCGAGGCCCGGGGAGCAGGCGGGGCAGCTGCTCCGCTCTGCGAAGACCCTCCTCCGCTTGGCGCTGCCGTGCGGGGCGCCTCCGCCATGGCCTGTGTGCGGGTCGCCTCCGCGGTGGCCTGTGTGCGGGTCGCCCCCGCCGTGGTTGGCGCGCCGGGCGCCCCCGTCGCAGCTTGGCTCCCCCGGGCAGCTCGCGCCGCCCGGCGAGCTGGTTGTTGCCGGGGCGCCTGCGCCCTCGTCCCCGTCGTCGCCTTGCGGAGACGCTTCAGCGGAGATCGCCTGGGGCTTGCCCGAGGCGGGGAGGTCTCCGATGACGAGGAGAGGTCGTCGGCGTAGAGCCCCAGAGACCCGTCGGAGTCCTCGTCGGCCCCGACGTCCTCCTCCTCCTCCCCCTCCCCGGCAGGCTTGCTGGACCCAGCGCCTTGCCCTGCGGCCGTTCTCCCTCCGGTGCCTCCGCCCCCTCCGGCGCCTCCGCTCCCTGCGGCGCCTCTGTTTCCTCCGGCGGCGCTGCCTCTCGCCGCGGCCTCGGTCAGGATTCCGGGGATCCCGGAGTGCCTCAAAGAGGGGACCCCGGCAAGCTCGTCGGGAGGAAGCTGCAATAGTCTGCGGATCTCCGCCTCCTCCGCTTGGCAGGACGCATCCGCAGCCTCTGCCTCATCAGGTGTAAAGCCAAACTCTCCTGCCGCTGCGGCTGCAGCGGCCTCTTCAACCCGAGAAGCTATATACGCAATCTCCTGGTCGGTGGTGTCCCGGGTGAGCCCCTTGATCTCATCTTTGTTCTTCGGCACCTCCACCAGGTTGTCGAAGAAGCTCATGATGTCTGATGACTTGGGCGGTATCCATGTGCGGTCCACGCCATGCGAGTCGCATGCGGGCATCATGGCGCGAAGAGGATCCCGGGCCGTGCTGTTGCAGAGGGGCACCACTCCCCGGGGAGCTCTGAACCACTCTGGGTGGGCCGGGTCGTGCTTAAAGAGTTCCCGGACCATCCCCTTCAGCTCCAGCGATGTGAAGTTGAAGTTTAGCCCCGGGCGCAATCTCATTATGTCCGTCGCGTTGCCGTACTCCCATGCTGGCCTCTTCCTATCCTGTAGAGGGGCAATGCGGCGGCGGAGGAAATCTGCTCCTACTTCTTCGACAGACAACTTTGCTACCCGGAGACGAAGAATCCTGACGAGGGCGACGTTGAGCTTGATGTCGTCCGAGTCTAGCTCACTCCAGTCCCTGCCGCGCACGATGGCGGTTGTGCGCGGCGCAGTGAAAGGTTGCGGCTCGTCCTCGACTATCCAACACCAGTCTGCACGCCACTCCTCCCACTTGCCGCGGAGCTCCCCCGGCAAGTAGGAAGTGGGGGACAAGAGCATTTAATGCCCGTCGCCGTCGACCCCAAAAGCGCCCGCCCTTGCGTCTCCGTTTGCCACGGCGATGGTTTTACCACCGTGGAGTGCCACCGTGTCCCCCAGGCTGCACAGCCATCCGCCACGCATCCCTGGAGCGGCCCCAGGGCGACGCGTGGTTCGATGAGCTGGAGCGTGGGCACACAGCGTAACTCTCCCCGGCAAGCACCTTGCCGGGGTCTTGACCTTGCCGGGCCCGAAAGCTTGTCGGGCTCTGAAGCTTGTCGCTCCCCGGGCCCTGCCGGGGCACACGTTGCGCCGATGCACGTCTTCTGGCCTACCTGGCGCGCCAAAGATGTCGGGGGAAACTGTCCACCACGAACACCTATGGGACCGGAGCCCCTTGTTCGTGCGGTAAGAGGGCGGAGGGAGCACAAAGAGCAGATCGTGGAGATCGCGCAGACAGTTTACCCAGGTTCGGGCCGCGATGGACGTGTAAAACCCTACTCCTCCTTGATTGTATTGAGTGTTGGAGCTCGGGAGCTTGAAGAACTAGCTACACCAAGCGAATGAGTGATCTTGGTTCCGAACCCCCCCTACGTTGTGCATGGGCCTCCTTTTATAGTGCAAGGGGTCACCGACAGGTGTCAACGTAGGAGAAAGGGGTAAAAATGTAAAAGTGGTGGTAGTTGTAACAGTGCGGGAACAGTGGATGAACAGTGCGCGAACAGTGGTCATCACCTACTTTGACAGTGGGGACAAGAGCATTTAATGCCCGTCACCGTCGACCCCAAAAGCGCCCGCCCTTGCGTCTCCGTTTGCCACGGCGATGGTTTTACCACCGTGGAGTGCCACCGTGTCCCCCAGGCTGCACAGCCATCCGCCACACGTCCCTGGAGCGGCCCCAGGGCGACGCGTGGTTCGATGAGCTGGAGCGTGGGCACACAGCGTAACTCTCCCCGGCAAGCACCTTGCCGGGGTCTTGACCTTGCCGGGCCCGGAAGCTTGTCGGGCTCTGAAGCTTGTCGCTCACCGGGCCCTGCCGGGGCGCACGTTGCGCCGATGCACGTCTTCTGGTCTTCCTGGCGAGCTCCTCCCGCCAGGGTCTTGTGTTAGTGAGGTGATCTTGAGCCTGGGATGGCCTTCCCGGCAAGCTCCACTTGTCGGGGTCTTGATCTTCTGTCTTGTATACTTTGTTTTTGAATGGTTTTATATGGAGCAGGAAGGTCTCCGGCGAGCATGTGGTAGGCCCTGCCGTTACCCAGGTTCGGGCCGCGATGGACGCGTAAAACCCTACTCCTGCTTGATTGTATTGAGTGTTGGAGCTCGGGAGCTTGAAGAACTAGCTACACCAAGCGAATGAGTGATCTAGGTTCCGAACCCCCCCCCCCCTACGTTGTGCATGGGCCTCCTTTTATAGTGCAAGGGGTCTCCGACAGGTGTCAACGTAGGAGAAAGGGGTAAAAATGTAAAAGTGGTGGTAGTTGTAACAGTGCGGGAATAGTGGATGAACAGTGCGCGAACAGTGGTCATCACCTACTTTGACAGTGGGGACAAGAGCATTTAATGCCCGTCGCCGTCGACCCCAAAAGCGCCCGCCCTTGCGTCTCCGTTTGCCACGGCGATGGTTTTACCACCGTGGAGTGCCACCGTGTCCCCCAGGCTGCACAGCCATCCGCCACGCGTCCCTGGAGCGGCCCCAGGGCGACGCGTGGTTCGATGAGCTGGAGCGTGGGCACACAGCGTAACTCTCCCCGGCAAGCACCTTGCCGGTGTCTTGACCTTGTCGGGCCCGGAAGCTTGTCGGGCTCTGAAGCTTGTCGCTCCCCGGGCCCTGCCGGGGCGCACGTTGCGCCGATGCACGTCTTCTGGTCTTCCTGGCGAGCTCCACCCGCCAGGGTCTTGTGTTAGTGAGGTGATCTTGAGCCTGGGATGGCCTTCCCGGCAAGCTCCACTTGCCGGGGTCTTGATCTTCTGTCTTGTATACTTTGTTTTTGAATGGTTTTATATGGAGCAGGAAGGTCTCCGGCGAGCATGTGGTAGGCCCTGCCGCGGGAAGCTGCTACTGCCCGTGCACAAGTTGGGGTACTGAGGTACCCCTACCTTAGTACACCGACAGTACTAACCTCGCTAATCAGTTTATGATGAGTTATGTATGAAGGGAGTTTTCAAGTGTGCGAGGGAAGATGATAAAAAGATTCAGGAGTGTCAAACGCTCAAGCTTGGGGATGCCCCCGTGCACCCCCAAGAAATATTCAAGAAGACTCAAGCGTCTAAGCTTGGGGATGCCCCCGTGCATCCCCTTCTCCATCAACAATTATCAGTTCGTCTTTCGTTCCACTATATTTTTATCACTTCATGTGTTATGTGCTATGCTTGGAGCGTCTTGCTTTTAGTTTCCTTTTTAGTTTTCTTTAGCTTTGCTTGCTAATCATAACGACTTGGAACTCAGCTTTCTTCGTGTGGGAGAGAAACACGCTCCACTTCAACCTAGAACATAACATAGAATTTTCATGTCTATCCTTGCTATGTGTGTTCTTTGTCTTTCAATAGCTACTATCATGTTCAGCTCTTAGTTTTCATGCTTTACTTTTTAAAGAGCTTTTGTTTAGTTGGTCGCTGGAACTCTCTTTAGTTATCATGCTTATCTTGTTAAGAGAGTTGGCTTCTGTTGCACTGGTTGATATGTCTATGATAAAAATGCTATGTGCATAATGGTGCTTATTAGTTCATGTTTTCTTATGGTTAGTCTCAAATAGCTGGGGGATTCTTAATGTGTTATTGAAGTACCAACATGATTTGTTTGCCTATGATGTGGTATGGTTTAGTGGTATCTTCCTCCAAGAATTTATTTTGATTGACTTGGCGAATGCTCACGCATATTTAAGACTGTAAAGAAAGTCTATCAAGCCTTGCTGATCTTTAATTTATGAGTAGCGATATAACTTCCATGCCCGATTCAATGTTGCTTTGTCGCTCTGCATGATTATGACCGTCATTGCTCTTTTAGTTGGTCGCTCCCAGTCTTTTGCTAACCTTCGCCTGTACTAAGCGGACTGACTGCTTGTGCATCCAAAATCCTTTAAACCAGTTATGCCATATGAGTCCACCATACCTTCCAATACATGGTATTTACCTGCCATTCCTAGCGAAGACTTTCATGTACCATCTCGAAATTATTCAAAAAAGCATTTCTCTTTTGTGCCTATGTTTTAGCTCATGAGGAAGTAGTAGTTAATTCATGATCTTTTTAATTTGGACAAGCTTCACCCCGGGATTGCATGTCTAATGTGCAAACCCATAATACGAGAAGGAACTGGCATAGAGTGCGCCCAGCTCATTAAAAAATTATACAACAAACAAACCCTCCTTCACGCTTTGTTCATGAGAAATCAGAAAACTTTGGCAGTGATAAACAAAGGAGATTAAGAGGATGTGATCGTCCTCATGCGGGAGCCGCTCCTCGAAACTTGTCCAGCTCAAGAAGTGATTGAGTTATCTCCTAGCATTCGTTGACGAAATATGCATATTCTAAAAAATAATTATTACCTCTGTTTTTAAAACCAAGAGCTCTGGTACCTGTTTAGTTTTTGTTTCCGACCACGGATTTTCAACCTTGCCAACAAAAGCCACGGTTCGAGAGTCTCCACCTTCTTTCTTTAGAGCACCAACTATTGAGAGCATGGTTGTCATTCTGAGTGTAATGTGCATTGTCCCAAAGTACCATTGTCTTCTGCATGATTATGATATCGTTTATTCTGAAATCATTGTATCCAGTCGTCACTTAAACTTTGGAGGTGCCCCTACATTTATGTTTTGCTTCACTAAAGGGGGCAAGCGAGATATCACTTTGCCATGTTTGCACACCATGCTCATTGCAAATCTATTGAGTGTTTCAGTATCATATTGTAAAACTTTCAGTTCTTTGTGATATTCTCATGAGGCAACTTAACTACTACAGACTCATTGTCTCAGTAAGCACTTGTCATGTGACTATGAAAAGTTCTTATATGGTTAATAGCATGTCACCACAGAAATTATGCTTGTTATCATTTACCTACTCGAGGACGAGCAGGAATTAAGCTTGGGGATGTTGATACGTCCAAAACGTATCTATAATTTCTGCTTTCTCCATGCCTCTTTTGTGTGATATTGCTATGATATTTATGCACTTCCATACACTTTTGACCATATTTGGACTAACCTATTAACTCAGTGCACCCTAGTGCCAGTTTCAGTTTTCTGCTGTTTTCGTATTTCAGGTTTTCCCATTACGTAAACTGCCAGAAAAATTCCGGGAAAAATATATAAAAAATCAGCGTTCCGGAAGCTTCCATGCGGCCAAAGTAGGGCCGGAGGGGGGCCACCAGGGCCCCAGGCGGCCAGAGGGCGCGCCCCCCCTCCTGGCCGCGCCGCCAGGGCGCCTGGGCCTCCTGGCCTCCTCTGACGCCCCCCTTTGGCATATATTTACACCGCGTCCCGAAACCCTCGAGGACGGAACCCTTTTTCGCGATCTCATCTCTGTTCCGCCGCCGCCACGCTTCCAAGATCGGGAGCACCAGGAGAACTCTTCCTGGCACCCTGCCGGAGGGGAGGATCACCACCAGGAGCCTCTCCAACACCATGGATGCCTCCCGGATGAGTTGTGAGTAGTCTCCCTTGCACCATGGGTCCATGACCAGTAGCTATGTGATGTTCTCCTCCCCTCTTTGTTCTTCACCGATTAGACCTCGTGAGCTGCCCTACATGATCGAGGCACATATGTAATCCTTATGCTGTTGCTATGATGAGTTTGCTGGGATCCGATGGATTATGAGATTATGTTCAGATTGTGTGTGAGTAATATATTTGATTTACCTCTTTTATATTTATGTTCTTGAGTAATTCTTGCATGTTCTCCGTTGCTGTTTATTGCTTTGGCCAAGTAGTAGGTAGTAACTCCAAGAGGGAACGTTATGCTTGATTGTGGGTTCATGCCCCTCGATGACTAGCTTGAGTGACAGAAACATGAGTCTAGGGGATGTGATGTTGCCACAAGGGGGAAAACAACGGTGCTTGTACTCGCGAGTGCAAGGATTGTTTACTTTACGCAAAGTTCTTTTAATGCAGTTGTCTGTTGCTTTGAGTTTACACTATGGGTGGGACTCGCAACTTAATACCAGCGAGATGTTCTGGATAGATATCTCAAGGTGGATGATTAGTAGTAGATGTAGATGTATTTCGGTCTACTTACCTTGGCGTACCGCCCATGCTTTTGAGCCTCTACCTTTCTTTGCAGCATAGTTAGCATTGGTTTGCGCACATAATCCTGTCAATTGCCCAGCTGTAATTCGTTTACCTCGCTGAGCTGTTTTATCGTCTTTTGGGAGAGAGACATCACTAGTGAACATCATGGGACCCCGATCCATATTACCAACACTGATCACATCCGCTATTTACTTTCAGTTCTTACTTACTAGTTGCAGTCATACCTATCACTTTTATCTCTTGCATTTGATCCTTTGTAAACGACAAGGCCGGAGGGATTGACAACCTCTCTGTACTCGTTGGGAGCAAAGTTATTTGTATTTGTGTACAGGTCCGGTCGATCGCTAGGTGCGCCGCTAGCAGTTGACACCTTCTTGTTGAACCTCGGAGTCTCAGGGGATTCGATCCTTGGTATCTTTGCCAAGGGAAAACTACCGCTACACGGCATCTCAAACCTTCCACTTGGGGTAACCAACGAGGGGCGAGAAGCCATCAAGCACCAACCGCTATGCATAAGTTCACAAGGTCACTGAACCCGCAAGTTGATCACCAAAACATACATCAAGTGGATCACGTGAATATCCCACTGTCACCATAGATAAGCACATGCAAGACATACATCAAGTGTTCTCAAATCCTTAAAGACTCAATCCGATAAGATAACTTCAAAGGGAAAACTCAATCCATTACAAGAAGGTAGAGGGTGAGAAACATCATAAGATCCAACTATAGTAGCAAAGCTCGCGGTACATCAAGATCGTGCCAAATCAAGAACACGAGAGAGAGAGAGAGAGAGAGAGAGAGAGAGAGAGAGAGAGAGAGAGATCAAACACATAGCTACTGGTACATACCCTCAGCCCCGAGGGTGAACTATTCCCTCCTCATCATGGAGACCGCCGGGAAGATGAAGATGGCGACCAGTGATAGTTTCCCCCTCCGGCACGGTGCCAGAACGGGCTCCCGGTTGGTTTTTCGTGGCTACAGAGGCTTGCGGTGGCGGAACTCCTGATCTAGGTTTCTGTCTGGGGGTTTTGGTATTTATAGGAAATTTTTGGGTCGAGAACAAGTTAGGGGGCCCACGAGTCAACGACAAGGTAGGGGAACGCACCCTAGGGGGGTGGGCGCACCCCCCACCCTTGTCGTTGACTCGGGACTCTTCTGGCCCAACTCCTTTGCTTTGGAGGATTTTTCTGGTCCATAAAAAATCACCGTAAAGTTTCAGCTCATTTTGACTCTGTTTGGTATTCCTTTTCTGCAAAACTCAAAAACAAGGAAAAAATAGAAACTGGAACTAGGCTCTAGGTTAATAGGTTAGTCCCAAAAATAATATAATATATCATATTAATGCATATAAAACATCCAAAGCAGATAATATAATAGCATGGAACAATCAAAAAATTATAGATATGTTGGAGACGTATCACGTACCATCGCTTCCGCATACGTAGCCGGCTCGTCACTTTCTAGCAACAACACATCGCACACTCTACGCAATCTTTCTGACCTCCGTGGTTCCGTTGCTGCTTCCACCTCGGGTTCCCTGACAGACTCCGGTATGATCACATCACCAACCGAGTTATTCCCAAGTGGTGCTCGAATTTCTTCGAGTTGCACCTGTCTCCCACTGGACTCCCGCCTGAGAAACTCTTTCTCAAGGAAGACCCCATTCCAAGCAACAAACACTTTGTTCTCTTCGCGGTTGTAGAAGCTATATCCCAAGGTTTCCCTTGGATATCCCATGAATTTGCACTTATCCGACTTGGGTGTAAGCTTGTCAGACATAAGTCGCTTGACAAATGCTTCACAACCCTAAATCTTTAGAAAAGACAACTTGGGACTCTTCCCAGTCCACATCTCATGTGGTGTCTTATCTACGGATTTTGATGGTACTATGTTGAGTGTAAAATCTGCAGTTTCTAGAGTGTATCCCCAGAATGACAAGGGTAAATCCGATTTGCTCATCATAGATCGAACCATGTCCAATAAGGTACGATTCCTCCATTTCGACACGTCATTTCTCTATGGTGTACCCGGAGGTGTGAGGTCTGGTACTATACCTCGGCTTTTCAGACGATCATCAAACTCCTGGCTCATGTACTCACCTCCACGATTAGATCATAGAAGCTTTATAGTCTTGCCGAGCTGATTCTCAACATTATTCTGAAACTCCTTGAACTTTTCAAAAGTTTTTGACTTGTGCCTCATCAAATAGATATAGCTATATCTACTCAAGTCGTCGGTAAAAGTCAGGAAGTACTGATAGCCACCTCTAGCAGTTGTGCTCATTGGACCACACACATCGCTGTGTATAAGCTCCAACAGCTCGGACGCCATCTCGCAACTCTTTCCAAAAGGATACTTAGTCATCTTGCCGAGCAAGCATGATTCGCATGTCTTGAACGACCCGAAGTCGGACGAAGTTAGGAGCCCATCATCATGGAGCTTCTTCATGCATTTTAGACTAATATGTCCAAGCCGACAATGCCAGAAGTCTGTCAGATTTATCTCATTAGGCTTATGCCTCTTGTCATTCAGGGTGTGTTTGGTTGCTGGGCTATCCCTCCTTGGACAGGGATATCAATTTTTTAAGTGGATGTCATTTGTTTGGTTCTTGGGAGAGCTAGGATTAGGAGGATATGGACATCCATATGCTTAGAATATTCGTTCAAAATCCGGCTCCACAGCGACGCGAAAATGTCATGGACTTGGTCATCCCACACTCGTGGCGCGAAACGTTTTCCGCCGCCTCGTCTTTCCTTCCTTCACTTCCCTAAAAAGCCCAACTGCCCCAACCCTACCTTTTCCTCTCTCGCGACGGCTGGGCAGGTTGAGTGAGCAGTGGCATGCCTCTGTCCTTCTTCATCTTCCTCTTGGTCACGCCATCTCCTTGTTGGGGAACGTAGCAGAATTCAAAAAATTTCTATGCTTTCACCAAGATCCAACTATTGAGACATCTAGCAACGAGCAAGTAAGAGTGCATCTACATACCGTTATGTAGATCGCGAGCGGAAGCTTTCGAAGAAGCGTGGATGAAGTAGTCGTACTCTTCGCGTTCTTCGTCACCGATGATCTAGCGCCGAACGGACGGCACCTCCGCATTCAACACACGTCCGGTGCAGCAACGTCACCTCCTTCTTGATCTAGCAAGGGGGGAGGAGAAGTCGTCAGAGATCCGGCAGCACGACGGCGTGATGACGGATGCAGTGGAGATCGCAGCAGGGCTTCGCCGGGCGCCCTGCGTTGGATTATGGAGGTGTGACGGGAGGGGGAGAGGCGCCAGGGCAAGGGTGTGATGACCCTCAATCGTAAGGGATCTGTTGCAGCGTTTTCGATAAGTAAGAGTGTCGAACCCAACGAGGAGCAGAAGGTATTGATAAGCGATTCTGAGCAAGAAATTACTGCAAGCACTGAAAGATAACTTTTAGGGGTTTTCTCGATATAAGCAACAGGAATGTAAAGGCAAGTAATGTAAAAGGTACTGAGAGTAACAAGTGGCCCAATCCTTTCTTAGCAAAGGAGAGGCCTAGCAACTGAACTTATAAAGACTAAAGCGTTCTTGAGGACACACGGGAGAGGTAGTCATGTGCTTTCGCCATATTCCGTATCGATACTATGTTATGTGTTGAGAAGTGTTGGTGGGTGGATCTATGCTACTGCACTCTCTGGACTAAGATGAATGCACTCTTATGATTAAACACCTTGCAAGCATCCGCAAATACAAGATTGAATTTAAGGCAAAAGCCTAACCATAGCAATACGATCGAGGATCCATTATTCCCTTATGCAAAAGCGTGCGAACTGGGGTTCAGGTTTCTGTTACTCCGGCAACCCACCATAAGCATTCTTTATACACAATGTATTCTCCTAGGTCCTTAATAAGGCGAAGTGTTGGGTGTTCGACTCACACAACACCACTAGTAGAATGACAACACAACTTAAGTATGAAACAACACATATTACTTTAACAGCATATGACTACTAACAACAAGACTTTCCCCATGTCCTCAAGAACTAAGGTAACTACTCACAAGACATAAAAGAGATCATGATCAGTGGGGATAAATATGTGATAAACAATCTGGACATAATAATATTTCTCCAACAAAACTCAATAGCATTCACCACAAAGTAGTAATTAACACCGATGGAGTAGAGAGGATAGGTACTACAAGTTACAACACGAGTTGCGATGGAAAAATGAGATTTGGATGAAGATGGAGATGGTGCTGGTGTTGGGGATGATGTTGATGATGATCTCGATGATGCCCGTGATGATGGTGATGACGATGGCGACGATCTCCCCTTCCGGGAGGTGATCTCCCCGGCGGAATCTGCCCGCCGGAGATGCCCTTTTCTTCTCTGTAGGTTTCCGCCTCGAAGCGGCGGCGGAACTCCGCAAAAAGTCCCGTGCCTAGGGTTTTCGGAGGACGGGGAACATATATGCAAAAGGGGGCGACCAGAGGTGGGCCAGGGGCTCCAAGCGCCCCCCCGGCGCGGCCAGGGGGGGCGCCCCCAGGCCGCCTGGGCACCCTGTGGCCCCCCTCTGACTCCCCTTTTGCGTGTCTTCGTTATTCTTCTGAAAAATACCTCCCGTAAATTTTCAGGTAAATTGGAGGTGTTCTTCTTCAGCAACTCAGTATCCACTTTTTCCTGCTGAATCCTGGGTCTGCTGTTCCGGCACCAGAAAGTTGCAAACTGTGTAAAATAGACCAAAACAACATAATAAAATCATCATAACGTGAAATATATCAATGAATAAGGATAAATTATAATACAAAATAGTGATTCATTTTGGACGTATCAACACCCCCAAGCTTAGACCTCGCTTGTCCCCAAGCGAATATGAACTCGGTAAACCTGTCCACAAGTTTAGAGAGTGAAGTGTCGATAAATAGAATACGGACAAGAAGCATCATAGTCTCTTCACCAACTCAAATATCCTCGGCAGCAATCTTCAACTCATAAGGCTCTTATGAAAGAGTGTTAACACTTATATTCGAAAGTAGGATCAAGGAAACTCATTATATCATGGCAAACATGTCCTTTGGTCAAAGAACAACAAATAATTTTAACTTTTGCTCTTATATTTTGATGGGATTAATTGAAGCTTTTTGGAATAACATGTTAATAAGCAAGAAGTGAAAGTGTTAACACAAAGGAAGATATTTGTCTTAGCTGGGCATGACACACAACTTACTTATCAAATGATAATGTCAACAAGGATATGATATGACAAATCTTAATGCAGCTTTATATGAATGAATCCTTATCAACATCAAACGTCTGCTCTCTTTGAGAAATAGAGGGAAGTAGAAATAACTGACTCAACTTAAAATTAAAAGATAGGCCCTGCTCTAGGGTAGTAGGGAAAACTCATGTGCTATCCTCAAATCAAACAGAATGAAAACAAGTTTTGAGAGGTGCATGATTCGTCAACGAATGCTAATAGATAACTCAATTACTTCTTGAACTGGACAAGTTTCGAGGAACGGCTCCCGTATGAGGACGATAACATCCTCTTATTCTCCTTTGTTTATCACTGCCAAAGTTTTCTGATTTCTCATGAACAAAGCGTGAAGGAGGGTTTGTTTGTTATATTATTTTTAAGCCGGGCGCACTCAATGCCAGTTCCTTTTCGTATTATGGGTTTGCACATTATACATGCAATCCCGGGGTGAAGCTTGTCCAACTCAAAAAGGTCATGAATTAGCTACTACTTCCTCATGGGCTAAAGCAGGGGCACAAAATAAAATATTTTGAAAATTTAAGGATAACACATAAATTATATACTTTAGGAGGTGGTAGTGGAGTACCACGAGTAGGTAGGTATGGTGGACTCATATGGAAGGTATTGGCTTAAGGGTATGGATGCACAAGCAGAATTCCGCTTAGTACAGAGTTAGGCTAGCAAAGGTTTTGAGAGAGCAGACAATTGATGATGACTAAGATGCAAAGCAATATAAAGCATGAACATTGAAATAAGCATAACACATCAAGTTGTCTTCCTTGTCAACATAACACCTCAAGCATAATACCATAAAGGTTTTGGGTATATTGATACTCATGCTTGTTGTTATGACCAAAGCTATATTTGCCAAGATTAAATAAAGTTTCATAGCCATACCTGACATATGGTCAATACTCCCCATAAGAATCATCATATATGGTCGATTGCGTGAACAGAATACCGAGTGCAGCAAAAAGGAACCGATAAACTTCTCATTAATATTCCATCATAGACGACTCCACGCTCACGGATACAATTCTTCACCAAAGGGGTGATAGACCTCAATGCACACACCTATCTCATATAATAACTTCCCTAGACATGATACGACTCTACTTGACTTCTGAAAGGCAAAAGGTAAAAGATAAAGATACCGGGCACTCCCCCAAGCTTGGAACAAGCCAAGGGAATGCCATTACCACGGAGATTTTACTCATCATCCTTGTTGGCGTTGATCAAGTAGTTCTTGGCGAAACTCTTCCATGGAAGGGGTTCTCCAGTCTCATATGAGAAGCTTGTCTCCTGGATCCTGCATTCCGCACCCAAACCCATGCGTAGAAACCTTAGTTCATACTCACAGTTCTGGTTATGTAGATCATTAATTTTCCCTTGGAGTTCTATAATTCTATCTTCAGATGCGGCGATTCTTTCCCACATCTCCTTCATCTCCTTCAGGAAGTAGTTCTTCAGCTCGTTGGTGATGTCAAAGTTAGCTTCGACACCACGCTCGGTCATCTTCTTGTACTTGAAGACTTCTTGCTCCACTTCTTCCAGCCTGGCCTGGATGCTCCCCTCCTTGATAGGTCCCTTTAGATCTTCTTGATGAAGGACGCCTTCCTTCATCTGAACAACCTGAGGGTGCTTCTTCACCTCAGCGAGGTAAGGGTTGATGACGTTGACGACGAACGTGTCCTTGGGGGAACTTGGAGAAGCCATGGCACCTAAATTTAGCTTAAAGATTTCCTGGCAGAAACAGATCGAAGAGAAAACACGCGAAATCGCAAGATACGTTGCCGGAACAACCCGGGCAAATATATAGGAAAAATTTATGCAAAGAAAGGAAGGTAACGGACCAAAGCGGGGTCGGAGACGGGCACCAGGGTGTCCAGGCGGCCTGCCGGCGCGGCCCAGGGGGGGCGCGCCAGGGGGGCGCCTGGACTCCCTGGTGGTCGTCTCCGGCTCCACTTCGACTCGGAATTTTACTAATTTTGCAAAAACTCGTAATACGGAACTTTTATGATGTTTTGCGTTGTTTTCTTACCGTAGTACATACCTTTTCTTTATTCTGCTTCTGCTGGCGTCTGAAACAGGGCTGCAACATGTTCTTCGTGGGTTCTTGTGTATATTATATTCACATCAACATCGACAGGGTCTCCTGCTATGTAATGTTTAAGTCTTTGCCCATTCACAACTTGAGGTTTGGTGCCTTCAAAATTATTAATCTTAATTGCACCAGACCGATAAACTTCTTCAATATGAAATGGTCCTTCCCACCTGGAAAGTAGTTTACCTGGAGAAAACCTGAAACGGGATCTAAACAACAAAACTTTATCACCAACATTAAATTCACGTTTCAGAATCTTCCTATCATGCCACCTTTTTACCTTTTCCTTGAACATTTTAGCGCTCTCGTAAGCTTCACTTCTCCATTCATCTAGAGAAGTCAAGTTCATGAGACGCTTCTCACCAGCTAGTTTTGAGTCAGCGTTAAGCTCTCTAACAGCCCAGAAAGCTTTGTGCTCTAGCTCTAATGGCAAATGGCAAGCCTTGCCATATACCATCTTATAGGGGGACATGCCCATGAGGTTTTTGTAAGCAGTTCTATATGCCCACAAAGCATCTCCTAATTTATTTGACCAATTCTTCCTATTTCTGTTTACTGTTTTCTGCAAGATCAACTTAATCTCTCTATTGGTGAGCTCAACTTGCCCACGAGTTTGAGGATGATAAGGTGAAGCAATTCTATGATTAACATCGTATTTAGCCAAAGCTTTTCTAAAAGCTCCGCGCGTGAAGTGTGATCCTCCATCGGTCATGAGATACCTTGGTACACCAAACCTAGGAAATATTACATCCTTAAGCATTTTCAAGGATGTTTTGTGATCAGCACTTTCAGTGGGGATTGCTTCAACTCACTTGGTCACATTATCAACAGCTACTAAAATGTGAGTGTACTTGTGCGAAGAAGGAAAAGGACCCATAAAATCAAAACCCCAACAATCAAAAGGTTCAATCACTAGTGAGTAATTCATAGGCATCTCATTCCTTCTACTAATGTTACCAACTCTCTGACATTTATCACAGGCTAAAACATAATTTCTAGCATATTTAAAGAGAGTAGGCCAATAAAAACCTGATTGGAGAACCTTATGTGCAGTCCTCTCACCGGCATGATGTCCTCCATAGGGACTATCATGACATCGTCGGAGAATGTCCTTCTGCTCATGTTCCGGAATGCATCTTCTCACGATCCCGTCGGGGCCTTCTTTGAAAAGATGTGGGTCATCCCAAAAGTAGTGCCTCAAATCATGAAAGAACTTCTTCCTTTGCTGAAACGTTAGACCTGGAGGCAAATACTTTGCAACAATAAAATTAGCATAATCTGCATACCAAGGATCGGAGAGAGGTTGTACTTTTACAACGGCAAGTTGCTCGTCTGGAAAACTATCGTTAACTGGGATGGGGTCATGCGGTATATCTTCCATTCTTGAAAGATTGTCCGCTACCGGATTGTCTTCTCCTTTCCTATCAACAATCTGCAAATCAAATTCTTGGAGAAGGAGTACCCATCTGATAAGCCTTGGCTTGGCATCCTTCTTTGTCATAAGATATTTAATGGCAGCATGATCAGTATGAATAATAACTTTGGAATCAACAATGTACTCCCTAAACTTATCACAAGCAAAAACTACAGCTAAGAATTCCTTCTCGGTAGTAGCATAATTTCTTTGAGCACTATCAAGGGTCTTACTAGCATAATGTATAACATTCAATTTCTTATCAACCCTTTGTCCTAAAACAGCTCCCACAGCAAAATCACTTGCATCACACATAATTTCAAAAGGTAAGTTCCAGTCAGGTGGTTGTACTATAGGAGCAGTTATTAAAGCTTTCTTAAGGATTTCAAAAGCTTCCTTACAATTTTCATCAAACGCAAAAGGAACATCCTTCTGGAGAAGATTAGTGAGGGGTCTCGAGGTTTTAGAAAAGTCTTTAATAAATCTTCTATAAAAACCTGCATGACCGAGAAAACTGCGAATACCTTTGATGTCCTTTGGATAAGGCATCCTCTCAATAGCTTCGATCTTGGCTTTGTCCACTTCAATTCCCCTTTCGGAAATCTTGTGACCAAGAACAATTCCTTCATTAACCATAAAGTGGCACTTCTCCCAGTTGAGTACCAAATTTGTCTCCTCGCATCTCTGCAAAACTTTGTTAAGGTTGTGAAGACAATGGTCAAATGAAGTTCCATAGACGGAGAAATCGTCCATGAAGACTTCCATAATATCCCCGCAGAAACCATGAAAGATAGCAGACATACACCTTTGAAAAGTAGCAGGGGCATTACATAAACCAAAAGGCATACGTCTGTAAGCATAAGTACCAAAAGGACAAGTAAAAGTGGTCTTCTCTTGATCGACAGTGTTAACATGAATTTGAGAGAAGCCAGAATAACCATCGAGATAACAAAAGTGGGTATTTTCGGATAACCTTTCAAGCATTTGGTCGATGAACGGCAACGGGTAGTGATCCTTCCTGGTGGCCTTGTTCAACTTCCTGTAATCAATACACATTCTATATCCAATAATAATTCTCTGAGGTATTAGTTCATTTTTATCATTAGGAACCACAGTTGTACCTCCTTTCTTAGGAACACAATGTACCGGACTTACCCACTTACTATCAGCTATAGGGTAGATAATACCTGCGGATAGAAGCTTGAGAATCTCAGTTCTCACGACATCCATCATCTTCGGGTTCAACCGTCGTTGATGATCAACAACTGGTTTAGCATCAGGCTCAAGGTTGATAGTATGTTGACAGATAGATGGACTAATCCCCTTAAGGTCATCAAGGGTGTAGCCAATTGCGCCTCGGTGTTTACGAAGTACTTCCAATAATCGCTCTTCTTCATATCCTGAGAGGTTAGAATTGATAATAACAGGATATACTTTCTTTTCATCTAAATAAGCATACTTGAGCGTATCGGGAAGAGGTTTAAGATCGAACACCGGGTCTTCTTTCGGTTTTGATAAAATTCCCAAAGGGTCAACCGGAAGGTTGTGCTTCAGGATAGCAGGCTGCCTCAAGAATATTTCATCTAGTTCATTTCTTTCCTGCATATGTAAATCATTCTCGTGGTCCTCCATGTATTGCTGCAAAGGATCATCAGGGGGAATAGCAATAGAGGCAATACTTTCAATAATTTTATCATCACTAGGTAAATTAGTACCTCGAGGCTGCTTAGAGAACTTAGAAAAATTAAATTCATATGGCTCACCATTGAATTCAACAGAAACTTTACCTTTCTTGCAATCTATTATAGCTCCACAAGTTCTAAGAAAAGGTCTACCAAAAATGATGGGACAAAAATTGTCCCTGGCTGAACCAAGTACCAAAAAGTCGGTAGGGTATTTTACCTTTCCACATAGGACTTCAACGTCCCTCACAATTCCGATAGGAGAGATAGTTGATCTATTTGCAAGATGAATAGTAACATCAACTTCTTCAAGTTCACAAGGGGAAATCTCACCGATGATTTCTTCATAGAGTGAATAAGGAATAGCACTTGCACTCGATCCCAAATCGCATAGCCCATAATAATTGTGATCTCCTATTTTAACAGATACCACCGGAGTACCTAAAATTGGGCCTTTGTTCTTGGCTGTGACAAGGTTAGTGGAAACGGCACAAAAAGTTATATTGGAATCCAAAACATCATCAGTAACAAGGTCTTTAATCAATGCAACTCGAGGATTGACTCTAATCTGGTCCTCAGGTTCATCAACTTTTCTCTCACTTTTATTTATTATGCCTGTTAAAAGAGAGTGTTCCTTTATCCTCGTGGGAAAAGGAGGCTTTTCATATATGACTGCAGGCAAAATAGGCTCAGCAACATAAATATCAATAGGTTTTTCTTTAAAAGGTGCATGGTGCTGGTCTCTATTCTTTTTAAAAGAATCAATGTGAGAGGCAAAATTCTTACACAAATCAATCACTAGATGGGAATCAAGACCAATCTTAGAGAAAAAAGTATTGAAGTAATCAGTTTCCACATAGCTCTCAATATAATCATGTTCATAATTTATAGCGGGTTCAATACCTTTATCAATTTCCCAATCTTCGGTATTCCTCTGGATTCTTTCAAGGAGATCCCACCTTTCTTCAACACTCTTCTTCTGAAATACCCCACTAGAGGAGGCATCCAGCATCTCCTTATCCTGACGAGAAAGCCTGGCATAAAAATTTGGAAGTATAATTTCCTTGGGAAGCTTATGAATAGGGCATTTGAGCATTAGAGTCTTCAATCTCCCACAAGCTTGAGCAATGCTTTCTCCGTCACGAGACCTAAAGTTATAGATATAATTCCTGTCTCGATGAATTTCATGAAGAGGATAAAATTTAGTATAAAAGAGAGACATAAGCTCCTGCCAGTCCAGCAAGTGTGGGTTATCGAGAAGCCCATACCAATCTGAAGCTTTATCTATAAGGGATACGACAAACAATTTCATCATGACAAACTCCCTCGATACACCTGCAAGCTTAAATAATGAACATAGTCGTGACAAATACAGCAAGTGTTCACCGGGATGTCTGTCTCCTGCATAACGATTAGTCAAAACATAATCGATAATGCCAGCTGGTATTTTGTAAGGCACAATTTCAGTAGGGGGAGGATCAACCACCACAGGTGTGGGGTGTCTTCCCGCAAGCAACGCTCCAATAATAGGGTTATCCATAAGGACAAAGAGCAGCAATAGCAAAAATAAAAACAGAATTATAAAAGGACTTTCTTACCAGTTTCACTTTACCAATAGTGCTACGCTCCTCGGCAATGGCGCCAGAAAACGGTACTTGATGACCCTCAACCGTAAGGGATCTGTTGCAGCGTTCTCGATAAGTAAGAGTGTCGAACCCAACGAGGAGCAGAAGGTATTGATAAGCGATTCTGAGCAAGAAATTACAGCAAGCACTGAAAGATAACTTTTAGGGGTTTTCTCGATATAAGCAACAGGAATGTAAAGGCAAGTTATGTAAAAGGTACTGAGAGTAACAAGTGTCCCAATCCTTTCTTAGCAAAGGAGAGGCCTAGCAACTGAACTTATAAGGACTAAAGCGTTCTTGAGGGCACACGGGAGAGGTAGTCATGTGCTTTCGCCATATTCCGTATCGATACTATGTTATGTGTTGATAAGTGTTGGTGGGTGGATCTATGCTAGTGCACTCTCTAGACTAAGATGAATGCACTCTTATGATTAAACACCTTGCAAGCATCCGCAAATACAAGATTGAATTTAAGGCAAAAGCCTAACCATAGCAATACGATCGAGGATCCATTATTCCCTTATGCAAAAGTGTGCGAACTGGGGTTCAGGTTTCTGTCACTCCGGCAACCCACCATAAGCATTATTTATACACAATGTATTCTCCTAGGTCCTTAATAAGGCAAAGTGTTGGGTGTTCGACTCACACAACACCACTAGTAGAATGACGACACAACTTAAGTATCAAACAACACATATTACTTCAACAGCATATGACTACTAACAACAAGACTTTCCCCATGTCCTCAAGAACTAAGGTAACTACTCACAAGACATAAAAGAGATCATGATCAGTGGGGATAAATATGTGATAAACAATCTGGACATAATAATATTTCTCCAACAAAACTCAATAGCATTCACCACAAAGTAGTAATCAACACCGATGTAGTAGAGAGGATAGGTAGTACAAGTTACAACATGAGTTGCGATGGAAAGATGAGATTTGGATGAAGATGGAGATGGTGTTGGTGTTGGGGATGATGTTGATGATGATCTCGATGATGCCCGTGATGTTGGTGATGACGATGGCGACGATCTCCCCTTCAGGGAGGTGATCTCCCGGCGGAATCTGCCCGCCGGAGATGCCCTTTTCTTCTCTGTAGGTTTCCGCCTCGAAGCGGCGGCGGAACTCCATAAAAAGTCCCGTGCCTAGGGTTTTCGGAGGACGGGGAACATATATGCAAAAGGGGGCGACCAGAGGTGGGCCAGGGGCTCCAGGCGCCCCCCCGGCGCGGCCAGGGGGGCGCGCCCCCAGGCCGCCTGGGCACCCTGTGGCCCCCCTCTGACTCCCCTTTTGCGTGTCTTCGTTATTCTTCTGAAAAATACCTCTCGTCAATTTTCAGGTAAATTGGAGGTGTTCTTCTTCAGCAACTCAGTATCCACTTTTTCCTGCTGAATCCTGCGTCTGCTGTTCCGGCACCAGAAAGTTGCAAACTGTGTAAAATAGACCAAAACAACATAAGAACATCATCATAAAGTGAAATATATCAATGAATAAGGATAAATTATAATACAAAATAGTGATGCATTTTGGACGTATCAGGGTGAGGCAGCCCTCTCCCCTCCCACATATATATAGGGGGCCAGGGGGTGCGCCAGGGCCCCTGCAGATCCAATCTGCAGGGGGGGCGGCGGCCAGAGAGGGTTCCTTGCCCCCCAAGGCTAGTGGGGCGCCCCCTCCCCCCTAGGGTTTCAACCCTAGGCGCATGGGGAGGTGGGCCCCTAGTGGTGCGCCAGCCAATTAGGGCTGGACACTTCCCCTTGCGGCCTAGGGGCCCCACCGGGATGGGTGGCCCCACCCGGTGGACCCCCGGGACCCCTCCGGTGGTCCCAGGACGCTCCCGGTGACCCCCGGAGATCACCCGATGGCCGAAACCTGACTTCCTATATATCAATCTTTACCTCCGGACCATTCTGGAACTCCTCGTGATGTCCGGGATCTCATCCGGGACTTCGAACAACTTTCGGGTTTCCACGTGCATTTATCTCTACGACCCTAGCGTTACCGAACCTTAAGTGTGTAGACCCTACGGGTTCGGGAGACACGTAGACATGACCGAGACCACTCTCCGGTCAATAACCAACAGCGGGATCTGGATACCCATGTTGGTCCACTTGTTCCTCGATGATCTTCATCGGATGAACCACCGCGTCAAGGATTCACTCAATCACGTATGTTATTCCCTTTGTCCATCGGTACGGTACTTGCCCGAGATTCGATCGTCGGTATTCCCGATACCTTGTTCAATCTCGTCATGGCAAGTCTCTTTACTCGATCCGTAATCCATCATCCCGTGACTAACTACTTAGTCACATTGAGCTCATTATGATGATGACTTACCGAGTGGGCCCAGAGGTACCTCTCCGTCATACGGAGTGACAACATCCCAGTCTCGGTTCGTACCAACTCAACAGACACTTTCGGAGATACCCGATGCGTACCTTTATAGCCACCCAGTTACGTTGTGACGTTTGGCACACCCAAAGTATTCCTACGGCATTCGGGAGTTGTACAACCTCATGGTCTAAGGAATAAATACTTGACACCGAAAAGCTTATGCATTACGAACTATACGATCTCGTGCTATGCTCAGAATTGGGTCTTGTCCATCACATCATTCTCCTAATGATGTGATCCCGTTATCACCGACATCCCATGTCGATGGTCAGGAAACCGTGACCATCTGTTGATCAACGAGCTGGTAACTAGAGGCTCACCAGGGACTTATTGTGGTCTATGTATTCACACATGTATCGTTGTTTCCGTACAATACAATTCAAGCATGAATAACAGACGATTATCATGAACAAGGAAATATAATAATAACACTTTTATTATTGCCTCTAGGGCATATTTCCAACAGTCTCCCACTTGCACTAGAGTCAATAATCTAGTTACATTGTGATGAATCGAACACCCATAGAGTTCTGGTGTTGATCATGTTTTGCCCGTGAAAGAGGTTTAGTCAACGGTTCTGCTACATTCAGATCCGTATGCACTTTACAAATATCTATGTCTCCATCCTGAACATAATTCCGGATGGAGTTGAAACGGCGCTTGATGTGCTTGGTCTTCTTGTGAAACCTAGGCTCCTTGGTAATAGCAATAGCACCAGTGTTGTCACAGAAGAGAGTCATCGGGCTTGACGCGCTTGGTATGACTCCTAGGTCGGTGATGAACTCCTTCATCCAGACTCCTTCCTGCGCTGCTTCGGAAGCAGCTATGTACTCCGCTTCACATGTAGATACTGCCACGACGCTTTGCTTGCAACTGCACCAGCTGACTGCCCCTCCGTTCAAAATATACATGTATCCGGTTTGTGACTTAGAGTCATCCAGATCTGTGTCGAAGCTAGCATCGACGTAACCCTTTACGACGAGCTCTTCGTCACCTCCATAAACGAGAAACATATCCTTAGTCCTTTTCAGGTACTTCAGGACGTTCTTGACCGCTGTCCAGTGTTCCGTACCGGGATCACTTTGGTACCTCCCTACCAAACTTATGGCAAGGTTCACATCAGGTCTGGTACACAGCATGGCATACATGATAGAACCTATGGCCGAGGCATAGGGAATGACACTCATCTTTTCTCTATCTTCTGCCGTGGTCGGCGACTGAGCCTTGCTCCTCTCATACCTTGCAAAACAGGCAAGAATCCTTTCTTTGACTGATCCATATTGAACTTTTTCAATATTTTGTCAAGGTATGTACTTTGTGAAAGACCAATGAGGCGTCTCGATCTATCTCTATAGATTTTGATGCCTAATATGTAAGCAGCTTCTCCAAGGTCCTTCATTGAAAAACTTTTATTCAAGTAGGCCTTTACATTTTCCAAGAATTCTATATCATTTCCCATCAGCAATATGTCATCCACATATAATATGAGAAATGCCACAGAGCTCCCACTCACTTTCTTGTAAATACAAGCTTCTCCATAAGTCTGTATAAAGCCAAAGGCTTTGATCACTTCATCAAAGAGAATATTCCAACTCCGAGATGCTTGCACCAGCCCGTAAATCGAGCGCTGGAGCTTGCATACCTTGTTAGCGTTCTCTGGATCGACAAAACCTTCCGGTTGCATTATATACAACTCTTCCTTGAGGAAGCCATTAAGGAATGTTGTTTTGACGTCCATTTGCCATATCTCATAATCATAGAATGCGGCAATAGCTAACATGATTCTGACTGACTTCAGCATCGCTACGGGAGAGAAAGTCTCGTCGTAGTCAATCCCACGAACTTGTCGATAACCCTTAGCGACAAGTCGAGCCTTATAGATGGTCACATTACCATCCGCGTATGTCTTCTTCTTAAATATCCATTTGTTTTCTATGGCGTGCCTATCATCAGGCAAGTCCACCAAAGTCCATACTTTGTTTTCATACATGGATTCTATCTCGGATTTCATGGCTCCAAGCCATTTATTGGAATCTGGGCCCGACATTGCTTCTTCATAGTTTGAAGGTTCACCGTTGTCTAACAACATGATTTCTAGGACAGGGTTGCCGTACCACTCTGGTGTGGAACGTGCCCTTGTGGACCTTCGAAGTTCAGTAGTAACTTGATCTGTCTCTTCATGATCATTATCATTAACTTCCTCCCTTGTCGGTGCAGGCACCTCAGGAATAGTTTCCTACGCTGCGCTGCTTTCCGGTACAGGAGGGGTGACTGTCACCTCATCAAGTTCTACTTTCCTCCCACTCACTTCTTTTGAGAGAAACTCTTTCTCCAGAAAGCATCCATTCTTGGCAACAAAGACTTTGCCTTCGGATCTGTGGTAGAAGGTGTACCCAGTCGTTTCCTTTGGGTATCCTATGAAGACGCATTTTTCCGATTTGGGTTCGAGCTTTTCAGGTTGAAGTTTCTTCACATAAGCATCGCAACCCCAAACTTTTAGAAACGACAGCTTCGGTTTCTTGCCAAACCAAAATTCATACGGAGTCGTCTCAACGGATTTTTACGGAGCCCTATTTAAAGTGAATGCGGCAGTCTCTAAAGCATAACCCCAAAAAGATAGCGGTAAATCGGTAAGGGACATCATAGATCGCACCATGTCCAACAGAGTACGATTTCGACGTTCGGACACACCGTTACGTTGAGGTGTTCCGGGCGGTGTCAATTGTGAAACAATTCCACAGCTCCTAAGGTGTGTGCCAAATTCATGACTTAAATATTCACCCCCACGATCCGATCGTAAGAACTTTATTTTTCTGTCACGTTGATTCTCAACCTCAATCTGAAATTCCTTGAACTTTTCAAAGGTCTCAGACTTGTGTTTCATCAAATAGATATACCCGTATCTACTCAAGTCATCCGTGAGGGTGAGAACATAACGATAGCCTCCGCGAGCCTCAACACTCATTGGACCGCACACATCGGTATGTATGATTTCCAACAAGTTGGTTGCTCGCTCCATTGTTCCGGAGAACGGAGTCTTGGTCATCTTGCCTAAGAGGCATGGTTCGCACGTGTCAAATGATTCATAATCAAGAGACTCCAGAAGTCCATCTGAATGGAGCTTCTTCATACGCTTGACACCAATATGACCAAGGAGGCAATGCCACAAGTATGTGGGACTATCATTATCAACTTTACATCTTTTGGCATCTACACTATGAATATGTGTATCACTACGTTCGAGATTCATCAAAAATAAACCATTGACCAGCGGGGCATGACCATAAAACATATATCTCAAATAAATAGAACAACCATTATTCTCCGATTTGAAAGAGTAGCCATCTCGCATAAGACGAGATCCAGAAACAATGTTTATGCTCAAAGCTGGTACTAAATAACAATTATTGAGGTTTAAAACTAATCCCGAGGGTAGATGTAGAGGCAGCGTGCCGACGGCGATCACATCGACCTTGGAACCATTCCCGACGCGCATCGTCACCTCATCCTTCGCCAGTCTCCGTTTATTCCGCAGCTCCTGTTTTGAGTTACAAATGTGAGCAACTGCACCGGTATCGAATACCCAGGAGCTACTACGAGTGCTGGTAAGGTACACATCCATAACATGTATATCATCTATACCTTTGACGTTGCCGGCCTTCTTGTCTACTAAATATTTGGGGCAGTTCCGCTTTCAGTGACCCGTTCCCTTGCAATAAAAGCACTCTGTCTCAGGCTTGGGTCCATACTTTGGCTTCTTCCCGGCAACTGGCTTACCGGGCGCGGCAACTCCTTTGTCGTCCTTCTTGAAGTTCTTCTTACCCTTGCCTTTCTTGAACTTAGTGGTTTTCTTGACCATCAACACTTGATGTTCTTTCTTGATGTCCACCTTCGCTGATTTCAGCATCGAATACACCTCGGGAATGGACTTCTCCATCCCCTGCATATTGAAGTTCAACACGAAGCTCTTGAAGCTTGGTGGGAGAGACTAGAGGATTCTGTCAACGACCGCTTCATCTGGGAGATTCATTCCCAGCTGAGACAAGCGGTTGTGCAATCCTGAAATCTTGAGGATGTGCTCACTGACAGAACTGTTCTCCTCCATCTTACAGCTGTAGAATGCGTCGGAGACATCATATCTCTCGACTCGGGCATGAGCCTGGAAAACCATTTTCAGCTCTTCGAACATCTCATATGCTCCGTGGTGCTCAAAACGTTTTTGGAGCCCCGACTCTAAGCTGTAAAGCATGCCGCACTGAACCAGGGAGTAATCATCACAACGCGACTGCCAAGCGTTCATAACGTCTTGGTTTGCCGGGGCGGGAGCGTCACCTAGCGGTGCTTCTAGGACATAAGTTCTCTTGGCAGCTATGAGGATAATCCTCAGGTTACGGACCCAATCCGTATAGTTGCTACCATCGTCTTTCAGCTTGGTTTTCTCTAGGAATGCGTTGAAGTTGAGGGAAACTGGAGCGTGGGCCATTTGATCTACAAGAGATATTGTAAAGATTTAGACTAAGTTCATGATAATTAAGTTCATCTTAATCAAATTTTAGTGAACTCCCACTCAGAATGACATCTCTCTAGTCATCTAAGTGATACACGATCCGAATCGACTAGCCCGTGTCCGATAATCACGTGAGACGGACTAGTCATCAACGGTGAACATCTTCATGTTGATCGTATCTTCTATACGACTCGTGCTCGACCTTTCGGTCTTCCATGTTCCGAGGCCATGTCTGTACATGCTAGGCTCGTCAAGTGAACCCTAAGTGTATCGCGTGTGTAAATCTGTCTTACACCCGTTGTATGCGAACGTTAGAACCTATCACACCCGATCATCACGTGGTGCTTCGGATCAACGAACTTTAGCAACGGTGCACAGTTAGGGGAAACACAATTCTTGAAATTTTTAGTGAGAGATCATCTTATTTACTACCGTCGTTCTAAGTAAACAAGATGCATAAACATGATAAACATCACATGCAATCAATTAAAGTGACATGATATGGCCAATATCATCTTGCTCCTTGGATCTCCATCTTCGGGGCACCATGATCATCTTGTCACCGGCTCGACACCATGATCTTCATCATCATGATCGTGTCTTGAAGAAGTCGTCACGCCAACTATTACTTCTACTACTATAGCTAACGTTTAGCAATGAAGTAAAGTAATTACATGGCGTTATTCAGTGACACGCAGGTCATACAATAATTAAGACAACTCCTATGGCTCCTGCCGGTTGTCAAGTTCATCGACATGCAAGTCGTGATTCCCTATTACAAAACATGATCAATCTCATACATCACATATATCATTCATCACATCTTCGTTTTGGCCATACCACGTCACATAGCACATGCTGCAAAAACAAGTTAGACGTCCTCTAATTGTTGTTGCAAGTTTTACGTGGCTTCTATAGGATTTCTAGCAAGAACGTTTCTTACCTACGCCAAAACCACAACGTGATTTGTCAACTTCTATTTACCCTTCATAAGGACCCTTTTCATCGAATCCGATCCGACTAAAGTAGGAGAGACAGACACCCGCCAGCCACCTTATGCATCTAGTGCATGTCTGTCGGTGGAACCAGTCTCACGTAAGCGTACGTGTCAAGTCGGTCCGGGCTGCTTCATCCCACAATACCGCCGAATCAAGATTCACTGGTAACGGTAAGAAAGTTGAACAAAACCAAACGCCCACAACTGTTTGTGTTCTTCTCGTGCAAGATGCTACGCATAAAACCTAACTCAGATGCCACTGTTGGGGAACGTAGCAGAATTCAAAAAAATTCTACGCTTTCACCAAGATCCAACTATGGAGACATCTAGCAACGAGCAAGTAAGAGTGCATCTACATACTGTTATGTAGATCGCGAGCGGAAGCTTTCGAAGAAGCATGGATGAAGTAGTCGTACTCTTCGCGTTCTTCGTCACCGATGATCTAGCGCCGAATGGATGGCACCTCCGCATTCAACACACGTCCGGTGCAGCAACGTCACCTCCTTCTTGATCCAGCAAGGGGGGAGGAGAAGTCGTCAGAGATCCGGCAGCACGACGGCGTGATGACGGATGCAGTGGAGATCGTAGCAGGGCTTCGCCGGGCGCCCTGCGTTGGAGTATGGAGGTGTGACGGGAGGGGGAGAGGCGCCAGGGCAAGGGTGCGGCAGCCCTCTCCCCTCCCACATATATATAGGGGGCCAGGGGATGCGCTAGGGCCCCTGCATATCCAATCTGCAGGGGGGGCGGCGGCCAGAGGGGGTTCCTTGCCCCCCAAGGCTAGTGGGGCGCCCCCTCCCCCCTAGGGTTTCAACCCTAGGCGCATGGGGAGGTGGGCCCCTAGTGGTGCGCCAGCCCATTAGGGCTGGACACTTCCCCTTGCGGCCTAGGGGCCCCACCGGGATGGGTGGCCCCACCCGGTGGACCCCCGGAACCCCTCCGGTGGTCCCGGGACGCTCCCGGTGACCCCCGGAGATCACCCGATGGCCGAAACCTGACTTCCTATATATCAATATTTACCTCCGGATCATTCCGGAACTCCTCGTGACGTCCGGGATCTCATCCGGGACTCCGAACAACTTTCGGGTTTCCACGTGCATTTATCTCTACGACCCTAGCGTTACCGAACCTTAAGTGTGTAGACCCTACGGGTTCGGGAGACACGTAGACATGACCGAGACCACTCTCCGGTCAATAACCAACAGCGGGATCTGGATACCCATGTTGGTTCCCACGTGTTCCTCGATGATCTTCATCGGATGAACCACCGTGTCAAGGATTCACTCAATCCCGTATGTTATTCCCTTTGTCCATCGGTACGGTACTTGCCCGAGATTCGATCGTTGGTATTCCCGATACCTTGTTCAATCTCGTCATGGCAAGTCTCTTTACTCGATCCGTAACCCATCATCCCGTGACTAACTAATTAGTCACATTGAGCTCATTATGATGATGACTTACCGAGTGGGCCCAGAGGTACCTCTCCGTCATACGGAGTGACAACATCCCAGTCTCGGTTCGTACCAACTCAACAGACACTTTCGGAGATACCCGATGCGTACCTTTATAGCCACCCAGTTACGTTGTGACGTTTGGCACACCCAAAGTATTCCTACGGCATCCGGGAGTTGTACAACCTCATGGTCTAAGGAATAAATACTTGACACCGAAAAGCTTATGCATTACGAACTATACGATCTCGTGCTATGCTCAGAATTGGGTCTTGTCCATCACGTCATTCTCCTAATAATGTGATCCCGTTATCACCGACATCCCATGTCCATGGTCAGGAAACCGTGACCATCTGTTGATCAACGAGCTGGTAACTAGAGGCTCACCAGGGACTCATTGTGGTCTATGTATTCACACATGTATCGCTGTTTCCGTACAATACAATTCAAGCATGAATAACAGACGATTATCATGAACAAGGAAATATAATAATAACACTTTTATTATTGCCTCTAGGGCATATTTCCAACACTCCTTCCTTTCTATTGTCTCGTGCTTGAGCTGCAAGTCATCAGAGTCATGGCAGCGACGGCGGTGACGACAGACAAGTCATTGCCGCGTGCGGCGGCCGGTGCCTTGTGAATGGAGGCGGATTTCTCCGGCCAGTACAACCGCGACTGTAGGCGTCGGCTGCGCATGCGTGGATACGTCCACGCCGGACGTGGTCTGTGTGCACTTGTTGTGCATGGATACGTTCTTGCATGGTGCACTTGTTGTGCGTGCTATGTTTGCGCGTTGTGCTTGCCACACAGGTCCGTGACTGTGAGTATTGTACTGGTGTGTGTGGCCGATTTTGGTTTTGTAGTGCATCAGCTCAAAGGAGACAGGGACGACATGAATGGGATCCCCTCTCCCAGAGTTTCTGTCAAATTTCTGTTTCACATGTTTGCTACATGCTAATGTTGTTCCTATGTATTGCTTGACAGAAGCTGTGTTGAGTTTTTTTAATTTTTTGGAACACTCCAATGGCCATCCCTAACCATGACTTATCCTTCAAACCAAACAAAATACGGGATAACATCATCCACACCAACCAAATAGAAAAATTGGCTATCCCTAGCCGGGTGGTTGGGGATACCCACATCCACTAAAGTTAGCCCATGAACCAAACACATCCTCATATTATAGACATGTCATGTTTCCAGTTTGAAAATAAATAGCCCATCAACAATGGGTGCATAGCCGTTGAACATACTATTCAAAAATATCGAACAACCATTGTCCTTTAAATTGAAATCATTACCCTGACTCATCAAACATGAGGCAGAAATAATGTTTCAATTATGTGCAGGAATGTAATAACAATTATTCAATTGCATAATGAAGCCGGAAGGAAGCTGGAGCTGTATCGTGCCGACCTCCAACGCAGCAACTGTTGCTTTGTTGCCGACCCCGATGTCAATATCCCCTTGTACCACATGCCTAGTTCTTACCAGACCCAGCATCGAGTTTCAAATATGAACAACTGATCCGGTATCAAATACCCAAGAGCTACTCGGTCTGTCAGCAAGGTAAATGTCTATAACATATGCAACAAGTGTACCTTTGCCTGAAGCATTATTTCTGGCCTTTTTGCCATGCTCTGCGAGCCACTTGCTACAGTTCATCTTCCAGTGACCGGTCTCCTTGCAATGATAGCAAACGGTCTCTGAGTTCGGTCCAGCCTTCGGCGCAACGGCGGAGATCACCTTCTCCATGCCCTTTGCCTTAGTCTTTTTCTTAGACCAACTCTTCTTGAACTTAGCCGAGTTCTGCACCATCAACACTTGATGCGTCCCTTTCTTTATATTTTGTTCTTCTACCTTGAGCATACCATGCAATTCAGTGAGCTTCTTTTCCGTGCCATGCATATGATAGTCTGAGATGAATGTCCCATAGCTAGGCGGAAAAGAACCCAGAACTGCATCGGTAGCTAGCTCATCCAAGAGCGGGAAGCCCATCTGATCCAAAGCTTGCACATATTCGATCATCTTGATCACATGTGGGCTCAGTGGATCACCTTCCTTCAGCTTACAATCCATCAAGGATCACCAGACGTTGAACCTTTCAGTCCTTGCCTGAACCTGACACATGCTCTTGAGACTCTCGATCATATCAAAAGCCCCAACATCTTCGAAATGATGTTGCAAATCGGGCTCCATACAAGCCAGCATGAGGCAGCTAATCTCATTTGATTCATCAACGAGTTTCTGGTAGGCATTCCTGGTTGTGGCATTAGCGGTATCAACAGGTTCATCTCGAAGTGGATCCTCTAGAACTTGTTCCTTCTTATCATGCTTGAGAACAATTCTCAAATTTCTATACCAGGTGGTAAAGTTTGTTCCATTAAGTTTACCCTTTTCCAAGATTGATTTGAATGAAAAGTTGGGTTGAGGAGGTGGTGCCATTGATCTACAACAGAAAATATGCAACCACTAAGAAATGTGTTTCTGTAGAGTAATTCAAGCCTTAAACAGAAATACTCCCACTGAAGTCAACATCCCTCTGCAAACTCTCAGTGATTTAGGATCTGACTAGCACATGCGACTAGTGAGCTTTAGCATCACTGCTAGAAAACATGCATATCCGGTAAGCAACTCCTTGCTAATCGTATCTCTATACGACTCCTGTCAGTCGGGTAGGTATCTTAGGGGCTGTTTGGTTTGGAGCCATGCCCTGCCCTACCAAAAAGTGGGTCGTTGACCAGGCTGGGGATGGCTGTTTGGATCAGCGCCAAAATATTGGTGCCCTAGCCTGCCACGGCTTTGCCCTCTTCGTTTGCGCCAAATAGTTGGCAGGAGCGAGGGCGACCGATTCCTTCGACTATTTTTTGGCACGCCATCCACACCCATGATTTGGTAGGGCAGACATAGGAATGAACCAAATGGCCCCTTATACCCTGGATTCCGACCTCCTTTGCCACAAGGCCCAAAACCGTTTTGATAGACTTGTCAAGTTAACCTGATGCAGTGCATGTCTGTGTCCGATACAAACCCTTCAGTTCAAGGACACCTAGCAGCACCCCAATTTTATGATCCCACTACTAGACGTACTTGACGTGCGAAGGTGCAACATCGGGAATGGCAATTTACTTGATATTCATGAGGGATCTTTCTACCATTCAAATATGCATAGAAAGTAAGAAGCATAACAATCACAAATAAACATATATTGTGAAATAGTATGGCTCCTTCATGGATGTTCTTCAAGGTCGGCACCGACTCCGATGACCATCTAGGAACTCCATCTTGTTCGTCATGCCGAGAAGACAAACCACCAACCTAATCTCTATTATCCACCTACTACAACTAGTAATGAATTTTACATGGAGTCACAAGTTGACACGCAGGTCGTTATACATTATAATGACAACACTTTGGCTCCTGCCGGCTGACAAACATGACGCGCATGCCATGTATAAATTACACACATGCATCACATACACATGACCATACCATTCACATCAAACCTACAAAACAAAGTTATGCATAGAATTGCATTCTAGCGGTTTGAGTATCGGGTACGAAATACAAGGCGCTACGCACATTTTCGGAAATCACAGACCGCATATGTACTCCGTTCACGCCAAATTTTCTGATCTGACCAATCTTATCGGTCATCGTGAATCCGATTCGGATATACGTTTCGCTGTAAACCACGATGGCGGAAAACCGACCGGTAGGCGTAGGTTGTGTTACAACCTCATCGATCCCGATTGACAGAAAACATAGCCACATCGATCCCACATGTGCAGTTGATCTCACCAATCGTGCACATAGCTGATTTCTCAAACAACAACAGATCTCATCTTCTGTCTCCACATATCTAATATGCATTCAATCTGAATCCAAATCCTATAATAGAGGCTCTGATACCACTGTGGGGTTCTACGGTAGGATGTGTCAACTGCAAATTAAAATTTTCCTACACGCAGAACATCCGGGAACATGCTAGGGGAGATGGATCACAGATCAATACCACTAGACGCGCAATGCCGTGCAACGGAAGAAGAGTTGGGCAGCGCGTCTCCGAAGTCGTCTCCTCCTCGTCGATCCCACGTAGCTGATCGGATCCCGCGAACAGGTTCGCCGGAGCGGCGCAAGTGCACCGCCTCTAATGGTATCCACGCGTGCAGGAGGAACGTCGTGCGGTGGACTGCTAGGTCTGATCACACAACCGTCGGCGAGTAGAGGTGGCTAGTTAATTGCAACCCATGCAAAGCCCTAATGACGGCACCGAAGCGATCAATCAAATCAATGTACCGCACCTCCACTGTATATAGGCATCCGTCGCGGGCTCAACTCTTGGGCCTCGCACAGACCCTAAAGCCCAAAGTCTACTCGGTCATGTTCCAAGTCCAGCACAGATCACATCCGACCAGTGTCCATGTAATCGACCTCGCAGGTTCCTTCCCTTAAGCGTGCGACCCCTTAGGTTCAAGTTAGCTTGGTCACGGGTCGGATCACCTCCGAACTGCTCGGCTGGTAGCGGCCTCTAGCAAGGTGTGCCGACCACCAAGTAGACTATGAAGCCGGTTAGGCGAACCTGTACATCACACTTCCATTCCTTTTGCCGCACGATATCTGTTGTCGGGCTAAAGGAGAGACTGTCATCTTTATGCTAGCCCGACCTCTTTCTCGTTCCAGTGATGCCAACCACAATCCGAATTATCTCATAATCCTTATCGCATGGCCATGCTTATCCTGGCCGGATCACACAAGGGGCCCAGAGTATATCTCTCCTGATCGAAGGGGCAAATCCCATCTTGCTCGACCATGTCTTGCAGCATGGGTCTGAAAAAACCCGAAACCTACCTTCGTAACTACCCAGTCACAGAGTAGCGTTTGGTCGTCCCAAAGAAATATGTCACCATCTCGAGTACATGCGTCAGCTCGTGTCTTACATAGAACGTATGTTGTACTAGAGACTCACAGATGACATATCGTTGTGTCTCATAGTTGGGTCTGTCCAATCCAATATTCATTCAAGCTTGGATCCAGTCACCTCGGATCCAACCTCAGATCGATCAGATCCATGTAGTTCGGCAGCATCACATGCTTCATGGCTAGGGAGACAAAGTCATCCACCGTATTTCATGCTAGTCTAGTCCGACGCATGCCCACACGTCACTTACGACTAGGGACCATTTATGATGCATCATACAACACAGATCTCATAAACAAATCACATACTTGCCAACAAGTATCATTGATTACATCCAAGGACTATCTTTATTCATATACACATAGGAAATATCATCATACATAATTGCCTCTAGGGCATATCTCCAAGACTCCAACAACATCAACTTTATTTTTTTTCGCTGACCTCCAGGAATGTTATTTCAACCCAAAATTTTGAGCTTGGGATCAAATACTCCATGTCCCTTTTGAACCCTTAGTTCTTACGGATCAAGTGTTGGCAAGATTAAGGATCACTTCATAGCTTTTTGTGATCCAAGATAAGTTCAATTCCATAAGAATGCCGATGCCATCGAAAAATGATTACGGGTTATGAGGTGAAGCTTTTCTTGTAGAGTGCTTGAAGATCAAACTTCAAAAACCCTTAGATTTTTCAAACTTCCTAGCCTACATCTCTCTGCTTTTTCAATTGGTCGAAACCCCCATCCAAATTCCATTGAGAGCCCCAGAATCTTTTCCATGTTGAATCTTGCACCATACAAAGCCTTCAACTATATGCCATTCAGAACCTCTGAAGCCGAGGCTGCAGCTTACAGAGTGTCGTTTGTATCCTTCGAAATAGTAATTTCTACATCAACATTCATGCCATTCCAATAGTAATTTCTTCTAAATGAGCTTCGTAAAATATTCATTGTAATAGAAACAGTTGGTCACATTTTCCTTTTCGGTATTGATGAAGATGATACCAGCATTCGCAGGTTTATATGGGAAATCTTCAAAATATTCAAACATATGTATTAATTGTAAGTCATTAAAGCACCACCTTTAAAATATATATGGAAATCTTTTAAGCGTTGGTAAGAATTATTAAATACAATAAAGATTATAGTCGCAATAAAGAGAGAGATCAATATTTAAACAAGATATAGCACTGTTGTCTTTCTAGAAGCAGTTGATGCATGCCTAGAGAGATTTTAATATACATACATTTATTTCGAAATATGAATATCTTTCCTCTCGTTACGTGATAAGTTTGTACAATATATATACTTGGACAATTTTATTAGAAAATGTCCAGACTTATTTTTTGTTTCATAAGACATGCGTGTGATACCATATATTTAAAGTGTTAAAACCGTATAAACCCATCTTTTCGAAATTCTATAAGTAATGGTCAACATATATTTTGCCACAAACACTACTAGAAAAAGGGCTATAGATGATATGACCACTAATGGCGCATCAAACATGTGGTGCGTCATTACTATATACTAATGGCGCACCATGTATCGGTGCGTCATTAGTGTCCAAATACTAATGGCGCAACACATCCACGATGCGCCATTAGTAACAATTTTTTTTATTTTTTTCAAAACTACTAATGGCGCATCAGTGTATAGTGCACCATTACTAGTTAAACTAGTAATGACGCACTACATCCACGGTGCGCCACTAGTAAGTTTTTTTTCATTTTTTTTAAAATTTAATTTTTTTTTCAAAACTACTTATGGCGCACCAGTGGATAGTCAACTAGTAATGGCGCACCACATCCACGGTGCGCCACTAGTATTTTTTTTTCAATTTTTTTTTCAAAACTAGTAATGGCGCACTACTCCCACGGTGCGACATTACTAACTTGGCCCAAAATTTCACCAACTGCACCCTTCGGTGGACCGCCTTTTCCAGTTTAAAAATAAATAAAAGAAAATGATGGAAATATCAAAAAAATAAATAAAAGAAAATAAGTTTCTCGTGTGATATGTGGTCTACATGTTGGGAAAATTTACAAATATGAATTTCGACTTTATTTGCAAAATATCTCTGGAATTTGTAAAATGGGCATAACTTTTGCATACGAACTCGGATTAAAAAGTTTTTTATATGAAAAAATCATGTACTCGAAAAGTTACATCCGAATTTACCGGGGGGAACCCCGTTAAATATTTTCAAAATCCCCAAAAACCTAATAGAAAAAATTTACAGGGCTTTTAAGATCTAGAGAGAAAAATGGAAAAAAATTCAAACTTACTAGTGACGCACCGTATGCTAGGTGCGCCACTAGTAACAGAAAAAAAATTGGTTTCGAAAAAAAATCATTTTTTTTTCAAATATGATACGTAATATGACCGGGAAGTTTGAAATATTTTTTCAAAATTTCATCATACTCATGAACATGAACAAAGAACTAGACATCAAGAAGGTTTAATAGGATTGATATGATAGATATATCAATAAGTGCTTGTGAAGTAAGCTGGTGCTGGGGTTGGATAGAACTGTGAAGTTAAGTGTGCTCAGGCTGGAGTAGTGTGAGGATGGGTGACCTTTTGGGAAATTTGATCGTAGAGTGTGATTTGACTTGAGATTAAGCATATTGACCAGAGATTAAGCCATAGTGACCAGAGATTAAGGAAAAAACAAAAAAAAAATCAATTTTTTTTAAAAAAAATCAATTTTTTTAACTAATGGAGCACTTCTATGTGGTGCGCCATTAGTGTACCAGATACTAATGGCGCACCCTGGGATATACTAATGGCGCACCAATGATGCGCCATTAATATCTGGTATACTAATGGCGCACCACATGTGCGCTATTACTAAAAAATTCTAATGGCGTGGTTCTAGTGGTGCACCACTAGTGCGCCATTAGTAGGCAAAAGTGGTGCGCCACTAGCATGCCTTTTTCTAGTAGTGAAAAATTAATAAATAAATATTCTTTAAGAAATACTCTACATACTTACACATATTTTTTTAATATGATACATTGTACATGTATTGTAGAAGAATGAAGAGTTCTATCTAAAGTTCATAAATAATTACTACTAGCATATGTCAAGTATCAACAATAGAATAACTACATGCATGGTGAGCTTGTAATGAAACCAAAAATAGAGATAGAGATAGAGATATTATTATAATTTTCATATTAACTTATGTGCTTTAATCAGAAAATAATTTTCTTCGCTATTATATAGGAGGTAGTACGTAATAAGGGCATCTCCAATGCCGATCCGCAAACCTCCCGCAGCCGTCTAGACCGCGCGGTATGGTTCGCGGAAGCCATCCAACGCGGTCCTGTATCGTCCCACGGCGCAGTCCGGACACGATTTCTCTCGCAAACCGGAGACAAATGTGAGGGAGATTTGCGGGAGTTCGGACCTATCCCAAACCCACTTCTGACCGCACTAGCCCACTAAAAACCCTCCCTCCTCCCACATGTTTTCGGCAAGCGCCGCTCCAGAGCATCAGCACCCGCATTCATGCCCGCCCAGACGGGACGCAACCGCTCACTAGCACCGGCAATGTACTGGTGCGCCGGCCGAGAGAGTGCCACCCGTGCCGCTTCCCGGTAGAGGCGAATGCCACGCGTTCAAACGACATGATGGACGCCCCTCCATTCATCCGCCGCCCACATTGATGGCACATGATTGCCGAGGCATCTCCTCTGTTGCCACCCGTCCATCCCTTGGCTAGCCACCGGTGTTATATAAACCGTTGCCCCGGTGCCCCGACCATAGCCACACTCATCCTTCTCCGCACCACTCCCCGCCATGGTTCCCTCCACCGCCAAAGCCCCCTGGGACGGCCTGAGATCGGCGCAGAAGAAGGCAACGGCAGCCATTGCTGCCGACTAGAAGGCCGGCAGGCAGCCAGAGGACGCCTTCGAGGACGACGTGCAAATGGAGGATGCCTCCGATGACGAGCTAGTGGCACCATCCTTCTCGGCTCCACCCTCACTGGTGCATTGCACCATGACCATAGGCAGGGTCGCACCGGATACGTACCTTGCAGAGCAGGGAGGCGTTGCTTTAATCCTATCGCTCCGCCCGCTGGTGGTACCGGCAGTGGCTGGCGGAGGTGGCAGCCGTCAGAAAGAAGTGCGATGACGAGGCGTTGTTCGGCGAGACCGACGACGAGGAGGCCGCGCCACGGCATCACGGCCACAAAGAAGTCGGCACGTCCGTGGGCGCCGCCAGCAGCAAGGAAGAGTAGTGCACGGTAAGTCGCCGACGCTCGTGTCACAGAAAGGCCACCGCTTGTCCCCTCCCGTCGACGGCAAGCTTGGTGAGCTGAGCATCTTTTGCCGATTAGTCGCTTGGCGGCGACGTGGATGCGGACAACTTCAATTCACGGGTCTCTGGAGGCGGAGCTGGAGAGCGCCGAGGCGAAACTAGAGACGGTGAAGCTTCGGTTCTTGGAGTTGATGGCCGGACACGGGGACCAGGTGCCGGCGGTCATTTAGATTGGGTATTATACTCCAGAGCCCGCCTAGCATCGATTTGATGTATTTGTAATGAAATTTGTCATGTTTATATGAAATCCAGTATGTTTATATGAAATCCGGCCGTGTTTATATGAAATTTGGACTTGTTTGAACGAAGTTCGTTCAGTTAATTTGAGTTGTTGTGAAAATGTATGCGCCTACCATTGGATGACTGCCTTTCGCATCCGTGTCCACGGACTGGTCACCCTTCCGCATGCGGGAGGATTTTTGCGGGTTGCAATTGAAAATGACTAATAGTAATATTCAGCCCCTATATTAACAAAAACAGATGACTCGTATCACTTGGGACAAGAGCTTGTGTGCCATCAAATAGCCTAAACCAAAGGGCGATTTGAATGTGCAAACTCTCATATGCAAAGAGATATGCAAAATATTGTTGCGATTGTAAGCATGCATCATTTCTTGTGTTTTTGGATAGATCGATACTACACATGGACATGGTATACTATGTTTTGCTACGATGCAACATTTGAGTTGCGTTGCATCGTCTCGGCTCTCCATCTAGGTGTTGACGAATCTACAGTTTCTCCTGATCTGTCCGGCGGTGCCGGTGAGAGGATTAATGTTGCCCATCTTCACCATCGCCGTCACGAAGTCGCTCCGGAAGAGCGCGGGGTTGGCGCTGTACTGCCGCACCAAAGCGTCCTGCGACCCTCCGCTGTAGAGCGCCTGATCCGAGCGGAACAGGCCGCGGTGAGCCATGAGGTTCTGGTAGTAGGCGGTGTCGAACGCCCTTGGGGTCTGCACGTCCAAGGGCGCCAGGTTGTTGTCCCCGCCCGACAGGGGGCAGGTCTGCTGCTTCCGCCTCGCGAAGGTCGCGTCGATGTTGGATTTGTCGTAGATGCGGTCGCGGAAGGTGGTGCACCGGGCCTGCCCCACGGTGTGCGCGCCGGACAGCGCCGTCATGTCGGTCGGCGAGAGCCCTTGCCTCGCGAACGTGGAGATGAGCGAGGCGAGGCTGGAGTTCACCGAGGGAAGGTTAAAGTTGGCGAGGGACTGGCTCGCCGTTGTCGAGTCGCGCCGGCCGAGCGGCACTGGCCAGGTCGGTCCGTGGAGCTACAGATGCCAGAACAAACAAAACAGACGCATTAATACGATTCTATTCTAAAAATGGAAATTAGTAAGTTGCGTGATGAGTAGAGTACTCCGGGTCCGGGACTCGATGGCTAAGTTTGGCCGGCCGGCACGCACCAGGAACGTTCCGTCGCGCGCCGCGAGCGCGAGGATGTCGGCGCAGGAGACGACGCCGGGGCACGCGGCCTCCACGCGCGCCTTGATGGCGTCGATGACCTCGAAGCCGCGCAGGGAGTTGGCGTTCGGGCCGGCGGCCTTCTCGCCGCCGGCGTCGAGAAGAACCGAGCCGTCACAGCCCTGCGGTAGATGCATGTCAGAACTATCATGCGAACTGTGAGGAAGATGAGTGCGACGAGTAGATGGACTGTGTAGTCAAGTGCGACGAGTCATCACCTGGACGAAGCAGTCGTGGAAGAAGAGCCTCAGAAGCGACGCGCCCATCCGCCGGTCCTTGACGACGGCCTCTTTCATCACCGCCCACACGGTGTTCTCCAGGCTGGGGCAGGACCTGGAGTAGAAAGTCGTCGAGAGCTGCGCGTGAGCAACGGAGGAGAGGAGAGAGACGGCGAGCAGGCAGTGCATCAACGTAGGACCAGCCATGACAATATGCTCAGTTCACTCAAGGGAACGTTGTCTGTGTAGTGCCTGGGGTGTTGTTGGATCGTACTACCAAAAATCTGGATTTCCTCTATTTATGGCTCTTCTGCTGTCCCCCGGGTGTAGAAATTATATGGTAGCAATTCATTATTTGATGATTTCGTGCTTAATTGCAATAATTATGTGCTTATCCAAATACGAGGAACTGCATAAGGGTACTGCAAATGCATTTTATATACGTTAGACTATAATATTATATGCATTAAATAACACTTAGATATATAGCTCCAATGCATTGTAATGTACTCTAATATTTAGCTTATATGGAGTATCTTCTTTTTTGACGCATTATTTGGTGTATCTTATTATTATTTGTTGTACCTAAAAGAGATCTTATTTAATATGTTTTGAGAGAGAAAAGAAATGAGTTATCTTGATTTTGGTGCAGAAACTATATCTAGAATAAGATATAGTAACATATATTTTTTAGCAAAAGATATTGTAACATCTACTCCCTCCATACCCAAATATTTATCTTTTAGACATTTCAAATGGACCACAATATACGGATGTATGTAGACATATTTTAGAGTATAAAACTATAAATTCACTTATTTTGCTTCGTATGTAGTTCCTTCTTAAAATCTTTAGAATATTTGACTACAAAGGAAATATTTCCATACTAAATATGGTGCCACATCATAAGAAATTGAATGGTGTCCTAACTAAGATATAGTCCAAGTTGGTGGACGAGCTCGCATGCTCCTGATTTTGTAGACCAATGGAACAAGCTCACGACTCACGTGGTGGCTGTAATTTTGGATGGTGAAAAATATTAGTTTGTATTCCCTTCGTCCAAAAATACTTGTCACCAAAATGAATAAAAAGAGATGTATCAAGAATTAAAATACATCTAGATATATCCACTTTTATCCATTTTGATGACAAGTATTTTCGGACGGAGGGAGTACTAGTAAAAAGTCTGTGCGTTGCAATGGGAGGAAACAATACGACACATGCCCCTAGTAAAAAGTAGTTTTTAAAGTTACTTGCCCCATTGCATGTTTTGATTTTGTTCCTTGCATGTGTTTGTATATGTTGTACCTCTAATTTGCTTATCTTGAGAAATCAAGTATGTGTATGTTGGTTTGCACATCATGTACGTGTGTGTTGTGCGTTTAGCCTTTGTGCATCTTGTTTGCATCTTACTTGGCTCTTCCGAGAGATTAATGGAACACCCCATTTTAGGGGAGTGATGTGCTTTGTGCACCTCACAATCATATGAATGTGTGTACTTGAGGAATACCATGTAGTATTGATATTGCAAGATTATCTAGTCTCTATGTGGTATGAATTCTCATGAGAAATTCAAATTCTAAATATTCCATTAATTAACTCATGCATTTCTTTGCCTCTTGTTAAGTTTTTTTTTTGTATCACATTATGGGTGAGTAATACGCTATGTGCATATTACAAGTCTAGAAAATGTGTACATTTGAGATATCGTCGCTTAGAATATATTGATATTGTAAATTATCTTGTTTATAGGTGACATGTTAGCTCTACTAGTTGCAATTTGCTTGTGTTTGGTGTGAAGATGATGTTGGACATCATTGCTATCTATCACCGGGAATTATTTTTAAATACCTCTTATGTTTGATAATTGGTGTTGGAAATTATTGATCATCTTTACATTGTCTTTTGGTTTTATTTGCCTTATCTCTTGCCAAGATTGTGTCAACTTCCATTTCCTTCCGTGCCACTTGTGGATCTTGTTGTTTTATTGATTTTGTCGAGTGTTTTATAGATATAGTGGAAGTGGTGATCCCACCTTGTGCATTTTGTATTCAAATGCAAATTCGCTTTAATGCACAACTCTTGGGGGAGCTATCCTATTTTCGATAGAACACTCATTGTGTGATCCATATCAAGTGTGTGTTGATGGAAGGCAAGATGTTTCTTTTTAATATTTTGTGCCATCATGAAACTTTGTAGATGGGTTGGTTTGTTTAGAATCATCCTCTCTTTTGGGTGTTCGATATCTTTCCTTTTGCGTGTTTCAATGGATATATCATTCCTTGATGTATCTTTTAAATAGATATCTTCCAAGTGATGATTTCTTCATTTGGTATCCTATTTTCACATGGTATTTCTTTTTCATTTGGTATTGTTTCTTGAAAGTCTTTAGCATGCATATTTACTTCATGTATTTTCTTTGGCATGATTTCTTTCTTTGACCCATTATATAAGGGAAACTGCATGGAATTCATATATATAGACACACACACACACACATACAGCCGATCTATTCTGCTAATATTAGCAGAATAACTATTCTGATAACACTTCCGAACTACACGCTCAACGCAAGTGCACGTCATTGTTTGAACCAAGTGTGCTGCGGTAGTCAGGCGAGTGAACTTCTCGTCGCAAAAAACTGCACGATGTCTTTTTGGTACTATTTTGGCTCCTGATTTTAAACTGTTTGTCGGAACGAGGCGTGCAATATACCGATCAAAAGCTATGGCTCAGGCACTACTTCGCCATGTTGAACACTTTTCGAGATTTCTTACAGTTTAAGAGCAGTTTTGAAAATGGTGCGGCCCATGACGAGAGGCAGCGAGCGTTTTTTCAAAACCGCTCGTCGGAATGAAGCAAATGATACACCGTTGGAAAGATATCGTCAAGCCACATCCTTTCCATATATATTATATTCTCTAATTCGTCATGGTTTAAGAGCAGTTTCAAATTTACTAAATCGCGGAATTCGGATTTTCAAAAAAAGTCAAATTTTCGGTACTGTTTTCGCTCCAGTTTTTTAACCGTTTGTTGAAACGAGACGTGTAATATACCATTGAAAAGCTAGGGACACGGCATAACTTTCATATGTTGAAATAGTTTTTAGATTCCTTACGGTTTTAAGATAATTTTGAAAATCGTGCAACGAACGATGAGTGGCAGCGGCCTTTTTTTTGTAAAAAAATTCAAATCGCTCGTCGGAATTACCCATACGATACGCCATTGGAAAGATATCATCGAGACACAACTTTTTCATGTAGAACACTCTCTCTAATTCCTTACGGTTTAGGAGTAATTTTGAAAATACCAAAACACGGATATTCTGTTTTTCACGACACCTAAATCGTCGTGTGTACTACATCAGACAGAAGAACACACTGTTTTGGACTGAAAACCCCACTGCATCAGATAGTCAAGTGAACTTCACGATTTCTTTTGTCGGGCGTAAATTTTCTCAGGCGAGTTTTTCCACACGTAAGCCGGGCAGGTGGACCACATGGACTGAGTGAGTGAACTACATGTAATAAGAAGAGAGCTTATTTAAGAGATTACTTTTTCATGTTTACAAGTGGAACAGGTGAACCACTTAGAAGTTTTATAGCAAACTGCATGGGACAACAAAGTGAGCTCCAAAGCCACATCTATCTGTTTTATAGCAAACTGCATGAGACAACAAGGCTCCTCGTTGAATGTAGTGAACCACAAGACACCTCGAAGTGGGCTGCATAAACACAATTTTCTCTAAAAAATGAACCATTTAATGCTTGTTGAAACAAACTTCTCAACAAATATTTTCTACACACAATACACCTCAACCGGATACATTTGATAGACACACAAAAAAACACAAACAACAGTCTAAACTGCATGCCCGCTTGCTCCGCGCTGCACGCCGCACACACCGCACGACACCACAACAATTGACGGTTGTGCAACGCCAAGGCGTCCAAGCTACTATGGAGAAGTGAACCTCATACTGGCGCCAGCCGAACTACATAGAGGGATTTAACAAACTTCATTAGAAACTGAATTCACCCAAATTAACAATCATAATCTGAAAAAATAAACACAAAACTATTTGCTCGCGAGATCTGACTGAATAGCACATGCAAAATCCAGTAAAAATGTGGGAAGACACTGTTCTGAACCGCACCAAACGACAAGGTGCATGTAATGCCCAGGATGGGACTATACCTCGTACGTGTCGAGGCACAACTTAAAGGTATAAGCCCATTCTGGAATGATCGCAAGTTCGGTATCTTTGCACATCTCATGAAAAAAATAGGGATGAAAGGGAAAAAGATAGTTAGCTTACACTCGCCACGTCACACAATTCATTACATAGCAAAACATCATTCAAATAACATCACAACCCGTCTACGGGTGAAGATCCAAATGAAAGATACCAAACATACATAAAGCCACAGGTCTGAATCGCCCCTAGTAGAAACCACTACTGATCGTCGGGATAGTGCACATAAAAACGGCTACGTTCCTCGTCGTACTCCCAGTATAGCTCGGAGCCGTCACCTGAATAGCTCACCATAGTACCTGCATCTGGTGTGGAGTAGAATCTGTGAGCCACAGAGGACTCAGCAATCCCGTTCCTGGGTAACACGACTATCTAAGCCTTGGGTGTGGAACAAGGCTGAAGAAAGAATAAGAGGTTGCAGCAGCACTAGCACTAACTTACGTAAAAGAGAGCGAGAAGAGAAGTGCCTCGGACGATAAGATAATCACGAAGTGATCCTAACTAAGCATGTCAAACATAACCCCACCGTGTTTACTTCCCGAACCCCTTTCGGAAAATGACCGTCACGGTACTCACGCTGGTAGTGTGTTCTGAACATTGGTGTCACGTTTTCTACAACCGGATATTAACAAATTCCCATCTGCCACATAACCGCGGGCACGGCTTTCGAAAGTTCAAAACCCTGCAGGGGTGTTCCAACTTGGCCCATGACAAGCCCACGATCCGCGGAGTCGCAACTCCAAGGTGGGAAGGCCCGAGTATCCTCGGAATCCCGTGCTCAAGATACTCCGACTAAGGTAAGACTAATCCAGCAAATCCTCCCGGCGAGCCGACACCCTGACAGTAGCCGCACGTATCTAGTCTCAGGCCACGACCGGATGAGTCATCCTACAGGTGAATACGAAATACCTCGGGTTTCCCCAAGGCGGCCCCGCAGTCTGCTCGGTTCGGACAAACACTCATGTGGAGCACTGGCCCGGGGGTTGTTGATTAAATAAAAAGGGATAGCTAGTCCCTATGCAAGTTTTTAGTTATTAGGCAAATGGAGTACCAATGTCGGGACTTGCTGGAAAAGCCTTAGCGCTAAGCTGTTTATCGAGGGGGTCCCATAACCCCAACCGTGTGAGGAACGCAAAATCAAGGAACATAACACCGGTTTATACGGTTCCTAGGGCGGCATGAGTGGAACAAACCACCAAGCAAAAGGCTTAGCCTTCCACCCATTACCAATATATAGATGATTTCATTAAAGAATTTATATAGTGTGATATCCCAACAAGCTTCAACATGAAGCAAGAATCTTCAAATCTTCTCCTGCAACTAGCAATGCTATAAGAGGGACTGAGCGAAGCTTACTTAGCCAATCAAAGGTTTGCATAGGTTGGGTGGTTAGACAGATTCATGGTTACAATAGGAGGCTGACAGGAAAACATGGGCATCGAGGCAATAAGTTAAAGAGCGAGACTTCTAGCAATAGGCAAAGATAGTAATGTTATCTGGGTCAGGTCATCTTGCCTGTAGAGTCGTCGATGGGATCGTAAGAGGGCTCCTCGTTCTCAACCTCGGTAGTAACCTCGTTCTCGTACTCATTCTCGGCTTCCGGCTCAACTCAACACAAAACACACGAGGCACGAAATCAACAAGATGCAATGCGCAAACCACATGATGCATGACTGATGCACTAAGGATGCACAGCAAGACAACATAGGAAACACAGAGATACAACACAAGGAACATGACAATATGCATCAAGAAAGAAACTTCAAAACATGTTAACAAGAGGATATTAGGAATCTACATGCAAAACCACACAAGTTTCATATAGGACTTGCTCAAAACGGAGCAACGGGCTAAAAGATACACCCGAAACAAGAAACAAGCAAAGCTGAAAATAACAGCCACATAGCAACTTAGGAGCAAGGAATATATATTCTACAGCATTCAAACATCATGACAAAAAGCATGGACATGAAGTAGACATATCCTACAGCAAACAATTCCATTGGAGCATCTCCATATGAGGCATGGATCAATAGCAACAAGCTAAAACATTTTGAACATGACAACAAAAACCTGATAGCAGTATTTTATAGCAACTTGGGAGCAAGAGTTAAATATGCTACAGCCACCCAAAAGAGCATGTGAGGGCATGAATGGATAGGCAACAACATATACAACAAGGAATCATCAATAGTCACCCCAAAACTATCATGGATTTGCCTAGAACAACAAGCAAACATGGCATGTGGATATTACAGATTTCAGACTTAGTGAAATTTCACTAAGTGTTGAAACAGCAGTGTTATCATGGCATGTTCGTGAGCAAGTTTATGTCACCTCAAAGCATAACATGGCAAGTGGTTTGCACCACAGCAAAGTACACATGATGGGGAGTCCAAAACATATAAGCATGCAACACGGGGACAACCACATCAATAGCAACGAGCTCCTCAACTAGGCATCTCGTAACAAGTTTAACAACCTAACAGCCACATACACTTTTGCAAAGGAGATAAACATGGCAATATGAATTCTATCATGCATGCTAAAGCAACCAACATGTAGCGCATCTCATGATGAACATGTGGACATATCATTTGCTTCATTTGGATAAACATGCATCAAGTTATCACATATCAAACATGGCATGAAAACAACTAATAGCAGCAGTTTATAACAAGTAGCACTCTTCTCATGAAGATTAAGACATCTAGATGGACTCAAACATGCATGACACAATGGAACAAAACATAGTACAAGTCACCACGATCATTTTGACATATTATATGCAAAAATCGGACAAGCACAATAAACGATATCCTTATCACAAATATGCATCAGACACTGAAAAATCTAAGGACTTAGAGAAAAACACGAAGTCAACCTCCTGTAGCAGTCAACGGGCGCGGATCTGGGTCGCGGGTCGGATCTGGAACGGGTTGCGGGCACTGCGGGTCGCAGAGTCAACGGGTCCACCCGGGTCGGCCCGTTAGGTCTTCCTAGGCCGATCGGATCGAGCGAGATCCCGATCGAGGGGCTGGCGGCTACTCGGCTCCTTGCTTCGATCGGCCGGCGGCGGGAGGACGGGAAGGCGGCGGGGCGGCCTGAGGCCGGCGGAGGGCGGCCCGACGGCGAGGGTGGCTGGCCGGCGGCGAGATGGAGGAGGCCGGGCGCGGCGGCGGCTGGAGGGGCGCCGGAGCGGTGAGAGGACGAAGGCGGGGCGCGGGATCTGGCGGGCTGGCTCAGATCCGCGGCGGCGGCGGGCCGGCGCTGGGCCCCATGGGCCCACGCGGTGGAAGCACGGGTGCGGCGAGGTGGAAGCACGGCGCGACGGTGGAGGAAGCGCGACTCGGCGGCGGTGGAAGCACGGGTGCGGCGAGGTGGAAACACTGCGCGGCAGAGGTGGAAACACTAGGGTTTTTGGACGCAAAAATTGGAGGGGGTGGACGTTTATATAGGCACAAGGAGCTAGGGTAGTCCAAATGAGGAGAGGTTTTCGGCCACGAGATCACAATTGAATGGCCTAGATGATGGGAAGGGTTTGAGCTGGGTTGGTGGGCTGTTGGTGGGGGGTCTTGGGCCTCAAAGAGGAGGTACTTTTAGCCCACGAGGATAACTATTGGAGTACCAAACGAACTCCAAACGCGACAAAACTTGACAGGCGGGTTACACGTATCAAAACAGCATCGCACGACAAGTCTCACGCCAAACCGGAAACGTTACACGGCCAAACACAAAAGAAGGACTCGGGGATGCCACGGGCACGTGTGAGAGCATCGGAACTCGAAACGGACAACGGGAAGGAACGAGTGGGACCGGATGCAAACGACAACACAAATGCAATGCAATGCACATGACAACATGACATGGATGCATGCACACACGCACACGACAAAACGACGAAAAACCCGAAAAGACGAATAACCCGTAATGGAACTGATGAAGCCAAAGTTATATATTGCCAAAAGGGGAGAGTATTACATCCGGGGCATTACAAACTCTCCTCTACTACGAAAAGATCTCGTCCCGAGATCTAGGACTGGAAGAAGGAAGGGTACTCGGAACGAAGGTGATCTTCTCTTTCCCACGTAGCTTCTCGGTCGGTATGGTGTGACCACTTGACTTTCAAGAACTTGATTGACTTGTTGCGGGTCTTGCGCTCGGTTTCTTCGAGAATAGCAACGGGATGCTCTCGGTAAGACAAGTCTTGTTGAAGATCAATCTCCTCGAACGGAATGGTGCGTTCAGGTGCCTTGAAGCATTTGCGGAGTTGAGACACATGAAACACATCATGAACATTAGCGAAGTTGGAAGGGAGCTCAAGTTGATAGGCTAGATCGCCTCTTTTGCCAAGGATCTTGAAAGGGCCCATGTATCTAGGAGCAAGCTTTCCTTTGATACCGAATCTTTGGGTGCCTTTCATAGGAGAAACACGGAGATAGACATGATCCCCAATGTTGAAGGCCAAATCACGATGCTTGCCGTCATAGTAGCTCTTCTGACGCGACTGAGCGGCCTTGAGATTCTCATGTATGACTTTGCACATTTCTTCGGCTTCTGAGATCAAGTCATTGCCAAGAAGTTGACATTCACCAGTCTCGGACCAGTTGAGAGGGGTACCACACTTTCTGCCATAGAGGATTTCAAACGGAGCTTTGCCGGCACTTGCTTGGAAACTGTTGTTGTAAGAGAACTCGGCAAACGGGAGACAATCTTCCCACTTCATGCCAAAAGATATGACACTAGCTCTGAGCATGTCTTCTAGGATCTGGTTCACTCTTTCGACTTGACCACTACTCTGAGGGTGAAATGTAGTGCTGAAACGGATCTTATGGCCCATGGCAGACTGAAAGGAGTCCCAGAACTTGGATGTGAACAAACTTCCACGGTCTGAGGAGATAACTTGAGGAATGCCATGTAGGGACACAATTCTGGAAGTGTACAACTCTGCCAGCTGAGCTGCATTGATGGATTCTTTGACTGTAAGGAAGTGAGCTACTTTGGTAAGCTTGTCAATCACCACAAAGATAGAATCATTCCCCTTCTTGGACTTGGGAAATCCAGTGACGGAATCCATTTCAATGTGGTCGAATTTCCACTCGGGAATAGGAAGAGGTTGGAGGAGACTGGCTGGACGTTGATGCTATGCCTTCACTATTCTGCAGACATCACATTCATTCACGAATTGGGCAATCTCCCTTTTCATGCGAGTCCACCAGTACGATTGCTTGAGGTCTTGGTACATCTTGGAACTTCCAGGATGAATCGAGAGGAGGGAGTCATGTGCTTCGTTCATTATGAGCTTCCTGAGATCACCCTTGGGAACCACAAGTCTGTCCTCAAAGAACAAGGTATCTCTCTCATCAACGCGATAGCACTTGTATTTTGGAGTACCCTTTGCAATACCATGTTTCACTTTCTGCACCATAGCATCACTGAGTTGGGCCTCACAGATCTGATCTTCCAAGGTAGGAGAAACTTGAAGATTTGCAAGAAAGCCTTGCGGAACAACTTGGAGGTTGAGCTTCCTGAATGCTTCACAAAGCTCAGGTTGGAACATCTTGATAAGGAGACTGTTGCAATATGCCTTTCTGCTCAAAGCATCTGCAATGACATTGTCCTTGCCAGGTGTGTATTCGATGCTTGGATCATACTCTTGGATCATTTCAACCCAACGAGTCTGGCGAAGGTTCAGGTTCGGCTGTGTGAAGATGTACTTCAAGCTCTTGTGATCGGTGAAGATGTCGACTTTTCTGCCCAACAGAAGGTGTCTCCACATGATCAAGGCATGTACCACAGCTGCTAGCTTGAGATCATGTGTGGGGTAGTTCTTCTCACTTGGCTTCAATTTACGAGAAGTGTATGCCACAATTTTCTTGTCCTGCATTAGCACACCACCAAGTCCTTGAAGAGAAGCATCACAGAATACTTCGTAGGGCTTGGACTCATCTGGAGGAGTAAGAACCGGAGTAGAGATGAGCTTTTCTTTGAGAGTTTTGAATGCCACATCACAATCCGGAGACTAGTTGTACTTGACATTCTTCTGCAGCAAGTTGGAGAGAGGCTTGGCAATCTTGGAGAAGTTCTCAACGAACCTTCTGCAATAGCTAGCAAGACCAAGGAAGCTTCGGAGTTGCTTGACATTCTGAGGGGGTTCCCACTTGACAATCACTTCAACTTTCTTGGGGTTGACCGCAACCGTCAGCGGAGATGAGATGGCCCAGATACAAGACCTTATCAAGCTAGAATTCACACTTGGAGAACTTGGCATAGAACTTATGTTCATGGAGTCTGTCGAGAACCAGACGGAGGTGCATTTCGTGATCCTCTTCATTCTTGGTGAATACCAAGATGTCATCCAGATAAAGAAGCACAAATTCGTTGGTGTAGGGGTTGAATATGTAGTGCATCATTCTCGAGAAGGTAGGTGGAGCATTAGCGAGGCCAAAAGACATGACTTTGTATTCATAGGAGCCGTAGCTGGTTCTCAATGCAGTCTTGTGGATATCTTCTTCACGAATGCGAATTTGGTGGTAACCCATCCGGAGATTGAGCTTTGAGAACACTTTAGCTCCTTTGAGCTACTCGAACAATTCATTGATGTTGGGGAGCGGATACTTGTTCTTTATTGTCTTCTTGTTCAATGGCCGGTAATCAACGCAAAGGCGCTCCGTGCCATCCTTCTTCTTGACAAATAAGACACCACAGCCCCAAGGAGAAGTGCTAGGCCTGATTAGACCCATACGTTCTTGCTCATCGAGCTGTTTCTTCAACTCCTTCAACTCTTCAGGGGAGAGCTTGTACGTACGCCGGCATGCTGGCTCAGTACCAGGCTCGAGTTCAATGACGAATTCAACTTGACGATGTGGAGGCATGCCTGGAAGCTCTTCAGGAAAAACATCTTCATATTCATTGACCACCGGAATTTGAGAGATGGCATTAATCTCATCCTTGTCATTGAGAGAGAATAGCCTGATTGTGTTATCTCGAGAGGCGAAGATAATCACGTCTTCGTTAGGATGAGTAATCTTGACTTCCTTATTTGCACAGTCAATGTGAGCATCATGCTGAGAAAGCCAATCCATCCCAAGAATAAGATCAATGTCGGAATTGCCGAGAACAACCGAAGAAGCCAGAAAGCGGTAATCACCCATGCAAATAGATACATTCGGAGCCACCATACTAGAACTCAATCTCTTGCCAGGAGATATAACACCCAAAGATCTTGGTAATGCTTCGGTGTGAACATTATGCTTGGATGCAAATGGATATGACATGAAGGAACATGAAGCACCCGAATCAAACAACACTTTAGCAGGTTTGAGGTTGACTGGAAGATTACCAAGTATCACATCTGAAGAATTTTCTGCTTGAGCTACATTCATCAGATTCACTCTTGCTACCTTCGGATCATGCTTGACAATAGCAGTACTGACAGGTGGAGGAGGCGGAAGGCGCCTTTGAGTACACTTGTTTGCATAGTGACCCTTCTTGCCACCCTTGTTGCAAACCACTTCTGAGAGAGGACGGTAAAAAGGAGCACTTGACTTCGAAGCTTGAAAATGATTCTTTGACTGATTGCTTGGGTTGGGTGGGTGGGAGAAAGCACGGCCACCAGAATTCTTGTTGTTGGGAGCTCGGATCACTGGAGGAGGTGGAGGCCAAAATTTTTGTTGCTTCGCGACCACTTGAGAAGAAGAGGAGGAGTGAACAGCATCTCTGGTCCTCTTTTTGGAAGCTTCCATCTTGAGCTGGGCTGCCTCTTGCTTAAGTGCCATGTTATAGAATTGATCAAACTCATCAGGCTCGAACAAGGTGAGAGCTAGTTGGAGTTCATCCTTCAGACCACCACGAAATTGATAGATCTTGCTCTTGGCATCTGGGATGTATTGCTTGGCATAGCGGGCAAGGTTCTGGAACTTGACATTATATTGGTAGACAGTCATTGAGCCTTGCTTCAGGTTGCGGAATTGCTCACGCATACCCTCGATGACACTTGTTGGAATGTGGTGAGAACGAAAGTCCTTGCAGAAGTCATCCCAGGAGATTACACATCCCTCTTTGGAATCTTTGTACTACTACCACCAATCAGCGGCGTGGTCCTTGAGTTGGAATGCTGCAAACTTCACATAGTCCTCGGGCCTGACGTTACTGCACTCAAAATGCTTCTTGATATCTGTTATCCAGTCTTCAGCATCTAGAGGGTCCACACAGTAACTGAATGCCTTTGGTTGGTTTGCCAGGAACTGGTTGAGCGTAGCAAACTGAGGTTGGTTGAACAAATTGCCTTGGCCTTGGTTCCCATGAGCACCCTGATTTGCTTGATTTTCTTGAATGTTCTGCATCATTTCATAAGCATCTGGGTGTTCTGGTTCGTAGCTTGCATAATTGCTCTCCAGGCCTAAGACGGAGGAGGAGGGGAAGGAGGACGATCAGGAACCTCTTCACCCACTGGGTTAGCGTTGGGAACCTTTTTAGGAGCCATCCTGAATGAGATGACAACTATTAGCCATTGATTGAAAGAATATATAAGCTGAATCAACGTCTAGAAATTGCAACATAAGTCTTCACAAGAATCATTCGAACAAGATGAACGAATGAAATTCACCGTTTAATAGTAACAACAATCTTCACGAGAAGCCACTTGGGAGAAACAAAGGTAAATAAAAACAACAAGGAGCAGATAGAACAAATACAAGATAGAAGTTTCGTTCGACATATTCGTGCTGAAAGCTTATGGAACATGTTACAAAAGGGTTTTGTAATCCCCGGATCAGCATAGCCAAGGACCCTTTAAGATGCAACTCCCGATCGGAACAACGTTCATAAAACTACTTCACTCAATGTAGAACCCCGAACTCCATATCATGCATTCGTTGGAAGAATGCCTACGAACTACTAGATGAACCCACCTATTAATTTCTGAAAGTTTCCAGTTATGCAATCAGGTGTTGGGGATACAGGGGAAGCATCGCGCACTCAACTCTAATCCTACATCCAGTTGTATCCATCCTTCAACACATAACCAGTTATTTCCGGAAACCGTCTACCTCGGACCTTCGAAACGCATCTACTATACAAGCTATGGCAATACTCCCGAACTACCTCCCCAGTACTGGGTGATGTCGGGGTTATCTTGCCACTAACCGCATAGGAGAGTTTTCGATGTGGGCCGTCTTAAGTATTCCAGAACTGATGCGATATATTTGTGACGACAACACCTCGGAGCTCAACTCCCCGAGACACTGCCACAACCCCTAAATGACAGGAGGCATCGAGAACAATGTTCTCGTCACAAAGACATCAGAACAATCCAAACAATACTCACGAGATTCCTGAAAAAAAAATTGGTGAAAATTTGAGAGTAGAAGAGGCAAGAGTGATCGTCAGGAGTCCTCACCAGAGTGAAAAGAGATGAGGAGCAAAAGAAATCCTACTCTCCGATATATATAGGACTCAAAACATTTTAAGTGTGTGCCTAGACTCAACCGTCAACGATTCGATCAATCAGTGGGGGCTTCTAGCTCGGAGAAGGCTCTGAATACCAACTTGCAATACCCAAGATGGGACTATACCTCCTGCGTGTCGAGGCACGACTTAAAGGTATAAGCCCATTCTGGAATGATCTCAAGTTCGGTATCTTTGCACGACTCGTGTAAAAATAGGGATGAAATTGCAAAAGGATAGTTGGCTTACACTCGCCACGTCACACAATTCATTACATAAGCAAATCATCATCCAAATAACATCACAACCCGACTACGGGTGAAAATCCAAATGAAAGATACCAAAATACATAAAGCCACAGGTCCGAATCGCCCCTAGTAGAAGCCACTACTGATCATCGGGATAGCGCTCATAGTATCGGTTTCTTCTTCATCGTACTCCCAGTACAGCTCTGTGCCGTCACCTGAGTAGTTCACCATAGTACCTGCATCTGGTGTTGTGTAGAATCTGTGAGCCACGGAGGACTCAGCAATCCCGTTCCCGGGTAGCAGAACTATCTAAGCCTTGGGTGTGGAACAAGGCTGAAGAAAGAATAAAAGGTTGCAGCAGCACTAGCACTAGCTTACGTGTTTAGAGCGAGAAGAGAAGTGCCACGAGCGACAAAGTGATCACGAAGTGATCCTATCTAAGCACGTCAATCATAACCCCACCGTGTTCACTTCCCGAACCCCTTTCGGAAAATGACCGTCACGGTTACTCACACTGGTAGTGTGTTCTGAACATGGTGTCAAGTTTTCTACAACCGGATATTAACAAATTCCCATCTGCCACATAACCGCGGGCACGGCTTTCGAAAGTTCAAAACCCTGTAGGGGTGTTCCAACTTGGCCCATTACAAGCCCACGATCCGCGGAGTCGCAACCTCAAGGTGGGAAGGCCCGAGTATTCTCGGAATCCCGTGCTCAAGATATACCGACATAGGTAAAACTAATCTAGCAAGACCTCCCGGCGTGTCGACACCCTGACAGTAGCCGCGCGTATCTAGTCTCAGGCCACGACCGGATGGGACAAGCTACGGGTGGATACCAAATACCTCGGTTTTCCCCAAGGCGGCCCCGCAGGTTGCCCAGTTCGGACCAACACTCATGTGGAGCACTGGCCCAGGGGTTGTTAATTAAGATCACGGGATAGCTAGTCCCTATGCAAGTTTTTAGTTATTAGGCAAATGGAGTACCAATGTTGGGCCTTGCTGGAAAAGGTTTAGCGCTAAGCGGGTTATCGAGGGGGTCCCATAACCCCAAACGTGTGAGGAACGCAAAATCCAGGAACATAACACCGGTTTATACGGTTCCTAGGGCGGCATGAGTGGAACAAATCACCAAGCAAGAGGCTTAGCCTTCCACCCATTACCAATATATAGATGATTTAGTTAAGAGTTTATATAGTGTGGTATCCCAACAAGATTCAACATGAAGCAAGAATCTTCAAATCTTCTCCTGCAACTAGCAATGCTATAAGAGGGGTTGAGCGAGGCCTACGTTGCCAATCAAAGGTTTGCATAGGTTGCGTGGTTAGACAGATTCATGGTTACAATAGGAGGCTAACAAACAAACATGGGCATCGAGGCAATAAGCTAAAGAGCGAGACTTCTAGCAATAGGCAAAGATACTAATGATATCTGGGCCAGGTCATCTTGCATGTCGAGTCGTCGATGGTATCGTAAGACGGCTCCTCGTTCTCAACCTCGGTAGTAACCTCATTCTCGTACTCGGTCTCGGCTTCCGGCTCTACTCAACACAAGAACACACGAGGCACAAAATCAAAAAAGGTGCAATGCACAATCTACAAGATGCACCTATGATGCACTTAGGATGCACCGCGGATGCACTTAGGATGCATTACATGACAACACAGGAAGCACACCAGAACAATCACAAGAACAAAACAATATGCTCAAGCAAGTAGGATGCAAGACAGATCTATATAGGATGCAAAACATTACAAAGTAGGAAGCATAGAGAAACAACATAAGAACAACAAGTTTAAATGAGGCCGGAAACTACTTAAGACAAAACCGGTAAGTCCTCATATGCATAGTTTGAAATTAGTCCAGATCTGAACAAACCTTAATTTAAAGTTGTTAAACAGCAAGTTAACATGCACCATGATAATCTACACGAAATTCTAGTTAAGTTTCATCTAAAGTTTGTTTAAAACGGAGCTACGGTCTAAAAGATATGAACAAAACAAGATAAACATGGCAACGGTGCAAGATGCAACCAAACATCAAGCAAACATACTCCAAACATGTTAACAAGATTATATTATGAATCTACATGCAAAATCTCACAAGTTTCATGTAGGGCACGCTCAAAACGGAGCAACGGACTAAAAGATACACCTGCAACAAGAAACAAAGCAAAGCTGAAATTAACGGCCACATAGCAACTTTGGAGCAAGAAATATATACTCTACAACACTCAAACATGGTGACAAGAAGCATGGACATGAAGTAGACATCTCCTACAGCAAACAACTCCATTGGAGCAACTCCATAGGAGGCATGGATCAATAGCAACAAGCTACAACATTTTGATCATGACAATAAAAACCTGACAGTAATATTTTATAGCAACTAGGGAGCAAGAAATAATTAAGCTACATCAACCAAAAGAGCATGTGAGGGCATGGATGGATAGAAAACAACATATACAACAAGGAATGATCAATGGCCACCCCAAAACTAACATGGATTTGCCTAGAGCATCAAGCAAACATAGCAACATGATATGACAGATTCCAGACTTAGTGAAATTTCACTAAGTGTTAAAACAGTAACATTATTATGGCATGTTTGCGAGCATGTTTAAGTCACCTCAAGGCATATCATGACAAATGGTTTGCACCACCGCAAAGATCACATGATGGAGAATCTAAAACATATGAGCATGTGACAAGGGGACACACACAACAATAGCAACGAGCTCCTCAACTAGGCATCTCATAACAAGTTACAAAACCTAACAGCCACGTGCACTTTTGCAACAGGGATAAACATGGCAAAATGAACTCTAACATGCATGCTACAGCAATCAACATGTAGAGCATCTCATGATGAACATTTTGACATATCATTTGCTTCATTTGGATAAACATGCACCAAGTTATCACATCTCAAACATGGCATGAAAATAACTAGTAGCAGCAGTTTATATCAAGTAGCACTCTTGTCATGATGATTAAGACATCTAGATGGACTCAAACAAGCATGATACAATGGAACAAAACGTAGTACACATCACCACGGTCATTTTGACATATCATATGCACAAAACGGACAAGCACAATAAAAGTTATTGCCATCACAAGAAGCCATCAGACAACTAAAAATAACTAAAAAGCCTTAGAGAAAAACGGGGTCAACCTCATATTGGATCGGGCGAAGCGGGTTTGCGGGTCGGACCCGTTAGGGTTTCGGCCCGCACGGCGGCGGCTGGATCCAATCGGGATCGGGCGCTCGCGGGGCGGCTCTCGGCCCTCCGGCGAGGCGGCCGGGCGGAGAGGTGGCGGGGCCGGCCGGCGAGCTCGGCCGGAGGTGGCCGGCGGCGGCTAGGGGCCGGACCGGAGTCACGGCGGCTGGAGCTCTTGAAGCTCGGGGCGGCGGACTCTTGAGGCTCGGCGGCGCGGGGGCTGAGGCCCGGCGGCGGCGGGCGGTGCTCCGGCCGTCTGCGGGTGGCGGCGCGACGACCGGCGCAGTCGTGGCGGCGGGGCGGCGACCGGAGGCGGCGGGGACGCGGAGCTGCGGCGCGGGGGCGGTCAGGGGCGGAGGGGCCCGGCGCGGCCCGGAACTAAGTGCATTGAATATGATGAGAAGTTGGATGCTTGATAATTGTTTTGAGATATGAGGATAGTGATATTAGAGTCATGCTAGTAGAGTTATTATGAAATTGAGAAATACTTGTGTTAAGGTTAGTGATTGCCGTAGCATGCATGTATGGTGAACCGCTATGTGACGAAGTTAGAGCATGAGGTATTTGTAGAGTGTCATCCTTTGTGTGGAGGTCGGGGGCGCGCGATGGTTAGCTCCTACCAACCTCCCCCCTAGGAGCATGCGTTGATTGCTTTGTTTTGATGACTCGTAAATTTTTGCAATAAGTATATGAGTTCTTATGACTAATGTTGAGTCCATGGATTATACACACTCTCACCCTTCCACCATTGCTAGCCTCTCTTGTACCGCGCAACTTTCACCGGTACCATACACCCACTATATATCCTTCCTCAAAATAGCCACCATATATTGATACGTCTCCAACGTATCTATAATTTTTTATTGTTCCATGCTATTATTTGTGAAGTCTTGGATGTTTAATGGGCTTTATCATTCACTTTTATATCATTTTCGGGACTAACCTACTAACCCAAAGGCCCAGTCCAGATTGTTGTTTTTTGCCTATTTCAGGGTCTTGCAGAAAAGGAATATCAAACGGAGTCCAAACGGAATGAAACCTTCGCGGGAGATATTTTTGGAGGAAATCACGCTCGGGAAATGTCAGGACCAAGTCAGGGGGCAAAGGGCCAGCCCTCGAGGGTGGGTGGCGCGCCCCCCTTCCCAGGGCGCGCCCCCCTGCCTTGAGGCTTGCCCACACAGGCCCCCGGAGCCGTCCTTCTTCCTATATATACCTACGTACACCAGAAACTCCATACGCAGAGAGAAAACCCTAATTCCACCGCCGTAGCTTCTGTTCTCGTTGAGATCCCATCTTGGAGCCTGTTCCGGGAGGGGGATCCATCACAAGGCCTTCATCATCATCATCATCGCCCTCACCATGAGATGTGAGTACTTTACCACAGACCTCCGGGTCCATAGCTAGTATCTAGATGGCTTCTTCTCTCTCTCTGGATCTCAATACAAAGTTCTCCTCGGTCTTCGAGGAGATCTATTCGATGTAATCTCTTTTTGCGGTGTGTTTGTCGAGATCCGATGAATTGTGAGTTTATGATCAAGGTTATCTATAAAAGATATTTGGTTCTTCTCTGAACTTTTTATGTGTGCTCATAATATCCTTGCAAGTCTCCTCGAATAATTGGTTTGGTTTGGCCTACTAGATCTATAGTTCTTTCAATGGGAGAAGTGCTTGGCTTTGGGTTCAATCTTGTGGTGTCCTTTCCCAGTGACAGTAGGGGCAGCAAGGCACGTATTGTATTGTTGCCATCGAGGATAAAAAGATGGGGTTTTCATCATATTGCTTGAGTTTATCCCTCTACATCATGTCATCTTTCTTAAGGCGTTAATCTATTTGTATGAACTCAATACACTAGATGCATGCTGGATAGCGGTCGATGTGTGGAGTAATAGTAGTAGATGCACGCAGGAGTCGGTCTACTTGTCTTGGACGTGATGCCTATATCCAATGATCATGCCTAGATAGTCTCATAATTATTCGCTTTTCTATCAATTGCTCGACAGTAATTTGTTTACCCGCCGTAGAATACCGATATCATGAGAGAAGCCACTAGAGAAAACTATGGCCCCCGGGTCTATTCTCAACATATCAATCTACATCTACTTTACTTTTCTTGCTTTTATTTGCTGTTTTATTAAACTAAAAATACAAAAATATAATTATCATCTCTATCAAATCTCACTCTCGTAAGTGACCGTAAAGGGATTGACAACCCCTTATCGCGTTGGCTACGAAGTTCTTATTTGTTTGTGCAGGTGCGAGGGACTCGTGCGTGGTCTCCTACTGGATTGATACCTTGGTTCTCAAAAACTGAGGGAAATACTTACGCTACTGTGTTGCATCTCCCTTTCCTCTTCGAGGGAATACAACGCAAGCTCAAGAGGTAGCAAGAAGAATTTCTGGCGCCGTTGCTGGGGAGACTTACGCAAAAGTCATATACCAAGTACCTATCGCAAACCCTTATCCTTCGCATTACATTTATTTGCCTCTCGTTTTCCTCTCCCCCACTTCACCTTTGCCATTTTATTCGCCCTTCTTCCGCCACGTGTTTATCGTTCGCTTGCTTGTTGTCTGCCTGTGTGTTGCTTGCTTGCTTGTCACTATGGTTCTCCCTTCTAGTGTTGACCCTCGCCTCAAGAGGCTGGAGGAGATTGAAAACAATGTTAGACATTTTCTGACTATACAATTTGAGCATAATGACTTCTTCAGAAGTGAGCTTAAAGAACAGAAAAAGTTTATGGAGTATATGAATAAAGACCTTGATGATAGGAATTTTATGGCTTGAAATCTCAGTTTGCTCATCTTGAAAACTTAATTGCCCAAATTTCGAATAAACAGTCCACCTTGATTAATAAGATGGCTGCTAAACCGGAAGAGCATGAAAATAAAGATGAAGATGTGAAAGTTATTGATGTGTCTCCTATTAGATCCTTGTATTCTAGTATTAATCTTGATGAGAATAGGATTGGAGATGATCTTGCTTTAAGGTGTCCCAATAATTCGGAGTTTTTATATCTTGATGCTAAAATTGCTAAAAGTGGGGAAGAGATTAAAACTTTGCATAGTGATGAACCCACTACTTTGGATTTCAAGAGATTAAATTATGATAATTTCTCTTTGATTGATTGTATTTCCTTGTTGCAATCCGTGCTAAATTCTCCGCATGCTTATAGTCAAAATAAAGCTTTCACTAAACATATAGTTGATGCTTTGATGCAATCATATGAAGAAAAACTTGAATTGAAAGTTTCTATACCTAGAAAGCTCTACGATGAATGGGAACCTACTATAAAAATAAAAATAAAAGATCATGAATGCTATGCTCTGTGTGATTTGGGTGCAAGTGTCTCCATTATCCCAAAAACTTTGTGTGATTTGCTAGGGTTCCATGAGCTTGATGATTGTTCTTTAAATTTGCAATGGGAAGAATTAATGATGTTCTTATTGTTTCCAATAGGAATTATGTGCCCGTAGATTTCATTGTTCTTGATATAGATTGCAATCCTTCATGTCCTATTATTCTTGGTCGACCATTCCTTAGAACGATTGGTGCAATTATTGATATGAAGGAAGGAAATATTAGATTCCAATTTCTGTCAAGGAAAGGCATGGAAAACTTACCTAGAAATAAAATCAAATTACCATATGAATCTATCATGAGAGCCACTTATTGATTGCCTTCCAAGGATGGCAATACCTAGATCTATCTTGTATCGTGCCTAGCTAGGGGCGTAAAACGATAGCGCTTGTTGGGAAGCAACCCAATTTTATGTTTTTTGTTTTTGTTGCTGTTAGGGAATAAATATTGCATCTAGCCTCTCTTTAGATATGGTTTCATGTTTTGTTTAGTGTTTGTGCCAAGTTGAACCTTTGGTAAGACTTGTGTGAAGTTTATTTGATCTTGCTGTGAAAAACAGAATCGTTAGCGCTAACTAAAGTAGACTTCAGATTTTTACTGCAGCGTTCTTTTTAGTTGAATCCTTTTCCTGATGATTGGTAGACAAATTGCGCAAATTTACCAATTTAGTTTGAATTTTTTGGAGTTCCAGAAGTAGGCGAACCCTGCAGATTACTACACACTATTCTGTTTTTGACAGATTCTGTTTTTCGTGTGTTCTTTGCTTATTCCGATGCATCTATGAGTAATATTGGAGGATATGAACCATAGAGAACTTGGAGTACAGTCACCAATATAAACAAAGAATGTATTCCTTGCTGTACCTTTGAGTAGTGGTTTGCTTTCTCTTACTAACGGAGCTCACGAGAATTTTTGTCTAAGTTTTGTGTTGTGAAGTTTTCAAGTTTTGAGTATTGCTTTGATGGACTATGGAACATGGAGTAGCAAAGGCCTAAGCTTGGGGATGCCCATGGCACCCCAAGTAAAATCAAGATAATAAAAAGCCTAAGCTTGGGGATGCCCCGGGAAGGCATCCCCTCTTTTGTCTTCATCCATCGGTAACTATACTTGGAGCTATATTTTTATTCGCAACATGCTATGTGTTTTGCTTGGAGCATCTTGTATAATTTGAGTCCTTGATTGTTAGTTTGCTACAATCATCCTTGCTGGACACACCTATTTGAGGGAGCTAAATATGGCCTAGAAATTATTAGAACACTCTATGTGCTTCACTTATATCTTTTGAGTTGAAAAGTTTTCGCTCTAGTGCTTCACTTATATCTTTTAGAGCACGGTGGTGGTAATATTTTGTAGAAATTGTTGAACTCTCATGCTTCACTTATATCTATTTGAGAGTCCATTAAAACAGCAAGGTAATGTGTTTAGGCTAAAGAAACTAGTCTTCATATGATAAACATCCAATGTCAATGTAGTAAAATTTTCACACGAAGTGCATTGAATAGAATGAGATGTTGGATGCTTGATAATTGTTTTGAGACATGAGGATAGTGATATTAGAGTCATGCTAGTGGAGTTATTATGAAATTGAGAAATACTTGGGTTAAGGTTTGTGATTCCCGTATCATGCTCGTATGGTGAACCGCTATGTGACGAAGTTAGAGCATGAGGTATTTGTAGAGTGCCAACCTTTGTGTCGAGGTTGGGGGCGCGTGATGGTTAACTCCTACCAACCTCCCCCCTAGGAGCATGCGTTGATTGCTTTGTTTTTTATGACTCATAGATTTTTGCAATAAGTATATGAGTTCCAAGTGGGTATATATATTAGGATCTTTCCAACATAGTGTGCTTGCCAAAGGATAAAATGAAAAAGGAAAGGTGGATCTCACCTTGACACTTATAAGACAAGAATATAAGATAGGCCCTTCACAGAGGGAAGCAGAGGTTGTCATGTGTTTTTATGGTTGGATGCACAAAGTCTTAGCATAGAAGAACTTCGCTTTATATTGCCACTTATGATAAGGACCTTTATTATGCAGTCCGTCGCTTTTATTACTTCCATATCACAAGCTCGTATAAAGCTAATTTCTCCCACACTAATAAATCATGCATATATTAGCGGGTTTGCAACATGAGAACTTACTTGGAAGGATCTTTCTCAATCCATAGGTAGGTATGGTGGACTCTCATGGCAAAACTGGGTTTAAGGATATATGGAAGCACAAGTAGAATCTCTACTTAGTGCGAGGAGTTTTGGCTAGCATGAGAGGGAAAGGCAAGCTCAACATGTTGGAAGATCCATGACAATATACTTTATTTCGGATATAAGAAGACATAACCCATTATGTTGTCTTCCTTGTCCAACATCAACTCTTTAGCATGTCATACTTTAATGAGTGCTCACAATCATAAAAGATGTCCAAGATAGTATATTTGTATGTGAAGCCTCTCTTCTTTTATTACTTCCTATTAATTGCAACGATGACCAAAACTATGTTTGTCACCTCCCAACAACTTTTATTTATCATACTCTTGTATGTGAAGTCATTACTTCCCATAAGATCGATATGATCTCTTTGATTCTCTTTTTGCTTTCTTTCTTTTCTCATGACCCAAGTGAGGAAATCAAGCCCTTGACTCAACACTAATCTTTATTATATAGCTCACGGACTCGATTACAAAGGATAAAGCTCACAAAGCAAAAGCTCAGAACTAGATCATGCTAACTTTATTCTAATAGATCAAGATACTACCAAAAGGATCGAACTAAGTAAAACGGTAAAGATAGGAGTGATGGTGATACGATACCAGGGTCACTCCCCCAAGGTTGGCAGTTGCCAAGGGGAGTGCCCATACGCATGGGATTCTGTCTCCTTCTTCGGGGTTGGTGATGATGACTTCTTCCTCGGCTTACGCTTCAGGGCAGAATTTTGTTCCTTCAGATCATTGATCTCTTGCTCGAGGTTTAATATCTTCTTGCATAATGCCTGCTTGTTTTCCTGCAAGAGGTTAAAAGGGATAAATTCGATCTTAGATTTCTTTACTCTGTCGAGGAGACTTGACTTTTTGAACTTCACATGCATGTCCCCCGGTTGAGTTAGTGGGACTTCGTCTTCATCTGAGATAGTCCAATCCTTCTTCTTTGAATCATGGTCCTCTCATTCCTCCGTAGTGCAACCATAATGCTCCAAATCACCATAGACCTTAGGGTCAGCAAGGGAATCAGCCACATAGCTTTCTCCTTCCGAATCCTGGGACGACATGTTGCTCTTATTTGCGATAGGAACAACTCAAAACGAAAACAGAGGAATTCTGCATGATACAGAGGTCAAAACCTTCAGGAGTATATATAATGAATTTTTCCAGCACGAAAGGAGTAACCCACAAGAAAACGGAGTCCAGGGGATACACGGGGTGCCCTCGAGGCAGGGGGCGCGCCCTGTGAAGGGGGTGCGCCCCCTACCCTCGAGGCCACCTCGTGTCTCCTCCGGACTGTGGTTTATTTTTTGTATTTTTCTAAATATTCCAAAACGGAGAAAAATTGCCTTTAGAACTGTTTTGGAGTCGGTTTACTTACCGTATCACGTACCCCTTCCTTTTCGGAGGCTGAATCATTCTGGAAAGTGTCCCTTATGTATTCCTCCGGGGTTATGGTTTCAATAATATTAGTTTCAACATTTATAGGATTACCTGAGATATAATGTTCGATCCTTTGACCATTCACCACCTTCGGATTTGTGCCTTCGAAGTTGTTGATCTTTATGGCACCGGAACGATAGACCTCCTTGATAACGTAGGGTCCTTCCCACTTGGAGAGAAGTTTTCCTGCAAAAAAATCTTAAATGAGAGTTGAATAGCAAAACATAATCACCTACGTTGAACTCACGCTTTTGTATTCTTTTGTCATGCCATCTTTTAACTTTTTCTTTAAATAACTTGGCGTTCTCGTAGGCCTGGGTTCTCCATTCATCGAGACAGCTAATATCAAATAGCCTCTTTTCACCGGCAAGTTTGAAATCATAATTGAGCTCTTTGATAGCCCAATATGCCTTATGTTCTAGCTCAAGAGGTAAGTGACAAGCTTTTCCATATACCAACTTATATGGAGACATACCCATAGGATTTTTGTATGCAGTTCTATAGGCCCATAATGCATCATCTAGTTTCTTGGACCAATTCTTTCTAGACCTATTAACTGTCTTTTGCAAGATTAATTTCAACTCCCTATTACTTAGTTCTACTTGACCACTAGTCTGTGGGTGATAAGGTGATGCAATTCTATGATTGACATCGTACTTAGCAAGCATCTTACGGAAAGCACCATGAATAAAGTGGGAACCACCATCAGTCATTAGATATCTAGGGACTCCAAACCTTGGAAATATAACTTCTTTAAGCATCTTAATAGAGGTGTTATGATCAGCACTACTAGTTGGAATAGCTTCTACCCACTTAGTAACGTAATCAACAGCAACTAGAATATGTGTGTACCCATTAGAGGCAGGAAAAGGTCCCATATAATAAAAACCCCAAACATCAAATGGTTCAATAACAAGTGAATAATTCACAGGCATTTCTTGACGTCTACTAATATTACCGATTCTTTGACATTCATCACATGATAAGACAAACTTATAGGCATCCTTGAAGAGAGTAGGCCAATAAAAACCGGATTGCAATACCTTGTGTGCAGTTCTGTCTCCCGCATGGTGTCCTCCGTAAGCTTCAGAGTGGCACTTCCGTAAGATCTGTTCCTGTTCATGCTCAGGCACACAACGTCTAATAATACCATCTACTCCTTCTTTATAAAGATGTGGGTCATCCCAAAAGTAATGTCTCAAATCTTAGAAGAACTTTTTCTTTTGCTGGTACGCGAAGCTAGGAGGTATAAACTTAGCAACAATGTAATTAGCATAATCAGCATACTAAGGAGCAGTATGAGAAGTATTTATGACAGCTAGTTGTTCATCGGGAAAGCTATCATCAATAGGTTGTGGGTCATCAAGTATATTCTCTAACCTAGACACGTTATCTGCTACAGGGTTCTCAACTCCCTTTCTATCAATAATATGCAAGTCAAATTCTTGCAGCAACAGGACCCATCTAATAAGTCTAGGTATAGCATCTTTCGTTTCCATAAGGTATTTGATAGCAGCATGATCAGTATGAATAGTTACTTTAGAATCAACGATATAGGGTACAAACTTATCACAAGCAAACACAACTGCTAAAAATTCTTTCTCAATGGTAGCATAATTCCTTTGGGCACTATCTAGAGTTTTACTAGCATACTGGATAACATTCAATTTCTTATCAACTCTTTGCCCTAGAACAGCTCCTACAGCATAATCACTAGCATCGCACATAATCTCAAAGGGTAAATTCCAGTCAGGAGGCTGGACAATAGGTGCAGAGATTAACACTACTAGGAAAAGGCCTATTAATGGCGCACCTAGTTTGGCCATTAATGGCGCATTGGTGGTGCGCCATTACTAGCACGCCATTAGTATACTTTACTAATGGCGCACCACTGGTGCGCCATTAGTATCTGGTAAACTAATGGCGCACCACTGATGCGCCATCAGTACGCACAGTGGTGCGCCATTAGTATGCCTCCCAGGGGCCAGGTGCTTTGGCATACTAATGGCGCACTCTGCAGTGATGCGCCATTAGTATGATTTTTTTTCTGTTTTTTGCACAGGTTATGCATATATATAAATATAATTTCTCGTGGAGCCAACATATATGATACGCACATCGAAACTATTAGAATCTACTCCCTCCGTTCCGATTTACTCGTCGTGGTTTTAGTTCAAATTTTGAACTAAAACCACGACGAGTAAATCGGAACGGAGGGAGTATATAATAGCTCATAGAACAACTTAGCATCATGCATCATCGATCATAATAATAATAAAAACTCAACATAGGTATTAAATAATAAGTCTTACACATCATTATCGACCATACAACTTCTACTACGTAGCAATTTTCTAAGATAAAATGGCATAAAACAAGATGGCGTTTGTCTCTAAATCAATTAGATTTAAAGGGCCATTATGAAGAACGCAGATTATCTTGTCTCCATTTATTGCCCTTCTCACTTTATTGCTTCCAAGTACCTCCTTACGAGTTTTCATTATTTTTCGCCATTCTTTGATTCTCATTCCTTCATTTTCAGAAGAAATCCGATATGGACACATGTGATTTGTAGGTTCACCTGGCAGAATGTTTAAAACGTGTAGTTGACCAGATTGAAACATGACAGGAGGCACACAGTCACTAGGGAGAATCTGTTGCAAAACATATAGTAAGACTTCGTAGTTAGCATTGTAGTTCAGTTCGAGAAGAACTAATGCAAAACATGCACGAATGTCGTAATAGTACAAAAATCTTACCATGGTATCTCCATTGATATTAACGTAGTTCAATACGTGCACTAGTGGGACGTATTGACTATATTGTGGATCAATATTGCGATGTTGAATGTAATCCAGAAGAAAGGAATAAAAGAAGATGATCTGCTCTTTGTCCTTATAAGTACATTCTGAGCCAGGGGTGTAGTAGGTACTGTCTAGCATCATCCTCACATTATTTGAATAATCAAAATAACCTATCAATGGAAATAAGTTGTCAACTATTTTGAAATAAACAATATAAATTACTAAATAACTATGTTTGATAAACTCACTTCTCGGTAGAATTGGAATCATATCGTCAACAAGGACCCAAATGTCCAAATCATCTTCGGCGATGGAATCCGGATTACCAAGATCCATGGTGAGAAGCATACCCTCATAAAAACCATATATCATGCAAAATGATTCCCAATTCTTGCAACCAAAAGTGGTTACGTTATCTGAATTGTACAAATCCACTTCTAAATCAACATTATGCATGGTCCTTAGTTGAATTTGCTTTGTCTCCGAAGTTTCATGATCTTCAAATCCCATCCTCTCCAAGACATAGCGTCTTGCATGACACGGGATAAACTAGTTGCATGTAAAAGAAGAAAATTAATTACTTACACGATGAAGTAGCTAGAAATCGTGCTTAATTAATTACGAAACAAGACTTGTCGTTGCGTACCGTTTCGACATCGAAGGTCTCGTCGAGCTTAATAGTGAAGTAACGACCGTCTACCAGGTGAGGCCTGTCGCACAGACCCCGGTCGTCACCGCACCAGGAGCACTCCGGGATCCTATCGTCGTCGGAAGACGACATTTCCTATGTTTCAAAGAGATTAAACTTTATAAACTAAAAATATGTACCTAGACAAGCTAGCTGTGGCATCATCCTATGCTCATTAGGACTAACATTGTCAACACTTTTGCACTAGTTCTGCTACATACCATCCTCATAATCTGATTACTATCCTCTCTATAAGCTCATTAAAAGTTGGTTATTGTCAAGGAACAAGATCATGGTCTCATCATTTAGGGTTTTCGACACCGAGGCATCCTAAAAGCTAAGCTTTTATAATTGAGGGTTTTTCGACGCCCAGGCACCCTAAAAGCCTAAGCTTTCATCATTTCGTTCTTTATCGACATCCAGGGACCCTAAAAGCCAAGGTTTCATAATTTATGGTTTGTCGACCCCGAAGCATCCTAAAAGCTAAGCTAGGAAGGAGAATTGTAAGTTGGGCCTAATCACTTGGCTCTAATCACTTGATCCTACCTAATTAACCACTAAGATACCCCGGCCCATGCATTAGTCACAAGTACCCTATATGTCCTATTTTTAGCAAAGTCATGCTAAAATTCACGGAAAATTTCAGTATGACCTTTGCTGAAAATAGGACATATGGAGTACCCGAATTTGCCGGAACGGAAGTTAATCAACATTCCAGCAAACTCAAGGGCCTCTCGGGGTACCTGCAAAATCATTATCCCCGCCTAATGAAGTCGCCAATGGGTCATTTCAGAAGATCACAAGTAGCATCATCACAAGTACAACATCATGACAAGTACAGTAGCAACAGCAGTGAATTCATAACAGCAGCATGGACAGTTAAGAAAAAGTTGCAGAAGCTTGTAAAACAATAGTTTGAAGTTCAAATATTTAAAACAGCAGTGAATTCATAACAGCAGCATGAACAGTTAAAAAATTGATGTTGCTGCCAGTATTAATTAGAAAGCAGCAGCAATATGGCATATTTAAGTAACAGTGGCTATCCTTCTGAACTAATGGGAGTGCATGGGTTTCAAAGAGCTGGCCACCATAGGAGCTTAAATAAATTTCAACTAATAAGGTAAGAGACGCCTCACACCCACACCCGTCAAAATCTATAGACAAACATGCCCAACAAAAAAGAGGTGGGACTTGTCTTTTTTTGTTCTGCTACGCTGTCACAACTATTTACTTTTTGTGCAGTGTTGTATTACTGGGTACATTATTGTAATTTTGAGTAGAACTACCCTAGAACCCTAGAACTCATGTGCTGAACCCTAGATTTAGAATACCCTAAAATCTAGGGCATGGATGCAGAATCATGTGCTGAACCCTAGAACTCAAACT
>LR738715.1:681836778-681858935 GCA_902687465.1 Secale cereale | reverse complement strand
GTCGGGGGCGGCGGCGTCGGGGCCGTCGGGGGCGGCGGCATCGGGGCCGTCGGGGGCGGCGGCGTCGAGGGTGTCGTTGGCGGCGGCGTCGGGGAGAGGGGGGCGTGGGGGCGGGGGCGTCGGGTGAGGTGCGCCGGCTGGGGGTGTCGAAACAGAAATGAATCAACATTCCGGGAAAAAAACATACTAATGGCGCACTTCCGCAAAGTGCGCCATTACTAGTTCAATCTAGTAATGGCGCACTTAGTGAAAGTGCGCCATTAGTAGTTTTGTAAAAAACAGAATAAAAAATATCATAAAAAAAAGACCATTAATGGCACACTTTGCTGCTAGTGCGCCATTACTATTTACAACTAGTAATGGCGCACTATTAATTGATGCGCCATTAGTATGTTTGGACAGGCGCGCTAGTTAAAAAAAAAAATTCTTGATACTAATGGCGCACTCCGGGCAAGGTGTGCCATTAGTACTTCCAACTCTAATGGCGTATCTGTCTCTAGTGCGCCATCACTATATACTAATGGCGCACTAGCTGTATGGTGCGCCATTAGTATCAATTTCATCTATAGCCCTTTTCCTAGTAGTGTAATGCTTTCTTAAGTATTTCAAATGCTTCTAAACAATCATCATCAAAGACAAAAGGAATATCTTTCTGTAAAAGATTAGTCAGAGGCCTGGAGATTTTTGAGAAGTCCTTAATGAACCTCCTATAAAACCCGGCATGACCAAGGAAACTTCGTATACCTTTGATATCCTTAGGGCATGGCATCTTTTCAATAGCATCCACTTTAGCTTTGTCAACTTCAATACCTCTTTCAGAAATTTTATGTCCCAAGACAATGCCTTCATTGACCATAAAATGGCACTTCTCCCAATTCAAGACAAGGTTAGTGTCTTCACATCTCTGCAAAACTCGATCAAGGTTGCTTAAGCAATCATCAAAAGAAGTTCCATAAACGGAGAAATCATCCATGAACACTTCAACAATCTTTTCTAAAAAATCAGAGAATATAGCCATCATGCATCTTTGAAAGGTAGCAGGTGCGTTACATAAAGCAAAAGGCATACGTCTATAAGCAAAGGTACCGAAAGGACAAGTAAAGGTGGTCTTTTCTTGATCCCCCTTTGACACAGGTATTTGAGAGAAACCAGAATAACCATCTAGAAAGCAGAAATGAGTATGTTTGGATAATCTTTCTAGCATTTGATCAATAAATGGCAAGGGGTAATGATATTTCTTAGTGGCTTTATTTAACTTACGGAAATCAATTACCATCCTATAACCGGTAACTATTCTTTGCGGGATCAATTCATCTTTATCATTAGGGACAACAGTCATACCTCCTTTCTTAGGAACACAATGGACATGACTTACCCACTGGCTATCAGCAATGGGATAGATAATACCTGCATCTAGAAGCTTTAGAATTTCCTTCCTTACCACTTCTTTCATTTTAGGATTTAACCGTCGTTGATGATCAATAACTGGTTTAGCATTTTCTTCCAATTTTATCTTGTGTTGATATATAGTGGGACTAATTCCCTTAAGATCGTCCAGAGTATATCCAATAGCAGCTCGATGCTTCTTCAGAGTTTTCAATAATCTTTCTTCTTCATGCTCTGAAAGGTTAGCACTAATAATAACATGATATATCTTCTTTTCATCAAGATAAACATACTTAAGATTATCAGGCAAGGGTTTAAGTTCAAACAGGGGATCACCCTTGGGTGGAGGAGGATCCCCTAGGATTTCAACAGGCAAGTTGTTTTTCAATACGGGTCCATGTGTAAGGAATATTTCATCTATCTCCCTTCTCTCATTCATTTGCATATCATTTTCATGGTCTAGCAAGTATTGTTCTAAAGTATCATTAGGTGGCACAGCAATAGAAGCAAGACCAATAAGTTCATCCTTACTGGGTAGTTCCTTTTCAAGTGGTTGTCTACGGAATTTGGCAAAGTTAAAATCATGAGACGTGCCCCCTAATCAGACAGTGACAATATTTTCACACAGTCTATCTTGGCATTAACGGTATTCAAGAAGGGTCTACCAAATATAATGGGATAGAAAGCATCTTGTGGGGAACTAAGAACAAGAAAGTCAGCAGGGTATTTAACCTTCCCACATAAGACTTCAATATCTCTAAAAATCCCAACTGGTGAAATAGTATCTCTATTAGCAAGCTTAATAGTGACATCAATCCCTTGTAACTCAACAGGTGCAATATCATGCATAATTTCGTTATACAAGTCAAGAGGGATAATACTCGCACTAGCACCTACGTCACATAAACCGTGATAGCAATGATCTCCTATCTTAACAGAGATGACAGGCAGGCCTACAACAGGTTTATGTTTATTCCTAGCATTGGGTTTGGCTATTCTAGCAGACTCTTCTTGGAGATAAATAACATGTCCGTCTAAATCTTCTACCAAGAGGTCTTTAACCATAGCAACACTAGGTTCAACTTTAATTTTCTCAGAGGGTGTATGTGTTCTAGTATTACTTTTACAGACTACAGTTGAAGCTTGAGCATGATCCTTGGGGAGATCAACATGAGTAGCAAAGGATTCACAGAAAGAAGCTACTATCTCAGAGTCAAGTCCATATTTAGTGCTAAAATCACGGAAAACACCGGTATCCATAAAAGCTTTAACACAATCAAACTTAGGGGTCATAACTGACTCCTTACCTTCGTCGAGATCCCATCTTCGGAGTTGCGTTTAATCCTTTCCAATAAATCCCATTTAAAGTCAATAGTCTTCACCATATAAGAGCCAGAACAAGAAGTATCGAGCATGGAGCGATTATTAAGAGAAAGCCGAGCATAAATTTTTTGAATGATCATTTCTCTTGAGAGCTCATGATTGGGGCATGAATATAACATTGACTTAAGCCTCCCCCAAGCTTGAGCGATGCTTTCTCCTTTGCGAGGCAAGAAATTATAAATATAATTACGATCACGATGAACCTGGTGCATAGGGTAGAACTTCTGATGAAATTCCAACTTCAGACGGTTATAGTTCCAAGAGCCCATATCGTCGAATAGCCTAAACCATGTCAATGCATCTCCCTTCAAAGATAAGGGGAAAACATTCTTCTTGATAACATCCTCGGGCATACCTGCAAGCTTAAACAATCCACAAACTTCATCCACATAGATTAGATGTAAATCGGGGTGAAGTGTCCCGTCTCCTATATAGGGATTTTCAAGCAGTTTCTCTATCATAACCGAAGGAATATCATAGAAAATATGCCCCTCAAAGGATTTTGAGCCATAGTAACAAGTGACAATAAATTTCAGCACCCTATATAAATTTTTCCTTACCAAAGGCGCTTCACTCCCCGGCAACGGTGCCAGAAAGGAGTCTTGATGACCCACAAGTGTAGGGGATCTATCATAGTCCTTTCTATAAGTAAGAGTGTCAAACCCAACGAGGAGCAGAAGGAAATGATAGGCGGTTTCAGTAAGGTATTTTCTGCAAGCACTGAAATTATAGGTAACATATAGTTTTGTGATAAGATAATTGGTAGCAAGTAATAAAAGGTAAAAGTAAATAGGTGCAGCAAGGTGGCCCAATCCTTTTTATAGCAAAGGACAAGCCTGGAAAAACTCTTATGCAAGGTAAAGCGCTCCCGAGGACATATGGGAATTATCGTCAAGCTAGTTTTCATCACGATCATCTGATTCGCGTTCGGTACTTTGATAATTTGGTATGTGGGTGGACCGGTGCTTAGGTGCTGCCCTTACTTGGACAAGCCTCCCACTTATTATTAACCTCTAATGCAAGCATCCGCAACTACAAAAGAAGTATTAAGGTAAACCTAACCATAGCCTGAAACATATGGATCCAAATCAGCCCCTTACGAAGCAACGCATAAACTAGGGTTTAAGCTTCTGTCACTCTAGCAACCCATCATCTACTTATTACTTCCCAATGCCTTCCTCTAGGCCAAAATAATGGTGAAGTGTCATGTAGTCGACGTTCCCATGACACCACTAGAGGAGAGACAACAGACATCTCATCAAAATATCGAACGAAGACCAAATTCACATGACTACTAATAGCAAGACTTCTCCCATGTCCTCAGGAACAAATGCAACTACTCACAAGACATAACATTGTTCATGATCAGAGGGGTATTAATATGCATAATGGATCTGAACATATGATCTTCCACCAAATAAACCAACTAGCATCAACTACAAGGAGTAATCAACACTACTAGCAACCCACAGGTACCAATCTGAGGTTTTGATACAAAGATTGGATACAAGAGATGAACTAGGGTTTGAGAGGAGATGGTGCTGGTGAAGATGTTGATGAAGATAGCTCTCCCCAAGATGGCAGAGTTGTTGGTGATGACGGCGGTGATGATTTCCCCCTCCCGGAGGGAAGTATCCCCGACAGAACAGCTCTGCCGGAGCCCTATATTGGTTTCCGCCTCGGTTCCGCCTCGAGACGGCGGCGTCTGGTCCCGAAAGCCTCCTCTTGATTTTTTTTCCAGGTCAAAACGCTTCATATAGGAGAAGATGATCACTTGGGGCCCACCGGCTGGCCCTCGAGGCAAGGGGGCGTGCCCTGGGAAGGGGGGCGCGCCCCCCACCCTTGAGGCCAGCCAGTGGCCCCCTCGTGGGTTTCTTCCGCCAGGTATTTTTTATATTTTCCGAAAAAAAATCTGTGGAGTTTCGGGGCTTTTGGAGTTGTGCAGAATAGGTTTCCAGAGTTTGCTCCTTTTCGAGCCCAGAATTCCAGCTGCCGGCATTCCCCCTTCTTCATGTAAACCTTGCAGAATAAGAGGGAAAAGGCATAAGCATTGTGACAAAACATGTATGAACAACCCATAATGCAATAAATATCAACTTATAAGCATGATGCAAAATGGACATATCATCTAGTAGCCAATCTGTTAGGTGAAATAGCTCTACACAGTTTTATACTCGATCTTTGTTGCTATGATGGCCATCGATAGTTTGATGGTTGTGTGCTCGGCCTCATTGACTGCTGAAACAACCAGTCATAATTTAGCACTCAAATATGTTTGTTGAATTAGCTTTACATATATTTCGTTACTTAGATCTGCTCATCCAAATATCTTGCCATGGCTTTAGACATCGACCTAGCTATTTTCTTATGGACTTCATAAAAAAGCATATATGTTTTTCCTGTAATATCTAGTAGAAGAACTAATTTGTATGTCTAATAGATGGAGAGGACTTGGATAACTTCTGATCGAAGATTCTCCGCTGCATATGTCGAGGGGGTTGAAAACTTCATGAACTTTATTAGAGCTGAGTACGGTGGTCTGAAATAAGATGTGCTCTGCCCGTGTAGCAGTTGTATGAATTCCGTTACAAGACCCCAGTCAACTGTGCAAAATCATCTACACTTGTATGGGATGTCGGTCACATATACTAGGTGGGTTCATGATGGTGAAGCTGTGAACGCCAATGTTATTGACTACGTGGAAGCAGCAGATCACCATCTTGATCTGCCTGATGCTCAGGTGGAAGAGGAGGAGGAGGAGGAGGTGGCGGAGCCAGTGAGTTTGACCAACAATGAAACAATGCTACAAAATGCTCATGCATTCCGTTAACTTTCACCTGCAGATGAAAAATGGTGGGCCCGCATGTTGGAACAATGCAACATGTATGTCACCCCAGGAAATAAGCTGTTAGTATTCTCATCTATGTTCACCTTTCTTCAGGTGAAGACATCTGAGCGGATGACCAACAAATTATTCGATGCGATGTTGGCTACTTTCCGCAAAGCTTTCCCATATGCGTCTGAGCTGCCACACACCTATAGTAAAATGAATAATTTCCTTCATGCAGTTGGAATTGGATATGATATGATCCATGTTTGTAAGAATAATTGTGTTCTGTTCCGGAAGGATTATGCCAACTTAAGTGAATGCTCGAAATGCAAATCATCAAGATGGAAAGATGGCGATGTTGTGAAGAGGATTCCTTATAATGTTCTGAGACATTTTCCAATTACACCAAGATTGCAAAGGTTGTTTCATGATGCTGAAACAAGAGAGGATGTACTGTGGCATTCTAGGAACCAGGAGTACAGAGATCAGAATGTAATGAGCCATCCATCACATGGTAGTGAGTGGAAAAGCTTCAATCAGAAGCACGAAAAGTTTGCTGCTGACCCGAGAAACATTAGACTTGGCTTAGCTTCAGATGGATTTAACCCATTTGGCCACCAGAGGGCCACATACAGCATGTGGCCAGTGCTTGTTATCCCTTACAACATGCCTCCAAATGTCTGCACCAAAGAATCAAACTACATGATGGCATTGCTCATCCCAGGTCCAAAAAGTCCTGAAAAAGATTTTGATTTGTTCATGGAGCCTCTTTTGGAGGAACTTCAACAACATTGGAGGGGTGTTCTCACTCGAGACCTATATAGCAGCCCACCAGTTGATTTCTTTCTGTGTGCTGTTATGGTGCATCCATGATTATCCGGCTTTGGGCACTATGTCAGGGCGAACGGCACATGGTTACAATGCATGTGTTCGCTGTGACAGGAATTCGTTGTCATACACAATAATTAGAAGATCTGTTACATTGGACACCGCCATTTCCTTGCCAAGGACAAGCCGCATCCTAGAAAATACTGAAGACACGTTTTGAATGCAAAGCATGAAAACCGTGATACGCCAAAGAGGCTCACCGCCAGTGAGTTGCAAGTGGAATAAGAGAAGGTCAGGCATATTACACGAGGAACCATCCTGATAATGCTAGCAGGAAAAGGAAGCGTGGCAGGACAGAAGAGAGATTATTGTTTACCCGCAGGTCCACTTCGTGGGACCTGGAGTATTGGAAAGATTTGAATTTGCGGCATAATCTTGATGTGATGCACATCGAGAAAAATATATGTGACAGCATTATCGGCACACTTCTTAATATTGAAGGCAAGATGAAAGATACCTTAAAATCTAGGATTAATTTGAGACACCTGGGTATCAAAGTGGATTTGCAGGTGCAAGATGAAGGTAAACCACGGGATATGGCACCAGCTGTGTACGTCTTGGACAAGGTAAAAAGAAAATAATTCTGTGAGGTCCTGTCACGTGTGAGATTCCCACATGGATTTGCTTCCAACCCTGAAAGGAGAGGTAGTGCAGATGGAAACAAGGTACAAGGGTTGAAAACTCATGACTGCCACATCCTACTTCAAAGGGTTTTACTTGTTATCCTTAGAGGATTGGGCCGCCCTGACTTATACAGAGCAGTTGCAGAGTTGGGACAATTCTTCAGGGAACTCTGCAATAGAAATATCAGGATAGGTGCTTTGGAGCGTCTTAGAGACAAGATACCAACTATCCTATGCGACCTTGAGAAGATATATCCTCCAGCCTTCTTTGATGTGATGGTGCATTTGGATGCTCATCTACCTGATGAGGCACTACTTAGAGGTCTAGTATAGTATGGCTGGATGTACCCTATTGAAAGGCGGCTAGGCACTTTCAAGGGCTATGTTAGGAACAAAGCTGGACCCGAGGGTTCCATTGCAGAGGCCTACATTGCTACAGTAGCGTTGACATTCTGCTCAAAATACATTGAAACAGCTGATCAGCTTAGCAAAGAGGTGGATCAAGACAATCTTGGGCTCAATGTTTTCTATTATTCTGTTCGAGTTACAGGGAAGAGTCGACAAGAGGACAAACCTAAAGATTTGGACAAAATGGTTTGGTATGTGTTGAAGAACTGTCCTGAGATACTACCTTATATCAAGTAAGTGCTAAGTATTGCAGCTTATACATCGTAATCTACTAAACTTGCAGCACACTCTTATATATTTAGATGTTTCACGCGATCACTATGTTGTGCAACATCTACAAAAAGGAGTTACCACCGCAAAATCCAAGAAACATTGACAAACTGGTTATGGCAGGATTTGCGAAATGGTTCAAGAGCCATGTAAGCTTTTGAATTGCACTATCGGTTTTTTTAATATAATGAGTACATAAGATGACCAGCTTGTCTATTTTCTAACCATATGTTAAGAAGATGCGGGAGGATGGGCAGGCAGTTGATGATGCCCTTTACTCACTAGTAATGGGTCCTGATACTCGGGTAAGACATTATGAATCTTGCGTTGTTGGAGATGTGCGCTACAACACCCTTGCACGAGACGAAGGCAGGAAGACACAAAACAGTGCCATCATGAGCACGGATACGTATGACAAAGAGACAACGGAAATGTATGCTAACATAACAGACATTGTTCAGTTGTAGTATACCTCCAGTTTCGAGCATCATCGGTGTGTGGTTCTGTTGTGCTGTCATTGGTATAACTTGTCTTCCAGGATCGCAAAACCCTAAGCTGATGATTATTTCAAATCCATCAATGTCAAGGCGGCGTACCAGAGAAACGAGCCTTTTATATTGGCAAATCAAGCAACACAAATATTTTTCTTGGAAGACACATTTGCACGTAGCGATGACTGGAGAGTATTGCAAAGGTTTGAGCAGAGGAATTCGTTCAATGAAGTTGCACAATAAGATGATGCTTACACTGCTCCTGATGTACAAGATAACACAGATATTCCTAATATCTTTGAGAATCATCACGTCAATGATGCAGCCAAAAAGATTGCATGTCGTGTTGTGGACATACAAGAGTTGATCAAGAAGAAGCCAACATTTGAGGACGTTGAGGACGAAGAAGAAGATGACACCATGGGAAATTACGATTCAGACTGATACACATGGAGAAGATGTTGACGCTGCTGTTGCGGATGATGATTACATTTCTTTTGTCGTATTTTCCTGTCAGAAGTCGTTTTTTTATCTACTATGTGAAATTGTGTTTGCTATGACAACTGAAACCTGATGAACATGTTGTTTAGTATTTTCCTGTGCGAACATCACTTGTTATGTATGTTGATTTATGTTTGGTGATTGTATGATGACTAAAACATGATGGCATTGTTATTTAGTTGTACTCATATTTGGCTGTGAAACTTGAATTTGATGACATAGTTTGATGTTGGACTGCAATTTTCTCGACGTCTTCGAATGAGAACAAGGCTGACCCGACAGGGCCTCTGCTAATTTATTTATTTATTACCAAAGGAGCCTCTGCTATTTATTTATTTACGAGCAATAGGGGATACCCCCTAATTTCTGTTAATAGAAATCATTAGATGTTCACAACACTATGCCCAGCCTGCTACACAGGTTTCATTCATTACTAGTTTCAGCAAAGTGCTCATGTCATAGCCACTGAATACATCATGAGTGCTACATACACTACAAATAAAGAGACCATCATCCTAAAGAGCACATCGATTTTGCCCATTATCTTCACAAGCTCTTTCATCTCCTCATTGTTGTCAAGGCCGTTCAACAACTGTTGCTTGGCCATGATCAGAGGAACTGCATCTTTAACCTTCTAGTCAGCATCTTTCTCTTCTGCCGTTCATTTAGTTACTTGTCAAACACCACAACCAGCTGGTATTGGGATTCCACGGCTAACCAAATAATCAGCATAGTTGTAGTCCCTTTTCAGCACGAATCAAATTGGAAGATCATCAACCAAACTATTGAAAAATCAGCAACTGAAAGCAGCAGAACAACACTTTAGCATATTATTACCCCATGATTCGGGCATTTGTAGAAGACTCGGCCAGGGTTGAGGCTTGTGGTTGAGACGCGACGTATGACTTTGCGTGATTTGAAGTAGTGGCACCACACCAATGGCAGCGGGTTGCGATGAGCAACCGGCTGTGGAGCGCGTGCCGGCGGGGGTGTGATGAGACCCACAGGCGATGGTACGGGTGGCGACTTGGCGCATATTTGGTTGTTGCCTGCTGAAGAGCAGGTGGACGAGCAGCCAGCGGACATGGTTGCTGTGGCCAGAGCTTCTGATGCTAGGCAGAGTAAGTAGAGAAGAGGAGAAGCGAACGTTGGATATGTCAGTTTCATTACTTGCAGAGTAGCATAGCACCATATATAGTCATAGTCTAGGTTTGGATTCGAACCAGCTACATGAGCCTGTCTCTCTTTTTTCTAAAACTCAGCAACATCTCTTTACTGGCACACTAGCTTGTTCTGTACGGATTCTCAAGTCTTTGATTCCTCCACCTGATATCTGGGACCCATTGGAAGGGCCTCTATATTTCACGAAAAAAAACGTGCCCCCCGCTAACAGGTCGGACCCACCAGCTATCTTCGCACGCAAGGAAGTGCCTCCTTATGACGCACAAAAAACTGAATACTCCCCTTGCCAGCTGGAACCCAGCATCATGGGAGGCTGACTTGTGGGCCTACCAAGTTAACGGAGACGGAGGGCTTTGTCAACTTAGTCAATATGAACGATTCTAGCTCAAGTTACCGTACGATGTTCATCCAACGGCAGTAGTGCTTCTTCAACCTCTGGTCTTCTTGCTCTAGACGCCCAAACCAACGCCGGTCATGCCGCGTGCTCCTGCCTCCCGTTGCTAGATGTGATGCCGCCGAGGCCTCACCGCCCCCCTACTACTCCCACCGCTGGTCAGGGCATCCCTCTACTCACACACACCCTCTGTTATTCTGCGGCGACGGCAGCCTCACACCCCAGCCGAACCAGTGAACCCTCGTACTCCTCTCAGCGTGGGCATCCACTGTCGCGTCTTCCCCGGCTCCGCGTCGTCCCCTTCCTAGGCCTCGCCGTCATCCACCACCTTGGTGCTCTCGGCGCGGCGTGGTCAATCTGGTCAATGCTACCTCTTGAGCTTGCATTGTATTCCCTCGAAGAGGAAAGGGAGATGGAGCATAGTAGCGTAAGTATTTCCCTCAGTTTTTTTGAACCAAGGTATCAATCCAGTAGGAGACCACGTGCGAGTCCCTCGCACCTGCACAAACAAATAAGAACTTTGCAGCCAACGCGATAAGGGGTTGTCAATCCCTTTACGGTCACTTATGAGAGTGAGATCTGATAAAGATGATAGTTTATATTTTTGGTTTAATAAAACAACAAATAAAAGCGGTAAAAGTAAAGTACATGTAGATTGATATGTTGAGAATAGACCCGGGGGCCATAGTTTTCTCTAGTGGCTTCTCTCATGATAGCGATATTCTACGGCGGGTAAACAAATTGTTGTCGAGCAATTGATAGAAAAGCGAATAATTATGAGACTATCTAGGCATGATCATTGTATATAGGCATCACGTCCGAGACAAGCAGATCGACTCCTGACTACATCTACTACTATTACTCCACACATCGACCGCTATCCAGCATGCATCTAGTGTATTGAGTTCATACGAACAGAGTAACGCCTTAAGCAAGATGACATGATGTAGAGGGATAAACTCAAGCAATATGATGTAAACCCCATCTTTTTATCCTTGATGGCAACAATACAATACGTGCCTTGCTGCCCCTACTGTCACTGGGAAAGGACACCGCATGACTGAACCCAAAGCCAAGCACTTCTCCCATTGCAAGAACTATAGATCTAGTAGGCCAAACCAAACCAATAATTCAAAGAGACTTGCAAGGATATTATGAGCACACATAAAAAGTTCAGAGAAGAACCAAATATCTTTCATAGATAACCTTGATCATAAACTCACAATTCATCGGATCTCGAAAAACACACCGCAAAAAGAGATTACATCGAATAGATCTCCTCGAAGACCGAGGAGAACTTTGTATTGAGATCCAGATAGAGAGAGAAGAATCCATCTAGATACTAGCTATGGACTCGAAGGTCTGTTGTAAACTACTCACAACTCATGGTGAGGGCGGTGATGATGATGATGAAGGCCTCTGTGATGGAACCCCCTCTGGTGGAGCTCCGGAACAGGCTCCAAGATGGGATCTCCACGGGAACAGAAGCTACAGCGGTGGAATTAGGGTTTTCTCTCTGTTCATGGAGTTTCTGGGGTACATGGACTTATATAGGAAGAAGGAGGGCACCGGGGGCCACTCAAGGAGGCCTCGAGGCAGGGGCCGCGCCCTGGGAAGGGGGGCGCGCCCCCCACCCTCGAGGGCGGCTCCTCGACCCTCTGACATGGTTCTCAAGCTTCCCGTGCGTGATTTTCTCCAAAAACATCTCTCGCGAAGGTTTCATTCCGTTTGGACTCCGTTTGATATATTTTTTCTGCAAAACCCTGAAATAGGCAAAAAACAGCAATCTGGACTGGGCCTTTGGGTTAGTAGGTTAGTCCCAAAAATGATATAAAAGTTAATGATAAAGCCCATTAAACATCCAAAACTTCATAAATAATAGCATGGAACAATCAAAAATTATAGATACGTTGGAGATGTATCAAGCATCCCCAAGCTTAATTCCTTCTCGTCCTCGAGTAGGTAAATGATAAAGAAATAATTTTTGATGTGGAATGCTGAGCAATATAGTTTTTCAATGTAATTCTCTTAATTGTGGCATGAATGTTCAGATCTGAAAGACTAAAGATAAAAGTCTATATTGACATAAGAAATAATAATACTTGAAGGAATACTAACAAAGCAATCATGTCTTCTCAAAATACTATGGCTAAAGAAAGTTATCCCTACAAAATCATATATTCTCGCTATGCTCCATCTTCATCAAACAAAATATTCATATTATGCACAACCCCGATTTCAGCCAAGCATTTGTTTTGATACTCTATCTTTTCAAACCTTTCAACTTTCACGCAATACATGAGCGTGAGCAATGGATATAGCACTATGGGTGGAATAGAGGTGGTTGTGTAGAAGACAAAAAGGAGGGAGATAGTCTCACATCGACTAGGCGTATCAACGGGCTATGGAGATGCCCATCAATATATATCAATGTGAGTGAGTAGGGAATGCCATGCAACGGATGCAGTAGAGCTAAATATGAATGAAAGCTCAACAAAAGAAACTAGCGGGTGTGCATCCAACTTGCTTGCACATGAAGACCTAGGGCATTTGAGGAAGCGCATCGTTGGAATATACAAGCCAAGTTCTATAATGAAAGTTCCCACTAGTATATGAAAGTGACTAAGCATGAGACTCTATACAATGAAGAACATAGTGCTACTTTGAAGCACAAGTGTGGAAAAAGATAGTAGCAATTGTCCCTTCTCTCTTTTCTCTCTTTTTTTCCAGGGGCTTTCTCCCTTTTTTTATTAGCCCCTCTCTAATTTGTTTTGGGCCATCTCTTTTTTTATTGGCCTTTCCTCACATGGGACAATGCTCTAATAATGATGATCATCACACTTTTTATTACAACTCCAAATTACAAATCGATACTACAAGAAGTATGACTCTACATGAATGCCTCCGGCGGTGTACCGGGATGTGCAATGAATCAAGAGCGACATATATGAAAAATTATGCATGGTGGCTTTGCCACAACTACGATGTCAACTACAAGATCATGCAATGGCAATATGACAATATGATGCGTGTCATATAAACGGAACGGTGGAAAGTTGCATGGCAATATATCTCCGAATGGCTATGGACATACCATGATAGGTAGGTATGGTTGCTGTTTTGAGGAACATTATAGTGGCTGTTTTGAGGAAGGATATATAGTGGGTTTATGGCACCGGCGAAAGTTGCGCGGTACAAGAGAGGCTAGCAATGGTGGAAGGGTGAGAGTGTGTATAATCCATGGACTCAACATTAGTCATAAGAACTCATATACTTGTTGCAAAAATCTATGACTCATCAAAACAAAGCAATCAACGCATGCTCCTAGGGGGGAGGTTGGTAGGAGTTAACCATTGCGCGCCCCCGACCACACACAAAGGTTGGCACTTTACAAATACCTCATGCTCTAACTTCATCACATAGCGGTTCACCATACGTGCATGATACGGGAATCACTAACCTTAACACAAGAATTTCTCAATTTCATATTAATTCCACTAGCATGACTCTAATATGACTATCCTCATACCTCAAAACAATTATCAAGCATCCAACATCTCATTCTATTCAATGCACTTGGTGTGATTTTTTTACTACATTGACATTGGATGTCTATCATGTGAAGACTAGTTTCTTTAGCCTAAATACATTACCATGCTGTTTTAATAGACTCTCAAATAGATATAAGTGAAGCATGAGAGTTCAACAATTTCTACAAAATATTACCACCACCGTGCTCTAAAAGATATAAGTGAAGCACTAGAGCAAAAACTATTCAACTCAAAAGATATAAGTGAAGCACATAGAGTGTTGTAATAATTTCTAGGCCACATTTAACTCTATCAAATAGGTGTGTCCAGCAAGGATGATTGTGGCAAACAAACAAGCAAATAATCAAATTATACAAGACGTTCCAAGCAAAACACATAACATGTTGCGAATAAAAATATAGCTCCAAGTATAGTTACTGATGGATGAAGACGAAAGAGGGGATGCCTTCCGGGGCATCCCCAAGCTTAGGCTTTTGATTATATTGAATTTACTTGGGGTGCCATGGGCATCCCCAAGCTTAGTCCTTTTCTACTCCTTGTTCCATAGTCCATCAAAGCAATACTCAAAACTTGAAAACTTCACAACACAAAACTTAGACAAAAATTCTCGTGAGCTCCGTTAGTATAAGAAAGCAAACAACTACTCAAAGGTACAGAAATGAATTCATTATTTGTTTATATTGGTGTTAAACCTACTGTACTCCAACTTCTCTATGGTTCATATCCTCCAATCCTACTCATAGATGCATCGGAATAAGCAAACAACACACGAAAAACAGAATCTGTCAAAAACAGAACAATCTGTATTAATCTGCAGGGTTCGCCTACTTCTGAAACTCCAAAAAATTCAAACTAAATTGGTAAATTTGCGGAATTTGTCTACCAATCATATGCAAAAAGAATCAACTAAAAATCACGCTCCAGTAAAACCCCACGACTACTTTAGCGAGCGCTAACGATTCTATTTTTCACAGCAAGATCACATAAACTTCACACAAGTCTTCCCAAAGGTTCTACTTGGCACAAACACTAAACAAAACATGAAACCACATCTAATCAGAGGATAGATGGAATATTTATTCCATAACAGCAGCAAAAACAAAAAACATAAAATTGGGTTGCCTCCCAACAAGCGCTATCGTTTTACGCCCCTAGCTATGCACGATACAAGATAGATCTAGGTATTGCCATCTTTGGAAGGCAATCCATAAGTGGCCCTCATGATAGATTCATATGATAATTTGATTTTATTTCTAGGAGAGTGTTCCATGCCTTTCCTTAATGGAAATTGGAATCTAATATTTCCTTCCTTCATATCGATAATTGCACCAATCGTTCTAAGGAAAGGTCTACCAAGAATAATAGGACATGAAGGATTGCAATCTATATCAAGAACAATGAAATCTACGGGCACATAATTCCTATTGGAAACAATAAGAACATCATTAATTCTTCCCATAGGTTTGTTAATAGTGAAATCTGCAAGATGCAAATTTAAAGAACAATCATCAAGCTCATGGAACCCTAGCAAATCACACAAAGTTTTTGGGAAATTGGAGACACTAGCACCCAAATCACACAAAGCATAGCATTCTTGATATTTTATCTTTATTTTTATAGTAGGTTCCCACTCATCATAAAGCTTTATAGGTATAGAAACTTCCAACTCAAGTTTTTCTTCATAAGATTGCATCAAAGCATCAACTATATGCTTAGTGAAAGCTTTATTTTGACTATAAGCATGCGGAGAATTTAGCACGGATTGCAACAAGGAAATACAATCAATCAGAGAGCAATTAACATAATTGAATCCCTTGAAATCCAAGGTAGTGGGTTCATCACTATGCAAAGTTTTAATCTCTTCACTCCCACTTTTAGCAATTTTAGCATCAAGATCTAAAAACTCTGAATCATTGGGAGACCTTAAAGCAGAATTATCTCGAATCCTATCTTCATCATGATTAATACTAGAAAACAAGGATCTAATAGGAGACACATCAATAACATTCAGATCTTCATCTTTATTTTCATGACAATTAGAAGAACACGATTTAATATAATCTTCTCTTTTAGCACGCATTCTAGCGGTTCTTTCTTTGCATTCATCAATGGAAATTCTCATGGCTTTGAGAGACTCATTGATATCATGCTTAGGTGGGATAGATCTAAGTTTCAAAGAATCAACATCAAGAGTAATTCTATCCACACTTCTAGCCAATTTATCAACCTTAAGCAATTTCTCTTCAAGCATAGCATTGAAATTCTTTTGCGAGATCATAAACTCTTTAACACTAGTTTCGAATTCAGAAGGCATCTTTCCATAAGAGTTGTTGTACGGATTACCAAAATTATTCCTACCAACAAAATTCACATCCAAAGATTCATTGTTATTCTGAATCAAAGTGGACAAAGGCATATCATTAGGATCAGAAGAAGCACTCTTAACAGCAAACAATTTCATAAGTTCATCCATCTTTCCACTCAACACACTAATTTCTTTGATAGCATGCACTTTTTTACTAGTAGATCTTTCGGTGTGCCATTGAGAATAATTAACCATAATATTATCTAGGAGTTTGGTAGCTTCTCCTAAGGTGGTTTCCATGAAAGTGCCTCCGGCGGCCGAATATAAAAGATTTCTAGAAGCAAAATTCAAGCCAGCATAAAAGTTCTGAATAATCATCCTTAGATTCAAACCATGTGTAGGGAAATTACGTATCATCAGTTTCATTCTTTCCCAAGCTTGTGCAACATGCTCATGATCTAGTTGCTTAAAATTCATAATATCGTTTCTAAGAGAGATGATCTTAGCAGGAGGGAAATACTTAGAGATAAAAGCATCTTTGCACTTATTCCACGAATCAAAATTATTTCTAGGCAAAGAAGAAAACCAAGTTTTAGCACGATCTCTAAGTGAAAACGGAAATAACTTCAATTTAACAATATCGTTATCTGTATCCCTTTTCTTTTGCATATCACACAAATCAACAAAGTAGTTTAGATGGGTAGCGGCATCTTTACTAGGAAGGCCGGAGAATTGATCTTTCATGACAAGATTCAACAAAGCAGCATTGATCTCACAAGATTCAGCATCGGTAATAGGAGCAATCGGAGTGCTAAGAAAATCATTGTTGTTGGTATTGGAGAAGTCACACAATTTGGTATTGTTCTGAGCCATAGTGACAAGAAAGCAATGCAACACACACAAGCAGAGAAGAAGTAAGCGAATGATAAACACACGGCGGAAGAAGGGCAAATAGAACGGCAAGGGTGAAGTGGGGGAGAGGAAAATGAGAGGCAAAAATGTAATGCGAAGGATAAGGGTTTGTGATAGGTACTTGGTGTATGACTTTTGCATAAGCCTCCCCGGCAACGGCGCCAGAAATTCTTCTTTCTACCACTTGAGCTTGCGTTGTTTTCCCTCAAAGAGGAAATGGAGATGCAGCACAGTAGCATAAGTATTTCCCTCAGTTTTTGAGAACCAAGGTATCAATCCAGTAGGAGACCACGCACGAGTCCCTCGCACCTGCACAAACAAATAAGAACTTCGCAGCCAACGCGTTAAGGGTTTGTCAATCCCTTTATGGTCACTTACGAGAGTGAGATCTGATAGAGATGATAGTTGATATTTTTGGTATTTTTAGTTTAATAAAACAGCAAATAAAAGCGGTAAAAGTAAAGTAGATGTAGATTGATATGTTGAGAATAGACCTGGGGGCCATAGTTTTCTCTAGTGTCTTCTCTCATGATAGCGATATTCTATGGCGGGTAAACGAATTACTGTCGAGCAATTGATAGAAAAGCGAATAATTATGAGACTATCTAGGCATGATCATTGTATATAGGCATCACGTCCAAGACAAGTAGACCGACTCCTGCCTGCATCTACTACTATTACTCCACACATCGACCGCTATCCAACATGCATCTAGTGCATTTAGTTCATACGAACAGAGTAACGCCTTAAGCAAGATGACATGATGTAGAGGGATAAACTCAAGCAATATGATGTAAACCCCATCTTTTTATCCTTGATGGCAATAATACAATACATGCCTTGCTGCCCCTACTGTCACTGGGAAAGGACACCACAAGATTGAACCCAAAGCCAAGCACTTCTCCCATTGCAAGAACTATAGATCAAGTAGGCTAAACCAAACCTATAATTCGACGAGACTTGCAAGGATATTATGAGCACACATAAAAAGTTCAGAGAAGAACCAAATACCTTTCATAGATAACCTTGATCATAAACACACAATTCATCGGATCTCGACAAACACACCGCAAAAAGAGATTACATCGAATAGATCTCCTCGAAGACCGAGAAGAACTTTGTATTGAGATCCAGAGAGATAGAAGAAGCCATCTAGATACTAGCTATGGACCCGAACGTCTGTGTTAAACTACTCACAACACATGGTGAGGGCGATGATGATGATGAAGAAGGCCTCCGTGATGGATCCCCCTCTGGTGGAGCTCCGGAACAGGCTCCAAGATGGGATATCCATGGGAACAGAAGCTACGGCGGTGGAATTAGGGTTTTCTCTCTGTTCACGGAGTTTCTGGGTACGTGGACTTATATAAGAAGAAGGAGGGCACCGGGGGCCACTCGAGGAGGCCTCGAGGCAGGGGGGCGTGCCCTGGGAAGAGGGGCGCGCTCCCCACCCTCGAGGGCGGCTCCTCGACCCTCTGACATGGTTCTCAAGCTTCTTGGGCGTGATTTTCTCCAAAAATATCTCTCGCAAAGGTTTCATTCCGTTTGGACTCCGTTTGATATTCTTTTTCTGCAAAACCCTGAAATAGGCAAAAAACAGCAATCTGGACAAGGCCTTTGGGTTAGTAGGTTAGTCCCAAAAATGATATAAAACTGAATGATAAAGCCCATTAAACATCCAAGACTTCATAAATAATAGCATGGAACAATAAAAAATTATGGATACGTTGGAGACATATCAGCCAACGACCGACTTCCATCGGAAGAGTACTGTATGTGGAGAGGCTGACAGCTGGGTCCATGGCCACAGCCTAGTTTTTTTGTGATTTTCCAAATAAGTCGCTTTGTCACGCATGTTGGGCTGCAAATCTTTCAAGACGAGGAGAGGTTCATTCGGCTGGCCGAGAAAATGGCCTATCATTAGTGAGAAATGGGCTGTACATTTTTAAAACACATCAAACCGGCAATTAGTTTCAAATATCTTTTTTCATCTCGAGATTTTAAATTGCATTGATTTTTATGCGTGGACAAATTGTTGGATTTTATATTAATATGCATTTATTTCTAGAATCAGTTTGAATGTGACTCGAAATTTTGGGATTAAAAATAGTTCGGACCGCACCGAAATATGCAAAATTTCGTATAATTTTTTAGCTATGGCCATAATATGGGCCGTAATGCTAACAAAAAGAATATGGGGTCCAAAAAACCTTAAGAATTAGCCAATAGACTGTAAATTATTAGAAATAATGGCAGATGGGCTGTATGATGTTTTCCATAGATTTGAGGCCTTCCTAAAAAAAGGCCGACGCGAGAGCAGTGACTGTTGGATGTCCATCCAACAGCCGTCGTGCTTCTTCAATCTCTGCTCTTCCTGCTCTAGCCGCTCAAACAAGCGCCAGCGGGACTGCCTGCTCCCTCCTCCCCGCGGCCGGCTGTGCTGCTGCGCAGGCCTCACTGCCCCACCGTACTCCCATCGCTGGCCTAGCCATCCCTCTACTCACCCACACCTGTTGTTATTCTCCGGCGATGACAGACGAACCAGTAAACCATCATACAGTCATACTCCCCTCCGCATGGGAAACAACTCCTGAGTCTTCCCTACCTCCGTGCCGTTCCTTTCCTAGGCCTCGCCGTCGTCCACCGCCCTAGAGCTCTCGGCGCGGCATGTTCAATCTGGTCAACGACCGACTTCCATCGGAAGAGTACTGTACGTGGAGAGGCTCACAGTTGGGTCCATGGCAGCCGCAAGGAAGTGGGTCCTTATTACGCGGAATATAATTATTCCTCCACCTGACAGCGGGGACCCACCGGACAGGCCACCGTATTTGGCGAAAAAACATTTTCCCCCTTACTGTTGGGACCCAGCGGACGGGCCTCCGTATTTCGCGAAAAAAACGTTCCCCCCGGTGTCAGCTCGGACCCACCGGAAGTGCCTCCTTATTACGCAAAAAAAATGAATACTCCCCCTGCTAGCTGGGACCCAGTATAGTGGGAGGCTGACTTGTGGGCCTACTAAGTTGACGGGAACGGAGGGCTTTGTCAACTTAGTCAATATGTACGATTCTAGCTCCATTGACCGTACGATGTCCATCCAACGGCCGTAGTGCTTCTTCAACCTTTGGTCTTCTTGCTCCAGTCGCCCAAACCAGCGCCGGTTGCACCTCGTGCTCCTGCCTCCCGTGGCCGGCTGTGATGCCGCAGAGGCCTCACCGCCCCCCGCTATTCCCACCGCTGGCCAGGCCCTGCGGCGACGGCAGCCTCACACCGCAGCCGAACCAGTGAACCCTCGTACACCTCTCCGCGCGGGCTTCCACTACCGCGTCTTACCCGGCTCCGCGTCGTCCTGTTCCTAGGCCTCGCCGTCGTCCACCGCCATGGTGCTCTCGGCGCGGCATGGTCAGCGTGGTCAAGGAACGACTTCCATCGGAAGAGTATTGTACGTGGAGAGGCTGACAGCTCGGTTCACGGCAGCAGCAAGGAAGTGCCTCCTTATTACACGGAAAATAATTATTGCTCCACCTGACAGCAGGGACCCACCGTATTTTGCGAAAAAAACGTGTCCCCTTGATTGCTGGGACCCACCGGACGGGCCACTATATTTCGTGAAAAAAACGTTCCCCCCGCTATCAGCTCGGACCCACCGGAAGTGCCTCCTTATTACGCACAAAAAAAGAATACCACCCGTGCTGGTTGGGACCCACCTTGGTGGGAAACTGACTTGTGGGCCTAATAAGTTGACGGGGACGGTGTGCTTTGTCAGCTTAGTCAATATGAACGATTCTAGCTCCAGTGACCGTAGGATGTCCATCCAACGGGCATAGTGCTTCTTCAACCTCTGGTCTTGTTGCTCCAGCCGCCCAAAGCAGTGCCGGTCGTGCCGCATGCTCCTACCTCCCATGGCCGGCTATGCTGCCACGGAGGCCTCACCATCCCATACTATTCCCACCGCTGGCCAGGCCATCCCTCTACTCACCCACACCCCTGTTATTCTGCGGCGATGGCAGCCTCACACCGCAGTGAACCAGTGAACCCTCGTACTCCTCTACGCGTGCGCATCCACTACCGCGTCTTCCCCGGCTCCGTGTTGTCCCCTTCTTAGGCCTCGTCGTCGTCCACCGCCCTAGTGCTCTCTGCACGGCGTGGTCAACATGGCCAACGAACAACTTCCATCGGACGTGGACTATACGTGGAGAGGCTGATAGCTGGGTCCACGGCCGCAGCAAGGAAGTGCCTCCTTATTACGCGCAAAATAATAATTCCTCCACCTAACAGCGAGGACCCACCGGACGGGCCACCGTATTTCGCGAAAAAAATGTTTCCCCCTGACTGCTGGGACCCTCCGGCTACATCTTCGCACGCAAGGAAGTGCGTCTAGGCAAAAAAAATGATTCAGCCCCCTGACTGCTGGGACCCACCAGCTACATCTTCGCACGCAAGGAAGTGCCTGATAGTCGGGACCCACCTGGTTGAAGCGTACATAGAGTTGTCATTCTGGTCGCGAAGGTATATGTACATATTGGTCGATGTAGAGGCACACACGTGTCGTAGTAGAGGTTGCACGTAGCATGTACACGTACGTACAGCGGCAGTGTGCAAGAAAGAAAATACGGCCACGTACGTACATACAGGCAGGGTCTCGAACGCCTACTCGCGCATACGTACGGCTAGGGCTCGTGTACATGGCTTGGTCGGAACAGAGAAACAACATCGTCGTCGTGTTCATGGGGAGCCAACCAGCTGGGTCAGAACGGAATGCGTGGTCGTGTTCATCGGGAGGACTTGGACGGAACAGGCGATTGAAATGAGGCCTGGCGTACCACAGAACGGAGGAAACGACCTTGTGTTCGACCGGCCACATTTGAAATGGGATCATGTTCATCGGGAGGGGTCTGGCGTACCGCAAAACAGAGAAAACGGACCTCCTACGGTTGAAACGGGGGTCTTGTTGATCGGGGGGTGTGGCGTACCGCAATACGGAGGAAACGGACTTTGTTGGAGCGATACGGTCGAAACGGGGGTCCTGTTCATCG
>LR738715.1:681763482-681827703 GCA_902687465.1 Secale cereale | reverse complement strand
ACACACACACACACACACACACACACACACACACGCACGCACGCACGCGCACGCACACACACACACACACACAAAAATATACGTGTGAATCTTTGTTAATTATTTAGTTAGGATTTTCGTGGGAGACTGCATGCAAAAAAATCCATCTAGAAACCATATCACATTGTATAAGAAGGAAAAAAGGGATCAAATTTCAACATGTTGTAACATATAAATAAGATAAAGGCGCACATCTATACAGTTTACTTTGCACGATATGTTCATGCATAAAATGTATGTATGAAAGTCTCAACGATGGAAGGAAAGAGAGTGAACATTAAATTGGTCCAGGACGTCGTCATCATGTCCGGCAAAGGTCCGTCCGTTGTGCATGCATTCCCCCATCATCCCCTCACGAGTTCCGCCTCATATGTTTAGGGATTGCCACCCTAGCCTTCAGCGACCAATCCTCCGTCGTGCTGAAACCGACATTTGGAATATGAAAATCAGCTGTTGTCCATGCCTTAAATCGCACCCAGACATGACTGGTAAAGAAGCAATGAACAAACAAATGTGTACAAGTTTCACGTTCAGAGAGGCACAAGGGGCAAGCACCATTGGAGGGCCAATTCTTGTGCTCTAAGTTGTCTGTCGTTAAACACCTCCTATGAATTGCAAGCCACATGAAGAATTTACGGCAAGGCGACGCTTTGGACTTCCAAATTGGTTTGCAACAAGCAAGGCACGTGTTCCCCAAGAAGAACATCTGATAAGCACTACTGACCAAGAACTGAAGATCCTTTGTCAGCTTCCAGATCGGCTCGTCCTTAGTTCCCGCTATGAGAGTAGTGTGCTGCACAATGTCCCAAACTTTGAGGTATTGGGCCATGGCGATAAGTGAGACCCCCCTATAGGTATCTGATCCAAGCGCGACTTTGCAAGGCCTCCCTGGATGATCGTCCTTTGTTCTTGACAAACAAGAATAGGGATGGAGCCATGGTTGCGATCGATCGCCCATCAGGGAGCCAGTTGTCCGTCCAAAACTTTGCGGTCTCACTGTCTCCCAATCTGATGCGGCAGGCTGCACTGAATATCGCTTGCACTTCCTTCTCGGTCCAGAAGTGATTTCCACATCCTCTGCTCGGTGTCCCACTGTACCCAGGGCCATTTGCATATCAAGGCCAACCCGAACCACTTGAGATAAATAATGCCGAGCCCACCACACTCCATCGACGAACATACCCTAGACTAAGGCTGGAGACAATGGCCTCCGTCAGTCTCCTCTTCACCATTCCGTATGAACCCCCTGCAGCGCTTGTTGATAATTTTAAAAGCCCATGCCAGCATTGGTAGCACTGCCATAAGGTGAATCGGTAGTGCCATTAGCACTGAGCGCGTAAGCGTGAGGCGTCCTGCAGCATTCAACATTCTTGGCTTCTAGCCTTTCATCTTGCCAGAGAACTTGTCTATAAGAGGAAGGATGTCGTGTCATCGCAGTTTGTAGATAGACAAAGTAAGGCCTAGGTATTGGATAGGAAATTGTTGCCTTCTACATTGAAAGTGCCTCTGCACCTCCATGGCAACCCCCATGTCGCATCGGATTGTAGCGATTGCACTTTTGCGCAAGTTAATCCCTAGCCCTGTCGCATCCCCAAACAGCTTCAGGATACCTGAGATGATCTGAAGATCTATATGAACTGGTGTGAAGAACAGTACTACATCGTCTGCAAAAATAGACACCCTTGGCACATTGCTATTGCACCCTTGGTCTGATAGTAAATTGTGCTGCATGGCCCATTGCAACATGCCGTGAATTGTGTCCATGGCCAAGCTGAATAGAGCAGGGGACAACATATCTCCTTGCCTAACTCCCTGTCCAAGAGAAAAAGGCTGGCACATCTCTCCATTGATCAAAATTATAGATGATGCAGTAGAGAGTAGCCCACATATCCAAGAGCACCACCGCGGGCCAAATCATCTCTTTATCAACACCTCAATCGGAAATTCCCATGATAGGGTGTCAAAGGCTTTGGAGATGTCAATTTTCATCAGCACCGATTGTTGCCGCTTTTGATGCAGCAGCCTTGCCGTGTCGAGCACCAACTTGAAGTTCTCATGGATATTGCGCCTAATAACAAAGGCACTTTGTGTCTGGCAGATCAGAGATGGCAAAAGTGGGGCAATCCGAAAAGCCAGTACTTTAGCAAATACCTTGGCAGCTCCATGAATAAGGTTGATAGGTCTAAAATCTCCTACCTCCAACAAGTCTGGCTTTTTTGGCAGCAGAGTGGTAATCGAAGAGTTAAGCTCCCTGAACGAGTAAAAATGGATGACATGTAGGGCCTTCATAACTGCCATAAAATCCTGGGTGATGATGTCCCAACACACTTTGTAGAACATGCCTGTGAACCCATCAGGTCCCGGAGCCTGTCCGGTAGCGTGTCCACGATTACCTGCTTGACCTCTTCCTCGGTAAAAGCGACTTCCAAATAACGCGCCATCTCTGGAGACAGCCGCCACATGCTAAGAGCATCCAGACATAAGCTATGGCTTCTCTGAACCGGTGTGCCCATCAGCTTGCTAAAGAAGTCCCTTGCCATGTTCAATTTGTCCTCAATAGCCGTGGCAGTCCTATCACCTGCCTTAAGGTATGGTATTAGGTGTTTTCTGCGTATCCCATTGGCCTTCGTGTGGAAAAAACATGGAATTGGCATCTCCAACTTGCAGATCCTGACCACACGCACGTTGCCGCAACCTCACGCTTGTGAATTTTCAACCCTAACCATCTTCTCCAAAAAATCATGATAACCTACATTAATTGATGCAAAATTCAGCTAAGAATTATAAACATCTAGTACGTTCTATTTCCATGGGGCATGGTATACAAAAGCCTATGTCAAACATCAGTGAAATAGGACAGATTTGGTCCAAAATTTTTAATGGTATTCATTTTGGGTTTCAGATTAACTATATTTGATGATTTAATCTCGGTTTCAAAAAGGTTTCATGAAAGTTTTCTATGTAGTTTCCCTTGTGTTTCAATTTGGTTTCAAATGGTTCATTTGAAGTTTCTTTTTTATTTTGCTTTTACTATTTAGCTGAGATATTATCCTAGATTCTAAAAGGTTTCACTTGTGCTATTCATGTACTATAAAATGCCAAATGATTAGTGATACGACCAAAATGCATCACTATTTTATATCGTAATTCATCCTTATTCATTGATATATTTCACATTACAATGATGTTCTTATGTTGTTTTGGCCTATTTTACACAGTTTGCAACTTTCCGGTGCCGAAGTAGCAGACGCAGGATTCAGCGGTAAAAAGTGGACGCTGAGTTGCTGAAGAAGAATACCTCCAAATTACCTGAAAATCGACGGAGCGTATTTTCCCGAAGGATCACGAAGATACGCAAAAGAGCAACCAGAGGGGGGCCACAGGGTGCCCTGGCGGCCACCTGGCGCGGCCCCCACACTGGCCACGCCGAGAGGGCACCTGGAGCCCCTGGCCCGCTCCAGGCTCCCCCCTCTGGCCTATATACTCCTCGTCATCCAGAAACCCTAAAAGGGGGAGAGTTTACGGAGTTCCGCCGCCGCTCCGTGGCGGAAACCTACAGAGAAATCATTTTTCCAGTTTCCGTCGTGGAGCCGCCGCCACCCTCTGTTCTTCTTCGGGAGGGCTAATCTGGAGGCTGATTTGGCCTCCGGAGAGGGGAGATCGTCGCCATCGTCATCATCATCACCACTCCATCCTCCCTCCATGACTTCTCCTTCCATGTGTGAGTAATTCCCTGCTGTAGGCAAAAGGGATGGTAGGGATTGGATGAGTTAGATCATGTAATAGTTTATTAGATTGTTGGGGGCATGTTGCCTATCATCTACTTTGGTGTTTATCATCTTTGCTCCAACTTGTTGCTCTTAATGCTTGTCACATTGGGCCCGAGTGCCATGTTTTCAGATCTGAACCCTATGTGTTTGCATGAATATATTTGTGTTCTTGATCCTATCTATGAGTTGTTTGCACCTATTATGGTCCGGAACCGGCGATCCCAAAGGTGACAGCTTGGGACACCAAAGGGGATGGTCCATAATTTGAGGATTCCATGTATCCATTGAGTTTATTGCTTTGTTCCGATGCTCTTTGACAGGAGTACCTTAATCTCCATAAGTTCTTTTTGGCCCCGTTCGTAGCGGGATGGTAGGACAAAAGATGTTGTGCAAGTTCTTATTGCAAGCACGTACAACTACCTGTGGGATACATGCCTAATGCTTGATATTTTCCTAGATAATCATTACTTTTCTGTGTGCCTTGCCCCAAGTTAGATTCATGATGTATCTCATCCATGCAGCGCCCAACCATCCATCTCCCTAGCCTACAGTGTTTCAATCCTGCTAGTTATTAGTTGTTACTTTTGTTGTTCACTTTTGCTGTCACCACCATCACTATCATATCACCGTTACCACTTATCTTTTGTTGCAAGTAAGTATATTTCAGCTGCGGTTGAATTGACAACTCAACTATCAAAGCTTATAAATACTCTTTGGCTCCCCGTGTGTCGAATCTATAAATTGGGTTATTCTTACCCGCGAAGACTATCTCGATCCCTTACGGTTGAGGGTTATCAAGTACCGTTTTTTGGTGCCGTTGCCGGGGAGTGTAGCGCTATTGGTAAGTGAAGCTGGTAAGGAAGTTTTTATATTTCTATTTTTATTTTGCTATTGCTGCTCTTTGTCCTTATGGACAACCTTGCTATTGGATCGTTGCTTGTGGGAAGACGCCCCACATCTGTGGTGGTTGCTCCTCCCTCTACTGAAATTGTGCCCTATATAATACCAGCTGGTATTATCGATTATGTTTTGGCTAATCATTATGCAGGAGACAGACATCCCGGTGAACACTTGCTATATCTGTCACAACTATGTTCATTATTTAAGCTTGCAGGTGTACCAATGGAGTTTGTCATGAGGAAATTGTTCCCCGTATCGCTTATAGATAAAGCTTCAGATTGGTATAAGCTTCTCGATAACTCACACTTGCTTGATTGGCAAGAGCTTATGTCTTTCTTTTATTCCAAGTTTTATCCTCTTCATGAAATTCATCGAGACAGGAACTATATCTATAACTTTAGGTCTCGTGACGGAGAAAGAATTGCTCAAGCTTGGGGGAGATTGAAGTCCCTAATGCTCAAATGTCCTATTCATGAGCTCCCCAAGAAAATTATACTTACAATTTTTTATGCCAGGCTTTCTCGTCAGGATAAGGAGATGCTGGATGCCTCCTCTAGTGGGGTATTTCAGACAAAGAGCGTTGAAGAAAGGTGGGATCTCATTGAAAGGATCCAGAGGAATACCGAAGATTGGGAAATCGATAAAGGTATTGAACCCGCTATAAATTATGAGCATGATTATATTGAGAGCTATGTGAAAACTGATTACTTCAATACCTTTTGCTCTAAGATTGGTCTTGATTCCCATCTAATGATTGATTTCTGTAAGGATTTTGCCTCTCACGTTGATTCTTTTAAAAAGAAGAGAGATCAGCATCATGAACCTTTCAAAGAGTTACCTGTTGATATTCATGTTGCTGACCCTATTTTGCCTGCAGTTATATATGAAAAGCCTCCTTTTCCCAAAAGGATAAGGGAGCACTCTCTTGTGACAGGCATAATAAATAAAAGTGAGATAAGAATTGATGAGCCTGAGGACCAGATCAAGGTCGATCCTCAAGTTGCATTGGTTAAAGACCTTGTTACTAACGATGTTTTGGATTCCAATGTAAATTTTTGTGCTGTTTCCACTAACCTTGTCACAACCAAGAATAAAGGCCCAATTTCAGGTACTCCAGTAGTATCTGTTAAAATAGGAGATCACAATTATTATGGGCTATGCGATTTGGGATCGAGTGCTAGTGCTACCCCTATTCACTTTATCAAGAGATCATCGGTGAGATTTCACCTTGTGAACTTGAAGAAGTTGATGTTACCATTCATCTTGCAAACAGAGCAACTATCTCTCCTATCGGAATTGTGAGAGACGTTGAAGTCCTATGTGAAAGGTAAAATACCCTACCGACTTTCTAGTACTTGGTTCAGTGAGGGACAATTTTTGTCCTATTATTTTTGGCAGACCTTTTCTCAGAACATGTGGAGCTATAATAGATTGCAAGAAAGGTAAAGTTTCTGTTGAATTCAATGGTGAGCCATATGAATTTAACTTTTCTAAGTTCTCTAAGCTGCCTCGTGGTACCGATTTACCTAGTGATGATAAAATTATTGAAAGTATTGCTTCTATTGCTATTCCCCCTAATGATCCTTTGCAGCAATATATGGAGGACCACGAGAATGATTTGCATATGCAGGAAAGAAATGAACTAGATGAAATATTCTTGAGACAACCTGCTATCCTGAAGCACAACCTTCCGGTTGAACCTTTGGGAATTTTATCAAAACCAAAAGAAGACCCGGTGTTCGATCTTAAACCTCTTCCCGATACGCTCAAGTATGCTTATTTAGATGAAAAGAAAGTATATCATGTTATTATCAACTCTAACCTTTCAGGATATGAAGAAGAGCGACTATTGGAAGTACTTCGTAAACACCGAGGTGCAATTGGCTATACCCTTGATGACCTTAAGGGGATTAGTCCATCTATCTGTCAACATACTATCAACCTTGAGCCCGGTGCTAAACCAATTGTTGATCAACAACGGCGGTTGAACCCGAAGATGATGGATGTTGTAAGAACTGAGATTCTCAAGCTTCTAGCCGCAGGTATTATCTACCCTATAGCTGATAGTAAGTGGGTAAGCCCGGTACATTGTGTTCCTAAGAAAGGAGGTACAACTGTGGTTCCTAATGATAAGAATGAACTAATACCTTAGAGAATTATTATTGGATATAGAATGTGTATTGATTACAGGAAGCTGAACAAGGCAACCAGGAAGGATCACTACCCGTTGCCGTTCATCGACCAAATGCTTGAAAGGTTATCCAAAAATACCCACTTTTGTTACCTCGATGGTTATTCTGGCTTCTCTCAAATTCATGTTAACACTGCTGATCAAGAGAAGACCACTTTTACTTGTCCCTATGGTACTTATGCTTACAGGCGTATGCCTTTTGGTTTATGTAATGCCCCTGCTACTTTTCAAAGGTGTATGTCTGCTATCTTTAATGGTTTCTGTGAGGAGATTGTGGAAGTCTTCATGGACGATTTCTCCGTCTATGGAACTTCCTCTGACCATTGTCTCCACAACCTTAATAAAGTTTTGCAGAGATGTGAGGAGACAAATCTGGTACTCAACTGGGAGAAGTGCCACTTCATGGTTAACGAAGGAATTGTTCTTGGTCACAAGATTTCCGAAAGGGGAATTGAGGTGGACAAGGCCAAGATCGAAGAAATTGAGAGGATGCCTTATCCAAGGGACATCAAAGGTATTCGCAGTTTTCTCAGTCATGCTGGTTTCTATAGAAGATTTATTAAAGTCTTTTCTAAGACTTCGAGACCCCTCTCTAATCTTCTCCAGAAGGACGTTCCTTTTGTATTTGATGAAGATTGTAAGGAGGCTTTTGAAGTTCTTAAGAAATCTTTAATAACCGCTCCTATAGTACAACCACCTGACTGGAATTTACCTTTTGAGATTATGTGTGATGCTAGTGATTTTGCTGTTGGAGCTGTTTTAGGGCAAAGGGTTGATAAGAAATTGAATGTTATACATTATGCTAGTAAAACCCTTGATAGTGCTCAAAAGAATTATGCTACTACTGAGAAGGAATTCTTAGCTGTAGTGTTTGCTTGTGATAATTTAGGCAGTATATTGTTGATTCCAAAGTTATTATTCATACTGACCATGCTGCCATTAAGTACCTTATGACAAAGAAGGATGCCAAGCCAAGACTTATCATATGGGTACTCCTTCTTCAAGAATTTGATTTGCAGACTGTTGATAGGAAAGGAGAAGACAATCCGGTGGCGGACAATCTTTCAAGGATGGAAGATATACCGCATGATCCCATCCCAGTCAACGACAGTTTTCCAGACGAGCAACTTGCCGTTGTAAAAGTACAATCTCTTTCCGATCCTTGGTTTGCAGACTATGCTAATTTTATCATTGCGAAGTATTTGCCTCCAGGTTTAACATTTCAGCAAAGGAAGAAGTTCTTTCATGATTTGAGGCACTACTTTTGGGATGACCCACATCTTTTCAAAGAAGGTCCAGACAGGATCGTGAGAAGATGCATACCGAAACATGAGCAGAAGGACATTCTCATACAATGTCATGATAGTCCCTATGGAGGACATCATGCCGGATTCAGGAGACAAACTTCTCATATGAGACTGGAGAACCCCTTCCATGGAAGCGCTTCGCCGAGGACTACGTGATCAACGTTAACAAGAATGAGGAGTGAAATCTCCTTGGGTAATGGCATCCCCTTGGCTTGTTCCAAGCTTGGGGGAGTGCCCGGTATCTTTATCTTTATCTTTTGTCTTTTAGAGTCAAGTAGAGTCGTATCATGTCTAGGGAGGTTATTATATGAAATAGGTGTGTGCATTGAGGTCTATAACTCCTTCTGTGAAGAGATTGTATCCGTGAGTGTGGAGTCGTCTATGATGGAATATTAATGAGAAGTCTATTGGTTCCTTTGCTGCACTCGGTATTCTCTTCACGCAATCGACCTTATATGATGATTCTTATGGGGAGTATTGACCTTATATCAGGTATGGCTTTGAAAACTTTATTTAATCTTGGCAAACATAGCTTTGGTCATAACAACAAGCATGATTTTCTTAAAGTAGCGACATAGCCAAAACCTTTATGTTATTATGCTTGAAGTGTTATGCTGACAAGGAAGACAACTTGATGTGTTATGCTTATTTTAATGTTTATGCTTTATATTGCTTTGCATCTTAGTCATCATCAATTGTTTGTTCTCTCAAAGCCTTTGCTAGCCTAAACTCTGTACTAAGCGGAATTCTGCTTGTGCATCCATACCCTTAAACCAATACCTTCCATATGAGTCCACCATACCTTCCTATTCGTGGTATTCCACTACCACCTCCTAAAGTATAGAATTTATGTGTTATCCTTAAATGGTCAAAATCTTCTATTCTGTGCCCCTGTTTTAGCTCATGAGGAAGTAGTAGTTAATTCATGATCTTTTTAAGTTGGACAAGTTTGACCCCGGGATTGCATGTCTAATCTGCAAACCCCTAATACGAGGAGGAACTGGCATGAGTGCGTCCGTCTCATAAAAGATAATACAACAAACAAACCCTCCTTCACGCTTTGTTCATGAGAAATCAGAAAACTTTGGCAGTGATAAACAAAGGAGATTAAGGGGATGTGATCGTCCCCGTGCGGGAGCCGTTCCTCGAAACTTGTCCAGTTTGAGAAGTAATTGAGTTATCTATTAGCATTCGTTGAAAAATCATGCACCTCTCAAAACTTGTTTTCATTATGTTTGATTTAAGGATAGCACATGAGTTTTCCCTACTTCCCTAGAGCAGGGCCTATCTCTTAGTTTTAGGTTGAGTCAGTTATTCCTACTTCCTTCTATTCTTAAAGAGAGTATACATTTGATGTTGACGAGGATTCATTCATATAAAGTTGCATTAAGATTTGTCATATCATATCCTTGTTGACATTATCATTTGATAAGTAAGTTGTTTGTCAAGCCCAGCTAAAGCAAACATCTTCCTTTGTGTTAACACTTTCACTTCTTGCCTAATAACATGTTCTTTCAAAAGCTTCAATTAATCTCATCAAAACATAAAGAGAAAGAGCAAAAGTAAAAGCTATTAGTTGTTCTTTGACCAAAGGACATGTTTGCCATGATTTGATGAGTTTCCTTAGCCCTACTTTCGATTATAAGTGTTACCACTCTTTTATAAGGGCCTTATGAGTTGAAGATTGCTGTTGAGGATATTTGAGTTTGGTGAAGAAACTGTGATGCTTCTTGTCTGTATTCTATTTATCGACACTTCACTCTCTAAACTTGTGGACAGGTTTACCGAGCTCAGTATTCGCTTGGGGACAAGCGAGGTCTAAGCTTGTGGGTGTTGATACGTCCAAAATGCATCACTATTTTATATCGTAATTCATCCTTATTCATTGATATATTTCACATTACGATGATGTTCTTATGTTGTTTTGGCCTATTTTACACAGTTTGCAACTTTCCGGTGCCGAAGCAGCAGACGTAGGATTCAGCAGTAAAAAGGGGACACTGAGTTGCTGAAGAAGAATACCTCCAAATTACCTGAAAATCGACGGAGGGTATTTTCCAGAAGGATCACGAAGATACGCAAAAGAGCAACCAGAGTGGGGCCACAGGGTGCCCAGGCGGCCACCTGGCGCGGCCCCCACCCTGGTCGCGCCGGGAGGGCGCCTGGAGCCCCTGGCCCACTCCAGGCTCCCCCCTCTGGCCTATATACTCCTCGTCATCCAGAAACCCTAAAAGGGGGAGAGTTTACGGAGTTCCGCCGCCGCTCCGTGGCGGAAACCTACAGAGAAGTCGTTTTTCCAGTTTCTGTCACGGAGCCGCCGCCACCCTCTGTTCTTCTTCGGGAGGGCTAATCTGGAGGCTGATTTGGCCTCCGGAGAGGGGAGATCGTCGCCATCGTCATCATCATCACCACTCCATCCTCCCTCCATGACTTCTCCTTCCATGTGTGAGTAATTCCCTGCTGTAGGCAAAGGGGATGGTAGGGATTGGATGAGTTAGATCATGTAATAGTTTATCAGATTGTTGGGGGCATGTTGCCTATCATCTACTTTGGTGTTTATCATCTTTGCTTCAACTTGTTGCTCTTAATGCTTGTCACTTTGGGCCCGAGTGCCATGTTTTCAGATCTGAACCCTATGTGTTTGCATGAATATATTTGTGTTCTTGATCCTATGTATGAGTTGTTTGCACCTATTATGGTCCGGAACCGGCGATCCCAAAGGTGACAGCTTGGGACACCAAAGGGGATGGTCCATAATTTGAGGATTCCATGTATCCATTGAGTTTATTGCTTTGTTCCGGTGCTCTTTGACAGGAGTACCTTAATCTCCATAAGTTACTTTTGGCCCCATTCGTAGCGGGATGGTAGGACAAAAGATGTTGTGCAAGTTCTTATTGCAAGCACGTACAACTACCTGTGGGATACATGCCTAATGTTTGATATTTGCCTAGATGATCATTACTTTTCTGTGTGCCTTGCCCCAAGTTAGATTCATGATGTATCTCATCCATGCAGCGCCCAATCATCCATCTCCCTAGCCTACAGTGTTTCAATCCTGCTGGTTATTAGTTGTTACTTTTGCTGTTCACTTTTGCTGTCACCACCATCACTATCATATCACTGTTACCACTTATCTTTTGTTGCAAGTAAGTATATTTCAGGTGCGGTTGAATTGACAACTCAACTGTCAAAGCTTATAAATACTCTTTGGCTCCCCGTGTGTCGAATCTATAAATTGGGTTATTCTTACCCGCGAAGACTATCTCGATCCCTTACGGTTGAGGGTTATCAATTAGTACTTCTGAGAAGTTCAATACATGACCCATTTGCATATATATGACAGCCGATCTATTCTGCTAATATTATCAAAATAACTATTCTGATAACACTTCCGCACTGCACGCACAACGCGAGGGCACTGCAGTCTCAGTACTTGAGGTACTGCCATACAGCGACCAGTGAACTTCGTCTCGAAAAACGGTACGTGTTGTTTTTTGGGTACTTTTTTCCGTCTAGTTTTTAAGCGTTTATCAGAATTATGCGTGTAATATACCGTTGAGAAGCTATGGAGTAGACGCAACTTTGCCATGTTGAACACTTTTCAAAATTCATCATAGTTTAAGAGCAGTTTCGAAAATCCTGCGGCTCATAACGAATGACAGCGAGCATTTTTTCGCGTTTTCTTCCAAACCGCTCGTCGGAATGAAACAAGTGATACACCTTCGAAAAGGTATCGTCGATACGCATATTTTTCATATGAATTATTTTTTCTAGTTCGCTACGGTTTAAGAGTAGTTTTGAATTTATTAAATCGCGGAATTGTGTTTTTTCAAAAAATTTGCAATTTTCGATACAGTTTTAGCTTCACTATTTTAACCGTTTGTCGAAACGAGGCGTATGATACGCTGATGGAAAGCTACGAACGAGGCGCAACTTTCATATGTTGGAATGTTTTTGAGATTCCTTACAGTTTTTAATTAATTTTGAAAATCGTTCGGCTGACTACGAGAGGCAGCGGCCGTTTTTCGCGAAATTTTTACAAACCGCTGGTCGAAATGATCCAAACGATACACGATTGGAAAGATATCATCGAGACGCTACTTTTTCATGTAGAATACTCCCTCTAATTCATTACGGTTTAAGAGCAGTTTTCAAAACACCGAAATGCGGACACTCTGTTTTTCGCGACACCAAAATCAACGCGTGTACTGCATCTGACAAAAGAATGCACTTCTTCAGACGGAAAACCGCACTGCATCAGATGGGTAAGTGAACTGCATGGTTTCTTTTATTCAAAAGTATTTTTTTGTTGTTCTATTTTTTGACTTTTTTATGAACAAGAGTGGATCAGAGACGAGGGCTGAGTATAGTGCGCTAAACTGAAAGTGGACTTTTTCGACACGAACAAGTGAGCTGCAAGAAAATTTCCACACACGAAGAAGTGCACTTTATATCAAAAGAGAATTTCCACACACGAAGAAGTCCACTCTTTATCAAAAGAGAACTACCCCCGATGTTGATGAAGTGAGCTGGATGTTCTTTTCTACATCATTGTCGTATTCTCTGAACGACACAACATGGGAGTAGTGCACTGCACCGAATAAAAGTGAACCTCTCTGTGGGACAAAATTGAACATCTCGATAAAAAAGTTCGGCACATGTCGAACGTATGTTGAGGGGGAACAGCAGTCGATGCCAAAGTGGACTGCGAAACAACACTAGTGAGCTGCACATGTCCAAAGTTTTTTTAGAAGGGAATCACATACACATACAGCAAGAACACCCCACATAAAACAATAGTAGTTCTCATTTTCTCTTTAGTTGTTATACCCTCTCACACAAAAGGAACTAAAGCGAACTGATCTGAAAAAACAACTAAAAAGCAAAACTGCAGTGCATCGGTGAGCTGCATCATGTACTCAACATTTTGTAGGCGCAAGCGAGCTGCAAACATCGGTCAAATACATAGGTCTAAGTCTGAAGCCTCACATTGTTCCTTGAATGTAACAGAGTGAATAAGAATAGCAAAACTGGACATTTTTCTCACAACAATGAATTGTATTTGTATAAAACTCCAACACAGCATGAAAATGAACTGCGAGACGCTGTGGCTGCAAGCAGGACTCGGTCGTGGCGTCGATGCATTGCACTGCAAAACATAGAGCAGAGCAAAAGAAATGAAAATCGCTTGTCAAATCTGAAAAGGTAAATAAAATCTTCTGAGTTGCACACTCAGGGGAACTCCAGAGACGCGGAGCATACTGCACTGCAGACCCCCATTGGTCGAGCTGCACTTCCCCACGGGCAGTACTGCATGCGCATGTGCAGAGTTAGAATCCTTCGACGACATGGGCAGAACTACAGGTCCCCGCTGGTCGAGCTGCACTTCACCGTGGGCAGAACTGCATGCCCGTGTGTAGAGTCGCCGTCATCGCAGGCAAACAGCGCGAGCAGAAAGAGAAGCACAAGCACGGCGACCCGCGGCCGGTACTGGCAAACAACAAAAATCCTGGTACGGGATTCACTCGTGCCCACAATTTTAGCTACGGTGAGCTGCACATCTCGCTCATGGGCGAGCTGAATCTTGACGTGCAGTTAGCTGCTCGCACCGATGGACTGCGTCCCCTGCACCAGAGATGATGAACAGGAGGAGTAGGCGGGGGAAACGCTTGGATCTGCCAAGAGGTCGACGTAGTTTGGGAAGGGGGCAGTGGCGGCGGACGGAGGGACCTCGCTGGAAAGCAAGACTGGCAGAGTGCGCCAGGGGGAGGGGCGGTGGCTGCTTGGAATCCTTCGTCTGCAAGGAACACAACAGCGGGATCTGACCTCGGATGCCAAGATCCGTCGCCTGAGTTGTCGGAGACTGTGGTTGAGGGGGATAGGCTCGGAGACGAGCAGCCCGGCAGCACGTCGCGGTGTTGTTCGGCCAGCCATGGAACCTGACCATGCCGGGAGGAGGCAGCTCGCCAACTGCCTCGCTCCAGCACACATCAAGAGTCGAGGGTGCTCTCCATGGAACCAGGGGCCCCTCGATGGTGGGGGAGGAGGTGGTGGGATGGTTCATTTGGGGGCGGGGTGGTGGGTGGTGATGGGGCGCTGGGGGTTGGGAGTTGGTGGGGCGTTGGAGACGGCGGGTGGTGGGGAGGCGCCGCCGCATGTGGGGGTGTCGGGAGAAGGAGAAGGTGGGGGTCGGCGCAGTGGGCTGTTTGGGTGCTCTATGCTACCTCTTGAGCATGCGTTGGTTTTCCCTTGAAGAGGAAAGGGTGACGCAGTAAAGTAGCGTAAGTATTTCCCTTAGTTTTTGAGAACCAAGGTGTCAATCCAGTAGGAGATAACACGCAAGTCACCTAGTACCTACACAAACAATCAAGAACCTTGCAACCAACGCGATAAAGGGGTTGTCAATCCGTTCATGGTCACTTAGAAAAGTGAGATCTGATAAAGATAATAAGATAAATACTTTTGGTATTTTTGTTGTATAGATTGGAAAGTAAAGATTGCAAAATAAAATAAATAGGAAACTAGACTTGTAGATCGGATACTTATATGATAGAAAATAGACCCGGGAGCCATAGGTTTCACTAGTGGCTTCTCTCAAGATAGCATAAATTACGGTGGGTGAACAAATTACTGCCGAGCAATTGATAGAAAGGTGCAAAGTTATGAGAATATCTAGGCAATGATCATGAATATAGGCATCACGTCCGGGTCAAGTAGACCGAAACGATTCTGCATCTACTACTATTACTCCACACATCGACCGCTATCCAGCATGCATCTAGAGTATTAAGTTCATAACAACAGAGTAACCCATTAAGCAAGATGACATGATGTAGAGGGATAAACTCAAGCAATATGATATAAACCCCATATTTTTATCCTCGAAGGCAACAATACAATACGTGTCTTGCTGCCCCTTCTGTCACTGGGAAAGGACACCGCAAGATTGAACCCAAAGCTAAGCACTTCTCCCATTGCAAGAAAGATCAATCTAGTAGGCCAAACTAAACCGATAATTCGAAGAGGTTTGCAAAGATATAAAATTATGCATATAAGAATTCAGAGAAGAACCAAATATTATTCATAGATCAATTTGATGATAAATCCACAATTCATCGGATCTCGGCAAACACACCGCAAAAGAATAGTACATTGAATAGATCGCCAAGAACATCGAGGAGAACTTTGTATTGAGAATCAAAGAGAGAGAAGAAGCCATCTAGCTAATAACTATGGACCCGAAGGTCTGTGGTGAACTACTCACACATCATCGGAGAGGCTATGGTTATGATGTAGAAGCCGTCTGTGATTGATTCCCCCTCCGGCGGAGCGCCGGAAAAGGCCCCAAGATGGGATCTCACGGATACAGAAGGTTGCGGTGGTGGAAAAGTGGTTTCGTGGCTCCCTCTGATGTTTCTAGGGTATAAGAGTATATATAGGCCAAAGAAGTACGGTTGTGGAGCTACAAGGGGCCCACGAGGGTGGGGGGCGCGCCTACCCCCTGGGCATGCCCTCCTACCTCGTAGCCGCATCGTGGCCTTCTAGACTTCAACTCCAAGTCTCCTGGTTTGCTTTTGGTCCAAGAAAGATCCTCCTGAAGGTTTTGTTCCGTTTGGTATTCCTTTTCTGCAAAACACTGAAATAGGAAAAAAACAGGAATTGGCACTGGGCCTTCAGTGAATAGGTTAGTCCCAAAAATAATATAAAAGAACATATTAAAGCTTATTAAACATCCAAAATAGATAATATAATAGCATGGAACAATTAAAAATTATAGATACGTTGGAGACGTATCAAGCATCCCCAAGCTTAATTCCCGCTCGTCCTCGAATAGGTAAATGATAAAAAGAGAATTTTTGAAGTGGAATGCTACCTAACATATTTATCAATGCAATTTTCTTTATTGTGGCATGAATGTTCAGATTCGAAAGATTCAAGACAAAAGTATAATATTGACATAAAAATAATAATACTTCAAGCATACTAACAAAGCAATTATGTCTTCTCAAAATAACATAGCCAAAGAAAGCTCAACCCTACAAAATCATATAGTTTGGCTATGCTCCATCTTCGTCACACAAAATATTTAAATCATGCACAACCCCGGTTTCAGCCAAGCAATTGTTTCATACTTTAGTATTCTCATACTTTTTCAACTTTCGCACAATATATGAGTGTGAGCCATGGACATATGATATAGGTGGAATAGAATGGTGGTTGTGGAGAAGGAAAAAAGAGGATGGTGGTCTCACATCAACTAGGCATATTAATGGGCTATGGAGATGCCCATCAATAGATATCAATATGAGTGAGTAGGGACTGCCATGCAATGGATGCACTAGAGCTATAAATGTATGAAAGCTCAACAAAAGAAACTAAGTGGGTGTGCATCCAACTTGCTTGCTCATGAAGACCTAGGGCATTTGGGGAAGCCCATCGTTGGAATATACAAGCTAAGTTCTATAATGAAAAATTCCCACTAATAATATGAAAGTGACAACATAAGAGACTCTCTATCATGAAAAGCATGGTGCTATTATGAAGCACAAGTGTGGAAAAAGGTAGTGACATTGTCCTTACTCTCTTTTTCTCTCATTTTTTTTATTTCCCCCTTTTTTTATTTTGGGCTCTTTGGCCTCTTTTTTTGGTGTGCTTCTTTGGCCTCCTTTTTTAACATCACAAGGGACAATGTTCTAATAATGATGATCATCACACTTCTATTTACTTACAACTCGATATTACAACTCGATACTAGAACAAAGATATGACTCTATATGAATGCCTCCGGTGGTGTACCGGGATGTGCAATGAATCAAGAGTGACATGTACGAAAAAATTATGAATGGTGGCCTTGCCACAAATACGATGTCAACTACATGATCATGCAAGGCAATATGACAATGATGGAACGTGTCATAATAAACGGAACGGTGGAAAGTTGCATGGCAATATATCTCGGAATGGCTATGGAAATGCCATAATAGGTAGGTATGGTGCCTGTTTTGAGGAAGGTATATGGTGGGTGTATGGTACCAGCGAAAGTTGCGCGGTACTAGAGAGGCTAGCAATGGCGGAAAGAGAGTGCGTATAATCCATGGACTCAACATTAGTCATAAAGAATTCACATACTTATTGCAAAAATCTACAAGTCATCATAACCAAGCCCTACATGGACTCTAATATCACCATCCTCATATCTCAAAACAATCATCTAGCATCAAACTTCTCATAGTATTCAACGCACTTTATATTAAAGTTTTTATTATACCCATCTTGGATACCCATCATATTAGGACTAATTTTATAGCCAAAACAAATTACCATGCTGTTCTAAAAGACTCTCAAAATAATATAAGTGAAGCATGAGAGATCAATAATTTCTACAAAATAAAACCACCACCATGGTCTAAAAAGATATAAGTGAAGCACTAGAGCAAAATTATCTAGCTCAAAAGATATGAGTGAAGCATATAGAGTATTCTAATAAATTCCGATTCATGTGTGTCTCTCCAAAAAGATGTGTACAGCAAGGATGATTGTGGTAAAATAAAAAAGAAAAGACTCAATTCATACAAGACGCTCCAAGCAAAACACATATCATGTGGTGAATAAAAATATAGCCTCAAATAAAGTTACCGATAAACGAAGACGAAAGAGGGGATGCCTTCCCGGGGCATCCCCAAGCTTAGGCTTTTGGTTGTCCTTGAATTTTACCTTGGGGTGCCTTGGGCATCCCCAAGCTTAGGCTCTTGCCACTCTTTATTACATAGTCCATCAAATCCTTACCCAAAAACTTGAAAACTTCACAACACAAAACTTAACAGATAATCCCGTGAGCTCCGTTAGTATAAGAAAACAAACCACCACTTTAAGGTACTGTAATGAACTCATTATTTATTTATATTGGTGTTAAACCTACTGTATTACAACTTATCTATGGTTCATACCCCCCGATACTACTCATAGATTCATCAAAATAAGCAAAGAACACACGAAAAACAGAATATGTCAAAAACAGAATAGTCTGTAGCAATCTGTAACTTTCGAATAGATCAGTAACTCTAAAAATTCTGAAATAAATTGGTGGACGTGAGGAATTTTTCTATTAATCATCTGCTAAAAGAATCAACCTAAATTCACGCTCCAGTAAAAAATGGCAGCTAATCTCGTGAGCGCAAAAGTTTCTGATTTTTACAGCAAGATCGCAAAGACTTCAGCCAAGTCTTCCCTAAGGTTCTACTTGGCACAAACACTAATTAAAACATAAAAACACATCTAAACAGGAACTATATGAATTATTTATTTCTAAACATAAGGAAAAAGCAAATAAATTAAAATTGGGTTGCCTCCCAATAAGCGGTATCTTTTAACGCCCCTAGCTAGGCATAAGAACGCAAATAGATGTAGGTGTTATCATCTTTGGTATGCAATCCATAAGTGGCTCTCATAATAGATTCATAAGGCAATTTAAGTTTCTTCCTAGGAAAGTGTTCCATGCCTTTCCTTAACAGAAATTGGAATCTAATATTTCCTTCTTTCATGTCAATAATTGCACCAATCGTTCTAAGGAAAGGTCTACCGAGAATAATATGACATGTAGGATTGCAATATATATCATGAACAATTAAATCTACGGGCATATAATTCCTATTTGCAACAATAAGAACATAATTAATCCTACCCATAGGTTTCTTAATCGTGGAATCTGCAAGATGGAAATTTAAAGAACAATCATCAAATTCACGGTAGCATAGCACATCACACAAGGTTTTTGGAATCGTGGAAACACTAGCACCCAAATCACACAAAGCATAGCATTCATAATCTTTAATCTTAATTTTAATAGTAGGTTCCCACTCATCATAAAGTTTTCTAGGGATAGAAACTTCTAGTTCAAGCTTTTCTTCATAAGATTGCATTAAAGCATCAACGATATGTTTAGTAAAAGCTTTATTTTTATTATAAGCATGAGGAGAATTTAACATGGATTGAAACAAAGAAATACAATCTATCAAAGAGCAATTATCATAACTAAATTCCTTAAAATCCAAAATAGTGGGTTCATTGCTATGTAAAGTTTTGACCTCTTCAATCCCACTTTTATTAATTTTAACATCAAGATCTAAAAACTCTGAATCGTTGGGACACCTTTTAACTAAAGTTAACTCATCTCCAGTCCCATATTTATCAAGATTCATATTTGAAAACAAAGATTTAATAGGAGTCACATCAATCACTTTTAGATCTTCATCATTATTATCATAAAAACTAGAAGAACATGCTTTCACAAAGCAATCTTTTTTAGCATGCATCCTAGCGGTTCTTTCTTTGCACTCATCAATGGAAATTCTCATGGCTTTGAGAGACTCATTGATGTCATGCTTAGGTGTTGTCAGTGTACAAAAGTAGGAGGTCTCCTTTGTAACCCTTACTTGTGCATGGGCAGTCAGAGCCATGCCTACGGCCACACCTAATAGGGCAGAGGAGGGAAACCGAAGCACAAGACTACCAGAGCAGCGCCAAGACAGTGGCGCAAGAAGGCCAAGCAACAAGATAGGCTTCCCCCGACAAGTCCCTTGTCGGGGCAGCCTGCACGACCCTGGCAAGAACCCTTGCCGGGGCAACTCACCCAACGCCTCCATTGCAGCCACCCTCGAGCCTAGGAGCTCTGACACCATCAACAACGTTGGAACCAAGGCTCGGGAAGCGCATGCGTGATGGCATGCACATCTTTGTGAAGACAAAGGTTCTACAAATCCTAGATGAGAACCAGAAGACAAGACGACCGCAAGGCTCCTTGCCGAGGATGCCCACGAGGCCCCGGCAAGGCTCCTTGCCGAAGATACCCCCGAAGCCTCGGCAAGCCTCTTGCCGAGGGCGCTCACAGAGGCCCCGGCAAGACCCTTGCCGAAAACAGACGCAGGACCGTGGCAAGCCCTTGCCACCCCATCATCGCCCCAGCTCGATGGCCGACCCACTAGCCCTGGTAAGTACCCACGTGGCAGTACGTGGTTCCTGATCTAGCTAGTCAAGCACCTGCGTGGTGGCATGCAGATCTTCGTGAAGACCCTACCACCACACCATCTCAGCTGTTTGCCAACCTACATGGCGCTGCATGCCTCGTTGGCCTGGACGCGTGTCGCAGCCAGACGGAGGGGCGGCGGACGGGACGGGCCTCGTTGCCGTCCCCGATAAATGAAGTGGACACCTAAGTAGCGCATTTAATGCATCTTGGCCCGTAATGGCAGGAGATAAGCTTGTACACTGTATACCTTTCCACCTCCTGTGTGCCACTGTGGCAACCCGTTTTGACTAAAAGGAGGCCTGAGGCATACTGGAGAGGGATTCGGATCTTTTGGACTAGGCACGCACCGTAGCAAGTTCAAGAGCTCAAGAACACTCAAATACACATCAAAGCAGGACTAGGGTATTACGCATCTTCGCGGACCAAACCTGGGTAAGCGATCCTTGTGCTGACTCCTAGACCCGCTCTTTGCACAACCCCGCGCATGTCAACCGTAGAAGGGATTCCAGTGATCCATATGTGTCGATCGGTTCGTCCCCGACATCTTTGGCGCGCCGGGTAGGGGGCGCAATTGTGAAAATCCGGTCTAGCGGTTAGTTTAGCAGTTCTTCATCACCATGGCTCCCAAGAAGAAGACGATCACGGTGATCGGTTCATCTGGAGCCGAACGGCCCGTGCCGGTGCGTGCGGGCCATGGGGTGGTCGCGGACGGAAGCCGAGGCACGGCCCGCGAACACCCACATCGCTCTAGCAGCCGAAGCTTGGCAAGCAGTGTCGTTCGTACACAAGACAACAAGCCGCACACTGCCAAGTACAAAGGCGGAGCCAGGCCCCCTGCAGGCGGCGCGGGGCCCTCCAAGAGCGGCGTCGTGCCATGTACAGGCGGCGCAGTCACTTCCAAGACGCCCACGCCGGCGCCCACAATGCGCTCCTCCCAGGTCGTGCGCGATGAGTAGCGTCGCCACCCTGGTGACCCCGGGCGCCGCCGCGGAAAGAGCCCTGAGCATCATTCACGGGACGTAGAAGACCAACATGCTCGCCGAGGTGCTGGCGAAAACGGCGTACAACCGCAGGGCCATGATAGAGCTCCTTCTAACGTGGTTAGAAGTCAGAGCACATTACGGTCCATGCAGCTTTCGACGCCGCCCACATCAGCGGAGGCCTTAGCGCGCGCAGTTGCTCCTCGACTTCCCTCCTACTCCGGACAAGCTCGATGAGTGGAGAGCCACCATCCGGAGCCTCGTCAGCATCGCCAACAAAGACGAGCCGCGGCCAGCGGGGCCCTCGGGCCGACGCTCTATCGAGCCACCGCACGCCAGGGGTGGAAGGACCGAAGGTGATGTAGCCACGGTGTATTCTCATCCTCCTCGCCAGTTACCACGGGCACCGGTCCGTCGAGACAACGCTTGTGATAACATTTCCATAGCGTCGTCCGACCCGCGGACCCACCGTGATCAGCGCCAAGTTCTTTGGTAGCGAGCTCGTGAAGACGCTCGAACTACCATCGAGCGCCGGCGCGAAGCACGCCGTCAGTCAGATAGGTGGGCAGGGCCCACAACGGACCACCCAGCACCGGGAGGCCCTGGAGGCTTACCTTACGAGGTAGGCTATCCAGCCTTTACCCGTGAGCTGCGGCAGTTCCAGTGACCCACTCAATGCACATTCAAGCCTGACGTCGGTGAGAAGTACAATGCCAAGACTCACCCGTCAGAGTTCCTCAGCATCTACACCATCGCAATGCAGGCCGCTGGAGCACGTGAGACAAGGTGCTTGCCAATTACTTCCCATTGGCGCTTAAACGCAATGTCATGTCATGGTTGATGCACTTGCTAGTAGATTCTATTTCTTCCTGGTCGGATCTGTGCCATGAGTTTATTGGCGCCTTTACGGGAGGCCATCAGGCTCATGGCCAGGCAAGTGATTTGCATGTAATCCCCTAGAAAGAAGGTGAAAACCTGCGCAAGTACATACAGAGATTTAGCCGAGTGCAGTACAACATCCCAAATGTTCATCCCGCCGCCGTCATCAGCGCATTCCATTAGAATGTGCGTAACCACAAGATGCGCGAAGAGCTGGCGATGAATAAGGTGACGCAAGCATGCTGTATGGCCCTCTTTACCAAATGTTCATCCCTCTTTACCATTTGGAACAACGGGGTGACACAAGCATGCTGTAGTCACCCCACGCACAACCCCCATGTCCCGTACTCAACGCGAGTCATGGGGAAGCGCAGCCACCGGAGGAGTTACTTCAGTACAAAGAATCCTGCCCAACTGCCCGCGCACCATTGTGGGCCTAGCCGAGTAACGTGTCGCGCTTATGTATGGCCCAGGCCTGGGGGCTCCTGTCAGTGTACAAAATAGGGCCTCTCCTTTGTACATCATACTTGTGCACGGGCAGTCAGAGCCACGCCTTCGGCCACACCTAACATGATAGAGGAGGGAAACCGAAGCACAAGACTACCAGAGCAGCGCCAAGACAGTGGCGCAAGAAGGCCAAGCAACAAGATAGGCTTCCCCCGACAAGACCCTTGCCGGGGCGGCCTGCACGACCCAGGCAAGAACCCTTGCCGGGGCAACTCACCCAACGCCTCCATTGCAGCCACCCTGGAGCCTAGGAGCTCCGACACCATCAACAATGTTCGAACCAAGGCTCAAGAAGTGCATGCGTGATGGCATGCAGATCTTTGTGAAGACAAAGGTTCTACGAATCCTAGATGAGAACCAGAAGACAAGACGACCACAAGGCTCCTTTCCGAGGATGCCCACGAGGCCCCGGCAAGGCTCCTTGCCGAAGATACCCCCGAAGCCCCGTCAAGCCTCTTGCCGAGGGCGCTCACAAAGGCCCTGGCAAGACCCTTGCCGGGAACAAACGCAAGACCGCGGCAAGCCCTTGCCGCCCCATCATCGCCCTAGCTCGGCGGCCGACCCACTAGACCAGGGAAGTACCCACGCGGCAGTACATGGTTCCTGATCCAGCTTGTTAAGCACCTGCATGGTGGCATGCAGATCTTCGTGAAGACCCTACCACCACGCCATCTCAGCTGTCTGCCAACCTACAAGGCACTGCATGCCTCGTTGGCCTGGACGCGCATCGCAGCCAGACGGAGCGGCGGTGGATGGGATGGGCCTCGTTAACGTCCCCGATAAAGCAAGTGGACAGCTAAGTATCGCATTTAATGCGTCTTGTCTCGTAATGGCAGGAGATAAGCTTGTACACTGTATACCTTTCCACCTCCTGTGTGCCACTGTGGCAACCCCTTTTGACTATAAAAGGAGGCCCGAGGCATATTGGAGAGGGATTCGGATCTTTTGGACTAGGCACGCACCGTACCTAGTTCAATGGCTCAAGAACACTCAAATACACATCAGAGCACGACTAGGGTATTACGCATCTTCGCGGCCCGAACCTGGGTAAGCGATCCTTTTGCTGACTCCTAGACCCGCTCTTTGCACAACCCCGCGTCCGTCAACCGTAGAAGGGATTCCAGTGATCCCATAGGTGTCGATCGGTTCGTCCTCGACAGGTGGAATAGATCTAAGTTTCAAAGAATCAACGTCAAGAGAAATTCTATCCATGTTCCTAGCCAAATCATCAATCTTAAGCAATTTTTCTTCAATCATAGCATTAAAACTCTTTTGTGAAATCATAAATTCCTTAACACTATTCTCAAAATCAGAGGGCATATTATTATAATTTCCATAGGAATTATTGTCGGAATTTCCATAATTATAGGAGGAATTACTAGATAAAGTCCTAGGATTAAAGTTTCCTCTATAAGCATTGTTACCAAAATTATTCCTACCAACAAAATTCACATCCATAGATTCATTAGTATTATCAATCAAAGTGGATAAGGGTATATCATTAGGATCAACATTAGCACCCTTGTTGCTTGGCCTTCTTGCGCCACTGTATTGGCGCTGCTCTGGTAGTCTTGTGTTTTGGCTTCCCTCCTCTGCCCTGTTAGGTGTGGCCGTAGGCGTGGCTCTGACTGCCCGTGCACAAGTAAGGGGTACAAAGGAGAGTCCCTACTTTTGTATACTGACAAAAAGCATGATGCAAAATGGACGTATCAGTCTGCAGGAACACTAGGGATCTGTCAAGAACAACCATGACACTGGTTCATCTTCGGGCCCTTCATCACAAAAGCGTAGGATCTAGATTCCCAACATGATGTACCACCCAACCGCACCTGCAACAAGGCAGTCCTATGCTGCACCTCGCCTGCCACCTCCACCACCTGGGCAACCGAGAATTCAAGCTGCACCACCCCAAGCTCCTGCTCCCCTTGCAAATGATGGGCTATGCTTCAAGTGTGGCCAACCAGGACACCGTGCTAGAGTTGCTACTAGAATCAGAACCGGCTGGCACTTCCTCCAACTGGCCATGGTAACAATCCGCCGCGCAACAACAATGTCAGGCCTTATGGTCGTGGTCAGGCTAACCACATTGATCTGAATGAAGCTCAAGGCCAGCCTGCTATAGTGTGGGCTACTCTTCTTGTTCACTGAATACCAGCTTCTGTTTTATTCGATCTAGGAGCATCACATTCTTTCATATCAGAAGATTTTGCATTCATGCATGGCATTAAGTTCGAAGAGATGGACAATCCTCTAGTGGCACACGCCCATGCGGTCCAATGTCGAACCACCATGGTTAGTCACAAAGTCACCATTGAAATTAAAGGGTTGGAATTCCATGTTTCTCCCATTGTCTTGAAGTCATCCAATATTGACCTCATCCAGGGAATGGAATGGTTGAAAACACATACCGCTTATCTCATTTGCGCCACTAAGACCGTCCATCTGCTACATCCATCAAATGCGATAGTAAGATACCATGTTCATCTTGTTCGAAATGCCGAAGCACGGATTTAATCCATGAATGCGTGCAACGCTTCTCCTTTTGTGTGATTTGGAAACGCAACATCGAGGTGTGAAGTTTCGGTCTAGCTCGCGTTCTCCATCAAGCTAAATGTCGCACCCATGAGAGGGCTATAAAATTTCTAAAGAGTTTGTTGTCAAATCCTTCTGGATATAAATCCACTTGGAAACTCGAGGATCGTCTTCGTGACGAATACCCCGTTTTGTTTCCTTCTACCTCCGAAAATCTTGGGACGAGATTTCTTTTCTTTTTGACTATGAAGACTGCAAGGCTTACACCTCACATCATTTTATTAAAAGCAAAAGAGAGTAAGTACAAGCTTCTCCTAGGAGAAGAAAGAAAGAAAGAAAGAAGAGAGAAAAAACCTACTATATACAGGACTAAAGAAAGCAAAAAAACAAGCTACTAAGAGAGAGAGACCACCACCATGATCAAGGTGGAAGGAAATCTATCCATCTGAGGAGTTGATCTCTGAATCTGGTCTTGATCCTGTGAGAAAGCAAAGTGATGTCATGAATGAAGCCAGATCTTCATCGCCGAAAAGAAGGTCTGATGAATCTGAAAGTTTTATCATTTCTGACTTTCCAGATGTTCCACCATGCAAGGAAAACCACTTCTGCAAAGAAAGGTTGGCCAAAGTCCCTTCTAACTTGCACAGCAATTCGAACCATATCTGTGTCATTATACCATTCAATTTGAAGGTAATTCCATACTCGCACACTGAAGTTACATTGAAAGAACAAATGGTTTATGTCCTCAAGGGCATAGTTGCAGCATAGTACACATTGTGGGCCATCATTCTTTGTGTTAATCCTATCCATAATGATCAACCAAGCAAACATCTTAATGGATATGGTGCATGAACTCCTCCAAATCCATCCCATGAGAGGGTTTGCCACAATTGGCTGATGAACATGCAGATAGAATTTCTTAGCAGTGTAGTTAGAGACCTTTCCAGCTTCCATAGCCATGAATCAGGAAGGTGGTGGATGAGGCTAAAGTTAGACAGTAGGGCAGAAAGACTGTCAAATTCATCATGGGCCAATTGTGACAAAGGCAAGGAAAACAGATCATAAGGATTTTCGGTTGTGCAAAAGTCTCTGACAGATATGGCTTTATCGGTGCATAATGAGTGCAATCTTGGGAATCTATTCTTCAATGGTATAACCAGATTGCCCAGTTCCCAATTATCAGACCAGAAGAGAGTAGTATCCCCACTGGAAACTTTGATCATTGTGACTGATCTGAATTTATCCATGAGTTTGGAAACATCTTTCCACCAGAAAGAACCACACAAAGTGGTGTCATGGGGAACCCTATTAAAGTACTTGGTATCCCAAATCAGCTGTACCCAAGGTACATTTGCCTTATTGTAGAATTTGTTTAGATGTTTCATAAGTAAGGCTTCATTTTGCAGACCTAGGTTAAGAATTCCTAGGCCTCCTTTGGACTTTGGTCTGCAAACCAATGGCCAAGTAGCTAAAGAAGGCCCTTTTTCATGGCCATATTTCCTCCATAAGCGCTGCCTTTGAATTCTTTCCAACTGCTTAAGAATTCCAATTGGGATAGATAAGCTGCAGAGGAAGTAGATGGGCAATGAGGAAATCACAGAGTTGACCAATTGAAGTCTACTGCCTTGGGGAAGAAACCAGGAGCTTGCAGTAAGTCTTCTTTCCATACAGTCCACCATGGGTAACAAATCTGCAATCTTGGGTCTAGAGGTACCTACTGGCAGGCCCAGATATGTGAAAGGCATTTGCCCAAGCTGACATCCAAACAGTGTGGCAAGAGAAGAAGCTGTCACCTCATCCACATTAATTGGGTACATTGAGGATTTATGGTAATTGATCTCCAGTCCAGTAGCTTTGGAGAAAGAATTTAACACTGTTCTGAGAGCAAGCAATTGGGATATGTCTGCATGCAAGAATAGGAGTGTGTCATCAGCATACTGCACCACAGGAAAGTCAGGGTCATGAGTTGGGATAGGGAGGCTAATGTTTCCATGATGTAGTAGATTGTTGATCATTGTTTGCAAGAGGTCAACATCAATTACAAATAACAAGGGGGACATAGGATCCCCCTGCTTAACACCACATTTGCATTTGAAGTGTTTCCCAGGGACTCCATTGAGTAACACTGATGAGGTTCCTGAGGACAGCAGCCCCTTGACCCAATGTATCCATCTTTCAGTGGAACCTTTGGCTTTCAGAATCATGGTAATTGCTTCATGTTGAATTGAGTCAAAAGCCTTTTCAAAATCCAGCTTTAGCAAGAGGATTGGCCCCTTGGATTGGTTGCATTGATGAATGTATTCAAAAGTCCAAGCCAAGAACTCTTGGATGGTTCTGGTCTTAATAAACCCATATTGATTATTGTGAATACATCCAATGATCTCTTCCTGAAATCTGTTGGCAGCCAACTTTTAAGGAATTTAAGGCCCACACTAGTCAGAGATATTGGCCTAAAATCACTTGATGTCTCCGGAGAGTTCTTTTGGGAACTAGAGTAATAAAAACATCATTGAGGTTTTCCAGTCTAACTGTTCCTGCACGAAATTCATGGACCAGTGTGGTGAAATCCTGTGAGATGATATGCCAACAATTTTTGAGGAATAAGCCATTAAACCCATCTGGCCCAGGTGCCTTGCCAATTGGCATTTCCTTAACAACCCTCTGAATTTCCTGTTCTGTCGGTGTATTTGGAACGACACCTATGGGATCACAAGAATCCCTACTACGGTTGCGGGGCGCGGGGTTGAGAGAAGAGTGGATCCAACAGTTAGCACACGGTTCCTTTACCCAGGTTCGGGCCGCAAAGATGCATAAAACCCTACTCCTACTTTGGTGGATTGTATGTTTGTGTTCTTCAGCTAGCTATGAGGCGTGAGGAGGTCCAAAAAGCCGACTCGTGAGGAGTTCTAAAAAGTTGAATCCTTCTCCTGGTAGCCTCGGGCCTCCTTTTATAGGGAAAAAGGGGTTGCCACAGTGACACACATGAGGTGGAAAGGGTACAGTGATGCGAGGTTATCCCTCGCATTACATGACAAGGCGCATTTAAGGCACCTCGCTTAGGTGTCCTCACTTTATCGGAGACGAGGGAGACATCCATCTTGTCTGTCGCCGCTCCTTCTTGCGTCGACACGCGCCCTGGCCAGCGATGCCTAAGATGCCATGTAGGCAGGCAGGCAGCTGAGGTGGCGCAATGGCGGGTCTCCACGAAGATCTGCATGTCGCCACGCAGGTGCCTGCCCAGCTGGTTGGGTCGGCAGCTGCATGGGGCGGTGGAAGCTTAGTTGGTGTGGTCCTGATGGTGGCCCTGCTGGTGTCCTTGGCAAGGGCCTTGCCGGGGCCCCGGCAAGGGTCTTGCCGCGGCGCCTGCTATCATCCCCGGCAAGGTGCTTGCCGGAGGTCTTGTGGTCTTCCTTGGCTAGGATCCCGCCAAGGGTCGTCGTCTTCTTAGCGTGTATCTTATATTGAATGTCTTCACAAAGATCTGCATGCCACTATGGGGATGCCTCGCGAATCCTTGCCCCATGGGGGCAGTGGACTCAAGGGTGATCCGCTCCGTAGGCGTGGGGCGATTTGCCACGGCGAGGGTCTTGCCGGGGCTGCTAAAGCCGGCCCCGGCAAGGATCTTGCCGGGGCTGCTAGAACCGGCTCCCGGCACGGATCTTGCCGGGGGATCCCGCTTCGTCCCTTTGCCCTTTGTGGTCTTGGCTTTGGGCTTCAGTCTCCATCGAGCTTCAGTCTTACCCTGGTTCACCTCCCTTGCCATGCTTGGTGTGGTGGTGCCCGTGGCTCAGACTGCCCGTGCACAGTCATAGGGGTACAAAAAGTGTACCCATCTTTTTGTACACCGACAGGAGCCCCCGGGCCTGGGCCACACATGAGCACGACGCGTTGTTGGGCTAGGCCCAGAACGGTGCGCGAGCAGGCGGGACGGCTTTTACCGAGGTAAGATTTTCCGCGCGCTGCGCCTCCCACGACCCGCGCGCGCGGCGCGGGGTGGAGGGGCGTGCGTGGCGTGGGCGGCATGCGCGGGGTGGTTTCCGCAGGCATGCGTCACATCGTAGTAAATGCGAAAGGAGGCGGCCCGCGTTCCCCCCTCCATAAGAAGGAATAACCGCGGGCGCGCTGCTCACTTCCTCCATTTTCCTCGCGCCTCTTCCAATCTCAGAGCCGCTGTTCCCTCTCTTCCTTCCTTCCGAAGCTTCCGCCGTCGCCTGCCGCCGTTGCTTCGCCATCCCCCTCCCTCAGCCCTCCAACTCAGCCACCATGGCGTCCAAACCCGCCAAGGGCAAGGGGGTGGCCAAGGGCGCCGCGTCTGTGGAGCCGCCAGAGGGCGCGTTTTCGGGGGACCGGACGAAGGCTGCTTTCTTCATCCCGTCGATGGTCGACGTCTACGAGCTCCGGGCCGCCTTCAAGCCCCTTTGGGGGGTGAAGACGGGGGGGGGGGAGAATTTGGGACATCCGACGACGCGCGTCATTCCGGCCACTTGCGCCGAACCCGGCCCAAATCGGTACCCCTTCTTCGTCGACTACTTTTCTTGCGGGTTATGTCCCCCCTTCTCTGATTTCTTCTGTGACGTCATGCACACCTTTGGCTTCCTCCTCTTGGATTTTACTCCGAATGCGGTGGCGTGCATGGCTTTCTTCGCGCACCTTTGCGAGGGCCTCGTCGGGGTACAGCCCAACACGGCGCTCTTCCGCCACTATTTCACCCCTCGGATCCAGCCGGGAGGTGCCGTCTCTGGGTGCATCACCTGGATTCCAAGATCCAAGGGAGCATACCCGGACGGTGCCATGAAGGAGAGGTGGGATGAATGGCGCGGCCGGTGGTGCTGGATTGAAGAAGAAGAGCCGCCAAGATTCTGCAGGGTCCGCCGGGTGCCGCCAGTCCGTGGCAGTGACTGGGGCAACATCGACGCCGCCGACGAGAGGCTCACCGTCGCCACCACCAGGATCCTCTGGCTCACCCAGGCCAGTCTCACCCTTGAAATGATCGGGGCGGACTTCATTCGCCGTCGGATTGCCCCGCTGCACAACAAGGGGAGCCCAGCCTGGCTCTTTAGGAATCCGGCCGACGTCATGCGGCTCCGCCCTGGCCTCGACCACAACCTCACGGTGATGGGACATGCCCACTTCTGCCAGCGGCTCTTCCAGCTCGATGTGGGTCGCGACGGCGAGGTCGAATGGACTGGCAAGGCCGCTAGGGCTGCCGCGAAGGCCGGCAAGGCCATCAAGGGTTAGCTCTTCAAGCTGCCGGCGGGGGTGGTCCCGCTGTGCAACAATTCGCGCCACTCCGAGATCGTCGCCATGATGCCGGAATGCAACGCGCACGGCCCCGTCCTGAGTTGGCAGGAGCCGGCGGACGAGGTCGCGCAGCAATTCTTCGACTCTCTGGTTCAGGTGTGCGTCAAGCCTGATGCCGAGCGGTGGCTTGTCAGGGACATCACCCAGGAAGAGGTGGACTACATCGCCGCTAGGGCGAGGTAGGCGCAGCTCGTCATGGAGGTCGGCAGCGCCGGGGGTGTGGAGGACGAGGCCGCGATGGCTGCAGAGGAGGAGGAGCTCGCCCAGTGGGCGGCGGCCGCCGGGGAGGCCAGCAGCGCCAACACTGGAGCTCCGCATGTTGAGGGTGCAGCCGACGAGTCGTCGGAGGAGGAGGACGTGGCGGCGGGTTCGGCGCCAGCCAGGGGAAGAGGGCGAGTCCTGTGGCGGGCCAGTTCCGGTGAGCCGGTCCGACCCGGCAAGGCTGCGCAGCCTCAATTGGCCCTGGAGGGGTCCGGGCACCACACGAGGGCCACGGCGGCGAGGAGGCTGACGAAGGCCACCGAGAAGAAGAAGGCAAGAGCCCCTTCTCCATCTGGGCGCGCATCAACTCTGCCTTCTTTGCCTCCTCTGGCAGACGTCGACTCGGATGTCGACGCGGGGTTCCCTTTTGATCTTGGGCCTCTCAGCCCGAAGAGGAAAAGGAAAGCGGTGGAGGAGGAGGAGATGGACGACGAGTAAGTACTCCGTTCCTTACTGTCATTTCCATTCTCCTGAACCATGCCACTCATCTTGATCTGTTTTGCATCTTCAGGGATGCAGAGACGTTGGCCCAGAGGATAAAGAGGGCGAAGGCCTCGGCGAGCAGCCAGCCCCCGGCTGGAGCTTCAGAGGCACCACTGGTGGTGTTGAGCAGCAAGGACGGCAGCCCCCGGCACAGCCCCCAGCGTAAGTTCATCATCCCCTTCTTGCTCGACATGCAGTAGGTGTTTGATGCTATGGTGCTGACCTTGTCGGTTTTGTAGGACGGAAGCGGTAGCAGGAGGAGCCGCAGGGGGCTACCCCCAACACACCACCACCATCGACTACGCCGCCGCGAGGGGAGTCCCCGGCAATGGCACCAAGCATGGAGCCCACACGCATGGAGGAAGAGGGGAACTTGGGCGCTGGTGGCTCTGCCACGGCGCCAGGCGCCGGCAGCGAGGGGACTTCTCCTTCACAGCCTGGCACTGGTGAGTCGCCTGTCTTCTGTCTCTGCTTTTCCCTTATCCTTTTTCTTGGCTTCATCATCCCCATCACTGCCCAGGCCCTCCTTCAACAAATATGGAGGACGTGGACGCCGTCATCGGGGAAGTTGCTGAGGAGGCCGCGGCGGAGGCCGACAGGATTGCCATCGGGGAGGCTGCCAAGGACGCTGCTGAGGCCGCCGCTGATAAGGCCGCCAAGGATGCTGCCGAGGGTGCCGGCGGGGAGCCTGCCGGGGAGGCCGGCAAGGCCACCTCCGAGGAAGTGGTGACTGATGATCAGCCTTCTTCCTCCACAACCTCGGGCCCCGGCAGGTACCTGAAGGTGGGCGACGACCTCTTCGTCCATCTCGCAGGGGCGTCAAGTTCCCGAGCACCCGCCGGAGGGGAAGTCTTTGATGGTGAGGTGCTCGCCGCCACCGGGCTCGAGGTTGTGGATGAACCGGGCGCCGGCGGCGATGGTTCCCCAGAAGAGTAGCTCTTCCACGCTATGGGGGCCAATTTCCGGAAGCTCCAAGCGCTCTACCGTGCCCGTCTGGACAAGGTTAAGTACAGGATGGCAACGGTGGACGAGGCGGAGGTGGACTTCCAAGCGCGCGTTGCCGAGGTGCAAACCTGGTTTCACCAGTCCCGCGAGGAGCAGAGGGCCTTCCAGGAAAAATTGGCCAAGCGCGATGCAGAGCTCATCATGAAGATGTCTGACATCGAGAAGGCCTAGGAAGAGGCGGCGAACTTGGCTGCCGCGGACGAGGCCGCCCGGAACCAACATCAAGCTACCCTCGATTCCCAGGAGGAAGACCTCTCCGCGCGTGAGGCGAAGCTTGCCGCAACGCTCCGCGGAAAGGATGAGGAGCACGAGGTCCTTGTCGAGCGGCGGACTCGTGAGCTGGGGCAGAGGCACAAAGAGGCACTCAATTCCCAAGCTCTGGCCCATGCCGGCAAGGTACAAGAGCTGGAGGTGCAGCGGGACGAGCTGAAGGAGCAGGACCTCAAGGTGTCCAACGAAAAGAACAGGCTCAACTGCACCTTGACAGAGGCGCACGGAGCGGTCATCAGCAGGGCTGGGGATCTCTCCGAGGCGCAAGACTCCATCAGAGATCTCAAGCTGAGGCTGGAGAATCTCGAGAAGATGTTGTCGGAGAGCTCGGCTCGGGAGGAGACCTTGACCAAGAGCATGGAGGAGTAAAAGCAGCTCCGAGCGGACGAGGCCGCCTCCCACCAAGAATACGTAGCGGGCGAGAATAGGTGGATCAGCCGGCTCGAGGACGTCGCCGGCAGGGTCACCTCGCAGTTGGCCCTCATGGGGATGCCAAACGTGAGGTACGACCCTGAGTGGAGCGGGACCGTCAACGCCAAGCTGACCCTGTTCTTCGAGGGCGTCCTCGGCGCCTTGGCTGATCTTCACTCCAACAGAACGGCCACGCTCGCCGGGAGGCCCGGCGACTTTGCCGAGGAGTCATGACCAAGGTCCTCACCAAGATGGCGTTCTGGAATCCCGCCCTCGACTTCGAAGCCGCGATGGATAGCTTGCCGGAGGGTACTGACCTCACGGTGCTCAAGGAGCGCATCAAGCCCGTCATCGGCCGCATTGACGAAACCAAGAGGGTGGAAGGCCAGCGCCGGAATTAGGCATCCCGGTCTTCTTTGCCGCTGCGGGTTCATGACCAAGACAACTTTTATCTTTAGTTAGAACCGCAGCAATGATGTAATATAACTTTGAAATATCTTTGGAATTATGCATGTTATTTTCCTGTTTGCTGCCTCTTTGTATGTCCACCCTACGCTAGCTGGGTAGGCTTGCTGGCTTGAAAAACCCAAGGCGGCGTCTTGGGGACGGGTCCCCATTGGCCTGCCGGGCGAGCGTGCTGCCGGGTGAGCCACCTTGCCGCCCCTGACGCAGCCGCTCGAACTGTCGCATTTGACTCGAGTCAGAGTCGAGAGCCTTGCCAATTGCGGAAGGCTACCCTACCGTTTCCAACGCAGCCGTCTGAACTGTTGAGCGGACTCGAAACAGAGCAAAGGCGTTGCCGATCGGGAAGGGCCCCATTTGCGTGCAGGTTTCTTTTTGCACAAAGAACGACAGCTCTGAGGATAAAAACTTTAAATAATAGGATGGAAATATCAAGGGTTCGATGTAACTTAGCTTTTATTTGTAGCCGCTCGAGTGCTGATCTTCCAGCCTCTTTCCTTCTCAAAGAGCCACGAAGACAAAGGAGTGCTGGGCTAAGTGCTAAAGTCGATTCTCACAACTGCGCCCCCTACCTGGTGCGCCAAAGATGTCGGTGTATTTGGAAAGACACCTATGGGATCACAAGAATCCCTACTACGGTTGCGGGGCGCGGGGTTGAGAGAAGAGCGGATCCAACAGTTAGCACACGGTTCATTTACCCAGGTTCGGGCCGCAAAGATGCGTAAAACCCTACCCCTGCTTTGGTGGATTATATGTTTGTGTTCTTCAGCTAGCTATGGGGCGTGACGAGCTCCAAAAAGCCGACTCGTGAGGAGTTCTAAAAAGCCGAATCCTTCTCCTGGTAGCCTCGAGCCTCCTTTTATAGGGAAAATGGGGTTGCCACAGTGGCACACGGGAGGTGGAAGCGGTACAGTGATGCGAGGTTATCCCTTGCATTACATGACAAGGCGCATTTAATGCGTCTTGCTTTGGTGTCCTCGCTTTATCGGGGATGAGGGAGACATCCATCTTGTCCGTCGCCGCTCCTTCTTGCGTCGACACGCGCCCTGGCCAGCGATGCCTGAGACGCCATGTAGGCAGTCAGGGAGCTGAGGTGGCGCAATGGCGGGTCTCCACGAAGATCTGCATGTCGCCACGCAGGTGCCTGCCCAGCTGGTTGGGTCGGCAGCTGCATGGGGCGGTGGAAGCTTAGTTGGTGTGGGCCTGATGGTGGCCCTGCGGGTGTCCTCGGCAAGGGCCTTGCCGGGGCCCCGGCAAGTGTCTTGCCGCGGCGCCTACTGTCATCCCCGGCAAGGTGCTTGCCGGAGGTCTTGTGGTCTTCCTTGGCTGGGATCCCGCCGAGGGTCGTCGTCTTCTTAGTGTGTATCTGATCTTGAATGTCTTCACAAAGATCTGCATGCCACTACGGGGATGCCTCCCGAATCCTTGCCCCATGGGGGCAGTGGACTCAAGGGTGATCTGCTCCGTAGGCGTGGGGCGAGTTGCCGCGGCGAGGGTCTTGCCGGGGCTGCTAAAGCCGGCCCCGGCAAGGATCTTGCCGGGGCTGCTAGAACCGGCTCCCGGCAAGGATCTTGCCGAGGGATCCCGCTTCGTCCCTTTGCCCTTTGTGGTCTTGGCTTTGGGCTTCAGTCTCCATCGATCTTCGGTATTACCCTGGTTCACCTCCCTTGCCATGCTTGGTGTGGTGGTGCCCGTGGCTCAGACTGCCCGTGCACAGTCATAGGGGTACAAAAAGTGTACCCCTCTTTTTGTACACCGACATGTTCCTCAAAGGGTTTTGATAAAACCTCCAGACCTGGCACATACTGTATTAGAGATAAAATTTCCTCATCCATTTCTATGTGCTTCACTGTACCCATTCTATTTTTGGAAACCTTCAGAAATTCATTTGCCATTGTGTCATGGTCATTAGTAGAAGATCCATCAGGTAGAATTAAGCTAGCCACAGCATTTTTCCTATGCCTCTCTGTGACCATTGCCTGGAAAAATTTAGTGTTTTCCTCTCCCACTTTGATATACTTGATAGTGCACCTCGTTTTCCAATATAGGAACTGCAAGTGAAGAAGATGCTCATGATGTAGCTTTACTACTTTCCTGAAGTTGCTCTCTGGTCTAGACAGGGGTCTGAGCTCCTCTAATTCATCAAACCAGAGTCTGACCCAGTTACTCTTCAGAAGTAAACTTTTTATGTGAGAGAGGTTCTTCTGCCATTTTTTCAATGCATGTCTCAAAGCTTTCAGTTTGTCAACTATTACTGTAGATATATGTGACTTATTGGATTTCTGCTGCCACACAGATTGCACACACTCCATGAAACCAGGTTGTTGGACCCAATAGTTTTCAAAATGAAAGATTTGTGCCTTGGGTAAAGTGGTGCTAATGGAAACTAAACAGGGTACATGATCTGATGCTGTTTTGGCTAGGGGAGTAACCTGTGTCATTGGATATTTGAGTATCCAGTTCGCAGAAGTGAACACCCAATCTCGTTTTTCCAGTAAAGGTGAGTCCTGCATATTGGACCAAGTATATCTTCTGCCCTTCAGAGGTAGGTCAAGTAAGCCTACGTGTCCAATAATTTCATTGAATATGAAGATGTCATTCACATCACCACTAGGGAGAATTCTGTTATCCAGAGATCTTATCAAATTGAAATCACCCATTAGCATCCAGTTTTCATCAGGGTCAATATCAAGGCCATATAACCAAGAGACAAAATCATCTCTCATAGCACCCTGACAAGGTCCATAGACGTTCACTAGGGTCCATGACTCCTTGCTATGAACAGAGGTAAAGTCAACTATGATTCCAAAAGGTTTCACCTGGATTAACTTGCCAGTTAATATATCTGAATGCCAAACTGTTAAGATACCCCCAGAGGCACCACTAGAGGGTGATTCGAGGAAACAATCATAACAAGGAGGACAAATCTTTTTAATAAGAGCGCGATCCATGGAGGCTAACTTGGTCTCCTGCAGACAAAGGACTGTGCATTGGCTATCAGAAACTTTCTCCCTCACAGCATGCTGACGAGCGTCAGAATTTAGCCCTCTCACGTTCCAACACAGAATTTTCCAGCTACGGGTAATACCTCTACTCATAGATAACAGAGTAGAGAAACATAAGCAACTGCGTGACACATAATGTCATGCAAGGTTCAACAGTACCCAGGGGATCATCACAGTCTACATCATTGTTCTCATCATAACAAAGAAAGCATAAGAGATAACTAGCAGATTTGAAGGGCTTGCAAAACCTAGCACATGGCGGCATCATCATTAACCCTACGATGAAGAAGAGTCCTCCTTGGGATCAGCCATAAGCTTCTCCGACGTCGGGAGCTGAGGATCAATTTCCAATTCGGCTCCAGCAGCTTGCAGCACCTTAATTGGGGTATAAGGCGGTATTCCAGCAGCATCCTCCTTCATATCAGGCCCATCTGCAGTGTTGGAGTGTTGCAGCTTAACTGGCGCATTCACAGGTTTTGAGCGAGGCCGCTTCTTCCGTGGCTGTGAAACTAGCTGATCAAAGACCACATTTTTGTATCCATCAAGTTTGGCAGTGCTCCGAGTACATCTTCGTACTGAAGAGTCCACTACAGGAACCACTTTCCTCTTCTTGGTTAGGATCTTGTTCATAACTTTCTCCTTTTGTGCAACGAACAACATACTGTTGACAGACTTCACAGGAGCATGAAAGAGAGCTCTGGCCATCAGTCTTTTAACTGAAGAAGAGGCTCGCTTCATAGGAGAGACAGAACCACCCTGCTGTGGCATCAGAGAGGAGATACCAGCACTCTCATCAAACTTAATAGACCATAATTTCTTGGGGAGGAATACCGAACTCATAGGTTGAACAAACAGAGAAGTAGGAACTTTTGAGATTGCAATATCTGGCATTATTGATTCAGAAGACCTCCTCCAAATCATCTCACAGGGAGGCACTGGGCCAGCAACAATTTTAATCATGCCCACAAAAACTTGTTGCTGTTGGAACAAAGGTGCCTGATAGGGCACAATGGCCATTTGTGGTATTTCTCGCTCCTCCAGTTGCTGATTGTTAGCCTGTAGGGGTTGAGAAGACACTGATTCTTCCAGCTGATCAATAACAATCGAGACATGCTCTTGCTCTGGAGGGTCTTGCTGGTGAGGGCCATTAACTTCCTCCTCCTCTCCCCAAACTACATGACCCCAACCCGCCACATCAGGTTGCTCCGGGGGGAGTTCAGGTAAATCATTCCAACCAAGCTAGGGAAATGGCGGTAAAACGAAAGGCAGGTTGTCACGCACCAGGTTACTAGGCAAATGATGAGAATTTCCATCAAGCGGCATTGGATCTTCATCATTTGGCATCTGATCCGCAAAATCGGCCCCCAGAACATAGCAGGCAGCAGTCCATGAAACTCTAGCCCCTCCCCACTCAGCATAATCACCAAACACAACATCACAGGGGCCAGAGGAGTGTCCGGGAAGCTAGCATGAACAATAGTTCTAACAAGATATGGGTCCTCACTGTTCCAAGAAATAAACTTTCCGAAGGTACTAACAGCTTGAGATATATGCTCTGTGGTGCGATAGTCAAGTGGGATGCCAATGAACATAAACCAGCCATTACGAAAGCCATGCACCCCTTAAAACTATCCCCATCATTATGCTTCATAAAACGCACGAAGCGGTCGTTGCCAAGATCAAAAGGGGCATGCTGGATTAAACTAAAACAGAACGCAGGATCGCGCACTTGTAGCAGACCAACCCCATGAAACCACGGTTGTGCAGAGCGGACCATGATACCTCTGTTTTGCAGAAATAAGACAACTTCTTCTGTGACCTGGCCAACTTTGCCCGCCGGCAGCGTGGGCATCACCTCCGCCACCATGTACTCTTCATGGCGTCTAGCAGGGCAGGATGGAGGATTGATGAAGGTGCGAGGAAGCCTGAACGCACCACTATCAATGATGTGATGGCCCGCTGGAACGAAGTGCTCCAGGTCAAGCTCATAGTTGGCCATGGCAGGCTGCTGTGCCGAAATCGAGTGCGGCAGCAATGGAGGCGGTGGAGGTGGAGCAGGGATGTGAATATGGTCGCCGGCAGGATATGAGCTAGATGGGAGAGACGATGAGACCTTGAGGTCACACGCATTAACCGGGGAGCGATTTGCAAGAGAGGCAGGCGATGCCGTGAAATCAAAGTATTGCCGCAACAGAATTGGTTTCCAAGCCAATCCGTTATGTTGAGCGAAATCATTACAATCTTTTTTAGAGTGGCCCAAGCGAGAGCAAGCCGAGCAGACTATTCGTATTCCACAAGAAGATGACAGGTCGCCCTGTTGAGAACAAGAGGAACATGTCATAATCCGATCCACCATCTCATTGACCATAGAAGAGAACTGTGCAGCCACCTCCTATGAAGATGGAATGGCGGGGCTAGGTGACATGGGTGGCGGAGAAGGCCCCGCATGCCCAGGGTGGTGGAAACCCCAATATCCTCCAAAATAGGCCCACTGTCCAAGGGCTCCCGGTGTGAGTTGAGGGCTCAGGGTCCATTGGGCTCAGCCCAGAAGTATTCATACCATGCATGCATGGCGCCTCCAAGATTGTCGAACTGCTCACGTCGATCACGGAAGGAGGGTTCGGCTGATGCACCGCCGAAAATTGGGGGGCGGCCAAGGTACCCGCCGGCAGCGAGGACGATCCAACTGTGCCAAAAGTGATAGGTAGCCTTGCCACCGTCCAGTGAAGATCAGCAGGTGGAGGAGGGTGAATAACAACTCTCTCATGGGGTGGTAAATCATATCCACCATCTAAGACAGATTGGATGTGATCTTCAGACGCTTGGAAACGATAACCACGACAAGCAGTGTAGTTCTCAAAAGTAGCAAAAGATAATTTCTTCCTCACTGAATTCGCAGATTTGATGGAGGAGCGAGCTGGAGGCTTATGCATGGCCAAAAGAGCCATGGAAGAACGCCGCTTATTAGGACTAACAAAAATCCATTCTGTGTCACACTCTTTCCTCCAAATGTTCACTTCTCGTTCCCAATTAGGTCCCCCATTGCCCCAAAGATTAAAGTAGCATTTGAAATCATAGCAGGAAAACGAACGGAGATCCATGATATAAAATCCAACCTGCTTGCAGGAAACATGGAAAGCAAATACCTTGCCCGAGATGTGGGAAACACATAGATCAATGGCAGAACCTCCGATCGCCGACTCAAGGGCCACCGCCACTGAATCTTCATCAAGACGAAAGATGTGATGGCTGAAGGAAACCACTAACTTGAAAGAATGCCTCCCATCCATAGGATGCACCGAAAGCCCTGTAGATCTATAGATCTCATCCGCAAACTTGAGGCCCCTGGAGAAATCCAAGCCAAGGGTCGAACCACCACGGGAACCCATTTTATATGAGTATTAGCGTGATCCACAGAGAACGCCGAAGCCAATCACCGGAGCAGATGAAGAAATTAGTGGCCAACTAAGGAGATCGCCGAAGAGGGTGGGGGTGGGTGCGCGGGTGCGCCATCTGTCCATCGTCATGTGTTTTTATGGTTGGATGCACCGACGAGAGTTCTTATAGTGTAGGAGATTTGTAATGCCCGGATAATTAAGCTATAGTAATTCTCTGCTAATGATGCCTCGTCATCGCTGTTACTGTTGCTAATCTTGCTTAGATTCAAATCGATTCAAATTAAAATTAAAATTAAAAATCCAAAATTCAAATTTGTCAAACACGCAAAATAAAATGTTCAAAGTCTAGGAAATATTTCATAACTAATTATGATGGTGACCCAACACTTGAGGAAAGTATTTTAATGCTATTTTGTGAATGAAATAGTGGCTTAAGCAATTACATAAATGCCTTTTATAATTTCTAAAATATCAAACTTATCTATTCGAGTCCCAAACTTTGTGTTATATCTATTTTAGATGCTAAAATTATACTCCCTCCATAAACTAATATAAGAGCGTTTAGAGCACTACTTTAATGATCTAAATGCTCTTATATTAGTTTGCAGAGGCAGTATTTTATAAAACTAAAGATAAAAGAAACCAAATTGAAAACAGAAAAAAACACATACAAAAATTTAAAACAAAAGAAACCCCCCATCCCCCGGGCTAAATGGCCCAGCTGGCCTGACACGCAGAGCTGGACCGGTCCAGCTCCCCCGCTTCCCCCATCTCCCTGTTCCCCTCCCCCTTGGCCACAGCCGACGGCTGCCACGGCCGCGGCCATCGCCGAGGCAGCCATCCACCGGTGATGCCCCCCTACTTAGGTCGGCGCCCCTTCCCCGGCGCCCAAACCCTAGCCGCACTCCACTCTCCCCCTCCCCTCACCTCGCCGTCGCCTGTGGACGCACGCGTCGCCCGTCCCCGTCGCCGTCACCGCACTCATCTCCGTCGCTGTCGCACGCCTCCTCGATCTCCTCCTCGCCGGCTCCACCGAGCCTCGACGCCCCGTGCATCTACACCAGACGTGAGCTCCCCATCGACGCGCTCGTCTCCCCCTCTCCACTCTATTCCGTCGTAGGCCGCCATCCCAAGCCGGCCTCGTCGTCCCGCTCATCTCCGGTGGTGACACCTCGAGTTGACCGTACACTAATCATGCACGCAAATGTGTACGACCAAGATCAGGGACTCACTGGAAGATATCACAACATAACTCTAGACACAAATTAAAATAATACAAGCTTTATATTACAAGCCAGGGGCCTCGAGGGCTCGAATACAAAAGCTCAAAAACACAAGAGTCAGCGGAAGCAATAATATCTGAGTACAGACATAAGTTAAACAAGTTTGCCTTAAGAAGGCTAGCACAAAACAGCAATGATCGAAAAGGCAAGGCCTCCTGCCTGGGACCTCCTAACTACTCCTCGAAGCCGAACTCCACGTAGAAACATCCTCGGGATCCTCTGGGTCCTGGACTCCACCATCTGGTTGCATCAACCGAGAAGAAAGGAGAAAAGGGGAAAAGAGGGAACAAAGCAACCGTGAGTACTCATCCAAAGTACTCGCAAGCAAGGATCTACACTACATATGCAATGGTATCTGTATAAAGGGGTAATATCTGTGGACTGAACAGCAGAATGCCAGAATAAGAGGGGGATAGCTAATCCAATCGAAGACTACGCTTCTGGCAGCCTCCATCTTGCAGCAGTAGAAGAGAGTAGATGGAATAGTAATAAGTATCAAACCTTCTGGCAGCCTCCGTCTTGAGTAGCTGGAAAGTTCACCAAGTAACAACGTATAGCATAATCCTACCCGATGATCCTCCCCTCGTCGCCCTGTGAGAAAGTGATCACCGGGTTGTATCTGGAACTTGTCTGGGTGTGTTTTATTAAGTCTCCAGGGCTAGTTGTCATGAGGTCAGAGTACAAGTCCGGAGTCCTTTTACCGAGGGACACGGCTATTCGAATAGATTAACTTCCCTATAGGGGTGCACCACATAACCCAGCACGCTCGATCCCATTTGGCAGGACATAGTTTCCTGGGTCATGCCCGTCCTCGGAAGATCAACATGTCGCAGCCCTACCTAAGCACAGTAGAGAGGTCAGCACGCCGGTCTAAACCCAAAGCGCATGGGGGGCTGGGCCCATCGCCCAATGCACACCTGCACGTTGCGAGGGCGGTCGGTAAGCAGACCTAGCCGCTCCTAATACCAGAGCGGCGTTCCAGTCCAATCCGGCGCGTGCCGCTAAGTCGCTGACGTCAAGAAGGCTTCGGCTGATACCACGACGTCGAGTGCCCATAACTATTCCCACATAGCTAGTTAGTGCGTATAGGCCAATGGCCAGAATCAGATCAAATACCAAGATCTCGTTAAGCGTGTTATTATGAAATAACCACGGACAACAACCAGGGCCAGGCCCACCTGTCTCCTAGGTGGTCGCAACCCACCCTGTTGCTCTGCCACAAAGTAACCATCAAGGGGCTGTCGGGAACCCAAGCCCACCACTACCTGTGTGGAACCACCAGCCCCTTCAGCCCCCATATCCGAACCATCAACATGACTATGTAATAGTATAATATATACCCGTGATCACCTCTCGAGTGATCACGGCCTAGTAGTATAGCATGGCAGACGGACAAGGATGCCGGACCACTAATGGAATACTAGCATCCTATAATAAGCATTAGGATAGCAGGTAAAGGTATCAATAGTTGTAGCAACAATGACAGGCTATGCAACAGAATAGGAGCTATCGAATCATCAATAGTAGCAGTTCTAATGCAAGAAGAAGAGAGAGAGAATGGGCGATATCTGGTGATCAAGGGGGGGGGGGCTTGCCTGGTTATTCTGGCAAGAAGGAGGGGTTGTCGTCGACGCAGTCGATCACCGTGGCACTGTCAGCGGTCTCAGTCCCGGTGTCTATCGAGAGAGGAGGGGGAAGAAACAGTAAATATAAAGCAGACAATTGTAACACAAAGTATGACATGGCGATACGATGTGCCGGGTGTGCCCTAACGCAGTGTTACCTGTTACCGACAAAGGAGGATCCCATCCGGGAAAGTTTTCCTGGTTCCGGACATTTGTCACACAGATGACCGGAGGGGAAAGTTCCATGTTCAGGTATTTAGAGGCACCGCATGAATATGCGGGTAACGTAACCGGGTTCGACTCATCGTTCTGGGCAACTTTCATATATAAAACTTTTTCATCGGAGTTACCGATTATTTTATATTAATTTTTAAAGATTTAAATCATTTTTAGAATTAATAGATTTAATTTAATTAGAAAATATAATTATTGTGCCAGCATGACATCAGCATGATGTCAGCAAGACCACAGGTTGACTAGGTCAGCCCTGGCAGGTGGGGCCCATTCGTCATTGTCTCAGTTACACTAACAGTTTGTTAATGTTAATTAACATATTTAATTGGGTTTGTTAATCAAGATTAATTAACTTAATTAACTAATTAATTAATTAATTAATTACTAATTTATTTATTTTAATATATTTTTTATTCTTTTTTTTAATCATTCCTGGGCGTGGGGGCCCACTGTCAATGGCCCATATGCCTTAACGGGCGCGGGCGAACGGGCGCGGGCGAAAGGGCTCAGGGCGCTGGGCGTGGGGGCGCAACCCGCCCGGTGCGGGGCGAGGTTGCCGGCAACGGGGGAGGCCGCCCAGGGAGGGCGGATCCGTGGTGGCGGGCACCATCCGTCGGGACGGCATGGGGCTGTGGAACATCGGCAGGGACACCGCGGGGCGGAAGGGGGGCGACGGCGTGGGGAGCCGAGGCGGCATCTGCAGGTGAAGCAAGTAGCTGCGGGTGGGGTGCCGTGGGCGTGGCCCAGGCCACGGCAGGCGCTGCGGGGAAGCGCCGGCGATGGCGCGCAAGCGAGGCAGTCTGCAGGTGAGCGCCCGGGGCGACGGTGGCAGGTGCGGTGGCGTCGGTCGAGCAGAGGCAACAAGAGCGGTGAGAGAGCATGGCGACTGCGAAGAGCTGGCCGCGAGCGGGTGATGTACGGGGAGAGGCACAGTTGGCGGTGGAATGCAGGGACGGCGACGAGCGCGTAGCTGGGCGCGGGCGTGCGGTGCGCTGGCCCGTCCAGCGCGCGAATGGCGCGAGGTGTCCGAGGTCAAAGCGGGACGCGCCGTGGGTGACTGTGATGGGGACTGGGGGGAGGGGGCTAGGCTGAACAGGTCAGGGTCCTCACCGGCGTTGCCGGGAAGCGGGGGCGGCATGGCTTGTTGGCGACCGGCGGGGCGGAGGACGGGGACGTCCGGCGAGCAACGATGGAGACGAGGCGACCTCGGCGAGGACGGCGCCGTGTAGGATGGAGAGGAAGGAGACCGGAAGGGGGCGGCGCCGGCGTGGTGGCGTCGCGGGGAAGGACGGAGGTGCGGCGGGGCGCGGGGTCGGATGCCTCCGATCCTGATCTAGATCAGGGAGGGAGCGCAGAAGGGGGGAGTGGGTAGTCGGGATTGGTTAGTTAGGGTTTCGGTCGGGGTAGGGGGTTATGGAGAGGCGAGGTGGGCCGGCCTGGCTGGCCCGATGGCCAGTTGGGCCGAAGCCTAGTGAGGGGGGGGTTTCCTTCCCCTCTTTTTTTTGTTTGTTTTGTTTTTCTTTTACCCTTTTCTTATTTTTATTTTCTGTTTTCTTTTAGTTCCTAATTAATTTAGCTTTAATAAAATACCAAAGTGGCACCTACATTGTTGTTACCAATTATGCCACTGCCACATTAATTTGCTACCCAAACTAAAATAGTTTTGTAATTATTTATTATTTAAAAGTATTTAAATAATAGTTTCACCGCTGTTTTATTTACTATAGTGCATTTAAACACAGTATAGAGGTGTGGTTCGTCCACCAAGATTATTTTTGATTTATTTGTCATATCTAGAACATTTTATTTTTAATATTTGAAAATCTTTTGTTGTTTTCTTTTAACTCAATTTTTAATTTTGATCAGTTTCGAACTAACATGAGATTAGCAACAGTGATCCTGGTGACGTGGCATCATTAGCGCGGAATTACTGTAGCTTAATTATCCGGGCGTCACAATTCTCCTCCCCTACAAGAAATCTCGTCCCGATATTTAGGAGGGGAGTAAGGGGGAAAGTTCTAGTTACGAAATTCTAACGGATCTTCTCGTCTTAGTTGCCCTTCTCAAAGAGGTAGGTTCCTTGTGTTGATGTCTTCATTTCTCTGCGTCAAGTCATTGTGATCAAGTCGTCATCCTTTCTTTGGGATCTCCATCGTCCTACGAACGCGACCAGATTGAAAAACTCCAGAAGAACGCATCTCCACAAAGCTGGGCATCTGACGGTGAACTCAATGGGAAATACACAAGGTACCCCACGAGTTGTATTTCAGTGAATTCTTTGAGTGCAATATACGATGGTACCAAAGTTTCAAGTGGGTAGGCAATCATTCGATGCCTAGACAGAAGCTGGAATGGGGGGCTTGAATAACGAGAATAACATGGTGTTTGATTCCAGGATGAATAATGGTATATTATTTAGCTCGTGAGTTACACACGAAGCCAAGTGCAAAGAATACATTAGAATCAGGGTTGTACAGGAGAGTCAGGTTTCGATCCTGGGGACCTATGGTTATGGGCCCGTCATGTGGGTTAAGAGTAGGAAGGGCGATGACATCTTGCACAGAAAGCAAGGCATGTTAGAGGATAGTCTGTCAGCTAAGTTGACAACAATGTCGGTACCAAGGACGGGGGACGAAGAGAACCATTTTCTTGCTCATTGTAAAGAGGCGGACCAATAGGCAAGGTTCTCATTCACCGGCAGTTAATGGAATGTTACAGCAATAGTAACAAGGTCTTACTGACAGAGTTGTACAATGAGGTGTTTACATAAGCAGAGAATTATTACTGCTTAGATTATATGTAGATCAAAGAAAGGTTAAACAAACAAATGGAAAGGAAAATTATGATTACACACAATTATTAGGAGTATATCCTTCCCATGGACAAGAACATGGCATACGGGGTAGGAGAGCAAGTACCCAACCATTCAGATAAAGAGGCAAGGATTAATCAAGATGTTACCCATACAACGGTGTTTGGATAACTGACCAAGAAACATTTAGCATCGCGCCTCCAATGTTCTTGTTGATGAGCGGGGTATCATAGTCATGCTTCGAGGTAGCAATGATATGGTGTTTCAAGCAAGGGTCAGACTTTGGATACACAAATGATCCATTAGGAGCAACTTATAAGATAAGTCTTACAATTTCCTCCTAGAAGAATGGTTATCCTTGCAAAGGAGATTATAATGATAGGTCCTCCAGCCAGGGGTGCTAGACATGACATCATATGACCGAGTCATCAAAGGACCAATATTATAACTCCTGGAAAGTTGTCCCAACCATCTATTCTGACCGAGATTCAGATCCGATTGGTGTCATGATACCTTAGACTCAGGATGTTCGAGAAGAAAAAGGTGCAACACAAATCGACGAAATGACATTGCAAGATTCTCGGGAAATGAACTATGGGAGCGGGTTCCAGAAACAATAGTTCATCATTAAACCAAGGACATAATGAGGAGGTGGCTGATGGGCTTAGCAACAATTCATCAAGAATTCCAAACGGATGGATTTCCACAATAATGTGTACAAGAAGATGACACTTGTCAATTCAAACAATATAATGTTGTATGCTCGAGGAAAACATACACCATTAATCATTAGTTGAAAGGTGTGCCCGAAATATGACCTTAGGCAGCAATATCAATGTTAGAGTGACGATTCAATAACCAACAGTCTAAGAACGAACTGTCGATCGTTAACTTCAAAACAATAGGGTTGCTAGAAGTACATAACTCAAGCAGCATCGTTGGCATATTGGTATCCCAGTTAAAAATAACACAGGGACCAAGGAAGAATGGTGATAGTGAGAAGTATAATCATATCGAGAATTTCTAAGAGGTTGAGCAATCCCCACAACATTCTCGACATAAAAGATAGTAATACTTCAATGCGGAACACAACACTAGCTGGAGAGCAAGTTGTATTCATAATGCGGACAAGTTCGCGATGAAAGGAAGTCAAGGGTGTTGCCGATGGTAATAAAAATCATCGAAGGCAAGGAGGGTATTTCTCATCATGAACACAATATACATCTCGGAAGAAGTCAAAGTGTTGAAGGTGATACGACGCATTTGCTGGGAGGTTTCAATAGGATGCAATCAAACAACAACGGCAACAAGCAAGGGAATGACGAAGTGGCAAGTTATAGGATCAATATGTAAGATGCAAGCTCGGAACCAAAGTTGCCTTTCAAGACAAGCTACATGATGTTGAAAGCTCGACGTAAGTTGTGCTCGCACACCGAAGAATTCGTGCACCAGAGAAGGACGAGGTAGGACAGTCAAAGATAGCAAGACCAGGATGCAGCCGATAGTCTAGGAATGACCAGATTGAGTTCAGAATTTCCCAGTAAAAATTACTAGGTGTATTTGATTTGTAGTGCGGAATAATTTCACTAGTTGATGTCCTCGGTTGACAACAACCCAGAACTGTACAGTGATTACGACAAGGAAAGGCGTTACTTCAACAAAGTTAGTAAGATGTGGCGCAATGGCAAGACATCTTCGAGATACGAGGGGGTAATACTCGAAGGTAGAACATGATAGAAGTAGAACCGGGTCATTGACCTAAGACAGTAGATACTTCAACCTTGCCAAAAATATACGAGACACTGTAATGAATTCCCGTCAGATATATCAGATCAGGACAACATGGTCGGAACCATAACTGTAAGGAATCAATTCAAGAATACCGAAAGAATGATACAGCTGGGTAATCATTTTGCAAGAAGCTTCCGAGATGGTCTACATCATTTTCATGGGCATGAACTCAAAGTTCAAGGTCAACTCCCACTTCTTTAATGCATATCATTTCATTCACCTCTCGCTTTATTAAAACTGTAGTGTTGGAATTTTATTTGGTAGAACACCGAAAAGAGTATGACTTGTGAAAACTTTCGGGTTCTCATGGATTAGGGGAAGGCATAAGTTCAACCCATCGGGCATCTTAGTAACATATATCACAAGTTTCAAAAGTAAATACTCAAGCTCGAAAGCAGAGCATGGTTGGCCAAGCAGAGGATACAATTTACCCAAGGCATCATGTATCAGGGGAAGAACTCACAAGGTGATTGAATATGAAGGACACTGTCGGATAACAATCCAACAACGGATCGGGCGATCCACAATAGTGCTAATGTGAGTGTCGGTACTCACTCAGAGGTAGAAAGAATGCAGAGGCATCAGATTCAGGAATCCTTGATTAGTCTGATGCTAAAATAGAAAGAAATTTATGGTTTCCAAAACAAAGGATCAGAAGCAGACACTCTGATCAAGGATGGATAAGTCGAAAACACTTAGTTGGAAAATCAATAAAGTTTTACATTGCCGAGAACCAACTCATGTCCGGAATGCCGTTTGAGCCGAAAAGATAATTTTAAAATGGATAACCTGATGACTGCGTGCATACGCACACATTGAGTCAATAGGCTCAAAATGGCTAAGACAAGGGATGTTAACGGAGACTACAAGTCATATGGAATTAACCATAATGCAAGCGGGCAAGAATTTCAAGAGTAAGTGGTTGCAGAGGATTTTCGAAAGATCAAAAAGTATTCCGAAGAATTTTGTGACACACATGAACAATTGAGAAGAACGGATCCTCGATAAATGTGAGGAAATAACCGTAAGGGTTTTCATGCGAAAATAAAACTGCAAGAAAGTAATCTCAAAGGATTCTCGGGACAAAGGAGAATATCTCGAGGCATATTGTGACAACAAGAGTGACGAGGAATGATCATGAGAATGGCAAGTGCATGCAGATATCCATAGGGATATATCGGTGGCAGTGAATTGCAAAGGCGATGAGCACAAGGGTCTTAGGAAATTATCGAGGGATATCCTCAGAATCTTCTGACGAAGCAGGTGATCTTCCGGAATGAGGGCTCTCCGGGAGGAATAGTTACGAGAACCTAGAATCAGAGTTAGTAAAATATTTTAACCCGAATAGAAGAGAGATGAGAGTCCCAAAGCATAGAAGAGGAATAAAAGATCCTAACACCACCCATTGGTGTTGTGGGTCCGTTAGCCACACACCAAGTTAGTAAATTTGTTTTTCAAAGACTAGACTCAACTTCGGCCAAGGAGTTTGGAAGGGGGATTCCTACAGGCAGTCGGCTCTGATACCAACTTGTGACGCCCCGAGTTGACCATACACTAATCATGCACGCAAATGTGTACGACCAAGATCAGGGACTCACTGGAAGATATCACAACACAACTCTAGACACAAATAAAAATAATACAAGCTTTATATTACAAGCCATGGACCTCGAGCGCTCGAATACAAAAGCTCAAAAACACAAGAGTCAGTGGAAGCAATAATAGCTCAGTACAGACATAAGTTAAACAAGTTTGCCTTAAGAAGGCGAGCACAGAACAACAATGATCGAAAAGGCAAGGCCTCCTGCCTGGGACCTCCTAACAATTCCTCGAAGCCGAACTACACGTAGAAACATCCTCGGGATCCTCTGGGACCTGGACTCCACCATCTGGTTGCATCAACCGAGAAGAAAGGAGAAAAGGGGAAAAGGGGAACAAAGCAACCGTGAGTACTCATCCAAAGTACTCGCAAGCAAGGATCTACACTACATATGCAATGGTATATGTATAAAGGGGTAATATCTGTGGACTGAACTGCAGAATGCCAGAATAAGAGGGGATAGCTAATCCAATTGAAAAATACGCTTCTGGCAGCCTCCATTTTGCAACAGTAGAAGAGAGTAGATGGAATAGTAACAAGTATCAAAGCTTCTGGCAGCCTCCGTCTTGAGTAGCTCGAAAGTTCACCAAGTAACAACGTATAGCATAATCCTACCCCGCGATCCTCCCCTCATCGCCCTGTGGGAAAGCGATCACCGGGTTGTATCTGGAACTTGTCTGGGTGTGTTTTATTAAGTCTCCAGTGCTAGTTGTCATGAGGTCAGAGTACAACTCCGGGTCGTCCTTTTACCGAGGGACACGGCTATTCGAATAGATTAACTTCCCTGCATGGGTGCACCACATAACCCAGCACACTCGATCCCATTTGGCCGAACACAGTTTCCTGGGTCATGCCCGGCCTCGGAATATCAACACGTCGCAGCCCTACCTAAGCACAGCAGAGAGGTCAGCACGCCGGTCTAAACCCTAAGCGCACGGGGGTCTGGGCCCATCGCCCAATGCACACATGCACATTGCAAGGGCGGCCGGTAAGCAGACCTAGCCGCTTCTAATACCAGAGCGGCGTTCCAGTCCAATCCGGCGCACACCGCTAAGTCGCTAACGTCAAGAAGGCTTTGACTGATACCACGACATCGAGTTCACATATCTATTCCCACGTAGCTAGTTAGTGCGTATAGGCCAATGGCCAGACTCAGATCAAATACCAAGATCTCGTTAAGCGTGTTAGTATGAAATAATCGCGGACAACGACCAGGGCCAGGCCCACCTGTCTCCTAGGTGGTCGCAACCCGCCATGTCGCTCCACCACAAAGTAACCATCAAGGGGCTATCGGGAACCCAGGCCCACCACTACCTATGTGGAACCACCTGCCCCTTCAGCCCCCATATCCGAACCATCAACATGAGTATGTAATAGTATAATATATACCCGTGATCACCTCCCGAGTGATCACGGCCCAGTAGTATAGCATAGCAGACGGACAAGGATGCAGGGCCACTGATGGAATACTAGCATCCTATACTAAGCATTAGGATAGCAGGTAAAGGTATCAATAGTTGTAGCAACAATGACAGGCTATGCAACAGAATAGGAGCTATCGAATCATCAACAGTAGCAGTTGTAATTCAAGAAGAAGACAGAGAGAATGGGCGATATCTGGTGATCAAGGGGGGGCTTGCTTGGTTATTCTGGCAAGGAGGGGTCGTCGTCGACGCAGTCGATCACTGTGGCACTGTCAGCGGTCTCAGTCCCGGTATCTATTGAGAGAGGAGGGGGAAGAAACAGTAATATAAAGCAGACAATTGTAACACAAAGTATGACATGGCGATACGATGTGCCGGGTGTGCCCTAACGCAGTGTTACATGTTACCGACAAAGGAGGATCCCATCCGGGAAAGTTTTCCTGGTTCCGGGCATTTGTCAAACAGATGACCGGAGGAGGAAAGTTCCATGTTCAGGTATTTAGAGGCACCACGCGAATATGCGGGTAACGTATCCGGGTTCGTCTCATCGTTCTGAGCAAGTTTCATATATAAAACTTTTTCATCCGAGTTACGGATTATTTTATATTAATTTTTAAAGATTTAAATCATTTTTAGAGTTAACGATTTAATTTAATTAGAAAATATAATTATTGTGCCAGCATGACATCAGCATGATGTCAGCAAGACCATAGGTTGACTAGGTCAACCCTGGCAGGTGGGGCCCATTCGTCATTGTCTCAGTTACACTAACAGTTTGTTAATGTTAATTAACATATTTAATTGGGTTTGTTAATCAAGATTAATTAACTTAATTAACTCATTAATTAATTTATCAATTAGTAATTTATTAATTTTAATATATTTTTTTATTCTTTTTTCTTTAAAATCATTCCTGGGCGCGGAGGCCCACTTTCAATGGCCCATAGGCCTTAACGGGCGCGGGCGGACGGGCTCAAGGCGCTGGGCGTGGGGGCGCAACCCGCCCGGTGCGGGGCGAGGTTGCCGGCAACGGGGGAGGTCTCCCAGGGAGGGCGCATCCGTGGTGGCGGGCACCGTCCGTCGGGACGGCATGCGGCCGTGGAACATTGGCAGGGACACCGCGGGGCGACGTCGTGGGGAGCGGAGGCGGCATCGACAGGTGGAGCAAGTAGCTGCAGGTGGGGTGCCGTGGGCGTGGCGCAGGCCACGGCAGGCGCTGCGGGGAAGCGCCGGCGATGGCGTGCGAGCGAGGTAGTCTGCAGGGGATCGCCCGGGGCGATGGTGGCAGGGGCGGTGGCATCGGCCGAGCAGAGGCAACCGGAGTCCGGAGTGGTGAGAGAGCGCGGCGACTACGAGGAGATGGCCGCGAGCGAGTGACGCACGGGGAGAGGCATAGTTGGCAGTGGACAGGGACGGCGGCGAGCACGTAGCTGGGCGCGGGCGTGCGGTGCGCTGGCGCATCCAGCGTGCGAATGACGTGAGGTATCCGGGGTCAAAGCGGGACGCGCCGTGGGAGACTGTGATGGGGACAGGGGGGAGGGAGCTAGGCGGAACGGGTCAGGGCCCTCACCGGCGTTGCCGGGAAGCGGGGGCGGCGTGACTTGTTGGCGACCGGCGGGGAGGAGGACGAGGACGTCCGACGAGCGACGACGGAGACAAGGCGACGTCGGCGAGGACGACGCGGTGTAGGAGGGAGAGGAAGGAGACCGGAAGGGGGCGACGCCGGCGAGGTGGCGTCGCGGGGAAGGACGGAGGCGCGGCGGGGCGTGGGGTCAGATGCCTCCGATCCTGATCTAGATCGGGGAGGGAGCGCAGAAGGAAGGAGTGGGTAGTGGGGATCAGTTAGTTAGGGTTTCGATCGGGGTAGGGAGTTATGGAGAGGCGAGGTGGGCCGGCCTGGCTGGCCCGATGGCCAGTTGGGCCGAAGCCCAGCGAGGGGGGGTTTCCTTCCCCTCCTTTTTTTGTTTGTTTTGTTTTTCTTTTACCTTTTTCTTATTTTTCTTTTCTGTTTTCTTTTAGTTCCTAATTAATTTAGCTTTAATAAAATACCAAAGTGGCACCTACATTATTGTTACCAATTATGCCACTTCTACATTAATTTGTTACCCAAACTAAAATAGTTTTGTAATTATTTATTATTTAAATAATAGTTTCATCGCTGTTTTATTTACTGTAGTGCATTTAAACACATTATAGAGGTGTGGTTCCTCCACCATGATTATTTGTGATTTATTTGTCATATGTAGAACATTTTAGTTTAAATATTCGAAAATCTTTTGTTGTTTTATTTTAACTCAATTTTTAATTTGGATCGGTTTCGAACTAACACGAGATTAGCAACAGTGATCATGATGACGTGACATCATTAGCGTGGAATTACTGTAGCGTAATTATCCGGGCGTCACACCGGCGTCGCCCACTCACGCTCGCCCATGCTGCGACAGCTCGGGTCACGCCCCTCCTGCCTGCTGCTCCTCGTCTTGTTGCCTGCAGCCGCCGCGTTCCTGCTCGCACCCAACCCCGTCGTCGCGCACTGCCCGCAGGTGCCGCTAGGCGTCATCATCACCGACGCGCTCGACGTCGCCGCCGCATGCGCGCCCTACCACTGCCGTGCTGCCCCCTCCCCCCTCGCCCCCCCTCTGCCCCGCTTCGCTACTGCTGCCGCCTGCCGCACGGCCCATGGCCGCGCGCCGCTCCTCCCGCGCATCTGCTCCACCCCCTAGCCTCCCCGCTGCCTCGCGCCGCCGCCTGCGTCTGCGCGTGAGCCCGTATCCCCGCGTCGCGCCCTACCTCCTGCCGACTGTCTCGCTCGCCACGCCGCTCGTCGCCGCTGCCGCCTGTCGACGCCCCGCCGTCCCCGCACCACCACACCAGCGCCCACGCGCCGTTGCCCCCTGCACCCGCCTCCGCCTGCCGCGGCCGGCCGGCGAGCCGCGCCGAGGCCTCGGCCTCACCCCGCCGCGCTGGGCTGCATCCTATCCTTTCGCCCACCCAGCATACCCGCGCCCGCCCCGCTATGGCCCCGAGCCTCTGACCAAGGGTCCCCATGACCCCCTTCTTCGAAAAAAGAAAAAGAAAATGAAAAAAAGAGTTTAACAAAAATAATAATAATGAAAATATATAATTAATTATTTAACTAAATTAATCTTGTTTAATTAAAACTAAACCTAACTTAACTAATTCGGTTGGTTAACTTAGGAAGTGACAGTCAAACGTTGACTGGTCAACTGGGACCCCTTGTCCTACCTGTCAGTCACTATGTACACTTTGTGTACACTGTGCTGGGTGCATCTAGCGTTTTAATATTTAAATTTGAATTAATAATAATTTTAGAATATTGTTAAATCTTTGAAAAATCATAGAAAATAATCTGCAACCCGGATGAAAATGCTTTCTACATGAAAATTACTCAGAAAAACAAGACGAATCCAAATACGCGGTCCGTTCATCTGTCACATGCCCCTAGCGTAGCGAACATGCAACATTCCCCCTCCAGTTCGCCTGTCCGAAAATGCCTAACTCTGGGAAAACTTCCCCGGATGTTTTCTCCCTTCACCGGTATCGCGTAGTACTGTGTTAGAGCACCCCTAGCACCGCTTATTGTCATGGCATGCATCTGTGTGCTATGTATTTATTGTTTCTCCCCCCTTTTCTTCTCCGGTAGACCCCGAGACCGCTGCTGATGCCCCTGTGATCGACTACGTCGACGACAACCCTCCTTCTGTTTCAGTAGAGCTTCCAGGCAAGCCCCCCTTTGATCATCCCGATATCGCCCATTCCATTCTCTCTTTTGCTTGCATTAGATTTTGATACTGTTATTTATTGCTCCTATTCTGATGCATAGCCTGTTTTTGTAACCTGCTATTGTACATTACCTGCTTATCCTAAACTGCTTAGTATAGGTTGGTTAGTGATCCATCAGTGACCCCCACCTTGTCCTTGTTGCCCCTGCTTCATCATCGACGACTCGAGCAATGTGATCGACGACCAGAGCCCGACACATCACATCACTTCACCCCCTTAGTTGTACGACTCTACATAGTTACTATCGAGTGTCGAGGGTGATACCTCGTATAGCACTCCTGGTGATAACTCTGTAGTGTAGCTATCAAGTCTTGGTCCTCGAGGGTGATTCCTCCTTCACCACTTCCGATACGACTCTGTCGTGTGACCTCGAGGGTGATTCCTCCTACGTTCAGCTTGACGATTACATCGAGTGGAATTCGTCGAGGGTGATTCCTCGGGGTTTACCCCTTGATGTTTGGACATACGGTTACCTTGACTTTACTTGAGACCTTTATGAAAGGTGGGCGGGCCCGGAGAGCACCCGCGGGTGTTGTTACGGTGGCGGCTGGCTGTTTAGCGGTATCACCCGGGAGGGGTGGTTGCTCTGGACTTATCCTGACAGCGTCACTTCTTTTAATAATGCACTAACATGTTTGGGTATTTGTTCTGAGTTGGCCTCTAGCCTTTACGCACTAACCACCACGCGATAATAGTTATGGGCCTCGGTGTCGTGGTATCAGCCGAAGCTTTGTCAGACGTCCAGTTCAGCATTGCGGCACGGTCGGATCGTGCTGGCCATCCGCGGCGGTGCTGGTATCCACCCTGCACGTAACAGCCCGGAGTGCAATGGGCAATGGCCCATCACCCCGGAGCGCTTAGGATGTAGACCGTCGGGGACCTCTCTGCTGAGCCTAGGTAGGGTTGCGATGTGTTGATCTTACAAGCCCGGGCATTGACCCATAAAAGTGTGTCCGGCCAGAGATGATCGAGCGTGTAGAGTAATGTGGTGCACCCCTGCAGGGAAGTTATTTAGTCGAATAGTTGTGTCCACGGTAACAGACGTTCAATCTTCTATCCTTATCTATTATAACTAGAAATGGATACTTGAGATATGTGATGGATATGATTGCTCCGGGATTGCTTTCTCGCAGGGAGTAGAGGAAGGATCTCTAGGAAATATTGTCACAACATGCTTGTTAATTATAATATGTTATTTTGTACTCTCTTCTACTGCTGCAAGATGGTGGTTTCCAGAAGATGCTTGAAGGTGCTAGTCTTCGATAGGATAGGCTTTTCCCCTTCTCTTCCTGCATTCTGCAGTTCAGTCCACAGATGCAGCTCATTCCTTTGATACCGATGCATACTTAGTCTAGATCTGATGCTTGCGAGTGCTTTGGATAAGTACTCACTGTTGCTTTGCTCCCCCTTTTCCCCTTCTTTCTTCTTTCTGGTTGTTGCAACCAGATGGCGGATCCCAGAAGCCAGATGCCACCCAGTCGACTACTACTACTACCCCGTTGGAGCCTACTACTACGTGGAGACCGCTGACGACTAGGAGTAGTTAGGAGATCACAGGCAGGAGGTCGCGCCTCTTCGATCGTGATGCTTGTGCTAGCCTTCTTAAGGCAAAACCTGTTTAACTTAAGTCTGTACTTAGATATCGTTGCTTCCGCTGACTCGTTTGTGTTCGAGCTTCGAGCCCTCGAGGCCCCTGGCTTGTAATATGAAGCTTGCATTATTTTAATTTGTGTCTAGAGTTGTGTTGTGATATCTTCCCGTGAGTCCCTGATCTTGGTCGTACACATTTGCGTGCATGATTAGTGTACGGTTAAATCGAGGACGACACCGGGCGTTTGAGGCGAGTATGAGAGGCTTGGCTCGGTTGTAGATGCTCTTAGTAAGTTTGTTTACATGCTTCATGTTGTGTTTGCATGATAACGAAGAAGCCGCAAGTTCAAATCAAGATCCGCGTTCAAGTTCAAGCCTCTTCGTTGCATGCAAAGATTTGTTTTTATGTGTCCTAATGCATTTCTGATGATCTGTCTTAGTCTTTTATCTTTCATCATTTTCTTAATGCAACCTATGAAGCGTTAAAGGTTATGGTCTCCGAGGGTCACAAGTTTCGCCCTGTAATGTTCCTCCAAAAACCTAGTCACTAGCCTTTTGTCTTCCATCCTTTGCTTAATACAATCTATGAAGTAGTCCTTCCGTTCCTATATATAAATAAGATTTTAATATGAACTACACAAGGATGTATATAAACATAGTTTAGAGTGTAGATTCACTTATTTTGCTTCGTATGTAGTTCATATCAAAATCTTTAAAAAGACTTATATTTAGGAATGGAGGAAGTATATTTGAATATATTTGAATGTGTGAATGTGTGAAGATGATGGTGAGATGTTTTTGAACATCAAAGTAAATAGATGCACAATTATTTTTGGTGTGATTAGCATTTTGTATTGTAAATGTGTTCAATGTACAGATTGAGATGTGCATATTGATTGTTTATGATTGGAGGATGTCCAACACGGTTATGTATCTCCCGCATGCGTTCGGACTGCGCGAAAGCCATGCAACGCGGTTATGTATCGATCCGCGGACTGGTCCAGACGTAATTTTTTCGCAAACCAGAGACAAACGTCTGGAGCTTTGTGGCAGTCCAGACCGCTCCCAAACCTGCTTTCTCACCACCCTGGCCCACAAAAAAATCCTCATCCCTCTCGCCCGAAATAGTCAGCGCGGCTCCTCAGCGTCATTGCCCGCATTCTTGCCTGGTCAGAGCGGACGTGACTGCTCACTGCCGTCGGCATTGAAGCGGCACACCAGCAAAGAGAATGCCGCCCACGCCGCTTCCTGGTGCAGGCAACTACGACGCGTTCAAAAGACACGATTGATGTTCGTCCGTCCGTCTACAACACACATTGATGGCACGCGATTACCGAGGCGTCTCCTCCAACGCCACCCATATGTTCCTCTACCGCCTGTCGTTCATATATAAACGGCCGCCCCGGCGATAGCTGCACTCATCCCGCCTCTGATACCTCTCCACACCACTCCTGTCATGGATTCCTTCCCGCCAAAGCTCTCTGGGACAGGCTGACGCCGAACCAGAAGAAGGAAATGGTTGCAATTGCTGCCGGCTGGCTTGCCGAGAGGTAACCGGAGGACGACGGTGTCCCAATAGAGCATGCTGCCGACGACAAGCCGACGCGAGCCTCCTGCTCCGTGCCACCCTCATCCTCCTCTACACCACCCTCACCGTTATATTGCACCCTGATTATCGGCGGGGCCCGTGCCCATTCCATGTACATGGTGCGAGAGGAGCAATTCCGAGAGGCGCATGCTGACGCCGCCTACAACCACCACCTCCACCATGAGCATCTACAGACGGAGGAGCAGCTCGCCGCCGATAGGGCGGTCGCACCGGACGTGGACATGGCGAAGCAGGAGGCACTGCTCGAGTCATACCGCTCCGCCCGTGAGATCCGCCTCGCTTGCTGGCGGTACCCCCAGCGGGAGGCGAAGGTCGTGGCCGCCAGCAAGGAGTGCGTCGACAAGGCGGGTGATGCGGTGTTCGGCAATATCGACGACGACGAGGAGGACAACAATGAGGTCTCGCCCCGCCACCACCACGAAGAAGCCGGCACGCCCCCGGGCATCGTCGGCAGTGAGGAAGAGTAGTACGCGGTACGTCGCCGTCGCTCCGGTCCCATGAAGGGCAACGCTCCTTCCCTCCCGTCGACACCAAGCCTGGTGATCTCAACATCGGCGGCCGATTAGTCGCTTGACGGCGACGTGGAGGCGGACGGCTTCAGTTTCCGGGGCTCCGGAGGCGGAGCTGAAGAGCGCCAAGGCAGAACTGGAGGCGGTGAAGCTTCAGTTCTCGGGACCGATGGCCGGAGAAGGGGACCGGACGCCGACGGTTATTTAGATTTGGTATTAATTCTATCTCCAGAGCCGGATTAACATTGATTTGATATAATTGTAATGAAATCCGTCGTGTTTATATGAAATCCGTCCGTGTTTATATGAAATCCGGACTTGTTTGAATGAATTTCGTCCATTAGTTCGAGTTGTTGTGAAAATGTATGCGGATACGGTAGGATTGCTGCCTCCCGCATCCGTGTCCGCGGGGGAAGCGGATCCTCTAACATCTTCAAGGAATATCACGAAGCTCAGTGAAATGTGTATGTAAAGCTAAGAAGGGATGTCAGGGTTACTGTAGCAACCTCTGTGCGAATTTACTGTAGCATGTGCAAAAATAAATCAAAAAATAATTTTATTGCATCGTAATTTTGTTTGTATGTAATTTTTATAAATGTATACAGTAGATTTGTAATTTGTAAATTAATTATAATCATTTTAGACTTAACCATGTGGATGTGAAGAAGGGATGCCATGATTACTGTAGCTTAGGTGACATCCCTTGAGGATGTTAGAGGATCCGGTTTCGTCCGCGGGCTGGTCCCCTGTCAGCGAAATGATGCTAGAGGAAATTTGCGGGGCGCCGCTGAAGATGCCCTTAGAATTCAAAACAGCAGCCAATCAATGTGTCCTTCGTTTCATTTCACAAATCCAATGGCAGCCAAACAAGAAAATTAGGTCTGAAAACGAAATCCCCTTAACCACAAATGAAATCCTCCCTGGAATACGTTTTGATTTCATTTCCACCAAATGAAATGAAAACCTGGATGCCAATCGAGCTGTTAGAGAAAGCTAGCGCGTAATGTTCTCTTATTTTCGAATTCATACGTTACGCATACGTTACGCACTCGTGTCGCTTTTCGGTTAACAGGTGGTGATCACCCCAGTTAGCACGGGTCGATGCACGATTCAAACTTCATTGAAGCGGATGACAGTGAGATAGGCGCACGCTTCCAAACTTTCCATTGTCCTACGAAAGTGATTGATCTTTACATGCATCATCATGCATGTATAGGGTACTAAGGGTAGCGAAATACTCTAGTTTTATATACTCCATATTATCGTCCTAACTCCAGAATAATTGCTTGACCTCGACATGCAGATGCAAGCTGGGACGTAATGCCGTCCTTACGTACAACTCTACGATCGGTTGATGCTGGATTAGTACCTTTCAGATTGGCCCGATCGAGCTGATTCATGGGCCAGCCTATGCAGCAATACGGATGCTTCAAACTGTGAGATGACAATAAAATATAGAATGAGTGGTGCTTCTGATTGAACCTGGAGTTATCCAGGCAGGCAAGTCTGGTTAATCGGCACATGGCTAACAACAGCATGCACCGTGGTGGGGCAGTACGGCACGTAACGGTAGCTGCAACATTCGGTCCTCGTCATGAGTCCACGAAATTTCCGCTAATGCGCCGACTCAGAATAATCCGGACTGACCCATACACAGCCTATACCCGTGACGTGCGCATCAACATGTCTGTGCGATCTTATAATACTCGAGGAAAATACGGTATATACGATAACTAACACATGCAATCGTTCAGGGGAGTGCGCGTGCTGATGAGCAGTTAGCGTCGCGCCAAGCCGGGGCCCATGCCGAAGCGATTACAGGTCAACCAAATCCAGCTGCGACTGCATAGTTTCGGCCATGAACTTTGTAGTGGCATTTTGTGCGAGCCTGATCGGAACCATGCACGCGCGGGATATGAGCATCTCCAACGAGCGCTTAAAAACTAGCCGCGCGTTAAAATTCGAATTTTTTGAACGCCAGGCAGCTCACGCAGAAATTGTAAAATAGTGCGGGCACAAACAAGGGTTGGACGCGCGTTGAAAAGCGTCATCAAAAGCTGCAAATTTGAGGCGCACGCGTTTCACAGTTTACACTGCGTGGTTTTTTGTGCGCGTGTTTTTTTGGCATCTGCTAAAGCAATGTTGAATCCGGCGCGTTAAAAGTGCTACAATGACGCACTGAAACCTTTTTTGGGTGTTGATTTTTTGTGCCGCTGTTGGAGATGTTCTAACTGGCTAAGCGGTCGGCGTCCACGATCGAGCGCGAGCACTATAAATAGGAGGCCAGCCTATGCATCTCGTCTCATAGATCGAACTCACACCACAAGAGTTTATCTCTAGCTAGCAATGGCCGTCTTCGCCGCCAGGTCGGAGGCATTCCTTGGCCTCGCCGTCGTGCTCTGTGTCATCGCCGGGGCTGCGAACGCGCAGCAGCTCTCGCCCAACTTCTACTCCACGTCGTGCCCCAACCTGGCGTCCATCGTGCGGTCAGGGATGAGCTCGGCGCTGCAGACGGAGAGGCGGATGGGCGCGTCCATCCTTCGTCTCTTCTTCCACGACTGCTTCGTCAATGTGAGTACTGTCGTTTGCTTTGCTTTTGCTAGCTTCTGGATTTTACGTAATACGTGCCGAGTACTAACGTTTAATTGTGTTTATTCCGCGATGTATCGGCAGGGGTGTGACGGCTCCATTCTGCTTGACGACACGTCGATGTTCACCGGCGAGAAGAACGCCGGGCCGAACGCCAACTCGGCCCGCGGGTTCGAGGTCATCGACGCCATCAAGACCCAGGTCGAGGCTGCGTGCAGGGCCACCGTCTCCTGCGCCGACATCCTGGCGCTCGCCGCCCGTGACGGAGTCAACCTGGTTAGTCCTCGCGCTTGACTTGCTTCAACGGGCGCTGAACCGTACAAAAACACTACTCGATCTACTACACATTCTGCACTTATTTACCTGTCATGGGCTCAAGGCTGACTCGGCTGAACTATTGCATGCAGCTCGGAGGTCCCAATTGGAGCGTGCCGCTGGGGCGCAAGGACTCGCGCACGGCGAGCCAGAGCGCGGCCAACGCGAACCTCCCGGGTCCCGGCTCCAGCCTCGCCACGCTCATCACCAAGTTCGGCAACAAGAACCTGTCGCCGCGGGACATGACGGCGCTCTCCGGCGCGCACACCATCGGGCGTTCACAGTGCCAGTTCTTCCGCAACCGCATCTACAACGAGACCAACATCAACGCCAGCTTCGCGGCGCTGCGGCAGGGGACGTGCCCGCGGTCTGGCGGCGACAGCAACCTTGCGCCCTTCGACGTGCAGACCGCCGACGGCTTCGACAACGCATACTACCAGAACCTGGTAGGGCAGCGCGGCCTCCTGCACTCGGACCAGGAGCTCTTCAATGGCGGGTCGCAGGACGCGCTGGTGCAGCAGTACAGCAACAGCCCCAGCCAGTTCTCGGCCGACTTCGTCACAGCCATGCTCAAGATGGGCGGCCTGCTGCCGTCGTCCGGGACGCAGACGGAGGTCAGGCTGAACTGCAGGAGGCCCAACTAAAGAGTAAAGAGTACACATAACAAGTGTGCTAAATAATGATTGATGCCTTGGAAAACCAAGCATTGGTCAGGTTCACGTATGTATGTATGTAACGAAGAACACCGAACGTACACACGCTCGTTTGCTCAAAATGTACGTTGGTCGTATGTGTAATACCGTCATCATCAATACAGAACAATGGGACGGTACCATCATAATTAAAGAAAACGATCTCTAATCTTAATGCCTAATGTACGGTGCTGTTCACTGTTATGGTGGCTGGTTGATTGGCTTGTTTCATCGTTTGTAAGCACAGCCCACATTATGGTACATAGAGGTGATGTATACCATACTTCTTGCTTTGTACGTAGCATGATCGACCCTAGTATAGTCGACATATATTGCTGCAAAACAATCAAAATGTTAGCGTAAATGTCTAGGACCAACGGCGGAAGGGAGGGTGAGGAAGGGGGCGGAGGGGAAGATGACTGACGGGGGCGGGTGACGGAAACAAATCAAGAGGGGCTCTCGATAAGCACTCGAGTGGAGTGATAACCTCTCAAATCAAAAAAATAATTTAGCACGTCTACATAACATATAACACCATATGACAAATAATCAAATGTAAACATGAATAATACCTTAAGAAACAGAAATGTATTTTTTAATATTCATCAAGTTAATGGGCCAAATGTATGGCCTAATCTAAAATGAGTAATATTCATAGCATGATTTTAGTTTTTACTTCTATAGTTGTAGATCTAATTCAATTCTAAACTTTTGAGACATAATAGATGTATGTTTTGTAGACGTACTAAATTATTTTCAGATTTCTGAAACAAATGTATAGCGTATTTTAGGTGAGTGGTGCACCGATAGCACCACATGGTGGGTGCACCAAATGTTCTCCCCCGGTGAACCCTGGTTGTCTGTGGCGTAACCTTGCACCATGGTTGGTTATGATGTAGTTTGGTGGCAAAGGTACGTAAATACACTTCAACTTTATGGTTGAGTAGAAATTAGGAGTGAGTGGTGAACCAATCTATTGTTGGATAGAAGACAGTGGTATCCTCAGCCCACGAGGGTTCAAGTTTGAAACTTAATATTGGGTTCGAGTTCTAGACTTGATATTGGTGCTTGCATTATTCCTGTATTTATTCATGCTTCCGGCTATGTTGGTTCAATAGGAGGAGACGTTCTCGTTGATTGAGAGGCACCTGTGGTGACTTTGTAAAATTTCAAGATGCCATGCTGGCTCGAAGGTGCTCATTGAGATAGGGTGTGTGTGCGTGTGTTCACAGGGATGAGTGTACGCTCGTGTATGTGAGCGACTTCGATTGTACGGTGTTCAGAAAAAGAATTAGGAGTGAGTGGCATGGATTTGGCTATCAGATTGCTTTTTTAGGGGGGTGGGGTTCATTACCGTGCTTACTAAGATATACTGTCCCATTTAATGGGTGGTTTAAAAAATGAAATTGAAATACTTTTCATGGTAAGAATTTTAGTAATCTACTCCTATTATAAACTAATATAAGACTTTTTAGATCACTAAACTAGTGACTTAAAAGATCTTATATAACTCTTACAGAGGGTGCATGTATTTACACATGAACATTGGACGGATGGAGGCTTCGGGCTCTGGCGACGCGCCCCCGCCCCCGGTGGGCGCCATGGCCGGCGTCCCCTCCCCGCCCGGTGCCTCGTCGGACCCCCGCCCTCCTTCCCCTCGGCCTGCGTCGCCTGCCTCCTCGCCGCCCCCGTCATCCCAGGAGGCGCTGGGAGGACCTCGCCGTGGATGACGAGCCTTCCCCGATTGTCGACTGCCCTGGCACCTCCCTCCCTCCCTCCGTTCGTGCGTCGCCGTACAACGCGGCCGCTGGCTCAGCCTCCCGTTGTGGAGGTTCTGCCTCTGGCTCGCGGTGGCGCTCGTAGAACCGGCCGAAGAGCACTGCTCGTCCGCCTCGGCGTCAAGGCACGGCCTTGCGGGGCTTGGGAGGTCGTCGAGGCCGCTCCTGGGGAATGGCGGGCCGGTCCGACCTGGGGATGGCGCGATCCTCATGGCGTCCGTCCACTGCGCCCCTCCTCGTCCGGCTCCGGCGGTTCCTTCGGTCCTCCCCGCATCCCCGTCCGTCAGTGTGGTGGTGGCCCGTTGCTTTCCGTTTCGGTCCTTCATCACCGTGTTTGGTTCCTTTGCTCTTCAGCTCCGCCCTCTTTCCCTCCCTCGTCGCCCATGGCCGGCGGCCGCGTCTCCCCTCACCCCGGCGACGACGGTGGCGACGGCACCTCCCTGCGAAGGGGAAACCCTTCCGCGCGGTGCCCCGTCCCCTGTCCTGGGTCGTGCCCTGATGGGCCGCGAGGCGCTGGCCCATTCGCGCTGGGTGGCCGGCCTGCCCCTCAGGGCCTGTAGGCCCCGGCCCCAGGCCGAAGCGGCTGGGCCATCGATCCTTGGGCCGGCTCCGTGCCCTAGTCCCACCTAGCCCCCTCGCTCGATCTGGCTCCACTATGGTCTGTCGCGTCCCCCGTCCCCCCTCCCGCCGCCACTGTCTCTCTCTCCCCGGAAGCGAACTCCAATCACTCTCCCTCCTCCGCCCCGCTCCACTCGCCTCCTCAGCTTGCCTCGTCGGTGGCCGCCGGCCCGGTTCTCCCCCTTCTGCCCCCTCCCCTATCCGCTGGCTCCGCCCATGCCG
>LR738715.1:681750230-681763472 GCA_902687465.1 Secale cereale | reverse complement strand
CAGATGCCGCCCGCCGCGAGGCTGAGCTTCGGCGCGAGCTCCGGGACTGGGAAAGCCGATGCTCGCAGGGCTATGATGACCGCTGTGACTCCCGCCGCTCTCCGGGCCACTCCGATGGGAGAGCTCGCTCCCGCTCCCCTTCGCCGGCGGCGGGCGATTGGCGCTCCTCGCGCCGGCGCTCCCCTTCCCCGACTTGGCGCCGGGAGTGCAGCCAGTCCCCTCCCCGCCCGCCCGACCTCTCTGCCCGCGTGCGCCTCCCGAACCCGCTGCTGCACCGGCCCGGAAATATGTCCCGCCACATGCCACAAACTCATCTGGTCCTCCCGCCGCTGGTGGTGGTGGGTGTGGCCAGGCCCGTGGTCGCCAGGGTATGGCCAAGAAGAAGAAGAGGCGCGGGCAGGCTCAGGCCAACCAATAGGCGTCTTCCGTGCTGGCCTCGGGCCTCGCTGCCGTCTCTGGCCCTGTGTCTGGCTGCCTCGGTCCGCCGTGCTTCAATTGCGGCGTTGCGGGTCATTCTCAGATCAATTGTGTAAACCCCCCATGCTGCTACATCTGCAAGGATCCCTCCCACCCCGCCCTATTGTGCCCGGACAAGCCTATCTGCGACGAGTGGATGATGTATGGCCACGAGATTGAGCGGTTTGGGTTCTTCCACATCGAGCTCCCAAACGTCCCCTCCCCTCCCCCTCCCTCCAGGCGATAGTCACGGTGGTGGATGGTGTCGCCTCCCCCGAGATGATTGAGGTCGAGCTCAACCACCTCTACCGTCGCCAATGGGACTGGCAGGCCACCCTCACCACCGGTGGCGCTTTCTTGGTGGTCTTCCCCGACGCTCTCAGCCACGGCTACGCCACGTGCAGTGACCAGATCACACTCGCCCTCAACAAGCTTGTCGTCGACATCTCTGAGCCGATCCTCGACCCCATGGCCGTCGCGGTCCTTGGCACTCCTTGGATCCTGGTCGCCGGGCTCCGTGACATTGCCTGGTCCGAGCGGGTGATCCGCAATATGTCTCGGATCCTTGGCAAGGTGGTGGTGGTTGACGAGCTTTCCCTTCGTAAGGAGGAGGTGTTGGAAATATGCCCTAGAGGCAATAATAAAATGGTTATTATTATATTTCCTTGTTCATGATAATTTTGTGTTATTCATGCTTGAATTGTATTATGCGGAAACAGTGATACATGTGTGAATACATACACCACAACATGTCCCTGTGCCTAGGGTTGGCAACCCTAGGGGTGGGGGGCGCCCACATGACTTGGGTGGCAAGCCCCCCCCCCCCCCCCCCCCGCCTAGGCCGCCGCCCCCTAGAGATCCCAACTCTAGGGCCGGCGCACCCCCTAGGCCCCCTATATATAGTGGGGGGGAGGGAGGGCAGCCACACCCCATGCCCTGGCGCCTCCCTCTCCCTCCCGTGACACCTCTCCCTCCTCTAGTGCTGCTTGGCGAAGCCCTGCTGGAATACCGCTGCATCCACCACCACGTCGTCGTGCTGCTGGATCTCCATCAACCTCTCCTCCCTCCTTGCTGGATCAAGAAGGAGGAGACGTCGCTGCTCCGTACGTGTGTTGAACACGAAGGTGTCGTCCATTCGGCGCTGGGATCATCGGTGATTTGGATCACGACGAGTACGACTCCATCATCCAGGTTTTCTTGAACGCTTCCGCTCACGATCTACAAGGGTATGTAGATGCACTCCCCTCTCCCTCATTGCTAGATGACTCCATAGATTGATCTTGGTGAAGCGTAGAATTTTTTTGATTTCTGCTATGTTCCCCAACAGTGGTATCTGAGCTAGGTCTATGCATAGTATCTTGCACGAGTAGAACACAAAGCAGTTGTGGGCATAGATTTGTTCAATTCTCTTACCGCTACTAGTCTTATCTTGATTCGGCGGCATCGTGGGATGAAGCGGCCCGGACCGACCTTACACGTACGCTTACGTGAGATAGGTTCCACCGACTGACATGCACTAGTTGCATAAGGTGGCTAGCGGGTGACGGTCTCTCCCACTTTAGTTGGATCGGATTCAATGAAAAGGGTCCTTATGAAGGGTAAATAGAAATTGGCATATCACGTTGTGGTTTTGGCGTAGGTAAGAAACGTTCTTGCTAGAAACCTATAGAAGCCACGTAAAACTTGCAACAACAATTAGAGGACGTCTAACTTGTTCTTGCAGCATGTGCCGTGTGATGTGATATGGACAAAAGATGTGATGAATGATATATGTGATGTATGAGATTGATCATGTTCTTGTAATAGGAATCATGACTTGCATGTCGGTGAGTATGACAACCGGCAGGAGCCATAGGAGTTGTCTTTATTTTATTGTATGACCTGCGTGTCACTGAATAAACGCCATGTAATTACTTTACTTTATTGCTAACCGTTAGCTATAGTAGTAGAAGTAATGTTTGACGACACAACTTCATGAAGACACGATGATCGAGATCATGATGATGGAGATCATGGTGTCACGCCGGTGACAATGATGATCATGGAGCCCCGAAGATGAAGATCAAAGGAGCAAAATGATATTGGCCATATCATGTCACTATTTGATTGCATGTGATGTTTATCATGTTTTTACATCTTATTTGCTTAGAACGACGGTAGTAAATAAGATGATCTCTCACTAAAATTTCAAGAATTGTGTTCCCCCTAACCGTGCACCGTTGCTAAGGTTCGTTGTTCCGAAGCACCACGTGATGATCGGGTGTGATAGGCTCTAACGTTCGCATACAACGGGTGTAAGCCAGATTTACACACGCAATACACTTAGGGTTCACTTGACGAGCCTAGCATGTACAGACATGGCCTCGGAACACGGAAGACCGAAAGGTCGAACATGAGTCATATAGAAGATACGATCAACATGAAGATGTTCACCGTTGATGACTAGTCTGTCTCACGTGATGATGGAACACGGCCTAGTCGATTCAGATCATGTATCACTTAGATGACTAGAGATATGTCTATCTGAGTGGGAGTTCGTTGAATTGTTTAGATGAACTTAATTGTCATGAACATAGTCTAAAATCTTTACAATATGTCTTGTAGATCCAATGGCCCACGCTCATGTTACCCTCAACTTCAACGCGTTCCTAGAGAAATCCAAGCTGAAAGACGATGGTTGCAACTATACGGATTGGGTCCGTAACCTGAGGATCATCCTCATAGCTGCCAAGAAAACATATGTCCTTGAAGCACCGCTAGGTGACGCTCCCGCCCCAGCGAACCAAGACGTTATGAACGCTTGGCAGTCGCGTTGTGATGATTACTCCCTGGTTCAGTGCGGCATGCTTTACAGCTTAGAATTGTGGCTCCAAAAGTGTTTTGAGCACCACGGAGCATATGAGATGTTCCAAGAGCTGGAAATGGTTTTCCAAGCTCATGCCCGAGTCGAGAGATATGACGTCTCCGAAACATTATATAGTTGTAAGATGGAGGAGAATAGTTCTGTCAGCGAGCACACACTCAAATTGTCTGGGTTGCACAATCGCTTGTCTCAGTTGGGAATGAATCTCCCAGACGAAGCAGTCGTTGACAGAATCCTTCAGTCGCTCCCACCTAGCTACAAGAGCTTCGTGATAAACTTCAATATGCAAGGGATGGTGAAGTCCATTCCCGAAGTGTATTCAATGCTGAAATCAGCGGAGGTGGAGATCAAGAAAGAGCATCAAGTGTTGATGGTGAATAAAACCACTAAGTTCAAGAAAGGCAAGGGTAAGAAGAACTTCAAGAAGGACGGCAAGGGAGTTGCCGCACCCGGTAAGCCAATTGCCGGGAAGAAGTCAAAGAATGGACCCAAGCCTGAGGCTGAGTGCTTTTATTGCAAGGGAACGGGTCACTGGAAGCGGAACTACCCCGAATACTTAGCAGATAAGAAGGCCGGCAATGTCAAAGGTATATATGATATACGTGTTATTGATGTGTACCTTACCAGCGCTCGTAGTAGTTCCTGGGTATTTGATACCGGTGCAGTTGCTCACATTTGTAACTCAAAGCAGGAGCTGCGGAATAAGAGGAGACTGGCGAAGGATGAGGTGACGATGCGCGTCGGGAATGGTTCCAAGGTCGATGTGATCGCCGTCGGCACGCTACCTCTACATCTACCTTCGGGATTAGTTTTAAACCTCAATAATTGTTATTTAGTACCAGCTTTGAGCATGAACATTGTATCTGTATCTCGTTTAATGCGAGATGGATACTCATTTAAATCCGAGAATAATGGTTGTTCTATTTATATGAGAGATATGTTTTATGGCCATGCCCCGCTGGTCAATGGTTTATTCTTAATGAATCCCGAACGTGATGTTACACATATTCATAGTGTGAATGCCAAGAGATGTAAGGTTGATAATTATAGTCCCACATACTTGTGGCATTGCCGCCTTGGTCATATTGGTGTCAAACGTATGAAGAAGCTCCATGCAGATGGACTTTTGGAGTCTCTTGATTATGAATCATTTGACACATGCGAACCATGCCTCTTGGGGAAGATGACCAAGACTCTGTTCTCCGGAACAATGGAGCGAGCAACCAACTTGTTGGAAATCATACATACCGATGTGTGCGGTCCAATGAGTGTTGAAGCTCGCGGAGGCTATCGTTATGTTCTCACCCTCACGGATGACTTAAGTAGATATGGGTATGTCTACTTGATGAAACACAAGTCTGAGACCTTTGAAAAGTTCAAGGAATTTCAGAATGAGGTCGAGAATCAACGTGACAGAAAAATAAAGTTCTTACCATCAGATCATGGAGATGAATATTTAAGTCACGAATTTGGCACGCACCTAAGGAACTGTGGAATTGTTTCACAATTGACACCGCCCAGAACACCTCAGCGTAATGGTGTGTCCGAACGTCGTAATCGTACTCTGTTGGACATGGTGCGATCTATGATGTCTCTTACCGACTTACCGCTATCATTTTGGGGTTATGCTTTAGAGACTGCCGCATTCACTTTAAATAGGGCTCCGTCTAAATCCGTTGAGACAACACCGTATGAACTTTGGTTTGGCAAGAAACCTAAGCTATCGTTTCTGAAAGTTTGGGGTTGCGATGCATATGTCAAGAAACTTCAACCTGAAAAGCTCGAACCCAAATCGGAAAAATGCGTCTTCATAGGATACCCTAAGGAAACTATTGGGTATACCTTCTACCTCAGATCCGAAGGCATGGTCTTCGTTGCCAAGAATGGATCCTTTCTGGAGAAAGAGTTTCTCTCGAAAGAAGTGAGTGGGAGGAAAGTGGAACTTGATGAGGTGACAGTCACCCCTTCCGAACCGGAAAGTAGCACAGCGCATGAAGATGTTCCTGTGGTGCCTGCACCGACTAGGGAGGAAGTTAATGATGATGATCATGAAGCTTCAGATCAAGTTACTACTGAACTTCGTAGGTCCACAAGGACACGTTCCGCACCAGAGTGGTATGGCAACCCTATCATGGAAATCATGTTGTTAGACAATGGTGAATCTTTGAACTATGAAGAAGCGATGGCGGGCGCGGATTCCAACAAATGGCTTGAAGGCATGAAATTCGAGATAGGATCCATGTATGAAAACAAAGTATGGACTTTTGTGGACTTGCCCGATGATCGGCACGCCATAGAAAACAAATGGATCTTTAAGAAGAAGACTGACGCGGATGGTAATGTGACCATCTACAAGGCTCGGCTTGTCGCTGAAGGTTATCGGCAAGTCAAGGGATTGACTATGATGAGACTTTCTCTCCCGTAGCGATGCTAAAGTCCGTCCGAATCATGTTAGCAATAGCCACATTCTATGATTATGAAATATGGAAAATGGACGTCAAAACGCCATTCCTTAATGGCTTCCTCAAGGAAGAACTGTATATGATGCAGCCGAAAGGTTTTGTCGATCCTGAGAATGCTAACAAGGTATGCAAGCTCCAGCGCTCAATCTATGGGCTGGTGCAAGCATCTCGGAGTTGGAACATTCGCTTTAATGATGTGATCAAAGCATTTGGGTTTATACAGACTTGGGGAGAAGCCTGTATTTACAAGAAAGTGAGTGGGAGCTCTGTAGCATTTCTCATATTATATGTGGATGATATATTGCTGATGGGAAATGATGTAGATTTCTTGGAAAGCATAAAGGCCTACTTGAATAAGAGTTTTTCAATGAAGTACCTTCGAGAAGCTACTTACATATTAGGCATCAAGATCTATAGAGATAGATCGAGACGCCTCATTGGTCTTTCACAAAGAACATACCTTGATAAGATATTGAAGAAGTTCAATATGGATCAGTCCAAGAAAGGGTTCTTGCGTGTATTGCAAGGTATGAGATTGAGCACGGCTCAATCCCCGACCACGGCAGAAGATAGAGAAAAGATGAGTGTCATCCCCTATGTCTCAGCCATAGGTTCTATTATGTATGCCATGCTGTGTACCAGACCTGATGTGGACCTTGCCATAAGTTTGGTAGGGAGGTACCAAAGTGATCCCGGTATGGAACACTGGACAGCGGTCAAGAACATCCTGAAGTACCTGAAAAGGACTAAGGATATGTTTCTCGTTTATGGAGGTGATGAAGAGCTCGTCGTAAAGGGTTACGTCGATGCTAGCTTCAACACAGATCTGGATGACTCCAAGTCACAAACCGGATACGTGTATATTCTGAATGGTGGGGCAGTCAGCTGGTGCAGCTGCAAGCAAAGCGTTGTGGCGCATTCTACATGTGAAGCGGAGTACATAGCTGCTTGCGAAGCAGCGCAGGAAGGAGTCTGGATGAAGGAGTTCATCACCGACCTAGGAGTTATTCCAAGCGTGTCGGGCCCGATGACTCTCTTCTGTGACAACACTGGAGCTATTGCCATTGCCAAGGAGCCCAGGTTTCACAAGAAGACCAAGCACATCAAGCGCCGTTTCAACTCCATCCGGAATTATATTCAAGATGGAGACATAGATATTTGTAAAGTGCATACGGATCTGAATGTCGCAGATCCGTTGACTAAACCTCTTCCACGAGCAAAACATGATCAACACCAGAACTCTATGGGTGTTCGATTCATCACAATGTAACTAGATTATTGACTCTAGTGCAAGTGGGAGACTGTTGGAAATATGCCCTAGAGGCAATAATAAAATGGTTATTATTATATTTCCTTGTTCATGATAGTTGTCTGTTATTCATGCTTGAATTGTATTATGCGGAAATAGTGATACATGTGTGAATACATAGACCACAACGTGTCCCTGGTAAACCTCTAGTTACTAGCTCGTTGATCAACAAATGCTTACGGTTCCTGACCATGGACATTGGATGTCATTGATAACGAGATCACATCATTAGGAGAATGATGTGATGGACAAGACCCAATCCTAAGCCTAGCACACGATCGTGTAGTTCGTAATGCTAAAGCTTTTCCAATGTCAAGTATCTTTTCGTTAGACCATGAGGTTGTGCAACTCCCGGATACCGTAGGAATACTTTGGGTGTGCCAAATGTCACAACGTAACTGGGTGGCTATAAAGGTACACAACGGGTATCTCCGAAAGTATCTGTTGGGCTGACACGAACCGACACTGGGATTTGTCACTTCGTATGACGGAGAGGTATCTCTGGGCGCACTCGGTAAGACATCATCATAATGAGCTCAATGTGACTAAGGTGTTGGTCACGGGATGATGTATTACGGAACGAGTAAAGAGACTTGCCATGACGAGATTGAACAAGGTATCGGTATACCGATGATCGAATCTTGGGCAAGTGCTATACCGATAGACAAAGGGAATTGTATAAGGGATTGATTGAATCCTTGACATCGTGGTTCATCCGATGAGATCATCGAGTAGCATGTAGGAACCAAGATGGGTATCCAGATCCCGCTGTTGGTTATTGACCGGAGAGTCGTCTCGGTCATGTCTATGTGTCTCCCGAACCCGTAGGGTCTACACACTTAAGGTTCGGTGACGCTAGGGATGTAGAGATATATGCATGCGCTAACCCGAATGTTGTTCGGACTCCCAGATGAGATCCCATACGTCACGAGGAATTCCGGAATGGTCCGGAGGTAAAGAATTATATATAGGAAGTCCAGTTTCGGCCATCGGGAGAGTTTCGGGGGTCACCGGTATTGTACCGGGACCACCGGAAGGGTCCCGGGGGTCCACCGGGTGGGGCCACCTATCCCGGAGGGCCCCATGGGCTGAAAGGGGATGGTAACCAGCCAATAGTGGGCTGGTCCGCCCCCCTTGGGCCTTCCCCCTGCGCCTAGGGTTGGGAACCCTAGGGGTGGGGGCGCCCACATGACTTGGGGGGCAAGCCTCCCCTAGGCCGCCCCCCAGAGATCCCATCTCTAGGGCCGGCGCACCCCCTAGCCCCCCTATATATAGTGGGGGGGAAGGAGGGAAGCCGCACCCCATGCCCTGGCGCCTCCCTCTCCCTCCCGTGACACCTCTCCCTCCTCCAGTGCAGCTTGGCGAAGCCCTGCTGGAATACCGCTACATCAACCACCACGTTGTCATGCTACTGGATCTACATCAATCTCTCCTCCTTCCTTGCTGGATCAAGAAGGAGGAGACGTCGCTGCTCCGTACATGTCTTGAACGCGGAGGTGCCGTCCGTTCGGCGCTGGGATCATTGGTGATTTGGATCACGACGAGTACGACTCCATCATCCACGTTCTCTTGAACGCTTCCGCTCGTGATCTACAAGGGTATGTAGATGCAGTCCCCTCTCCCTCGTTGCTAGATGACTCCATAGATTGATCTTGGTGAAGCGTAGAATTTTTTTGATTTCTGCTACGTTCCCCAACAGGAGGAGGTACGCGTCAAAGTCCAGTGCCTCGACTCTTCTAAGCTGCGCGCCACCATCCGGGTCTTCTTCAACGACCAAGGTTTTGATCTCCGCAGCCGACCCCCTCTGTCCCGGCCTCCCCTACGGCTGGGGCCTAGGTCGCGGCGTGCCCTTCCCCGACCACCCTCTTGACGGCGCTCCAGGACGACTCGTCCCGCCGCTACAGCTCGCCCTCCCCGACGCTCGTCCCCGAGGATCCCCCACCACCCCCGGTAGCCGCTCCCACACCGTCTCTGCTGCCGGCGGTAACCGAGGCTCCTCCTGCCTCTGATCCCACGCCGCCAGCTTCAGCACCATCCCCCTGCGCCTCGACTACACCCAGCCGGCACTCCTCCTCGCAGCTGCGGCTGACCCCGACGGGGAGGGTGGGACTCGGGTGACCACCCCGGTGGCTTCCTACCCTCCTCCCCGACGGTCCGCAGCCTACTCCCTTCGTGGTCGGTCCTCCTCCACCTCGGTGACGGCCTTGCGACGGAGTGTCCGGCTTGTGGCCGCCCGGCCGGACGGTAGCGCAACTCTGCCCATCCCTGAGCGGGCGGAGCTCCGGGCAGCTACCCGGAACCTAGAGCCAGGTACGCCTACCGCCCCCCCTCTGCTTCTACTTGCTCATTTTCTGCACTCGAAGCGGTCCCACTTGGACACCTTGTGAAGGTTGCGTCAGACTCCGTGATCATTTTCAGGGGGGGGGAAGCCGCTCCCCCCTTAATGTAGATTGCGGCCATCCAGGCTCGCGAGATTCTTGATGGAAAATTGGCGGAGGCCTGCTAGGCCCTCCTCGCCCCCTCCATCCCCCCGGATCCTACTCCGGCGGCTGCGCAGGCACAGCCTCGTAGGGCTGCCGGCCGCCCCCCGCTGGTGGCAGCCGAGCCTCGTGGCCGCACCCGCTCTCGCACTGCCGCTCTTCGCGCCCAAAGTGCTTCCCGCATCCTGGGGTCAAGCAGCCCCCCCAATGGCTCCTTAATGCGTGCCTTATTCTGGAACATCCGCGGGTTCGGCCATGACGGCCGACGCCGCCAACTCATCGAGTACTTGCGCGATGAGCATATTGACATATTGGAGATCCAGGAGACCATGCGCTCCGACTTCTCCCTACCGGAGCTTGATAGGCTGAACTCCGACCTCTTTGCGTGGCACTGGCTCCCTTCTAGTGAGAATGCCGGCCATTCGGATGGCATCCTTCTAGGTGTGAAGGATGCCAGCTTTGAGGTGGGAAGTATCGACCAGGGCCAGTTCTTTGTTAGTATGCAGCTTTATGAACGGGCCCTGAATTTCAAATGGGAGGTTATCATCGTCTATGGCCCGACTGACCAAAGTAGATCCGCGTCCTTCCTCGAGGAGCTTAACCGAAAGGTGTCCGCGGCCTCCTTGCCCGTGGTTGTCGGGAGCGATTTTAACCTCCTCCGCTTCGCGGAAGACAAGAGCAATGATCACGTCAACTTTGCACGTATGCAAATGTTTAATGACTGCATTGCCGACCTTGGTCTTCGCGAGATAGACATGACTGGTGCCAGGTTCACCTGGACCAATCGCCAAGCCTCCCTGACCCAATCCGTCCTAGACCGGGTCTTAGTCTCCCCGGAATGGGACCTCCGCTATCGTTTGGCTTCCCTTCGGGCCATCACTCGGATCGGCTCCGACCACGTCCCTCTTCTCTTGTCCTCCTCCGACTAGCGACCTCCAATCCCTCCACGATTTCAGTTTGAGACATTCTAGCTATCCCAAACTGGATTCGTGGAGGCTGTTGGGGCCCGCTAGGTGGAGACCCGGTCTCTTCCCCACCCCCGCCCCCCTCGACTATTGACTCTTGGCAACTCTGTGCGAAACGCGGCCGGCAGTTCATGAAGGGGTGGGGTGCCAACCTGGGTTGCGACCTCCGCGAGCGGAAAAAGGCCTTGCTGACCGCAATTCAGGCTCTAGACCTCCGAGCTGACATGGTCGGCCTCTCCCCTGATGTGTGGCTCTCCCGGTATGACCTGGAGGACCAACTCTCCATCATCTACACGGACGAGGAGGCTTACTGGCGCTTGCGGGGTTCCCAGAAATGGGTCCTGAAGGGCAACGCGAACACAACCTACTTTCAGGCCTTAGCGAATGGGCGTCGTAGACGCAACACCATCCCTCTCCTCTAGGACGGCTCAACCCTTCTACAGTCCCCGAGTGACATTAGGGCCCATGTCGACGGGTTCTACCGATCCCTATTCTCCTCGTCTCCTAGGAGCGGTCTCTCTCTGGCCCACGATTGCTGGTCTGGTCGCTAGCTTGTCTCCGCTGCGGAGAATGCAGCTCTCATGGCCCCATTTTCCTAGGATGAGGTCTGGACGACCATTAGAGGCATGAACCCCTCCTCGTCCCCAGGACCGGACGACCTTCCGGTTAAATTCTTCCAGACCTTCTAGAATGTGATTAAGCATGAAATCATGGCCATCTTTGACGAGTTTTACGTTGGGACCATCGACCTCGGTCGCCTCAACTATGGGATCATTTCGCTCATTCCCAAAGTTCGGGGACCTCCGACATTCGCCAGTTTCGTCCGATCACGCTGATCAATGTGATCTTCCGGATTCTGGCGAAAGGGTACGCCAATAGGGTGACCCTGCTAGCTGACCTCATTACCCACCCCAACCAGTCCGCCTTCGTGCTAGGGCGGTATATCCTGGATGGGGTGCTAGTTCTCCATGAAGTCCTCCATGAGGTCCAATCTAAACACCTCAAGGCGGTCTTCCCGAAAATCGACTTTCATAAGGCCTACGACACTGTTAGTTGGTCCTTCCTTCGGGAAGTTTTGCTACGGAAGGGCTTCAATGATCGATGGATCACCCGGGTGATGCAGATTGTGTCATGCGGTCGCACTGCTATGAACATCAATGGGGAGATTGGCCCTTACTTCCCCACCCCGTGTGGGGTTAGACAAGGCGATCCTTTCTCCCCGTTCTTGTTCAATATGGTAGTGGACGGGCTTGCCGCCATCCTTGATAAGGCCAAGGCCACGGGCCATATTCATGGGATCACTCCTCACCTGGTCGGCGGCTCCGGGATCTCCATGCTCCAATACACCGATGGTACCATCATCATGGTCGAAGGCTTGGACACGGACATTGCTAACCTCAAGTTCCTCCTTCTATGCTTCCAACAAATGTCTGGGCTCAACATCAACTTCGACAAGAGTGATGTGATGGTAATGGGCTACTCTCCGGCAGAAGCCCTCGGCTCCTTCCCCACGACGTACTTGGGAACTCCCATCAGTGACTCTCGGCTTACCGTTGCGGACTTGCGCCCACGGTAACCAAGTTGCAAACACACATGGAGCCTTGGCAGGGTAGGTGGCTGTCGAAGGCGACTCAGACGATCCTCATTAACTCCTCCCTCACTAGCATCCTCCTGTTCCTTATGAGTTTCTATAGCTTCCATGAGACCCTTCACCATGAGATCTCCAAAATCCAATCTCGCTTTCATTGGGCTGGCGACAACAATAAGAAGAAGTACTATATGGTTAGCTGGCTGGACATATGCAAGCCCCGGGAATAGGGAGGCCTCGGTATCATGTGCTCTGAGTGCATGAATATTTCCCTCCTCACCCGCTGGCTCTGGCGCATTTCGCTAGGGCATGGTGGTCTCTAGCTCGACATCATCCGAAACAAATACCTGCGTGGACAGCCCCTGGCCTTTTGTCAAAGGTCCAATGGTTCCCAGTTTTGGCAATCGGTCATCCAACTGCTACCCGTCCTCCGCATTGGGACCTCCATCTCGATTGGATCGGGTACGGCAACATTGTTCTGGTTCGACCGTTGGGCGGGAGACACCCCCTTTGCGGCCTGCTTCCCTGACCTCTTCTCCATCGCCGTCGCCCCCTTGATCTCAGTTGAGAGGGCCCCCTCCTCCGCTTCTCCCCCTCCCTGCGGTTTGGTCCATCCGCCTGTCACTTAAAATTCAAATATTCATGTGGCAATGGATCCGCAGAAGGATTACGTCCGGGGTGGAGGTCCGCAAATGCAATGGCCCTGGGTCTCGACTCTATCCTCTGTGAGGTACCCCCGAAGATTCTAATCACATCTTCTTCTCCTGTATCTCAGCTCAATTCATGTGGAGCTGCTTTAGGGAGGCTGTGGGAGGTGATTGGTGCCACACCAACTTCCCCGACCTCTTCGTCGAACTCCAGATTTCCCCTCTGCCCTCTTGCCACATTAGGTGGCTCGAGATTGGGGTGCTCGCATGGACTCTATGGACGATTTGCAATAAGCTTGTGATTCAGCGTACTCCTCTTCGACGGGCTACTGACGCTCTCTTCAAACTGTCTGGTTACCTGCAGCTTTGGCGGCCGCTTAGCCGCCCTCAGGATCGCGACGCCATCACCGCCTTCATCGCCGACCTTCGCTCGATGGCCGTCCGTCTGTCGCCCCCCCCCCCCCCCCCCCCC
>LR738715.1:681722395-681750150 GCA_902687465.1 Secale cereale | reverse complement strand
CCCTCCCCGGGAGACAGATTAGACGCCTTGCCTTGGCCGCGTCCCTTTTTTTTGTTTTTTGTTTTGGGCTTGTTGAGCTGTGCCCTCAGCAGAACCTTTGTACTTCTTGTGATGTGACTTGGGTGTGTGTGTTCTGGACTAGTCTGTGTATGTGTGCTCTTGGCGGTTTGCTTTATATTGAAGCGGGGCGAAAGCCTTTTTCGGTACACATGAACATTTGTACCTCGACGCTAGTGTGCCGTGAGGTGAGGAGTTCGATGCCCTACCCTAAGTTTACCACACACAAAAAACTCAAAAAGATGTAGTGAAAACAACTATGTAAGTGAAAGAGGAATAGAAGAGAGATGGTGTAGTGGATGATTGTATTGATGTGCCTTGTGGGCATATATGTAGAGCGTACATGCTCTTTTTGATGTACCAGGCAAGGTAGAATAAATCCTGCACTATTCTATACTTCCTAAATAATCATGATACCCAATATCTTTCCGCAATCACAACGATAGCGACGCAAATGTTAAGACGAAGAATCTGAAGGTTGTAAGCCGACGGACATCCCTCCCACAGTGGGAACGATCAATGCATCGAAAAGTTGTGACTGCAGTGAACTGACGAGATTACTCAAGCAAGGCGGTAACCCTTTGTGCCTATGTCAAGGTAGCCGAGAGCATGAGGCGGTGTAGCCGAGGTCAAGGTAGCCATGCGAGGGACTCCATGGTTAATGTCAAGTCGGGGGTGGCCGGCATCGAGGTTGTCATCGTGGAACGCGGGCACAAGGAAGCGTCTGTACTTGTAGGCAAACGTAGTAGAAAACAAAAAAATCGCAGCAACGCACAACCAAGATAAATAGGAAGATGCATAATGGCTTGGGATCACGATCATTACCATCACCGAGTTGCAGCGAAATAATAATGTATCGATGTAGATTGTACTTGAAGTCCCTCGAACCATCGATGAACGATCCCATGAACCGCCCACGAACAGTTCCTCCAACTGTCTTCGAGTCGCGCCGGCTGAGCCGCAGGTTCCAGTAAGGCCTGCCAAGCTACAACAAACCGTGAAAACAAGGTTGCAATGAATACATGGAACAAAGTAGCAAGCAAAGCGACCGACGAGCGGGTCGGCTAATGATGTTCGGGCGACACACTAGAAATGTTCCGTCGCACACCACGAGCGCGAGGATGTCGGTGCAGGAGACGACGCCGGGGCACGTCGGCCTCCATGCTAGCCTTGATGTTGTCGATGATGTCAAAGCCACGCAAGGAGTTCATGTTCGGGTCGGCCGACTTCTCGCCTCTAGCATATAGAAGAATTGAGTCATCACATCCCTGTAGCAGTACATGCATCATTGGTACATTCTCTCAGAATATCATGTGAATTTCTAGCGAAAGGCAAACCGGAGAAGGGGAAGGGGCTTTTCGGACGCCCGGACGAGTGGCGGAGCTACACAGAAATACCCCATCTGTTTTAAAATAAGAGACCTAAAAGTGATTCAACTTTGTACTAAAGTTAGTTCAAAGTTGAGTCATTTTTAAGACACTTATTTTAAGACGGAGGGAGTAGTTTGGCGGGCCAGGTCACATTTTTTTCAAAAGATATGATGAATCGTGCTATTTCATTAGACATAAGGCATGCATGCAGCCGGTAAACAAAGCGGACACTGTTGCGTTTTTTTTAGGGATGCCGCTGTTGCTCGGCTGCTCCTTGAGGCTAGTAGTTAATTAGTACTCCCTCCGTTCCGATTTACTTGCCGTGGTTTGAGTTTAAATTTGAACTAAAACCACGACGAGTAAATCGGAACGGAGGGAGTACTTCCCTATGGCTGGAGTCGTGCGAATCTCTCACTAAATCGAGCTTAGAAGGGACTAGAAGCATACACGCACCTTACTGTGTTGTTCTACTTTTCTACGGTTTATTTATTTGATTGTTAATTTTTTTATTCTGAAAATATCTCTGTGAAGTTTTAGGTCATTCTGAGAACTTATATTTCTGCAAAAAATAACACCAAGGCAATTTTGCTGAAAATAGCGTCAGTCCGGGTTAGTTCCATTCAAATCATGCAAATTAGAGTCCAAAATAAGGGCAAAAGAGTTTGGAAAAGTAGATACGATGGAGACGTATCAACTGCCCCAAGCTTAACCCATTGCTTGTCCTCAAGCAATTCAGTTGATAAACTGAAAGTGATAAAGAAAAACTTTTACAAACTCTGTTTGATCTTGTTGTTGTAAATACGTAAAGCCAACATTCAAGTTTTCAGCAAAGATTATGAACTAACCACATTCACAATATTAATTAGCGTAAGGAGGCATTTTAAGCATATCAGTCAAACGCATACGCAAAAAGATAGGTCTAATCATCTCACAAAAGCGTTCAAAATCCTCATCATCCTTTTTCTTGGATGGTTTATGGGGAAAGGCATGGGTTTCTGACCCCATGGTTCCCTTTCTTTACCATGTTTCCTAGCAATGAAGTCTCTCTTGCCATAAAGTTGATTATTTGATTGTGGGTTATCAAGATCAACAACAGGTTCAATATCTACATCATTATCATTACTAGGTTGAGTATCGGTATGAATATCATCCTTAAAATTATCACTAGGTTCATGTTCATTACCAGACTGAGTCTCAGCATCAAAAATAGAAATATTATTAGGATTCTCAGGTGTTTCTACGGCAGGTTCACTAGAAGCAGGCAAAGTCCTATCAGTTTTCTTTTTCTTTTTATTTCTAGGACTAGGTTTATCAATGTTAATTCTCTGAGAATCTTGCTCAATTTTCTTAGGATGGCCCTCGGGATACAAATGTTCCTGAGTTACTTTACCACCTCTAGTAGCAACCATAACAGCTTTATCATTATTCTTACTATTCAACTCATTAAGCAAACCATTTTGTGCCTTAAGTACTTCTTCTACTTGAGTGGTAACCATGGAAGCATGTTTACTAATAAGTTTAAGACCATTAGAAGTTCTAGTCACAAGAACACCCAAGCGGTCAAGCATATAAGCATTACATTTTAGTTGTCTACTAACATAACCATTGAAGTCTTCTTGTTTAACAATAAAATTATCAAACTCATCTAAGCATTGGCTAGCAGACTTATTATCAGGAATGTCACCTTCGTCAAATCTATAGAGAGAATTTACCTCCACTACCTGTGTCGGGTTATCAAGACCATGTATTTCTTCAACAGGCAGTGAATTCTTAAGCTTTAATACCTTTTTATTTCATAGATTTCTTTGCCTCTTGCATATCTTCGGGACTGAGAAATAGAATGCCCCTTTTATTCGGAGTTGGTTCAGGAAGAGTCCAATCATTATCATTACTCAATAAATTAATCAATAACTATTCAGCTTGTTCAAGAGTTCATTCCCTGAAAATACAACCAGCACAACTATCTATGTGGTCCCTAGAAGCATCGGTTAGTCCATTATAAAAGATATCAAGTATTTCATTCTTCTTGAGAGGATGGTCAGAAAAAGCATTAAGTTATTTGAGAAGCCTCTCCCAAGCTTGTGGGAGACTCTCTTCTTCAATTTGCACAAAATTAAATATTTCCTGTAAGGCAACTTGTTTCTTATGAGCAGGAAAATATTTTGTAGAGAAGTAGTAAATCATATCCTAGGGACTACGCACACAACCAGGAGTAAGAGAATTTAAAAATAACTTAGCATCACCCTTTAATGAGAAAGGAAGCAATTTAAGAATATAGTAATAGCGATTTTTTTTCTCATCACCAAATAGGGTGGCTATATCATTTAATTTAGTAAGATGTGCCACAACAGTATCAGATTCATAACCATGAAAAGGATTAGATTCAAATAAAGTAATTAACTTAGGATCAACCGAGAATTCATAATCCTTATCAGTAACATGGATAGGTGAAGTAGCAAATTCAGGATCATGTTGCATTCTAGCATTCGGAGGTTGTTCTTTCCACTTGCGTACTAGTTTCTTAAGATCATTCCTATCCTTACAAGCAAGAAAGTATGTAGCTACTTCTCCTTCCATAACATATCCCTCAGGAACAATAGGCAATTCATATCTAGGGCAAGTAGGTCTAACAGGTGTTTCAAAGTTTCCAGTATCAATAATTTCATCAGTTTCAGAAATATCATCATCTTTAGCATAATCAATAGTACCGGCTCTAGCAAGATGTTTATCATGTAATTCACCCAATGGCATAGTTTCATCATAAGCATCATTCATAACGGAAGTGGTATCATCAATATCATGCGACATATCAGAATCAATAACAGGTGTAGGTGTCGCAAGTTTACTCAAAACAGATGGTGAATCAAGTGCAGAGCTAGATGGCAGTTCCTTACCTCCACTCGTTCTAGAGGGAACGATCTTGGTTCTGTCATCCTTCAGATTCTTCATATTTTTCATAGTGATAAGCAGATATAAATCCTAAGTGACTCAGAGAATAGAGTTATGCTCCCCGGCAATGGCACCAGAAAAAGGTCTTGATAACCCACAAGTATAGGGGATCGCAACAGTTTTTGAGGGTAGAGTATTCAACCCAAATTTATTGATTCGACACAAGGGGAGCCAAAGAATATTCTCAAGTATTAGCAGCTAAGTTGTCAATTCAACCAGACCGGGAAAACTTAATATATGCAGCAAAATATTTAGTAGCAAAGTAGTATGGAAGTAACGGTAACAGTGGCAAAAGTAACAGTAGCAGTTTTGTAATGATGGTGACAATAGCAGTAACGGAAGTAACAAAGCAAATATCAATATGTAACGAACTCGTAGGCAATGGATCAGAAATGATAGGTGTTGGATAATATTCATCATGTAGCAGTTATAACCTAGGGTGCCACAGAACTAGATCCAATTCATCAATGTAATGTAGGCGTGTATTCTGAATATAGTCATACATGTTTATGGAAAAGAACTTGCATGACATCTTTTGTCCTACCCTCCCATGGCAGCGGGGACCTAGTGGAAACTAAGGGATATTAAGGCCTCATTTTAATAGAGCACCGGGCCAAAGCATTAACGTGAATACATGAACTCCTCAAACTATGGTCATCACCGGAAAGTGCCCCGGTTATTGTCACTCCGAGTGCCGGATCATAACACATAGTATGTGACTATGGACTTGCAAGATAGGTTCAAGAACACAAATATATTCATGAAAACATAATAGGTTCAGATCTGAAATCATGGCACTCGGGCCCTAGTGACAAGAATTAAGCATGGCAAAGTCATAGCAACATCAATCTCAGAACATAGTGGCTACTAGGGATCAAACCCTAACAAAACTAACTCGATTACATTACAAATCTCATCCAACCCATCACAGTCTAGCAAGCCTATAATGGAATTACTCACGCGCGCTGGTGAGGATCATGAAATTGGTGATGGGGGATGGTTGGTGATGACGACGGCGACGATCTCCACTCTCCGGAGCCCCGAACGGACTCCAGATCAGGTATCCCAATGAAAAACAGGAGGTGGCGGCGGCTCCATATCGGAAAATGCGGTGGGATCTTCTCTCTGATTTTTTCTCCCCGAAAGAGACTATATAGAGTTGGAGTAGACCTCGGTGGAGCTCCAAAGGGCCCACAAGGTAGGGTGCGCGCCCTAGGAGGGCGCGCCCCCCATCCTGGTGGCCAGGGTGTGGGCCCCTTCGGTGGTTCTTTTCGTCAATATTTTTTATATATCGCGCCGCCACCCTGGTAGCCAGGGTGTGGGCCCCTTCGGTGGTTCTTTTCGTCAATGTTTTTTATATATTCTGAAAATATTCTCCGTGAAGTTTCAGGTCATTCCGAGAACTTTTATTTCTACACAAAAATAACACCAAGGAAATTCTGCTAAAAACAGCATCAGTCCGGGTAAGTTCCATTCAAATCATGCAAATTAGAGTCCAAAACAAGGGCAAAAGAGGTTGGAAAAGTAGATACAATGGAGACTTATCACTTACATTCATGGGAGCTTAGATATCATAGTGATTAGGGGCCTAGGCAGTGTCCGCTAGTAGACCAGGCTCATGGGCGACCTACCGATGCATAGTATATGAACGAAAAATCACAGAGATCCTAGGCGGGCAACGATCACTTTAGCCTTGCCGTAGCTCCGCCAGTGATCCGGACCGCTGCCATGCACGCGTTTGATAACTCCGTCGCACCTAAAAAAACTCACTCGCATGAATTGATTGCCATGCATTCATGTCAGTTGGTGCCGCTCTAGAGCGGACATGGCTCCGCGGCATTGTTGTTGGTCTAAGAGATGCGGCCGAACGAGCGAGCACCACTTCTTCAATGCACACGATGACCGAGAAGTGTACTCCGGCTGCTTAGCAGCATTGAGGCCGCCTTCCGGTCCCTTCGCCCGGCCATCATGCCTATTTAAGCCGTGATCCAATGCCATCCAGATAGCAAACCTCCAAACTCCCCGTGCTGACTTGTGGCTGAGGTGTCAATACGGGTCTACCTATAGCTGAGTTGTGGGCGGTATGTGTTGTCGGAGGTCCCAAGGCCACACACTCTATCGCCTCTCTCATGCATAGCACTTTAGAGATCCGTTCCGTCATCATGACTTGGTGGACATATATCTCCTCCGCAGCCTCGGATAGGGATCTTCCTTCGCTAGAAAAGGCATCAGCCTCTGAGTCGGTGGACGACCCTTTCATTCCCAAGAGGTCGAAGTAAGTGACCTCATGGAAGGGTTGGAGGCCCTTGTTCTCGTTCTCATTGGTGAGGGAGATCGACGCGTAATTTCTTTCATCGCCGAGGTCGAGGCTATACCTCCTGTGTTGGCGTCTTCATGGGTGCCTGGGTCAGTGATGAGACAACCTCCTAACACTTCGTCGCGAAGGCAGGCCCCGCAAACCATCGCAACCAACTCGATTGCTGGCGTGACCTCTATTCCATGGGTGGCGTGGAGGCAGCATGCACGGTGCATCTGGGTCGACTTCATAATGTGCCCCTTAGTTCGGATGAGATAGTGACGAGGCCCTTCAAGAGATCTCACGGCGGCGAGGTCGGTCGGAAGGTTGATGTCAACCCGGCCTGCCTCGTCTGCAAAGAACGTGAAAGAGTCGAAAAGTTAGGCTCTCTCCCGGTGATAGGCACAGCCGGTGCCGCCCATGCTTGGCGCGCCAATTGATGGAGATTTCTGTCAGACCCCTCAGTAGGGATCCAAGCACAGCTGGAAGTCATGGATCAGAGGTCACACAAGGGGTTTATCCAGGTTCGGGCCTCTAGAGAGTAATACCCTACATCCTGCTAGTTCATGTTATACATAATGGAGGGATACCTCGTGCGAGGGGTTACAGTGGTGTATGATGTTACTACCAAGAATTTCTCCTATCTAAGGACAAATGGATCAGGGGAACCCTAGACCTCCCTTTATATAGACAGGAAAGGTCTAGGGTTTACATGTTGGATGCAATCTGGGCGCCGACGCCCTCTAGTCTTGGGCGTCAAGATGGTCTTCTGGCCCCCTAGGGTTAGCATCGCACTGTGGGCCTGTTGGGCCCCCTTGTGGTTGATGGGACACACTCCTTAGTGTGAGCTATCCTGGTACATGACCTCGTCAATAGGATTTTACTGTCACCTCGAATTACCTCCACAGCCTAGCCCTTTACAATGAGAGTGATATACTTCGTGGCCATAAGGCACAAATGCTAAGTGGGTGTGCTTCACAACATTCATGAAGTAATTAAACTAAGCATTCACTCAGGAATCTCATATCCATAATAACGTTTCATATCCTACACATACCAAGGTTCGTCCATATCCCCAAGAACTAGGGATCTACTCACACATGGGGGCAACAATCATCAAGACAAAAGTGATGACATACATGGATGAATGATTCAAATGATACACAAGATGATCCACTAGGGTTCTTGATGTTGCAGATGATAAGGATGTGGATGATGATGATAAGAAGGAGTGGATGATAATGATAATAGTGGTGATGATGTTGTATCTCCCCCATACGCCGTGAGGAAGATCCCATTTTCTCCTTGACAATCCCTCCTCCGGATGAATTCCGGATGCTAGGGTTCTGCCTTCTGGACGATTTTTTGGTCTCTCTGGTCGTCTGATCCATGATCCAATTCGACGGGGTGAAAGTAGTTGATCTAGCAGTGGCGGGAGCACTCCATACGACTACTCATACGAGCAGGCGTTGTCGTATGGAACGTCGTCTTTTGGTCTGGATGCACGACGCCGGTAGTTTCTTTAGCCTTCTTACTTGATTATTTTGTGGTAGGTGATTATCACTTTAAATATGTGATTCCACTACCATTTCTGTGAATTTCTTCCATTATATGATATATATGGTCCAAAAGACGTTACTTGAGGGATTATCAACAAAAAGAGGTGCGCAGACGTAGTAATTAAAATTCCATAAAACATACTATGTAGGCACAAAATACTTAGTAAAATCATCACATAATATGGACTCATCAACGAGGGTGAGCGCTCGTACGGTAGGCCGTCTTTTTCTCTCGACCTCCTATTCCTTTCGGAAATGAGCTCATACAAGCGCCTGCCCTCCCCCTGGGCGCGCCCTAGGGGTGGTGGGCCCACGTTCCCATGTCTAGTCCTCTCCTGAAGCTTCTAGTGTCTCTTTTGTCCAGAAAATATCTTAAAAAGTTTCGTGGCATTTGGACTTCATTTGGTACTAATATTCCGTGAAACCAAAAACAAGCAAAAATAACAACAACTAGCACTAGGCACTAATTTAATAGGTTAGTCCCAAAAAATGATATATATATATATATATAATTGCTTCTAAGTGTATATAAAACACCCAAGATGGATAATACAATAGCATGAAACAATCAAAAACTATAGATACATTGGAGACATACTCTCGAGCTGATAATACTTTTTTCTTTTTGACGAAGCGCGCTTTCCCTCTCTTGATTTCTTATTTGCTCAAGCTCGAGCAAAACCTAAGCTTGGGGGAGTTGACGGCTTGTGATGTTTTAGTAGTGATTTTTGCACAGTTTCACTAAAATTATTCGGTCATTTCTAATGCTAATCCCTCGAAAGATAAGAAAATGTACTTCCTCAATTTTTGGTAGGTAATATCATCTATGGAAGGAAACCAAGGAAGAGTGCTGCAAATCAAGCCACGGAGCAACTTTCCTGAAGAAAGCTAAGTCAAAGGTGCACCGGAGCAAAAGACGATGTTCCATACAACTTCAAGCAGCTCACATGAGGGGTTGTATGGACTGCCAGTAGCTCCACCACGTCTATACAAGCAACTTTCATGAAGTGCATGTGGGGAGAAGAGAACCCTAGCCGCCGCCACACCACCAGAATAGAGGAGAGGAGGATCTAAAGAACCTTCGAAGATCTTCTTAGTGTTTGGTTCTTTCACCTCAATCATCATAATCGCCCTTCGCAATATTGTAAGAGGTATTCCAATTGGGAGAACAATTGTAATATTACTCAATGCCGTTTGGAGATCAAGAGTATTTGAATCATTCATTCCAACTTATTTTGGATCTTCACGGTATTATTGATATGTTTTTCATTGGATTTATCTCTCTTGTGATTGATTCCCCAATTATGATGTGTGAGTAATTTACCCTAGGTGTGGGAGATGTAGGTGAGTGGTAAGATTAATTTGTGCCTATTCTATATGTCTCCACTTGCATTTGTAGTAGTTTGATCTATCTAGTACGTCGTTATGTTGTGATGAACTCTATGTGTGTTCTCTAATTAAGGGCCCATGCAACATGATCTCAAGGCCTACACGGGTAACCCATATTGTTTAGGAAATCTGTGAAATCTAACGTGACAGGTGGATATTTCTAGGAGGACCAAAGATAATATGAGATAAAGGTGATCCATTGTACTTAATTCTTAGTTCCGGCCTAAGGATCTTAATTGTGGACATGACCACTCTGTGGGAATGGAGAAGCAGGACCAAAGAATAAAATGTAATCCATAGAGGAGGAATTTTTTTTATCTTATGGAGAACTGATAACCCACATGTGTAGGCGATCGTTTGTAGCATTTTTCGATAAGTAAGAGTGTCGAACCCAACGAGGAGCTAAAGGTAGAACAAATATTCCCTCAAGTTCTATCGACCATCGATACAACTCTACGCACACTTAACGTTTGCTTTATCTAAAATATAAATAAAAGTAGAAGTACTTAGTGGTAACTTGGAATAGGTTCAAGACAATAAAAGTAGAGTAGTAGCAAGATTTTTGTATCACAAGAGAATGATTTGTCCATAGGCCATCAACTATGTTACTAGATTGATAACAAGTTTATATGTGGGAGAGGCCACTGCTAGCATATTGTCCCTTACTTGGAATTCTATGCACTTATGATTGGAACTCTAGCAAGCATCCACAACTACTATCGTTCATTAAGGTAAATCCCAACCATAGCCTTAAGATATATTGGTCCCCCTTCAATCCCATATGCATCAATTTCTATGCCAAGAAGAAGTTGCTGTCATCCTTGCCCTCCAATACATAGTCCTATCAGCATACAACTAACCCTATGGTGTGATCCACACGCGCTCTCATATGATGGGCACCAAAGGACAACAACATAACCACAAGAAAACTAAACCAACCATAGCAATTTCACCGATAAGCCCGTAGGATAAAACAGATCTACTCAAACATCATAGGATAGCTACATATCATTGGGAAATAATATATGGAGTTGAGCACCATGTTTAAGGTGAGAATTACAGCGGGAATAGAGAGGTTACACCGCTACATAGAGGGGAGAAAGTTGGTGTGGACGGTAGCAAGATTGTTGATGTAGATCGACGAACTGATCATTGCCCCGGTGGCACTCCAGCGCCATCGGAAGCGAGGGGGAGAGAGCCCCCCTCCTTCTTCTTCTTCCTTCGTCTCCTCCCTAGGTGGGAGAAGGGTTTCCCCTATTGTCATGGAATTAACAAGGCAGATGTCCGGATTAACGGACTTAGGTGTGAGGCCGCACATCTATGTAGTAGCTTGAGAGGAGTTGAGCGGAATCGAGAGACGTAACACAAGACAAGGATTTAGACAGCTTCGGGCCCCGGGAAACATCATCCGGTAATAGCCATGCGTGCCGTTTGAGGCTAGGTCTCATTATGATCCTCGTGGTGTCGCCGGTAAACCGGCTCTTTGTGTCTAGCCCTAGAAACTTGTGAGAACCTGTCTGCTTGTGGCTAGTCTAAACTTGTCCCCCTTTTGGGAGCCCTGCCCTTCCTTATATATGTTGAAGGGGCGGGTTACATGACTAGTCCTAGTAGGACTAGGATTACTCTATTACAAGGAGTCCTAGTCTTGCTTCCTTTGTAGGAGAATATTCCTTATGTCTTCTTCATAAACCGGCCCACCATAACGTGAACCGGCCTTCTGGGCCTTGGGCCTTGTCATATGTGATCCGCCAGCCGGGTTACCAGTGAGCGGTATTATTTAGGCAGGTTGCTTGTAAACCGTGTGGTTATGACGGATCGCCAGAGAATCACCAAGTGTAAAACGGGTCTTAAGTAAACCGCCAAGTCCGGCCGGGTCATATCTCCGGCCGGGTTACGTCGCGGGGTATATCCCCGACATTAGCCCCCAGTTTAGCTTGGATTTATCCATGGTAAACTTATGCTGCAAAATAACCACAAGAACAAATTTGATAGGTTGTGCTCCAGGTTAAGAATTCTTGTAAACCGGCACCTGACCATCCTTAAGTCCTAGTCTTTCCTTCTTCTAAAAATCCGGGTCAATGGGCCAGCTTCATAATCAATTTGCTGACATTGGTTTGCCACAGAGAAATATTGTGAAAATAACTCCTTTGACTCGGCTCCCAATGCTTAACAGAAATATTGGTCTTTGAAATACTCATCTGATCTTCAGCCGGTTTAAGAATGTAGAACTTTGCAGGTTTAAAAATATTGATGTGTCACATTCCTAGTGAGTGCTTGCATTAGGACTAGCTAGAGTGTGCATCATGTTTACTTTCCAAAGAAACTTGAAATGGGAATGACAGAAACCCCAGCACCCCTCTTCTAACAACTAGGGTTTGATAAAATCTTTTCCAATGTACCCAAAATGCCCTTCAAAAATGTTCATCATTTCTGCCTTGGTCTTAAACCTCTGCCAAAAATGGTGCACAATTTTCTAGGACACCCAAGGTCTCTGGATTAATTCATATGGTATTTGCATTTGCGCATTTAAATGCTATAAAATATTTTATGTGCCCAAATAATCATGAACTAAAATGTTCCATATTGTTCATATTATATACAGTGGGCATGACTAGTTTTATGAGTTATAAAAATGTTCTAGCATTTTATTTAATTCAACAAAGTTGCAAACGAAATGAAACAGAAAGTAAATAGAAAAAAAATAGAAAAAGTCAGACTTACCTGAGCCCACCTACCTGCCTGGCCCAGCCGGCCCAGCCCACCAGGGGCATCCCCGTCTTCTTCGCCGCGCCAGCGCACGAAGCAGCTCGGTGGCGAGCACCGCCGACGCGCCGGCCACCTCCTGCCTACCTGGCTGGCCTCCTTGACCCTCTGGACGGAACCGGACGACGCCACACAGACCCCCTCGACCGTTTTCCCCCTCTCCCCTGTGTCTTTCCCCTCCTCTCTCCCCTCCGCCGAGCTCCACCGAGCGAGCTCGTCACCGTCGATCGCTGCCACCGTGCCCTACGCCACTCCCTCGCCTCCCCGACGCACCATTAGCTCCGCCGCATCGCCCCGAAGCTCCCCACCGACGCACACGACGCCAGAAGCTCTGCAACGCCCTCCCCGCCGTCGTCTTCAACCTTCGGCACCGGAGATCGCCGCCGCCCGTACGCCGCCGTCCGACCTCCCCCGAGCTCGCTTCGACGCCCTCTACAACCGCTGTGAGCTCATGCTTCGAACCCCTCTCTCCACGGGCTCGATTACGCCTTGTAGCCGTTGCCCCCTTGCTGACCGTAGCTCACCGCCGCCGGCCACCTCGCCGCCGTGGCCACAGGCACCGTGCCTCGCAGCTGAGCAAGCCTTTAGGTTCAGTAGATCACCAGCAAGCTAATGCTAGCTCTAACTCCTCCTCCCATGCACCACAACGCCATCCCGGCTAACTCCGTGCGAGCGCCGACGCGGACGAGCTCGTCGCCGTCGACTCCGGCGACCAATCGACCAACCAGTGGCACCGTTGGATGCGGTGCATCACCAGGAGCACATAGACCCCATCCGCGCGATAAATGGTCGCCGGAACAAGGATTCCGACGAGTCACCACCGTGCGATATGGTCGCCGCCGGCCAAACTCCGGCGGGCTGATGTGGCCTGGTAATTAGGAGCTAACAGTAATTAGACTAACCACCACAGTCACTGACAGTGGGCCCCATCGCTTAATCAAACCCAGTCAACTCTAGTTTTGACCGGAATTAGCTCCAGAGACACTGACATGAGGGACCCACCAGTCACGTTTGACCTGGATCGGGTCTGTTGACTTGCTGACGTCAGCATGATGTCATGCTGATGCAGTAAAGGATTTTCTGGGATTATTTGATTTAAAAATAATTCAGAAAATTCCAGAAAATGCTTTAAACTTCAAAAAATCATATAAATTCAACAGTAGCTCAGATGGAAAAGATTTATATACGAAAATTGATCAGAAAAATGCAATCTTTCCAATGGCACTGGTTTCATGCATGTTTGAGCAAGTTAACCTTGTTGTATACATTAAAACATGATAATGCACTTAAATAATTAATAGTTTGGGTTTCAATTTGAATCCTTGATTCAAATGGGCTCAAACCCTTCTGGTTATAGTTGCATTAGCCCAGAACACATGCATCTTGACATATCATGAGCATGCATCATATTGTTGCATTTGTTTGCTTATTGATTGTATCGTCGGTATTCTCCGTATTAGGTCCTGCTCCCGAGGATACTTATGCGTATCCAACTGAAGAGCAGTACCCGACAACCACTCTATCAGGCAAGCAATCATTGATCATTCCGATACAAACCCATCTTCTCGCTCCTGCTCTCTTTTACTGCATTAAGGCAACAGCGTGTGAACTGCTACTTGCTGTGGTAGTTGAACCCTATTCCCTTGCATGACCTGTCATTGCCACAGTAAATAGTTGAAACCCACTAGCATGTGTAGGAGTTGATTGAGCCATGTGATGTGTGATCCACCATGCTATTTGTTTATGTTGCCTGCTATGCTTAGAGTTGTGTCAGGTCTGGTTCAGCTGGGTGATGGATCAGAGTGAAATGATCATATCGGTAAAGAGAGGGAAGTGTGGAACACGTTTGGTAAAGGTATCAATGAAAGGCCATGTAGGAGTACGTGGTGGGTTGTTTCATTGGAATCGTCCATAGGACCCGAGATCTGTATGTGTGATTCAAGTTACAGTTACTACCACACATTGGGCTCCGGGCGCTCCAAGCCCTCTCGTCTTATTAACTGCCCTTGTACTCTGTCCAGGAGTTGCAACTAGTTTGTGGTGTTTGTAGTTTACTGGTGGTCGTGCACAGCGCTGACCCTCGGGATGGGCTCTGATGCGACAGGTACGTGGCACGGTGTACCGGTTGCCCGTTTGGTGACTCGGGAACCCTGTACACATCGTTTGGGGGCGTGAGCAACACCCTGGCCGGATCTCCCCACGGATGGAACCCAAATAGGCGATAAACCTGGACGAGAGACTTGTGTTGTTAGTCCGGTCGTGGCCGACACCCTCGTTGGGCTTCCGATTGAAGGTTGCCGAGTACATGTCGAGTAAACGGCGATAAGTGGTGGAAGCGTGTGTGAAGAAGTACACCCCTGCAGGGTTATCAATCTATTCGAACAGCCGTTGTTCGCGGTACAGACTACTTGATTACTCTTACAGTTCGTAGACAAGTTGACGGATACTACTAAAAGCCTCAAGACAAGTGTGAGTGCCGTGGATGGCCCTTCCATAGGATGACGGAAGAGGATCCTTGGTGGTGTATTGTTGTGGTGAGTAGAGGACTCGTGTACGTAGTAATATCTTGCAAACTGTTGAGAGTTGTAGAATAAGTTAGCCAAGGGTCAAAGCTGGCTTTCTGCTATGAACTCCACTACCCCATGTTGATAATGTTGCATGTATGATAGGTTCTGTTGTAAGACTTGCTGAGTACCTTTGTACTCATGTTTGCTTAATAACTGTTGGAGAGGAGAACCCTTCCCCTTCTGATGGGTTCTACATAGACGTTGACGTCGACGAGTAGCTTGCTACCCAGACGGAGATCTGGAGCTTGTGAAGGGCCTTGTAGACAGTCAGGCTACACCAAGCCTGTTTTATTTTCCAAGTTGTCTATACTCAGACATGTTAGCTTCCGCTTGTGCTTGTATGACTGTATGACTTGAGTGTTGGGTCATGTGACCCCTATCTGTATGGATATGTTATGTATGGCTCTTGGAGCCTCTTAAATAAAGTACTTTGAGTCATATAGTTCTCTTGTGATGCAATGTTGTATTTGCACATATTGAGCATATTCTGTGTATGATTGAAATGCTTGGTATGTGTGGGATCCGACACCTAGTTGTTTTCCTTTGGTAGCCTATCTTACAGGGAAATGCCTCCTAGTGCTTCCAATGAGCCCTGGTAGCTTGCTACTGCTCGGAACACGTAGGCTGGCCGGCATGTGTCCTTCTTCGTTCCTGTGTCTGTCCCTTAGGGGAAATGCCACGCGTTGTTCCTTTAAGTCCATGTAGCTTGCTACGACTTGGGTTCATATGTTGATGACCGACACGTTCGTTGTTGGGTCATGGATGCCTGTCTCTGTAATTTAGTGCCATTTTTGGTTTATAACTAGCCATGTCGGCCCGGGTTCTCTGTCATATGGATGCTAGCGACACTGTCATATACGTGTGCCAAAATGCGTAAACGGTCCCGGGCCAGGTAAGGTGGCACCCGTGGGGATACCGTGCGTGAGGCCGCAAAGTGATATGACGTGTTACAGCTAGATTGGTGTTACTTAGGATCGGGGTCCTGACAGCCTTGGCATCAGAGCCGGACTGCTTGTAGGTTTCTCAAGCCAAACTGGTCGATGTTGAGTCTAGAAAAATTCTTAGTTATATGTAGGGGAATTGATTGTGGAAGGGAACGTAAGGCTCTTTTTACTCCTTTACCTTATGCCCTTCTGATCTGAGTGAGTCTATTCTTTCCACGGGGATTTAGGACTAGGCCTCTTATCCTTACTAGGTTCATGTGTTACTAATTCGTAGACTCTTAGGATTGTTGGTTTCAAGCCTCAATTCAGTTTCTACCCTTTTAGTATGATGATTTGTTGGACCCGGAACCTTGATATGATATTGTTGAGTGGCTATGCTATCATTTGTATGATGTCTCAAAATCTTTTTTCGAGCATTTACATTTGTAATGCTGCCCGATTTCTTCCAGAAACACTAATGCCTTTGCATTACTTCGTGTTTCAGATGTCTGGCCGCACACCTCACCAAGTGGTTCGTTTGACTCGGTGCATTAATGTGCCTGGTCACACGGCCATGCTAGTCCGTGTGTTGACCGAGACCGGTTACCGCTGGTATCCTAAGTACACCGTGGAGGAACAGTACCGGGATTTCAATCAGAGTCAGTATTTCTGCACAGTCCGGATATACCCCTCATATCCCGGAGCTAACGACCCCATCCATTGGTCGTATGGACTCGGGGTTACTATTGAGATGGCAGTGCAGGATGCCGCTTATTCGATGATGACCATCCTCCGGGCTATGCATGCTCTGTTGCTGAACACTGAGTTCTGTTACATGCCAGCCTCACTTCCCGGAGATGAAGGCTACTACACTGGACTGTATACTAATGCTGCTCATGAGGATCCACTGCTTCAGACTACTGTTCATATGCTGGAGGATAGGGACCGTGAGGTCCGTGCCCTCCGAATGGAGCTGTATAACACTCGGGCCGCCCACTGGACTACTTTGACATGGCTTGCACCTGCTGTGCACGCCGGATATCTGGATATGCGGGATTTGTACCCCGTGCGGACTCGTCTGCCTGATCGTATGGATTGGCATGACGTTGGGGGTATTACACCTCCACGTGGGCGTCGGTTACCACCAGCATCGGGACCAAGGCCACATCCATGTCCCTATGGTTCACAGCCTACGAGTGCTCGAGAGTTTCAAGATCCATTTGTTCCACTCCCAGGCTACGGTGGTAATCTCTATGAAGATTACTATGGGAATGTCTGAGCTAGACCGTGGCAGTAGTAGTATCGTAATAGTTGTATTTCCACAGTCCTGCACGTCTTGTGGAATATGACTTAGCTAGTACCGAGTTCCAGAGGTGTAGTTAAATAATGTATAGGAGCTTGGAATGCCTCTGATGAGATGTATCATCTTTCACCGCAGTTGTACTCTAGCCTTGGCTTGTACTAAACTATGTATGGTGTGTATGACCACTGGTGTATATATGGCAGTTTCTACCATGTCGTACGGATGAACATCTCTGCATTCCGTGTCATCCATTACATTCTGCACTCCTATGTCAAGTTTTTGCCATCCTTGTCAAAACCGTTGTTTTGCTTTCCTAGGATGGTCAACACTCGCAGCACTCCTGCTGCTCAGGAGCAGGGTGAGGCTAGAGATGAGAATCTGCCCCAGCCACCCTCCTTGGCTGAAGTTATGCTCGAGGGAGAACGGAACAAGAGAGAGACCAACCGTCTGCTGGAACGCATAGAGCAGAACACTGGGTTTCGTCAGAGGAATGACGTGGTGTCAATCAACGACTTTATCAAGATGTGCCCACCTAAGATCCATCATTCCACTGAACCTCTGGATGCGGATGACTGGCTTCATAGTATCACCCACAAGCTACACTCTGCCCGTGTGGCCGAAGCTGACAAGGTTATCTACACGGCCTACCATCTTGAGGGCCCTGCCAATCTCTGGTGGGAGAACTTTGAGGCTATGCGTCCTGCTGGCCAAATCACTACTTGGGCTGAATTCAGTGAGGCATTCCATGAACATCACATTCCGGAAGGTCTCATGGATCGCAAGCGGGAGGAATTCTGCAATTTCACCTAGGGCCGGTTAACCGTGGATGGCTATAGTCGTGAGTTTGGCAACTTGGCATGCTATGCACCTGAGGAAGTATCCACCGATGCGAAGAAGCAGCCGAGGTTCCGCAAGGGACTCAGCCCTGAACTCCGCCGAGATCTACGACTGCACGAGTGCACTTCCTTCCAGAAGCTGGTAAACAAAGCCATCAGTGCTGAGACGGGCCAGACTGATTTCGAAGCCACACGCAAGCACCCTCGTGACTTTGGTTCCTCATCCGGCTCTAGCAGTCACAAGCGTCGTGTGTGGGTTCCTAAGACTGCTCTGCCACCCAAGTACACACCAAGGCCATCCTATGAGGCGCCTCGTCCAACCCAACAGTATGCACCTGCCAAGACTTATGGAGGACCACCTACCAACTTTGCTCCACGCACTGGCACTGTGACATGCTTCAAGTGTGGAGAGCCGGGGCACTACATGCGTGAGTGTCCTCAGAACCAGCCAGGACAACCCGTTGGCCGTGGTAAGCCACCGGCAAGGTGAATTATGTCAAGCCAATCCCCACTGCACGTGGTCATGTCAACTATGTCTCTGCTGAGGAAGCTTATGAGGATCCTAACGTCGTCCTTGGTACGATTCTCGTTAACTGCCATTCGGCATCTGTTCTTTTCGATACTGGAGCATCCCATTCGTTCATATCTGATAGTTATGCTCGAATGCACAACATGACTTTTTGTGACATGCCTACTTCCATGGTTATTCAAACTCCTGGTTCAAAGTGGCAAACCTCTAGGGTAAGCCATGGAAATTAAATTCTTGTCGATAAACTTGTTTTCCTTGCATCTCTAATCGCTCTCAAGTCCTCGGACATAAACATCATCTTGGGTATGGATTGGATGACAACTTATTACGCCAAGATTGATTGCTACACTAGGACCGTTCAACTTACACACCCATCCGGCAAGACAGTCAATGTCTTGACCCGAATGGCTGAGCGTCAGCTCTACTCTCTTAATGCCAGCCCTCTACCAGAACTCGAAGATATCCCAGTAGTCCATGACTTTCCGGATGTTTTTCCAGAAGAACTGCCTGGTGTTCCACCTGACAGAGATGTCGAGTTCGTGATAGATCTTATTCCAGGAACTGTTCCAATCTCTAGGAGACCTTATAAGAGGGCACCTCTAGAATTAGCTGAGATTAAGAAACAACTCGATGAGTCCTTGAAAAAGGGTTTCATCTGTCCTAGTTCTTCCCCTTGGGCTTGTCCCGTCCTCTTCATCAAGAAGAAGGATGGAACGGAGCGGATGGTTGTAGATTACCGACCTATCAATCTGGTCACCATAAAGAACAAGTATCCGCTCCCCAGGATCAACGATCTGTATGATCAGCCCGCTGGATCCTCAGTCTTTTCGAAAATGGATTTGAGGTTGGGCTACCATCAAATCAAAATCAAGAATGGGGACATTCCTAAAATGGCCTTTGTTACTCGTTATGGCCAATATGAGTACACCGTCATGTCCTTTGGGTTAACCAATGCTCCAGCCACCTTCTCCCGGCTAATGAATTCTATATTCATGGATTATTTGGATAAATTCATCGTGGTATAACTCGATGATATACTCATCTACTCCAAGAACAAGAAAGATCATGCCAAGCATCTAAGGCTGGTATTGATGAAACTTCGAGAGCACCGCCTTTATGCCAAATTCTCTAAATGTGAATTCTGGTTGCGGGAAGTGACCTATCTAGGTCATGTGATCTCTGGCAAGGGTATTGCTGTCAATCCCGAGCGAGTTCAAGCCGTCCTTGATTGGACTCCCCCTGAATCGGTCAAGCAAGTTAGGAGTTTCCTTGGCTTGGCGAGCTATTGTCGACGCTTCGTCGAGAATTTCTCCAAGGTTGCTAAACCTCTAACTGAACTCCTCAAGAAAGATAAAAAGTTTGAGTGGACCCCACAGTGCGAGTCCAGCTTTCAGGAACTGAAAAGACGCCTGACATCTGCACCCGTACTGGTACCACCAGACTTTTCCAAGGATTTGATTATCTACTGCGACGCCTCGCGACAAGTACTAGGTTGCATACTCATGCAAGATCGTCAAGTGATTGCCTACGCATCCCGACAGTTGCGTCCACATGAGGATAACTATCCTACCCATGATCTAGAGCTTGCAACTGTAGTCCACGCACTCAAAACATGGGGACACTACCTTCTTGGTAATCGCTGTGAAATCTTCACTGATCACCAAAATCTGAAATACATCTTCACCAAACCGGATCTTAATCTCAGGCAAAGACGTTGGGTTGAGTTGCTCACAGATTACGACTTAGGAATCACTTACACCCCTGGGAAGGCCAATGTCATGGCTGACGCACTAAGTCGTAAGTCTTATTGTAACAACTTGATGTTACAACAAGGGCAACCACCTCTTTACGAGGAATTCCGTAAGCTTAACCTTCACATTGTTCCTCGAGGATTCCTTTCCACCTTGGTGGCGAAACCTACCCTTATGGATCAAATCATAGCTGCCCAGAAGCAAGATACATGGATTTCCCGAATTAAGAGAAACATTCACAAAGGAGTTGCAGGTTGTTTCTCCATTGATAACAGAGGTGTTGTTTCCTTCGAGAACCGTTTAGTGGTTCCCAAGAACCAACATCTACGGCAGTTAATCCTTAAGGAGGCTCATGAATCTCCTCTCACGATTCATCCCGGTAGTACCAAAATATATGAGGACCTACGTCAGAGGTTCTGGTGGACTAGTATGAAGAGAGAAATCGCTCAATTCATTGCTAACTACGACGTTTGTCGTCGAGTCAAAGCAGAGCATCAATGGCCTGCTGGCACCCTTCAACCTTTAGCTATTCCTGAATGGAAATGGGACAAGATCGGTATGGATTTCATTACCGGGTTTCCCAGGACCAGGAAAGGGAATAATGCTATCTTCGTCATTATCGACCGCCTCTCTAAAGTAGCCCATTTCCTACCTGTTCGAGAGAGTATAACCGCTAGCCAGCTAGCAGACTTGTATATCTCTCGGATAGTATCACTTCATGGTGTGCCGTTGGAGATTAACTCAGACCGTGGAAGTCTTTTCACTTCACGATTCTGGGAAAGTTTCCAGAATGCTATGGGGACTCATCTCTCTTTCAGCACCGCCTTCCATCCTCATTCAAGTGGTCAAGTGGAACGAGTCAATCAAATTCTGGAAGATATGCTTCGAGCCTCTGTCATCTCTTTCGGTATGGACTGGGAGAAGTGTCTTCCATTTGCCGAATTCGCTTATAACAATAGTTATCAAGCCAGCTTGGGCAAGGCTCCCTTCGAAGTTCTATATGGACGAAGGTGTCGAACGCCTCTTAACTGGTCAGAAACCGGGGAAAGACAATTCTTTGGTCCGGATATGATCCAGGAAGCAGAAGAGCAAGTTCGCATCGTTCGTGAGAAATTGAAAACAACCCAGTCTTGCCAGAAGAGCCAATATGATAGTCATCATAAGGCTGTGACTTTTGAAGTCGGTGATAAGGCTCTCCTTCGGGTTACTCCTCTTAAGGGAACCCATCGCTTCGGTATCAAAGGCAAATTGGCCCCTCGTTACATCGGTCCTTTTCGCATTCTTGCCAAACGAGGAGAAGTTGCCTACCAATTGGAACTACCTCCGCACCTTTCCAGAGTTCATGATGTCTTCCACGTTTCTCAACTCAGGCGTTGCTTCTCGGATCCTATCCGCGGAGTGGACCACGAAAAGCTTGATCTCCAGGACAATCTCACTTATCGAGAATACCACGTTCGTATTCTTGACCAAACCGAGCGAACCACTCGACGTCACAATATCAAGTTTCTCAAGGTTCATTGGTCACATCATTCCGAGAGTGAAGCTACTTGGGAAAGCGAGGATCGTCTTCGACTTGAGTACCCCACCCTCTTTCCGGAGGAACCCGAATCTCGGGACGCGATTCTTTTGAGTCGGGGTGAGTTGTCACATTCCTAGTCAGTGCTTGCATTAGGACTAGCTAGAGTGTGCATCATGTTTACTTTCCAAAGAAACTTGAAATGGGAATGACAGAAACCCCAGCACCCCTCTTCTAACAACTAGGGTTTGATAAAATCTTTTCCAATGTACCCAAAATGCCCTTTAAAAATGTTCATCATTTCTGCCTTGGTCTTAAACCTCTGCCAAAAATGGTGCACAATTTTCCAGGACACCCAAGGTCTCTGGATTAATTCATAAGGTATTTGCATTTGGGCATTTAAATGCTATAAAATATTTTATGTGCCCAAATAATCATGAACTAAAATGTTCCATACTGTTCATATTATATACAGTGGGCATGACTAGTTTTATGAGTTATAAAAATGTTCTGGCATTTTATTTAATTCAACAAAGTTGCAAACGAAATGAAACAGAAAGTAAATAGAAAAAGATAGAAAAAGGCAGACTTACCTGAGCCCACCTACCTGCCTGGCCCAGCCGGCCCAGCCCACCAGGGGCATCCCCGTCTTCTTCGTCGCGCCAGCGCACGAAGCAGCTCAGTGGCGAGCGCCGCCGACACGCGGCCACCTCCTGCCTGCCTGGCTGGCCTCCTCGACCCTCTGGATGGAACCGGACGACGCCACGCAGACCCCCTCGACCGTTTTCCCCCTCTCCCCTGTGTCTTTCCCCTCCTCTCTCCCCTCCGCCGAGCTCCACTGAGCGAGCTCGTCGCCGTCGATCGCTGCCACCGCGACCTACGCCACTCCCTCGCCTCCCCGACGCACCATTAGCTCCGCCGCATCGCCCCGAAGCTCCCCACCGACGCACACGACGCTAGAAGCTCTGCAATGCCCTCCCCGCCGTCGTCTTCCACCTTCGGCCCCGGAGATCGCCGCCGCCCGTACGCCGCCGTCTGACCTCCCCCGAGCTCGCTTCGACGCCCTCTGCAACCACTGTGAGCTCACGTTTCGAACCCCTCTCTCCATGGGCTCGATTACGCCTTGTAGCCGCCGCCCCCTTGCTAACCGTAGCTCACCGCCGCCGGCCACCTCGCCGCCGTGGCCACAGGCACCGTGCCTCGCAGCTGAGCACGCCTTTAGGTTCAGTAGATCACCAACAAGCTAATGCTAGCTCTAACTCCTCCTCCCGTGCTCCACAACACCGTCCCGGCCAACTCCGTGCAAGCGCTGCCGCGGACGAGCTCGTCCCCATCGACTCCGGCGACCAATCGACCAACCAGTGGCACCGTTGGATGCGGTGCATCACCAGGAGCACATAGACCCCATCCGCGTGACAAATGGTCGCCGGAACAAGGATTCCGACGAGTCACCGCCGTGCGATATGTTCACCGCCGGCCAAACTCCGCCGGGCTGACGTGGCCTGTTAATTTGGAGCTAACAGTAATTAGATTAACCACCACAGTCACTGACAGTGGGCCCCATCGCTTAGTCAAACCCAGTCAACTCTAGTTTTGACCGGAATTAGCTCCAGAGACACTGACATGAGGGTCCCACCAGTCAGGTTTGACCTGGATCAGGTCTGTTGACTTGCTGACGACACCATGATGTCATGCTGACGCAGTAAAGGATTTTCTGGGATTATTTGATTTAAAAACAATTCAGGAAATTCCAGAAAATGCTTTAAACTTCAAAAAATCATATAAATTCAACAGTTGCTCAAATGGAAAAGATTTATATATGAAAATTGATCAAAAAAAATCCAATCTTTCCAATGGCACTGGTTTCATGCATGTTTGAGCAAGTTAACCTTGCTGTATACATTAAAACATGATAATGCACTTAAATAATTAATAGTTTGGGTTTCAATTTGAATCCTTGATTCAAATGGGCTCAAACCCTTCTGGTTATAGTTGCATTAGCCCAAAACACATGCATCTTGCCATATCATGAGCATGCATCATATTGTTGCATTTATTTTCTTATTGATTGTATCGCCGGTATTCTCCGTGTTAGGTCCTGCTCCCGAGGATACTTCTGCGTATCCAACTGAAGAGCAGTACCCGACAACCACTCTGTCAGGCAAGCAATCATTGATCATTCTGATACAAACCCATCTTCTCGCTCCTGCTCTCTTTTACTGCATTAAGGCAACAACGTGTGAACTGCTACTTGATGCGGTAGTTGAACCCTATTCCCTTGCATGACCTGTCATTGCCACAGTAAATAGTTGAAACCCACTAGCATGTGTAGGAGTAGATTGAGCCATGTGATGTGTGATCCACCATGCTATTTGTTTATGTTGCCTTCTATGCTTAGAGTGTGTCAGGTCTGGTTCATGTTGGTGATGGATCAGAGTGAAATGATCATATCGGTAAAGAGAGGGAAGTGTGGAACACGTTTGGTAAAGGTATCGATGAAAGGCCATGTAGGAGTACGTGGTGGGTTGTTTCATTGGAATCGTCCATAGGACCCGAGATCTGTATGTGTGATTCAAGTTACAGTTACTACCACGCATTGGGCTCCGGGCGCTCCAAGCCCTCTCGTCTTATTAACTGCCCTTGTACTCTGTCCAGGAGTTGCAACTAGTTTCTGGTGTTTGTAGTTTACTGGTGGTCGTGCACAGCGCTGACCCTCGGGGTGGGCTGTGATGCGACAGGTACGTGGCACGGTGTACCGGTTGCCCGTTTGGTGACTCGGGAACCCTGTACACATCGTTTGGGGCCGTGAGCGACACCCCGGCCGGATCTCCCCACGGATGGAACCCAAATAGGCGATAAACCTGGACGAGAGACTTGTGTAGTTAGTCAGGTCGTGGCCGACACCCTCGCTGGGCTTCCGCTTGAAGGTTGCCGAGTACATGTCGAGTAAACGACGATAAGTGGTGGAAGCGTGTGTGAAGAAGTACACCCCTGCAGGGTTATCAATCTATTCGAATAGCCGTTCTTCGCAGTACGGACTACTTGATTACTCTTACAGTTCATAGACAAGTTGACGGATACTACTAAAAGCCTCAAGACAAGTGTGAGTGCCGTGGATGGCCCTTCCGTAGGATGACGGAAGAGGATCCTTGGTGGTGTATTGTTGTGGTGAGTAGAGGACTCGTGTACGTAGTAATATCTTGCAAACTGTTGAGAGTTGTAGAATAGGTTAGCCAAGAGTCAAAGCTGGCTTTCTGCTATGAACTCCACTACCCCCTGTTGATAATGTTGCATGTATGATAGGTTCTGTTGTAAGACTTGCTGAGTACCTTTGTACTCATGTTTGCTTAATAAATGTTGCAGAGGAGAACCCTGCCCCTTCTGATGGGTTCTACATAGACGTTGACATCGACGAGTAGCTTGCTACCCAGACGGAGATCTGGAGCTTGTGAAGGGCCTTGTAGATAGTCAGGCTACACCAAGCCTGTTTTATTTTCCAAGTTGTCTATACTCAGACATGTTAGCTTCCGCTTGTGCTTGTATGACTGTATGACCTGAGTGTTGGGTCATGTGACCCCTATCTGTATGGATATGTTATGTATGGCTCTTGGAACCTCTTAAATAAAGTACTTTGAGTCATAGAGTTCTGTTGTGATGCAATGTTGTATTTGCACATATTGAGCATATTGTGTGTATGATTGAAATGCTTGGTATGTGTGGGATCTGACACCTAGTTGTTTTCCTTTGGTAGCCTATCTTACAGGGAAATGCCTCCTAGTGCTTCCAATGAGCCTTGGTAGCTTGCTACTGCTAGGAACACGTAGGCTGGCCGGCATGTGTCCTTCTTCGTTCATGTGTTTGTCCCTTAGGGGAAATGTCACGCGTTGTTCCTTTAAGTCCATGTAGCTTGCTACGACTTGGGTTCATATGTTGATGACCGACATGTTCGTTGCTGAGTCATGGATGCCTGTCTCTGTAATTTAGTGCCACTTTTGGTTTATAACTAGCCATGTCGGCCCGGGTTCTCTGTCATATGGATGCTAGCGACACTGTCATATACGTGTGCCAAAATGCGCAAACGGTCCCGGGCCAGGTAAGGTGGCACCCATGGGGATACCGTGCGTGAGGCCGCAAAGTGATATGACGTGTTACAGCTAGATCAGTGTGACTTAGGATCGGGGTCCTGACATGATGGCACCGGATCATACCTGTTTGTGGACGCCGGTTTATGATTGTTGCCAACGCCGGGTCACACTATTAATCTTTCGGTCTTACCCAAAACTGAGAATTTGAAGATGTTCCTCCTTTATATGCATATTACCTGTAGCCCCCAAGTCTTAAGAGGAGAACAAAGTGATAGCTTAAGACTTGTTTCAATATAAAAATTGCAATCTTGAAGAAATCCGGATTGTTCATCTCAATCACTATGAAACTGAATATTCCATATTATGTAGCCCCCAAGTGCCGGGTCATTATGCAATAATGAGAAGAGACTTTGAAAATATGATCATGTAAACTTTGAACAGCAACATGCAGCCCCCAAGTGCCAGGTCATTATGCAATAATGAGCGGGGACTTTGTAGATATAATCATTGAAAATAACATTATATAATGTAACTTCCATCGTGGGGTTTGAACCCACGTCCACAAGATTAAGAGCTTTGTGCTTTACCAACTGAGCAGTGGACCCTTCAATATAATGAATTAATACTTGTGTACCTTGACTTGTTGACAGGAGCAATTGGTAGCCCCCAAGGGCCGGCTCATTACAATGTGATGAGTCGGGTCTTCAATAAGGTGAGAGAAAAATTGACTTTGCATTAGCCCCCAAGTGCCATGGTGCATGCTGGCTGTGAGATGGGACTTGCATATTTGATGTAATCTCAATTTGAATAATGTAGCCCCCAAGTGCCGGGTGGTAAGCCTGCAGCGACTCGGGACTATTCCTTTGTAAAATAAATCATTTCCATCGATGAAATAATATCCATTGCGCTTAAAGCGACTTTGAAAATCTCAATCATAATATTGATAACCATAATAAAAATCCAGCCATGTTGGCTATTTGAATAATATAATCCGGTTTGAAAACCTGTTCCGGTGATGTTTGATCACAACCAGGCCGGGTTAATAAACACCGGTCATTATCTTATCTCATACTGGCGACTTATAGTGAAAGCCAGGCCGGTTTAAAAAACACCGGTCATTATCTGTGTCTGCATGAATGAGGCTAAAAGATGTCCTTTGATTAAGTTTGCCTGACGACCTTAATCCGGCAGGAATAATGTAAGGCACGGGTGCTGATGAAACCCTTAGCTCTTTTGTCGGCTTAATATGATGGCCGATCCGGGTTATGATAAACGTCGGTTTAAATCATGCTGGTGTTTATGTTCCAGACTTTGAACTTGTGCTGGTATTCATGACCCAGACTTTTTACTTTGTAGATATGTGGTCAACTTTGAAGTTGCCCAGTTCCGGATCAAAAACCACAGAAAACTTTGAAAAATCACAAAACACAAAACACTGTTGCAAATAAGACCATGTAGTCGAGGCTTTTTGCGAGCTGCCAGGCTCCATATTTGCCAATCAATGGATGCGACCCAAGGAGCTACGATTCATTTTGCCAATCAATGGACGTGATCCAAGGAGCTATGATTCATTTTGCCAATCAATGGGTGCAATCCAAGGAGCAATGATTTCTTTTGCCAATCAATGGATGTAATCCAAGGGGCAAGAACTTTTTCTTTTGCCAATCAATGGATGTAATCCAAGGAGCAAGAACTTTTTCTTTTGCCAATCAACGGATATAATCCAAGGGGCAAGAACATTTTCTTTTGCCAATCAACGGATATAATCCAAGGGGCAAGAACATTTTTATTTTGCCAATCAACGGATATAATCCAAGGGGCAAGAACATTTTCTTTTGCCAATCAACAGATATAATCCAAGG
>LR738715.1:681531742-681722272 GCA_902687465.1 Secale cereale | reverse complement strand
AAGGGGCAAGAACATTTTTCTTTTGCCAATCAACGGATATAATCCAAGGGGCAAGAACATTTTCTTTTGCCAATCAACGGATATAATCCAAGGGGCAAGAACATTTTTCTTTTGCCAATCAACGGATATAATCCAAGGGGCAAGAACATTTTCTTTTGCCAATCAACGGATATAATCCAAGGGGCGATGATTCGAAGACGATTATATAAACCGGACCAGAAGGGATTAAGCGAGGATTCGAATGTGATCCGTAGCCCCCTAGTGACCGTGGAGGTAGGGTACCTATGAAAGAGTTGCGCTTGAATGGCAAGTCTTGGTTGGTCCCTTATAGAATTGTCCTAACGTATTTGGACCCTTTGATCCTCATCGGCGTCTGTTAATCAAACCGGTATGTTGAATAAACCGGATCGCAGGGCGGACGGTAAAAACGACCGCAGCATCAGAGGCAGCACAGTCACATGAATCGGCCGTAGTTGTAAACCAGCGTAGATGATCAATTTGTCCTCCGCGTTGTAAACCGGTGCGGACGCGTGAACCGGCCGTCCGTTCAACGGGTAGTGTGACACAGAAGAAATGCCGTTGTAGAGTATCGCCACGCGTGCTCTATTCTCGCTGTAGAATAATGATTTCACCTGTACATGAAAATACCAATAGGACAGTGTAATGTTGCTCAGAGGAATTAAAATGTCCTGATAAATATATAGGAGGGATAACACCTGATGTGCTCGAACAAAGGACGGGTCGGCCGACGCCGATAGGCTAGTTGTCCTCCTGGTGGTAAGCCGGCGCGGTTGCGAAAGACGGCCACGGCGTGGTAAACCGGCGCGGTCGTGAGAAACGGCCACGGCGTTGTAAACCGGCGCGGTCGCGAGGGACGACCACGACGTTGTAAACCGGTGCGGGAGTCCGTTGAGTAACGACGTCCACTTGTGCCGAATGATGTTGGCAGGCCTCCATCTCCGCGGTATAATATCGCCTTGTAATGAATGATTTTTCTGCATACAAAAATACAGCAGGGCGTGGTATTTTTTGCTCGGGTGAATTAATATGTATTAAAAATAAATAGGATATATGTCACCTGATTCGCCTGCAGAACAGATGAACCGGCCGCGTATTGATGTGAATGCAGCAACGGGGGCGGCGACCCGCACGCTCATCCGTGGGGCGGTTTGTGAGAACGGGTGCGGCACCGGCGTGTTATTATAGACCGGACCGGAGAATCGGTGGCGTGCGCACATCCATTGGCGAGGGAGTCGGCCGCGGCAGTGGTAGCCAGTGCAGGCACGAGAGTTGGCCACAACATTTAACTCGGTGCAAGGCTCATATTTGTGTTGTCACCTTTGTAATAGACTTTGTCCTGCATAGAATATGTTGCGGACCAGAGTAATTGTTCTCGGACAATATAATATATGCTAATAAAATGCATAGAGGAAAGATATCACATGAGTGGATTTCCGGATGATTTGGTCCAAGTACAATCGGACATGGACGCACGTACTTTGCACTCTGTGCATTGCGATTAGTACTACTTCGATGTATTTGCTTCATGGCAGCTTCACTCCAAAGCTAGCTAATTAGTACATCAGTCAACTTCATTCGCAGACTGCTGTGTGCTGCTGTTGTTTTTCAACTGCTCAAGGATAGCAAGCCATTGAAGTCACATAATAATATCAAAAAAATTAGTACACACAGTCCTCGCCTCCCCATCCAGCCATTGCCCCCTGTAAACAAAAAAGGGTCGTAATCTCCGTAGCAGAGCCAGGCCGGGCAGCTCATGGCGGAGGCGGCTCACTGAGGCGCACGGCGTGACCGCCGCTCGTGGAAGCGCTGGCGAAGCGAACGCGGTTCGCGGAAGTACGGCGATGCGGCGAGGAGAGCCGGCGGTGAAGCGGGCCATCTGGCGAAGCGGCTTGGAGCCGGCTTGAGGCGCGAGGCAACGGCGGCGGCGAGACAGCGCGGTGGCAGGGCCGCGCTCAAGGCGGAGGCGGTCACGTGGCCGGGTGGTCCGACGCCGGCTACGGCGGCTCAACACGGCGGGTGAGGCCGCGGCGGTAGTGACTTGAGGCGCCCGCGAGAGTCGAGGCAGAAACGCAGTCGCAGGGGCCATGCGAAGGGAGATCAGAGGTGTGCGGCGGCCTGGGCAGACTGACTCTGGAGCTGGGTCGGAGTGCTGCAGCTTGCCTCCATTGTAGTTGAGGCGGGCAGCGGCTCAATCGCAACCGGCTCGAAGTGAAAAACGGCTGGAAGAGGCGCGTGCGTCGGAGAACGGGGCGCAGCGGGTTGAAGCCGTGGCTGGCATGTGTTCCGTCGAAGTAGGTCCAGCATCAGAAGCGAGCGGTTTGGAAAGCGCGACCCCGAGGTAGGTGCGGCGGCAGGCATTGACTCGACTCGAGGTCAGGGAACGAGTCTGTGCCCAAATCTATTTCTGGGTCACAGTTGTCTTTGGAAAAAATCCCCCTTGAAATCAATCTTGAGTTGTCTTGGGCCTTGAATTTTGAGGTGTAGTCCGGCCTCTTGCCAACTTTGCACTCGTTTTGATTTGATGTGATGTGCTGCTGCGAAAAACTTCCTCTGTAGTTAATCCGATTATGACACAAGTAGATATCGTCCTGGTTTTCCATAGACGCGGGCATTTGCAGTAGATATTAGTTGGCCTTCGGATTCGTCGGATCATCAAGTCTCATCTTGTCTGCCGCACAACACACAATGAGGCAATCCTAACTTTCTCATGTACTGTAGCTCCAGAGTTAATCCCAAAGCAATGAATTTGCCGGCTCCACTCAAAGTCGTCCCATGTCGTGTCATCTTGCATGATTCCTCTACGGCGGTTCTTCTTCATCCGGCTGATCGCAACACTTCTCGAAACCTTAAGAACAGATCCCTCCAAGAACTCAACACCACCGTGCGCTGGCCCCACGGTGGGCGCCAACTGTCGTGGAATTAACATGGCAGATGTCCGGATTAACAGACATAGATGCGCGGCCTCACACCTTGATCTCCATGGCATGGGAGGGGCGAGATCCCCTCCGAGATTGGATCTGTCTCTAGGTTTCTCTCTCTGTTTCGCGTCCCCCAGATCTGGCCGAAAACCGTTTCTTATATTCTCGGAGATCCGTAACTCCGATTGCGCTGAGATTTTTACACGATTGTTTTCCGGAAATAAGCTTCCTTGCGCCTGAAGTACAACTCTAACTGACGTTCCAGGTGGGCACGATACACCAGGCCACGTCTGGCTCCTCTGGCACGCCGTGGTGGGTTGTGCCCACCACGGGCCTCCGTTTCATATCTTCCACCTCTCAAAAATCACATATATTCCAAAATAATGCTCCGTGAAATTTTATTACATTTGGACTTCGTTCGGTATGGATACTCGGTGATACAAAAAACATGCATAAAACAGGAAGTTGCACTAGGCACTGGGTTAGTAAGTTAGTCCAAATACATAATATAAAAAGTTGCCAGAAGTATGTAAAACTTTTATAATATTGGCATGAAACAATCAAAAATTATAGATACGATGGAGACGTATCAGCATCCCCGAGCTTAATTCTTGCTCGTCCTCGAGTAGGTAAATCATAAAAAAGATAATTTTTGATGTGGAATGCTACCTAGCATAAACTTGATCATATATCTAATCATGGCATGAATATTAAGACATGAGTGATTCAAAGCAATAGTCTATAATTTGACATAAAGACATCAATACTCGGGCATCCTAACAAACAATCATGTCTTTTAGAATATAAAATGCTAAAGAATGTTATCCCTACAAAATCATATAGTCTTGTCATGCTCTGTCTTCCCAGCTCAAAATATAAATCATGTACTACCCCGGTGTCAGCCAAGCAATTGGTTCATACTTTTGAACGCGCTTCGGCATTTTCAACTCTCACGCAATACATGAACATGAGCCATGGATATAGCAATATAGATGGAATAGAATGCGGTGGTAGTAGACAAAAGAAGGGAAGAAAGTCTCCCATCAACTAGGCAAACTAATGGACTATGGAGATTTCCATCAATCGATATCAATGTGAGGAGTAGGGATTGCCATGCAACAGATACAACTAAGAGCTATAAGTGTATGAAAGCTCAATATGAAACTAAGTGGGTATGCATCTAATCCTATGAAAATTTCCCACTAGTATATGAAAGTGTAAGCATATGAGACTCTCTATATGAAAAACATGGTGCTACTTTGAAGCACAAGTGTGGTGTTTGCATGCCCCTTTTATTTTCCTTTCATTTTTTGTTTTCTATTTTTTTCTATTTTTTTAGTGGGCTTCTTGGGCCTCTTTTTTTTTTGGGCTTCTTTGGCCTCTTTTGTTATTATTTTCGGAGTCTCATGCCGACTTGTGGGGGAATCATGGTCTCCATCAACCTATCATCATGGGGCATGCTCTAATAATGGATAATGATGATCATCACACTTCTATTTACTTATAACTCAAAAGAAATAAAAATTACAACTTGATATCTATGACATAGTATGACTCTAAATGAATGCCTCTGACAGTGTACCAGAATGTGCAATGATCTAGCATAACAAAGATATCAAAAAACGGACAAGCCATGAAAATATCATGCTAGCTGTCTTATGATCATGCAAAGCAATGTGAAAATGAATGCTCAAGTCAACTATATGATGGAAGTGCATGGAAATATATCTCGGAATGGCTATGGAAATGCCATAATAGGTATGTATGATGGCTGTTTTGAGGAAGGTATAATAAAGTATATGCACCGGCCAAAGTTGCACGACACTAGAGAGGCTAGCAATTATGAAAGGGTGAGAGTGTGTATAATCAATGGACTCACATTAGTCATAAAGAACTCGTATACTTATTGCAAAAGTTTATTAGCCCTCGAAGCAAAGTAATACTACGCATTCTCCTAGGGGGGAGGTTGGTGGGAGTTAACAATCGCGCGCCCCCCGACCTTCACACAAAGATAGGACAATCAAGGATAAATTGTGCTCCAACTTCCCGGCATAACGAGAGACTATACGTGTATGCTTCGACAATCACAAACCTTAACACCAATATCTTACTAAACACGATCATCCACTAGTACCTCCCACATATTATCATCTCTATATCGCAAAACTATTGCAAGGAATCAAACATATCATATTCAGTGATCCATAAGTTTTATGTAGGATTTTATGACTAACCATGCAATTGACCAATTCCTGTTGACTCTCTAAACAGATATAAGTGAAGCATGAGAGTTTACTTCTTTCTACAAAAGAACATGCTCTGACAAATATAAGTGAAGCACGAGAGCATTCTACGAACATCAGTTTTCTGTGTGAAGAGAAACATGCAATCCAAACTTCAAATGATATAATTGAAGCACATGAAGCATTCTATAAAGCCATACTCAAAAGATATAAGTGAAGTGCAAAGAGCATTATACAAATCAACCAAGGACTATCTCATACCAGCATGGTGCATTATTAAAATAAAAATAAAAGGCACACGACTCTCCAAGAATTTACGCATATCATGTGAACGAAACGAATCCGAAAGCATACCGATACTTGTTGAAGAAAGATGGGATGCCTTCCGGGGCATCCCCAAGCTTAGACGCTTCAGTCTCCTTGAATATTTACTTGGGGTGCCTTGGGCATCCCCAAGCTTGAGCTCTTGCCTCTCCTCCTTCTCCTCACATCGAGAGCTCCTCGATCTTCGAACACTTCATCCACACAAAACTTAACCGAACTTTTAGTGGCGGGGTTAGTGTATATGATCAATGAAATCCCATAATGTACTGCTCTAACATTATTGCATAATTATTAACAAACATTACCCACTGTATGCTATCACAATTCTATGGCCCCAATTCAAGGAGGCTTCAACAAGAACTCAAACATACGCAAATAATGAAGCTATAACATCAATCTGTGAAAACAAGACAGTCTGTACAGATTTGAACATCCACCATACTTCTGTAACTCTAAAAATTCTGGACAAATTAGGGAAAATAATTTTTTTATAGAAAGACTTTGCAAAAAGTTTCAGAAGCTTTCGACGTTTCAGTAAAAAATATAAAACCGCACACTACAGCCAAAGATTCTGTTTTTGCACCTCACAAACCAACAAGCAATTTAATCATCCTAAAAGAAACTCTTGGCACATTATTTTCATAATACAATGTAATTGTAGGGGATAATTATTTTTGTGAGAACTTTCACGAAAAATTCTACATTGTTTCCATAAGCATGAACACAAGTGCTCAAGGTCGACCCTTATTTCCGCAATGCATAACCTTTCAATCGCTTCACTTTTTGAAAAAGTTTTAGATTCCCCTCTATATTTTTTTGTTAAACTTTATAAAATCACTCAACAGATATAAATGTCACTTTGTTTTAACTTCCGGGTTGTCTCCCTGGCAGCGCTTTCTTTAAATCCATTAAGCTAGGCATACAGTGCTCAAGTAATGGATCCACCTGGATCCCAAGGTATATCAAAGCCAATTTGAAATCAACAATGATTTAGCATTTAGTAGTGAGCGCAAAGTGATATGTGTCATGTAACAACGAAGTCTAACTCTCTTCCTATGCATAGGCATGTCATAAAAGAACAATTCATGCACATCAAATAAAGGCCAATACATAGCATAAGAAGTTTCTTGCAATTCTATCGTGTTGGAAACATAGAGAGGCGGAGATGTAGTTCCTCTCTCATAATAATTGCAAGTAGGAGCAGCAAGCACATGCATATTATATTCATAAAAATTATCATGTGCAACGGTAAAAGGCAACCCATCAATGTAATCCTTAATAAGTGCAAACTTCTCCAATATAGTGTAGTTCGGAGAATTCAAAAAGATATTAGGACTATCATGTGTGGGTGCAATAGCAACAATCTCATGTTTAACATAAGGAACTATAGCAAGTTCATCTCCATAAGCATAATTCATATTGGCATCTTGGCCACAAGCATAGCAAGCATCATCAAAAAGGGGTATTTCAAAAGAATCAACGGGATCATAGCAATCATCATAGCATTCATCCTTCGATAAATTCGAAGGGAAATTAAACAATGTATGGGATGAAGAGTTACTCCAATTAGATGGTGGGAACGGGTGATCAGCCCGCTCTTCCTCATTTTGTTCTTCGCTCTCCTCATATTTTCATCCAATGAGCTCACAATGTCATTAATTTCTTCTTCCATAGACTCCTGCAAAATATTAGTCTCTTCTTGGACAGCCAAGGAGTCCTCAATATATGGTTTAATATAAGCATTAGAAGCATAATTATCATAGCAATATTTAAGTATGGATTTTTTTCATATTTTTAGAGAGTAGCATCATACTCTTCAATAAAAGAAGCAATTTCATAAGCACCCTTAAAAGCAACAAATTCTTCAATTTGTTGGACATCCTAGTAATTATAAACATCCTTAGCATACGAAGATACAATTCCATTATCACTAAACTCACATTGGTATGGAAGGTGTTTCTTAGGGTCTTCAAACAACAAGTAACATCATATATTTCACATAAATTCCAAGCATAGCGTTGCAAATGACGAATTTGATCCAGTAAAAGTTTCCCTTTTTCAGAAATGCGGTGTCGCACATAACAATCATGCTCATCTAAAGATTTGCCCTCAACTAAGCCAGTTGGGGTTTTGGCCCGGGCACATAGGGATTGAAGATGATCTAAGTAAAAAGCTTCAGTAGTGTGATATATTTTGGGTGGTTCTTAAACTATTGGTTCAGTAGGTACCACTAATGTTTTTGGTATTTTGCGTTTTCTACCCTTAACTAAACATAGAAAACAAGAGCACGAAATAAAAACTACTTAGTGATAAAGTAAACAAGCAGGCGCGAGAATATTCGCCCCATGCTATAACTCCCCGGCAATGGCGCCATAAAAAGGTCTTGATAACCCACAAGTGTAGGGGATCGTTTGTAGCCTTTTTTGATAAGTAAGAGTGTTGAACCCAATGAGGAGGTAAAGGTAGAATAAATATTCTCTCAAGCTCTATCAACCACTGATACAACTCTACGCACACTTAACGTTTTGCTTTATTTAATATAGAAATAAAAGTAGAAGTACTTAATGGTAACTTGGAACAGGTTGCAAGACAATAAAAGTAGAGTAGTAGCAAGCTTTTTATATCACAAGAGAATGATTTGTCCATAGGCCATCAACTACGTTTCTAGATTGATAGCAACTTTATATGTGGGAGAGGCCACTGCTAGCATATCGTCCCTTACTTGGAATTCTATGCACTTATGATTGGAACTCTAACAAGCTTCCGCAACTACTATTGTTCATTAAGGTAAAACCCAACCATAGCCTCAAGATATATTAGTCCCCCTTCAATCCCATATGCATCAATTTCTATGCTAGGCTAAAGTTGTTGTCACCCTTGCCCTCCAATACATAGTCCTATCAGCATACAACCAACCCTATGGTGTGATCCACACACGCGCCCATATGATGGGCACCAAAGGACAGCAACATAACCACAAGAAAATTAAACCAACCATAGCAATTTCACCGATAAGCCCGTAGGACAAAACAAATCTACGCAAACATCATAGGATAGCCACACATGATTGGGAAATAATATATGGAGTTGAGCACCATGTTTAAGTAGACAATTAAAGCTGGAATAGAGAGGTTACACCGCTGCATAGAGGGGGATAAAGTTGGTGTGGATGGTAGCAAGATTGTTGATGTAAATCGCCGTCCCGATCGTTGCCCCGGTGGCACTCTGGCACCACCGGAAGCAAGGGGGAGAGAGCCCCCTCCTTATTCTTCTTCCTTGGCCTCCTCCCTAGGTGGGAGAAGGGTTTCCCCTCTGGTCCTTGGTCTCCATGGCATGGGAGGGGCGAGAGCCCCTCCGAGACTGGATCTGTCTCTCTGTCTCTCTGTGTTTCGTGTCCTCCAGATCTGGCCGAAAACCGTTTCTTATATTCCCGGAGATCCGTAACTCTGATTGCGCTGAGATTTTTATATGATTTTTTATATAAGCTTCCTTGCGCCCGAAGTACAGCTCCATCCGACGTTCCAGGTGGGCAGGATACACCAGGCTCCGCCTGGCTCCTTTGGCGTGCCATGGTGGGTTGTGCCCACCACGAGCCTCCGTTTACATAGCTTCCACCTCCCAAAAATCACATATATTCCAAAATAATGCTCCGTGAAATTTTATTGCATTTGGACTTCGTTTGATATGGATACTCTGCGATACAAAAAACATGCAGAAAATAGGAACTAGCACTGGGCACTGATTAAGTAAGTTAGTCCAAATAAATCATATATAAAGTTGCCAAAAGTATGTAAAACTTGTATAATATTGGCATGAAACTATCAAAAATTATAGATACGATGGAGACATATCAAGAACCATCTACATAACTCGTATATCAAATACTATGAATACAATACAAGGTAATTGGTACTACCGTCGTACTGGAACACTTTATAAACTCTTACCATGAGGTGGAATCTCTCTGCACCTAATCTCTTCATTGTAGGAAACACAACCGCTGATTTAATTCATGATTTTCGCTTTTATTATCTCTTTTAGCAGTTCCTACAATCATCTTTATATTTGTCAAACTGGTTTATTCGTGATCCTGGACATTAACGATATTTGCGGAAATTCCAGTAGTTACTTCACATAAGAACTGTGACACCTTGTGTGTGACAGAAACACTACCTATAAATACTCTCCTACGGTCTTCGTTGGCACGATTAATCATTAAGATACTTCTGGGAAAGTGCTACACCACCCTGTTTAGCTAGCAGGCACAAACCCACAACAATACCTTTTTCGAAGTGTTGGTATTTTTCATATACCCTTCCTCTTTCATTGTCTCATTTAATTGCAGCAACTATGTCTTCATCTGACATCTCAAAGCAAGACATATTTTATATTGTATTTTTGGATTAAGACAAAAATAGTAATATAAGTAGCAAGTAAAAATAAAAAGAAGTGTGAGCGGGTAAGTAATAACCAAGCGCTATGCTCCTCGGCAACGTCGTCGGAAAATGCTTGATGTCCTGCAAGTGCACATGATTGTTGTAGCACTTTCATGATAAGTAAGTGTCAAATCCCACAGGGAGCGAATAGGAAGGCACCACAAACCCCTACATTGTCACTTCACGCAGCCACGTACGCACCCGAATTGGAGTTTAGAAATAGTCTACTCAAGAAGTTACTAGGGAAACAAGACAAAAGAGGTAATTAACTAAATTACTAACGAGAAGGTAAGAATAGTAAATAAAAGACACTACGTTAGTAAGGACAAGCTTGCGTAGTAAGGCATTCTCGAGGGTTTTGGAATCGCTACCACATATATGAACTATCATATCCTCTAGTAACTGATCAAATGCATAAGTGGGCGGAGCTGGGTATGGTACACGTTCTACTTGAAGTAGTCTTCATGCCACACACGTTACCATCATAATCTCCCAGCGGGAGTCCTGTATTCAGGGGTCCTCAGGCGTCCGGGTAGATGAAGCTGGGCCGTATTGATGGGCCACAAAAGAAGAAGTAGAAGACTCTCCCCCGTATTCGGTTAGGACTCATATGTACATAGAAAGGCAAGCGTAGAGTCTGGATGTATCTATTACTTCCTCCCCAAGTCAGCCTTGTAACCCTAGGAACTCTCTGGCTTGTATATAAGCCAGGAGGTTTAGTCTATAGAGGGAATCATCGACATCACAAATATCCTCATAGGCTAGACTTTAGGGTTTAGTCATTACGATCTCGAGGTAGATCAACTCTTGTACTCGTATGCATTCATATTAATATAGCATGAAGTAGGGTATTACCTCGATCGAGAGGGCTTGAACCTGGGTAAACATCGTGTCCCCAGCCTCCTGTTACCATCGATCCTCTAAACGCATAGCTTGGGCCCCCCTACCCGAGATCTGCCGGTTTTAAAACCAACAATGGTGCCTTCATTGAGACCTCCGATGTACGCTCGCGATGAGCGATCGATGGCACATCTCGTCATCAGCGATGGGATCACCCACGGAAACAACTTGGCAATTGGCCAGGTTCTCCAGCTCGGCGGGTTCGTTGTATGCGCCCGCATGGCCTCAGGGTCGGCCGCACTTCCTGCGGTCATCAAGAACCACCCTTATGTTGACTCCGGCCACTCCGATGACGCAACCTCGGCAGATCACTCGCCCTTAAGCGAGCTGCTGGATTGCATCGCTGCCCTGGGGCTTTCATCGCCAGGAGATCAGATCGGACCTAAATCCGGTCATGATGAGATCGATCCCTTCCCGATCACTCATCTAGTGGCAGCAGTTGAGGATGGAGCCGAAGAGACTCCCTCTCTTGAGACGGAGACCATCACAGTTCGGATGTCCAAACCCATCGAGCCAAACACACCCCTGTCGGGAGGCACTTTATGTTCTTTGAACGATTGGATCCTGTCAAACCCGGCTCGTCCACATTGGAGGTTGCCAAAACCCGGAACGCCACTTTGGGTTGGGACTCAAAATTACCAACACCCACCCACCCTGGGCAAAACTCTCCAAGTAAATCCGGACACCCGGACACAGATGATCTCGCGAACATATGAAAGTGCAACTATCCCTGTGTGGTTTTGGTAATTCCTAACAACATATAGCTCATTGAACTAATGCTATTTCAAGATGATCATTCAGAAAGTTCAATGATTGGCATGGCATGGACTAGGAATGTGGACCCCTCAAAATGCTAAGGACACATATTGGCTCAAGCCCAAGACTCTACATTTTGTATTTTAGTGATCCAAGATCACATTGAGTCCATAGGAAATCCAATACTATTAAAAGGGGATGAGGTGTTTCTTAATGGGCTTCTTGCTCAAAATGCTTAGTGATATGCTCCAAAACCCTCAACCACTTTCTCACATCCACACATGTCCTAAACCAAAAGTCAAACTCGGCCCCACCGAAAACTTCTATCCAGCGCCACCGAGTTCATTTAACATAGCCACTGCCAAAAGCCTAGTCACTTCGGTATCACCGAAAGGGATCTCGGTCTCACCGAGATGGGATTGCAAACTCTCTGTATCCCTTTGTAACATTTCGGTCTAACTGAGATGAGCGATCGGTACCACCGAGTTCGCAATGCAGACTCTCTGTTTCCCCTTCGGTACATTTCGGTCCAATCGAAATGAGTGAACCGGTCCCACCGAGTTTGCCTGACCAACTCCGTGGTTAGCTTATTACCAAAATCGCTCCTACCGAGTTTGTGTAATCTGTCTCACTGAGACTACGTTATGCCCTAACCCTAATGAAATTGGTCCTACCGAGTTGATCATGTCGGTCCCACCGAAATGCCTAACGGTCACATTGTGAACTAAATTGGTCTGACCGAGTTCTCTCATTCGGTCCCACCGAGTTTGGTAAATTGTGTGTAACGGTTAGATTTTGTGTGGAGGCTATATATACCCCTCCACCCACTCTTCATTCATGGAGAGAGCCATCAGAACAAACCTACACTTCTAGTACTCATTGTTCTGAGAGAGAACCACCTACTCATGTGTTGAGACCAAGATATTCCAATCCTACCATATGAATCTTGATCTCTAGCCTTCCCCAAGTTGCTTTCCACTCAAATCATCTTCCCACCAAATCCAAATCGGTGTGAGAGAGTTGAGTGTTGGGGAGACTATCATTTGAAGCACAAGATCAAGGAGTTCATCATCAACACACTGTCTATTACCTTTTGGAGAGTGGTGTCTCCTAGATTGGTTAGATGTCACTTGGGAGCCTCCGACAAGATTGTGGATTTGAACCAAGGAGTTTGTACGGGCAAGGAGATCGCCTACTTCGTGAAGATCTACCCTAGTAAGGCAAGTCCTTCGTGGGCGATGGCCATGGTGGGATGGACAAGGTTGCTTCTTCGTGGACCCTTCGTGGGTGGAGCCCTCCGTGGACTCGCGCAGCCGTTACCCTTCGTGGGTTGAAGTCTCCATCAACGTGGATGTACGATAGCACCACCTATCGGAACCACGCGTAAAAAATCTCCGTGTCTACATTGCGTTTGCTCCCTCAAACTCCTCCCTTTACCTTCATATGCAATTGCTTTACATTCCGCTGCTATAGTCTTAGAATTGCATGTGTAGGTTGATTGCTTGACTTGTGCTAAGTTGCTAAAATCTGCCAAGAATTAAAATTGGGAAAAGGCTAGATTTTTATTTGGTCAAGTAGTCTAATCACCCCCCCTCTAGACATACTTTTGATCCTACAAGTGGTATCAGAGCTTGGGTCTCCATTTGCCTTGATTTCCATAGCTTTGGTGATCATAGCCTTGGTTTCACAACCTAGGAGAGTATGGCGTCTAGCGAGGGAAGTTACCACCGTAGAGGTCCTTACTTTGATGGTACTAATTTTTCTAGTTGGAAGCAGAAGATAAAAATGCATATTCTTGGACATAACCCTGCCGTTTAGTCTATTGTGTTTATTGGTTTGCAAGGTGAATTTTTCGATGGGAAGGAACCAAATCGTGAAGCTACCGCGGAATAATTGAAGATGTTGCAATACAATGCTCAAGCTTGCGATATCCTCTTCAACGGATTGTGCCTCGAAGAATTCAACAAAATCAACCGTCTTGAGAATGCAAAGGAAATCTGGGATACTTTGATTGACATGCACAAGGTACCGACTCCGTCAAGGAATCCAAGTTGGATGCTCTTTAAAGTCAACTTGACAAGTTCAAGATGAAGGATGGTGAAGGTGTCGCTGAAATGTACTCTAGGCTTGCTCTCATCACAAATGAGATTGCCGGCTTAGGAAGCGAAGAAATGACCGATAGATTCATCATCAAGAAGATCCTAAGAGCCTTGGATGGAAAATATGATACCCTGTGCACATTGATCCAAATCATGCCCAATTACAAAGATCTCAAGCCTACGGAAGTCATTGGAAGAATTGTTGCTCATGAGATGTCACTCAAAGATAAAGAAGAGCTTCACAACAAGTCTAGTGGTACTTACAAAGCCTCATGTGATGCTCCTACATCATCAAGTGAGAAACAAGTCTTCAATGAAGAATTGAGCTTAATGATGAAGAACTTCAACAAGTTATACAAGAATAGAATCAAAGAGAGAAGTTCCAAGTCAAGGTCCTACAATGTCAAAAGATCTACTAGTCATTACCGGAATTGCTTCAATTATGGAAGACCCGGACACTACTCCAATGAGTGTATGGCTCCCCACAAAAGAAGAGAAGACTCACCTAAAAGGAGAAGTAGAAGAGAAGAATCACCACCAAGAGAGAGAATGAGTAGAGATGATCGTTATGAACGAAGACCTTCTCGGAGAAGCAAAGATTCGGAAAGGAAGGACAAATCATCAAGGAGCTATACAAGACGAATACATCAAGCTCATGTTGGTGAATGGGTATCCGGTTCCGACTCCAATGACCACTTCGAGAGAAGCTATTACTCCGACTCCGAAGATACTCAAGATGAAGGTGTTGCCGGAATTTCTCTTGTGTCATCCAACTCCTACAACGTATTTGACTCACCAAATGAAGGAATTGGAAGGTGCTTCAAGGCTAAAGGCCCTAAGGTATACACCCCGAGTATCTTGATTTCAATAGTGATGAAGATAACTTGCTAGGAGATGATGATTTACTTGTTGGTAGCAATAGTGATGAAACCTATGATGAAATTGCTATTAATCATGCTAATCAAGATAAAACGAATGACAATGATAAGGAGAAGATTGAGCGTCTAACTAAAGAACTAAACACTCTTAAGTTAGCTCATGAAACTACCTTGGAAGATCATCGAGAACTTTTAAAGACTCATGAGAAGTTACGCTTTGAAAAGCTCAACCTTGAGCAAGAGCATGAGTTCTTAAAAGCAATCAATGATGATCTTCGCAAGAAAAGTTCTTGTTACATTGCCAAACATTTACTCTTGTCTACGTACATGCCACAAGTAAAATCTAGCAACAAGAACAAGAAAGATTCTTCCTCTAGTAGTAACAACAATCATGCTAAATCCAATGATGTTGCTTCGAGTAGTTCTCTTGATTCCACTAACGATTATCTTAGCCAAGTTACACTTGAGCAAGAAAATAGCTTACTGAAGGGAATAACAGAGAAAGGTGTTTACAAAAGCCTTGCCGTGAGTAAGCAATTTGAGGAAATTGTACGCAAGCAAGGAAGACACCGAAAGAATTAAGGTGTTGGTTTTGAACAAAAGTTCAATGCCAATGGAGTTGAGTGGGAAGAAGATCAATACCCCAAGACGAAGTTTGTCCCTCAACAAGAGAAGTATGATCCTACTTCTTTTCAAGGGACACAAGTACAAGATGATCTTCCACCACAAGACCACAAGCTAAAGGGCAAGGACAAGCTTCAAGAAGAGATTGATGCATTTGAAGAAGCTCCTAAGGCCTTGGTCAAGTGGGTTCCCAAGACTACATCAAGTTCTACTTCATCAAGTACGACTACAACAGCAAGGATTCCCATCAAGATGGTGTGGATCCCGAAGAAGAAGAACTACAGAGTTCTTGAGGGTGACTCTGCCAACGTACTTCACTCATATCATTTTGGCGAGGACAAGTGCAAACAACTTCCATATCTTGCACCGGTTCAAGGAGTCACCAACCCTCTTGTTGGTAAGAGAAGGGACAAGGTAACCTAATGCTTTCATGGACATTATCTTGTGTGCAATTCACTCTATGTCCATGGATATCTTTGTTTGTTCCTTGTGGGACTAACCCATGTAAGTATTGAAAGTGCAACTCACTCCAATGGATTTCTCCAAATGATCTACATCAACTTTGAGCATCTACATCTTCAACACCTACATGAAGTCATCATCGGCAAAACCCAAGGTTAGTTTATCCCTCTTAGGGGGGATATCACATCTAGGGGGAGCTTTACTCTAATCAATTGAGCTAAAGCAACTCTAATGATGTGAACACAACAATGATTTATGTAAAAGTGGCAACCCCACTTGTGCTTAAATGATGAGTATGACCTATGATCAAATGTTCTCATTTGACTCCTAAGTCAATATACTCATATATAGATGACCTAGTCATCGCCAATTGCTTGATAGATGCTAGAATGGTTGTGCAGGCTTTGCCACATGTTTCATTTGCTATCTTATTGTGTGAGCATGTTGAATGCATATTTTTCTCATTCGAGGACATCCATTTGTTGCTTTGATTGTTTGGCTCTTTTTTTTTTTGCCAAATGGATGGACAAGAATGCCTAAGAACCTCCTTTAGGTATCTATGCTTTTCTCATCTCAAATTCTATTCATGCTACATCACAAAGTTTGATCAAGTCAGATTCGAACCACTCTGTGTGAAGAGCACTCGGAGTCACGGATTCGTCATAGACTTAAAATTCCAAAACCTCTTTGTGCATTTTGGTATGACTGAGTCATCCACTTCGGTCATACCGAGTTCACTAAGTTGATCTAGGTTTTCAATCTTGGTGCAACCGATTTGAACTTTTCGGTCACACCGAGTTGCAGTAACTGCTAGCAGTTTTGCATCTTGGTGCCACCGAGTTGTTCCACTCGGTCACACCGACGGGGTCAGGTTATATATACCGACGGGTCAAATTTTGGAAAACTTTCCAAAACCACTCGCCCACGCGTGACCTTCTTTGCCGTATCGGTTCTCCGTATCGTCTCCTTGCCGCCAGCAACCTCCAGCTACTGGTCTCCGCCGTCGTCAACAGGAATCTGCTCCACCGTTACCGCCGTAGCGAGCTCACAGCCAAGTTAGGGTATGAGCTCGATCTATGTGCTATACCTTAACTCTGATTCATAGCACATTACTTTGCCATGACTCTTGCCACGATTCAAATTATCATGTCTAGTAGAAACTCCGTATAGATTAGGTTTGATTCGAAAATTTAGGGTTAGGTCTCCGTCGAACTCATCTCGGACCGACCGAGTTGTAGAAATCGGTCTCACCGATTTGGCTTAGGCCATTGCACATGTGATTTTCGGTCCGACCGTAAATTACAAATCGGTGCGACCAAGTTCAACTCTCTGTGAAATCCTAGCAATCTTGGTGCCACCGAACTGTGACTCAGTCTGACCGAGTTCACTAGTTTAGGTTCCAGAATTGCTTCGGTATTACCAAGTTTAACAAATCGGTAGCTCCGAAATGCTTTCTGTAGAGAACTAAAACTAAGTTTTTGAGTCATCTGTTTTGCAAAAACTCTGCACTTTGTGATGCTCTTCCACTCTACCTCATCTACATCTATTCACAGGGTTTGCTGTCAGTGTTATTGCCAAGATGTCTGGCGAGAGTGATAGCCAGAATTTGTCTGAGGAGCAAGTTAACATGAGTGAGGGCACTAGTGCCTCTAGCAGTTCTGATGAGTGTAGCAGGAGCAAACCTAGCAACTTGCCCAATGCAGCTACCAAGACCAAGAAGAAGAAAACCTCAGATACTGAGGATGAGGACTTTGTGGCTAATGAGGCCACTTCAAAGAAGAAGGTGCTTAGGAAAGAGTATGGCACAGCTGCTGCAACAAAGCCAGGTCTAAACAAGAAGGCACCTGCCAAAAGAGCTCCAATGTCTAAGACTAGAGCCTCTACTCAAGAACAATGGTTTTCACTCTTGAAACTAGAGATGATGAGCCAGCAGGAGCAAAGAAGTGAGCTAGAAAGACAACAACTAGAGTGATTGGCAAGTCATCCATGAGAGATGATGATGATGATGATGAAGCTGAAGAAGAAGAAGAAGAGGTTGCTGCACCAGCACCCAAAGCTCAGAAGCTTATGAGAGATGCAATCAAGTCTGGGGCTGCTCCTTCAAAGCACAAGACTGCCCCCAAAGCTGCTGCTCAAGCCACCAAGTCTGCACCCAAGAGAAGCACAAGGAACATTCCAGCTGCTGAAAAGAACAAGGCCCCAGTGCCTGAGATTGATGAAGATGCTGAGGTCCAAGTGCTCAGAAAATTGAAGCCCAAGATCCCTAATCATGATAATACTCATATTGTTGCTGAGGACATGAAGTTGAGGAAGGATGCAGGTCTCAGAAGATGGAGACAAAGTGACCCATATGTTGTGAGGAGAAGGGCTGCTATGGACTACAGATTTCATACAAAAGAACAACAAAAACTTCTATGAGACATTTCTGCTTGACAAGAAGCCCATACTGTGTGATATGAGATGGGTTGATTGGGATTACATCACGGACAATGAAGATCATTTTCCAAGTGTGCTTGAAAGTTTCAAAGCATGTGGTGTTGACAAGTTTGTGGGTCAGAAGCTGACAGAATGGAATGATGAACTCATCATGCAACTCTACTCTACATCTCACTTTTATCCTGATGGTAGAATTGTGTGGATGTTTGAAGGTACAAGGTACCAGTCAACTGTTGATGAGTGGGCTAAGTTGATAAAAGCCTCTAAAGAGCATGAGGCTGACTTGGATGTCTATGCCAAGAAGAAGCAAGACCACAACTCCATGGCAAACATGTACAAAGAGATTCCAGACAATGCATTGGAAACACATCAGCTTAGATCTGTACATTTCTTGTTGTCTGGTCTAGCCACAATTTACACTATCTTGAGGCATACATTGTTGCTCAAATCTGGAGATCATAAAATGATTAGAGGACATTCAACCAACTTGGTGCACATTTTTTATGTCCCTCAAAAATTCAAAGTCATGAGTCTGATTGTTGAAACAATCAAGAGGACTGCTGCAGATCAGAAGAGATCACGTAAGTATGCTCCACACATTCAGGAGCTCATCAACTCCAAGATGGGCACATGCATATACTTGTTGGACAAGGAACGTCTACCCCTATATCTTGACTTTGAGGACAACACAGTTATGATGGATGAGAATGAACCTTCATCAGTGCAAGCACAGGAGAAGAGAGCCAAAGCTAGAGCTGAGAAAGCTGCCAAGATGCCAAGTGTTAAAGATGCATCTCAAGTGTCCCTCACGTCAAAGCAAGATTAAATGGCATATCTGATTCAAGCAACTTTGAGGATTGAGAAGGGCTTGGCCACCCTGACTCAAAATCAGAGAGCTTGGAGAGAATCATTGAAACAAAGTTCTATGGTCTTGATCTGAAAGTGAGTGAGATACAGACTGCAGTTGAGCAGCTCAAGGATGAAGCAGAGGAGAGGAAAGGGCAGGCTACCACAGATGCCTTTCAGCGAGTGCCTAGAGGTCAGAGGTCTGCTGCAGTGCTTGTACCTGACACTAGAGCTACAACATCAGCACCAGCAGCCACGGCTTCAGTGCCACCTCCAGTTGCCACTCCACCAGCTCCAACTACATCATCTGAAGCCTTCGTTCTTGGAGTTCTCTCTAGACCGCCTCCCGAAGATCAAGCCTAGAGAGACGCATAGCACTATGCATTTTCAAACTTTTTGGTAACTTGTTGCCAAAGGGGGGGGGGGAATATGTATAGATCACAGGCTTCGAGAAAGAGTGTTTTCCTTCTTGGTCTCTTTCTATTTGGTTGATACATTTGTGTGTTTGTTTGATACCTTAAGTTCTGTGTGTGAGCTACTTGTTTGATCATGTGATTGATCATACACTACTTTAATGCTTGCTTGGATGATATTATCTTTTATATCCCTATATGATCATTCACTTTGCTTGGTGATGAGTGCATGCTTTTAGTTTCTATAATTTTGTGCGCTCCACCAAGATGTATGTGACATGGAAGAGTAACCCGTGATCCTAATCGATTGTGCATTTGCATTCAAACGCAAATTTTAAATAATGCACAAATTTAGGGGGAGCTCTTGCTTATCACATACTTCTCAAAGCGACGATGTATTTAAATCTTATTATTTGTCGAAGCTTTGATCTATATGTTGTCATCAATTACCAAAAAGGGGGAGATTGAAAGTGCAACTATCCCTGGGTGGTTTTGGTAATTCCTAACAACATATAGCTCATTGAACTAATGCTATTTCAAGATGATCATTTAAGAAAGTTCAATGATTGGCATGTCATGGACTAGGAATGTGTACCCCTCAAAATGCTAAGGACACATATTGGCTCAAGCTCAAGACTCTACATTTTATATTTTAGTAACCCAAGATCACATTGAGTCCATACGAAAGCCAATACTATTAAAAGGGGATGAGGTGTTGCTTAATCGGTTTCTTGCTCCAAATGCTTAGTGATATGTTCCAAAACCCTCAACCACTTTCTCACATCCACATATGTCCTAAACCAAAAGTCAAACTCGGCCCCACCGAAATCTTCAATCTGGCGCCACCGAGTTCATTTGACATAGCCACTTCCAAAACCCTAGTCACTTTGGTCTCATCGAAAGGGATCTCAGTCTCACCGAGATGGGATTGCAAACTATATGTTTCCCTTCGTAACATTTCGGTCTAACCGAGATGAGTGATCGGTCCCACCGAGTTCGCAAGGCAAACTCTCTGTTTCCCCTTCGTAACGTTTCGGTCCACCAAAACGAGCGAATCGGTCCCGTCGAGTTTGCCTGGCCAACTCTCTCGTCAGCTTATCACCAAAATTGGTCCTACCGAGTTTGTGTAATCGGTCTCACCGAGATTATGTTATGCCCTAACCCTAATGAAATCGGTCCTACTAAGTTGATCATATCGGTCCCACCGAAATGTCTAACGATCACATTATGAAGTAAATCGATGTGACCGAGTTCTCTGATTCGGTCCCACCGAGTTTGGTAAATTGTGTGTAACAGTTAGATTTTGTGTGGAGGCTATATATACCCCTCCACCCACTCTTCATTCGCAGAGAGAGCCATCAGAACAAACCTACACTTCCATTACTCATTGTTCTGAGAGAGAACCACCTACCCATGTATTGAGACCAAGATATTCCAATCCTACCATATGAATCTTGATATCCAGCCTTCCCCAAGTTGCTTTCCAGTCAAATTATCTTTCCACCAAATCCAAATCTGTGAGAGGGATTTGAGTGTTGGGGAGACTATCATTTGAAGCACAAGAGTAAGGAGTTCATCATCAACACACCGTCTATTACCTTTTGGAGAGTGGTGTCTCCTAGATTGGTTAGGTGTCACTTGGGATCCTCTGATAAGATTGTGGAGTTGAACCAAGGAGTTTGTACGGGCAAGGAGATCGCCTACTTCGTGAAGATCTACCCTAGTAAGGCAAGTCCTTCGTGGGCGATGGCCATGGTGGGATGGACAAGGTTGCTTCTTCGTGGACCCTTCGTGGGTGGAGCCCTCCGTGGACTCGCGCAGCCGTTACCCTTCGTGGGTTGAAGTCTCCATCAACGTGGATGTACGATAGCACCACCTATCGGAACCACGCGTAAAAAATCTCCGTGTCTACATTGCGTTTGCTCCCTCAAACTCCTCCCTTTACCTTCATATGCAATTGCTTTACATTCCGCTGCTATAGTCTTAGAATTGCATGTGTAGGTTGATTGCTTGACTTGTGCTAAGTTGCTAAAATCTGCCAAGAATTAAAATTGGCAAAATGCTAGATTTTTATTTGGTCAAGTAGTCTAATCACCCTCCCCCTCTAGACATACTTTCGATCCTACAACATACAGCAGCAGCCCGAGGAAACGGTCAACCACTTCTGAGCCAGATTCCTGCTTGTTAAGAACAAGATGGGGGACTGCTGCGACTACGAGGCAGTCTCCCTATTTTACCACAATTGTACGGATGAGGGAGTATTGATTGCCCTCAACCGACATCGTGTTCTGAGTTTCACATAACTGTTGCATTTAGTACGAAAATACTGCGCAATGGAAATTACTTGGAAAGCCCAGAATACACCCCTCGAATAGTCCGTATCCGGACATCACACTATCAAGGCTAAACGGACATACCCTAGTAGGTCATCCTATAATATGCCTATTGGCAAGAAGAACAAACCTTTTTTAAGGCATAGGTCCGTACTGGACGAACTGCTCGATAAGCCTTGCCAAATACATGCAGCCCCGGACAATATCCCAAACCATTGCCTTAGGGCATGTTGGGTACTCCGGCATGTAGCCAAGAGCAGTGTGGCAATACTTGCCACCGCCATATCAGGGGAGAAAGACGTCGGTGTCTTTACTGTCTTTGAGATGTTCTCCTCAAATAACCGCCGCAAGAGAGCGAATCATGAACATGCCGAGGTCTACCAAATTAGCTCTGCAAGCCCATGGAGCGACATGACAATTAGTTTTTATGCCGAAGACGCACCCCGAGTCCGGCCGATCCGAGCAACAACAGCTCTTGTACTAGACCCAATAGTGGATAGTTTTCGCCTCACTAAAGTACTTATGGACGGAGAAAGCGGACTGAACCTCATATATGAGGAAACGCTTGCAAGAATGCAGGTCGACAAATCCCGCATTGAGCACACTAACACAACCTTTAGAGGAATTATACCTAGCCGAGAAGCCCGGTGTTCGGGAAGCATCAAGTTCGATGTAGTATTCAGCACACCCGATAACTACAGGTCCGAGGAACTGCTCTTCCAGATTGTTCCCTTCAACAGAGGATACCACGCCATGTTAGGACGGGACGCTTTTTCATGCTTTCAAGCCATACCCCTTTACGGGTACATGAAGCTTAAAATGCCAGGGTCCAATGGAGTGATCACATTAACCAGTGATCCAGATAGAGCACTCCGTGCCGAGAATAAAACGGCATCCTTAGCCCTAGAGGCATTATCCGAAGCCCTCGCGGCCGAAGAATTAACTACCTTACGATCAACGGTGGACAAGGACGATGTAATCCTCGCCAATAGATCGAAATCTACCTCCTTCAAGCCAGCAGATGAAATCATAAAATTCCAAGTGCACCCAACGGACCCTAACAAGACAACGTCTACCGGGGCACAGCTGGATCCGGCGGTAGACAGCGCGTTACGCGCCTTCCTTCGAGAAAATTGGGATATATTGGCCTGGCACCCTTCAGATATGCTGGGAATCCCACGTAGGCTGGCCGAACACATCCTCAATATTATCAAAGGGTTCAAACCAGTCAAGCAGTCACTGCAACGGTTTTCCGAACCCAAAAGACAAGCAATGGGAGAAGAGCTAGCCAAGCTATTAGAAGCTGGATTCATCAGAGAAATTAAACATCCAGATTGGCTAGCCAACCTAGTCATGGTGCCGAAGAAGGATAAATCATGGCGCCTCTACGTCGACTTTAAAGACCTAAATGAGCCCTGCCCCAAGGATCCCTTCCCTTTGCCCCGCATTAATCAAATTATCGATGCAACGGCCGGACACGACTCGTTGTGCTTCCTTGATTCTTACTCCGGATACCATCAAATATAGATGAAGGAATCCGATCAGGCCGCAACGGCATTTATCACCCCGTACGGTCCTTTCTATTTCAACACTATGCCCTTTGGACTTAAAAACGCTAGCGCCACATATCAACGCATGATTCAGACATGCTTAGAAAAACAAATTGGCAAGATAGTGGAGGCATATGTTGACGACGTAGTCGTTAAGACCAAACACGTCGAGACTTTTGTGGAAGATCTCCGCCTTATGTTTGCCAACCTTCAAGAATATGACATAAGGCTCAATCCGGAAAAATGTGTTTTCCGCGTTCCAGCCGGAAAGCTACTAGGGTTCATCATATCCCATAGAGGAATCGAAGCTAACCCAGCTAAAATCCAGGCCTTGTGATAGCTCAAAACACCAACCGACCTCAAGCAAGTGCAAAAACTAGTAGGCTGCGTAGCGGCCTTAAGCCGCTTCATCTCCAGGTTAGGAGAAAAAGCATTGCCACTTCATAGATTGCTACGACGCACTAACAATTTCGAATGGACTGATGTGGCCACATCTGGATTGGAAGAAATAAAAACTCTACTAGCGAGCAACCCAATCCTAGCTGCTCCCGGTGTTGGCGAACCAATGCTGCTGTATATATCAGCCACTCACCAGGTAGTGAGTGTCGTACTCATCGTCGAACGAGCCGAAGAGGGACATAAATTCTCCGTTCAAAAACCCGTATACTACGTATCCGAGGTTCTAACACCGTGCAAATCACTATACCCCCACTATCAGAAAATTGCCTATGCGGTCTTCATGTCATCTCGAAAACTTCGACACTACTTTCAAGAGTGTTCGATCACAGTGGTATCCGAGGTACCACTCTATGATACTATTAACAATAAAGACGGCACTGGACACATAGCCAAATGGGCCATCAAGCTCTTACCGTTCGAAATATCTTATAAGCCATGCAAGACTATTAAATCCCAGGTGTTGGCTGACTTTGTCGCAGAATGGACCAAAGCCGAACTCCCTAAAGAGTACGACTCATATTCCAATTGGACAATGTACTTTGACAGTTCTAAAATGATAGCCGGATTGGGGGCCGGTGTAATATTGATATCTCCAACTAGGGATACAGTCCGGTATGTTCTACAAATCATGTACACAGACTCGAACAATGCGGCCGAATATGAGGCCCTATTGCACAGTCTCCGCCTAGCTGTATCTATGGGCATACAATGCCTTGAGGTACGCGGAGACTCAAACCTCGCTATCTCCCAAATAAATGGAGATTTTGATGCGAAGGTTTCAAAAATGGCAGCTTATCGTAATGCTATATTGAAAATATCGGCTAGATTTGAAGGGTTGGAATTCCATCACGTAGCCCGGGATAATAACCAGGCCGTTGACGTACTCGCTCGTATGGGCGCTAAACGCGACCCCGTCCCGCCTAACACCTTTGTGGAAAGGCTATTTAAGCCATCAGTAACATGGCAGGACGGGGGTGACAATATGAATTCGGATTCGAACACACCCCCGGCCGAACTTAACCAAGACGTCATCGGAGACGCAGACATGAAGATAACTCCTTCGGCTCACGAGATCATGGCTGTCATAGCCTCCTGGACAGAGCCCTTCCTAGCTTACCTAAAAAGGTAGGAGCTCCCCGATGACCGAAGTGAGGCCCGCCGCATAGTCCAGCGTTCTAAAGCCTACAAAGTTCACGAAGGTGAACTATATAAGAAAAGCACTACTGGTGTGCTACAAAGGTGCATCTCCGAAGAGGAGGGAAAGCAAATTCTCACTAAAATACACGCTGGAATGGGCAGCCACCATGCCGCAGCCCGGGCACTCGCAGGCAAAGTTTTTTTGCTGGCTTTTTCTGGCCCACTGCCCGAGCAGATGCCCATACCTTAGTCCAACACCGCGTCGGCTGCCAGTTCTTTGCAAATCAAATTCACATGTCTCCCACTGCTCTGAGAACAATCTCCATTACTTGGCCTTTTGCGGTCTGGGGGATTGATATGGTCGGACCTCTTAAAGGGGGAAGCCATAAAAAGAAATACTTGCTAGTGATGATAGATAAATCTTTACCTAATATTAAAGGGAGGATTGTTTCTCCAATTTTTTTGGTTTGTGGTGGGACCAGATGCTTTTTCGTGCGTCATGAGATTAATATTTTTCGTCGCTCACAAATCCTATCGAGGGAGTTTGCTTTTCGTTCGGTGAAAAATAAACAAAAGAAAATGGCCCGGGTGGGCTCGAACCAGCGACCAGCGGCTGCTACACCCGCATACCTAGCCACTACGTCAGGTTGCTTTTAGTGCAAGTTTCGCAGTGCGCCCTTTAAAGAAGAGAGAGACAGTGGCAAAGCAAAACATAAAAAAGCTAACAAAAAATTGTGCGTGAGTCTTTACCTAATATTAAAGGGAGGATTGTTTCTCCACTTTTTTGGTTTGTGGTGGGACCAGATGTTTTTTCGTCCGTCATGAGATTAATATTTTTCGTCGGTCACAAATCCTATCGAGCGAGTTTGCTTTTCGTTTGGTGAAAAATAAACAAAAGAAAATGGCCCGGGTGGGCTCGAACCAGCGACCAGCTGCTGCTACACCCGCATACCTGCGTGAGTGGGACCAATGACATGATCTCCCGTGAGTTAACAACGTCCCTAGCCACTGTAGTTCTTTGATTTTTTTGCCTAAAAAATACAGCGAAATATTTGAACTTTTTAATTTTGAAAATATTTTTTGAAAAGAAGTGAACAAATTTTCAAATTCTAAGCAATTTTGAATTTCTGGACAAATTTCAAAACATGATTTTTTTTTTGAAAAAATGATCTAATTTAAAAATGCAAACATTTTTTAAGATTCTGAACATTTGTTGAGGAAAGACAAAGAAACCTTGAGTGAGTAAATTGGGCTAGCTCATACTTCTCTCTATTACATTCATCCATCATTATTAAGCCAGGTGCAATAAGTACGTCCATTATTTTTGGGTCGTTCAATAAAAATGCTTGATTTATTCTCTCCAGCAGATCGTTATAGAGCACCATCCGATGCATGCGATGGGTTTTCTTTCCTTCGATTGGTGCATTGTATGAGGGCCCAATTATCAAACGTGCCAGCCAAAATGTAATATTCACGTGGAAACTGCTTCTTCACGCGGTCACTGGCTACAGTTAGATGCATTTAATCTTCACACGATGTTGTCTCTTGGCCGTAGAGTTTTGGCCCTCGAGCGCTTTAAATTCAGATGAGAGTGTTTGTTTACTTATCAAATTAAATACTAGCTTCTCATTTTCTTACACTAAATTTTATGAGTTTATATATGTTTGCAAGGTGTGTGAATCAATAAACCGCTCCATGAATTGATAGAGGGTGAGGAGTGGGTACCGATTATCCCTGGAGAAGCGAACACACAATTGTTTTGTTACAAATGAGCAGGAAGGATTTAAACCCCATTTTTTAAAAAGCAGAAATTAAGTCCCAATGTTCTGGATGCTTTTTACGTGGGATTGTCGGTGAACATGAGACAGACAGTATGTTATGAGACTATGGGATTATGATATAACTTAATATAAAATTGTAATCCGACAATGTTTAACTTGGCTGTGTTGTATGTTCATCGACTGCACATTCACAACCTAGATTTAAGGTTAATACATATATATGATTATAAGTTCAAATATAGTGGGGAGTGCCCTTAGGGAAATTGAGTGTGTCAGTTAAAACTACTTAATGAGTTGATATGTCGTGCTTGCACATCCAATGTTCCCTAAATTTAAGTACATTTCAATTTTTTTCCCGTTGCAATGGACGGGCATATGTGCTAGTTCACTAAATGGATAGAAGCCAAGCCAGTAAAAACAGCTGAAGCAGGGCTTGTGATAGATTTTATATCCGTTGTAGTACACCGTTATGGTGTCCCACCCAGTATTATCACGGATAATGGCACCAACTTCACAGCTGACGAGGTAAAAAAATGGTGCGCAAAGCAAGGAACTAAAGTTGATTACGCTTCTGTGTACCATCCTCAAACAAAAGGTCAAGTCGAAAGAGCCAATGGTCTGATAATGAGCGGCATTAAACCCCGACTAGTGCGCTCCCTACGGGAGTCTGATAAACACTGGGTCGAAGAGCTTGACTCCGTACTCTAGGGGCTGCAGACCACACCTAATCGGACGACCGAATACACACCTTTCTTCATGGTGTACGGCAAAGAGACTGTTCTGCCTTGTGACATTATTCATGACTCACCTCGAGTGCGCATGTACGAGGAAAGAGAAGCCGAGCTAGATCAGCAGGACAACCTAGATGGACTTGAAGAGGAGCGTGATATAGCGCAAGCCCGTTCCGCATTTTATCAACAACAAGCCAAGCGATACCATAGCAGAGAAGTGCGGGCCATGACATACAACATCGGCCAACTCGTTTTACGCCTCCCAAAGAAGAAGAAGGACAAGCTCAAACCAAAATGGGAGGGCCCCTTCATTATCGCCGAAGTACTCACTGGTGGAGCCTATCGCCTTCGGAATGCACAGGACAATCGCCTTGAGCCGAACCCGTTGAACGCTGCCAGGCTCCAACGATTTTTTATGGATAGTTCGGTAGCAATTTTTTCCTCCTTTTAAGTTAGGTCTTGTCTCTTATCTTTTATTTATCTCCTTTTCCTTTTTTTCATACATTTTCTTTCATTGGCAAGTATTCGGCTCGCCTGAACTGCCATAGGATAAATACATCTTTGAATGTATCTACCTCAAATATACTTGGGGGCTTCTTTAACGAAGCCCATTACCTCAAATATAGGTCGTCTGTTTTTTATAGTCCTTCCTTGCCATTATATGCACCAATATGACTTAAGTTTTGGCCAAGCTAGGTTGCCTGGCTCCAATGCATACCACTACGTTTCTGATTGTTCGACTAGGGTGTAAAGGGAACACCTCTGCGATTGTTACAGCCAGATAATCTGGACATGTACCTCGGACTGGGTGAAGCTGAAAGCTAGCGCTCTTAAGGGAATAATCGGTCGGCGGATACACGACGTATCGCTTTTAAAGCATGTATTTTAAACTACCACAGGATATGGCATCCTATAATCCTTTTTTACAGGATCAAAAGCCTAGGCCCGCATATCTATGCACGCTGACCGAGGGAAAGGAACCCCTAACGTAACTATTCTCTCTGGAAGATGTTTCTTCCGTTAAACAATAATATAATATAACTCCCCAAAAACAGTTTGTCTGTTCAAGCAATTATGACCAGATTGCCTGGTTTCCGAACATATCACGTGTTTACCACAGATATAGTATTCGGAAACACTTCAGCCTTTGGGTTTATGGAGGTTAAAGCAGAAGGTCGGCCATGACAACCTTTTTTATAATTTCGGTCGAAGATAAGTTTGATGGTAAAAGTACATTAATACATAGAATCAAACGACTAACCTTTCTCTATTCCCTCTATAAGGCTGTGTAGTCTATAGTCCTGTTGGGAAAACATGGCAGCTGTCTCTACTTGGTCATATACCAAGTGCATAGGGATTTCTTATCCATCGGACCCTCAAAGTCCCACATGAGCCATATGATACGGATCAAGACGGGTGTAGCGCGGCTTCACCATGGTCCAGGCTTCTCAAGCACCCATGCGACATGCTGATGCCTTCCACAGTTCGAAGCGGCGTCGAGCCCCTTTGAACAAGTCCACCAAATCCTCAATAGTTTCTGGAGGTGAATCGCCCGGCCATAAAGCCTTGGCCATATTCTTCATGGCCTTCCGAGCTCGCTCGTAGACCCTGGAAAGCTCTTGCAGCACATCACCCTCAAAACCGGACACTCCCCCTTCGGGCTGCCCAGTTAAAAAACCTGCAGGAAAAGTTTTATGAAAATCTTTCGAAATAAGGGACTATAAGGAGAGCTAGTTATAAGGGACATATTGAACATGCCGCCTTTTAGCCTCCAGTTCTCTTCCAAGGCACTTGAGAGTTGGGATCTTATGTCCTTTAGCTCATGTTCCAGCCTAACTTTTTTATCCTGCGCTTGGTTTCTTTTATCTATGGCTTGCGTCAATACGCGCTTACCAGCAACTGTTTCCCCTTCGGCAAATTTTTTATCTGCCAAAGCAGCCCTTAGCTCCCTCTCCTTTTGGTCGTCCGGCCCTGTTGCTGTATTACAATTAGTATGTACTTAACGACTCAGTGATCAGCACAAATATCATATTGTCCGGACACCGTTGTTTACCACCAGCATCCTTTTTGGATTTCTTCGAATTTTCTAATTCGGTGGTGACAGTCGTTAGCTAGGTCCGGCACTCTTCCAGCTCTTTGGATACGACATTATTCTTTTCTTGAAGCACCTTCAAAAACACAACGATCCTCAAATCAATTGTACCAACTGCTTTAAGTCTCGGGGGCTACTGGCATGGGAACATCAAAATGTACACTCACCCGCATATCTTTGGAAAGCAAGTGAGTGGCTCTAGCAAGTCCTTCTTGAGCGGCTCGGATATAAGCATCTGTAGAGTTGAGGGCGTTAAACGCCTCCTCAAAAAAGGCTGGGTCACACATGGCTGCTTTCCGCCGCCGGTGAACCATCCAACCTCCACTTCGGAATTAGTGACTGACATTCCATCCGAATCCTCTTGGAGGGGATAATCCTGCACTAAATCCGCATTAACCCTTGACGGGCCGAAAGCCGGATTGGCTAGAGCTTGATCTGCACGATCTCCGAAAACAGTCCGGTGTGTATTCCTCCTAAAACTAAAGCGGAAAGTTGTAATACCGAATTTACCACCCAACGTGTGTCAAAACAAACATACCTCTTTAAAGGTTCGCTGGTGTTCGCGGTCCTCTTTCACTACAAGGCCTCACCCGATGCAGGCGTCGCCCTCTGGGATGACGGTCTTTGCACAGTTCAACGTGAGGAGCGCCACCCCTTTTAAGCATGGAAAAATGCGGTGGGTAAGGTGCGCTGGGAATCTTCTCTTTGATGAGATATGTCCTGGGTACTTACGTGGGAAGAAGGAATGAGGCCAGGGTAATCGGCTACAATAGCCACCAGGGTCCCGTCACGGCAAGCTTGATAGAAGACTCCCTCTTCTATCTCTATGCCTATGTCCAAATCTTCATCTTATCCGGGGGCCGCATTTTGGAATCGGTCCTCTGGCTGTGGAGCGGGACTATTAATCCCCTCGATCACCTTTGTAATGCCCCGGATGTAATACTTTCCCTTTTGGGCAATATATATATCTCTGGCTTCATCTATTCCGTTTCGGGTTCTTTGTCTTTCGGGTTTTCGTTCTTTTGTCGTGTGCGTGTGTGGCATTCATTCATATCATGTAGTCATGTGCATCGCATTGCATTTGTGTTGTCGTTTACATCCGGTTCCACGCGTTCCTTCTCGTTGTCCGTTTCGCGTTCCGGAGCTCCCTCACGTGTCCGTGGCGTCCCGTAGGCCTACTTTGGTGTTTGGCCGTGTAACGTTACCGGTTTGGCGCGAGACTTGTCGTGTGTTGTTGTTTTGGTGTGTGTAACCCGCCTGTCAAATCTCATCGCGTTTGGTGTCCGTTTGCTACCCCAATAGTTATTCTCGTGGGCTGAAAGTGCCTCCACTTTGAGGCCCAAGACACCCCTCCAACCGCCCACCAAACCAGCCCAAACCCCTCCCTTCATCTAGGCCATCCAATTCTAATCGTGTGGCCGAAAACCACACCTCTTTTGGACAACCCTAGCTCCTTGTGCCTATATATTTGTCCACCTTCCTCAAATTTTGCCCCAAAAATAGGAAACCCTAGACCTTCTTCTACCTCCAGCCTCTCCTCTCTCCACTCCGGCCGGAGCTTGCCGGAGCCCCGCCGGAGCAGCTCGCCGGACCACCGCGCCACCTCGCCGGAGATCCCTCCCGGCCACCTCATAGCCGCACCACCACCTAGTCACCGCCGCCTCGCCGCGCCGGCCGGGCGCCGCCGCCCCATCTCCTCGCCGGCAGGACCGAGCCCTGTCGCGCCTGCAGCCGCCGCCAGCCGCTACTTCGCCGCCAGCCGCTGCCGTTCGATCGGGGGAGGAGCCCCCGATCCAGATCGAAGCCGCTGGGCCACGCCGCGCTGGGACGCGCCAAACCCTAGGGGGCCCAGCCGCCCTTCCTCCAGTGGGCCGTTGTCCTCCGCCGCCTCCTCCCGTGGGCCTCCCTCCGCCTCCTCCTGGCCCAAGCCAGCCGCCACGCCAGGCGCTCGAGAGGCTGCCGCTGCCGTTCGGTCGGGGGAGCCAGGCTGCTCCCCGATCGGGATCCAGATCCCGCCCTAACGGGCCGGCCCCGTTAGCCCGTTAAGCGCGGCCCGACCCGCGAACCCCCGGCCCGATCCGCGCCAGGTGAGCCGGATCCGGTCCGATCCGCCTCCGAAGCCCGTTTGACCTTTTACAGATCTGAGGTTGCTTCAAATCCTCTAAGTCCCTAAATTCTTTACCTATCTGATGCTATATTCAAATGATGCTATCTTTGCGTGTGTTGCTCCGATTTGAGTGAATGAGATGTCCAGACGTTCGTGGAGACTTGTACTACATTTCATTCCTTTATGCCATGCATGTTTGAGATCATCTAGATGTTTAAAAATCTGTTGCAAGAGTGCATCTTGATAAAAACTGCTGTTAGTTGTTGTTTTCATGCCACCTTTGCATAGTGATAACTTGGTGCTTGTTTATCCGAATGATGCAAATGACATGTCCACGTGTTCGTCTTGTCATGCTCTACATGATGAATGCTTAGGCTTGCATGATAGAATTATTCTTGCCATGTTTATCTCCGTTGCAAAGTGCTATGTGGCTGTTATGTTGATTAGCTTGTTATGAGATGCCAACTTGTTGAGCTCATTGCTTTTGTTGTGTTTATCTCCATGATGCATGCTTAGGTGTTTTGGATTCACCATCATATGTACTTTGATGTGGTGCTTACCACTTGCCATGTTTAGTTTTGAGGTGACTTAAACTTGCTCTCAAAGATGCCATGATGAAACTGCTGTTTTAACACTTAGCGAAATTTCACAAAGTCTGGAATCTGTATTTTCCAGATGCCATGTTTGCTTGTTGTTCTAGGCGAATCCATGTTAGTTTTGGGATGACTCTTGATGATTCCTTGTAGTATATATTGTTGGCTATCCATTCATGCTTTCACATGCTTATTTGAGTGGCTGTAGCATATTTAACTTTTGCTCCAAAGTTGCAATAAATTACTGCTGTCAGGATTTTGTTGTCAAGTTCAATATGTCATAGCTTGTTGCTATTGATCCGTGGCTCCTTTGGGGGTGCACCAATGGACTTATTTGCTGTAGGATATGTCTAGTTTATGTTCATGCTCTTTGCCATGATGTTTGAGTGCTGTAGCTTATTTATCTAATGCTCCGAAGTTGCTATGTGGCTGTAATTTTCAGCTTGTGCATATTTCTTGTTTCGGGCTTAACTTTTAGCCCGTAGCTCCGTTTTCAGCAAGTCTTATATGACACTTGATTGATTTTTCGTGTAGACTCATAATATCCTATTGTTATCATGTTTTGAAGCATTTTGCTTGATCGCATCTTGTCATGCTCCGTGTGCTCCCATAGTGCATCAGTCAAGCATCCAGCATATTTTGTGTGCGCATTGCATCTTGTTGATTTCGTGCCTTGTGTATTTGTGTTGAGTAGAGCCGGAAGCTGAGTACGAGTACGAGAACGAGGTTACTACCGAGGTTGAGAACGCGGACCCCTCTTACGATCATATCGACAACTCTTCAGGCAAGATGACCGAACCCGGATACCATTACTATTTTTGCCTATTGCTAAAAGTCTCGATCTATAGTTTTGCCTCGATGCCCATGTCTTTCATGTCAGCCTCCTACTTGTAACCATGATCATGTTTAACCACCCTACCTATGCAAACCATTGAATGGCTAAGTACGCTTCGCTCAGCCCCTGCTAGTTGCAGGTGAAGATTGAAGATGCTTGCTTCATGTTGAAGTTTGTTGGGTTATATCACACTATATAAATGCTTAAAATGAAATCATCTATATATTGGCAATGGGTGGAAGGCTAAGCCTTTTGCTTGGTGATTTGTTCCACTCATGCCGCTAGGAACCGTATAAACCGGTGTTATGTTCCTTGATTATGCGTTCCTCACACGGTTGGGGTTATGGGGCCCCCCTCGATAAACCGCTAAGTGCTAAGTCTTTTCCAGCAAGTCCCAACATTGGTACTATTTGCCTAATAACTAATAAAACTTGCATAGGGAGTAATTAACCCTCTTTCTTAATCAACAACCCGGGCCAGTGCTCCACATGAGTGTTGGTCCAAACTGGGGGTTACGCGGGGCCACCTCAAGGAAACTCGAGGGCTGGTAAAAACCTGTGGGATCGCCCATCCGGACGTAGCCTGAGACGAGATACGCGCGGCTACTATCAGGGTGTCGGCACGCCAGGAGGATTTGCTGGATTAGCCTTACCTTAGTTCGGAGTATCTTGAGCACGGGATTCCGAGAATACTCGGGCCTTCCCACCTTGGAGTTGTGACTCCGCGGATCGTGGGCTTGTCATGGGCCAAGTTGGAACACCCCTGCAGGGGTTTGAACTTTCAAAAGCCGTGCCCTCGGTTATGTGGCAGATGGGAGCTTGTTAATATCTGGTTGTAGAAAACTTGACACCATGTTCCAATACACTACCAGCGTGAGTACCGTGACTGTCATTTTCCGAAAAGGGTTTCGGGAGATGAACACGGTGGGGTTATGTTTGACTGACTTTAGTTAGGATCACTTCGTGATCATCTCTCGACCGAGGCACCTTCTCTTCTCGCTCTCGTAAACGTAAGCTAGGCTAGTGCTGCTGCAACCACTTTCTTATTCTTTCTTCAGCCTTGTTCCACACCCAAGGCTTAAATAGTCATGTTACCCGGGAACGGATTGCTGAGTCCTCTGTGGCTCACAGTTACTTCACCACACCAGATGCAGGTCCGATGGTGCGCTATCCAGGTGATGGCACCGAGCTAGACTGGGAGTACGACGAGGAGCGTAGCCGTTACTATGTCCGTTATCCCGATGATCAGTAGTGGTTCTTCTACTAGGATTTGATCCGACCTGTGGATTTAAATTATGTTTGGTATCTTGTCATTTGGATTTTACCCTTAGATGGGTTGTGATGTTTTATCGAATGATGATTTGGACATGTAATGTATTTGTGTGACGTGGCGAGTGTAAGCCAACTATTTTATGCTTTCCATCCCCATTTTTACATGAGTTGTGCAAAGATACCAAACTTGCGATCATTCCAGCATGGGGTTATGTCTCTAAGTCGTGCCTCGACACGTAGGAGATATAGTCCCATCCTGGGCATTAAAAGTTGATATTCAGAGCCTTCTCCGACCTAGAAGCCCCCACTGATTGATCGAATCGTTGACGGTCGAGTCTAGGCACACACTGAAAATATTTTGAGTCCTATATTATATCGGAGAGTAGGATTTCTTTGCTTCTCATCCCTTTTCTCTCTGGTGAGGACTCCTGACGACTACTCTTGCCTCTTCTACTTTCAAAAATTGCACCAAATTTTAATTAGGAACCTCGCGAGTATTGTGGGATTGTTTCGATGTTCTTGTGACGAGAATATTGGTCTCGATGCCTCCTGACATTAGGGGTTGTGGCAGTGTCCCGGGGAGTTGAGCTTCGGGGTATTGTCGTCACAAGCATATCGCGGCAGTACTAAATCTCTCCTATACGGTTAGTGGCAAGATAACCCCGACATCACCCAGTACTGGGGAGGTAGTTTGGGAGTATTGCCATAGCTTGGTATAGTGGATGCTTTTCGAAGGTCCGAGGTAGACGGTTTCCGAGAAAGACTGGTTATGTGTTGAAGGATGGATACAGCTGGATGTAGGTTTAGAGTTGATTGCGAGGTGCTTCCCCTGTATCCCCAACACCTGATTGCATAACTGGAAACTTTCGGAAATTAATAGGTGGGATTATCCAGTAGATCGTAGGCATTCTTCCAACGAATGCAGGTTAGCGAGTTCGGGGTTCTACATTGAGTGAAGTGGTTTTATGACCGATGTTCCGATCGGGAGTTGCATCTTAAAGGGTCCTTGGCTATGCTGATCCGGGGATTGCAAAACCCTTTCATAACGCGTTCATAAGGTTTCAGCACAAAGATGTTAGAACGAAGCTCCTAGCTTGTGTTTGTTCCATCCGTACCTTGTTGTTTTTTCTTATTTGCCTTTTTTCCCCTATGTGGCTTCTCGTGAAGACTGTTGTTATCATTAAACTGAGAATTTCATTCGTTCCTCTTGTTCGAATGATTTCATTCGTTCCAATTGTTCAAATGATTCTTGTGAAGACTATGTTGCATTTCAATCCGTTGTTTCAGCTTATACCTTTTTTCAATCAAATTGCTGATTCGTGGTCATCTCTTTCATGATGGCTCCGAAGCGAGTTCCCAACGCTAACCCAGAGGGTGAAGAGGTCCCAGATCGTCCTCCTTCCCCTCCTCCTCCGTCTGAGGCATGGAGAGCGATTATGCAAACTACAAATCAGAACACCCAGATGTTGATGCAGATGATGCAGCAGATGCAAGCTAATCAAGCTAATCAGGGTGCTCCAGGGAACCAAGGCAATTTCTTCAACCAACAGCACCATGCTACTCTCAACCAGTTCTTGGCCAATCAACCAAAAGCTTTCAGTTACTATGTCGACCCTCTCGATGCTGAAGATTGGTTAACCGATATCAAGAAGCATTTTGAGTGCAGTAACGTAAGAGAAGAGGACTATGTGAAGTTTGCAGCCTTCCAACTCAAAGACCAAGCAGCTGACTGGTGGCAGCAGTACAAAGACTCCAGGGCAGGTCATGTGATCTCTTGGGAGGATTTCTACAAGGACTTTCGCTCTCACCACATTCCAACAACTGTCATCGAGGGTATGCGTGAGCAATTCCGCAACCTGAAGCAGGGCTCTATGACTGTCTACCAGTATAATGTCAAGTTCCAAAACCTCGCCCTCTATGCTAAGCAAGACATTCCTGATGCCAAGAGCAAAATCTATCAGTTCCGCGGAGGCCTGAAAGATGAACTTCAACTTGCTCTCACCTTGTTCGAGCCCGAGGAGTTCGACAAATTCTATAACATGGCGCTCAAGCAAGAGGCAGCCCAGCTCAAGATGGAGGCTTCCAAAAAGAGGATTCGAGATGCCGTTCACTCCTCCTCATCTTCTCAAGTCGTTGCGAAGCAACATACATTTTGGCTTCCTCCTCCTCCAGTGATTCGAGCTCCTTACAACAACTCCAACAGCAACAAGAACTCTAGTGGACGTGGTTTCTCCCACCCACCCAACCCGAGCAACCAGTCGAGGAATCAGTTTCAGTCTCAAGGTTCCAAGTCAAGTGGTTCTCATTTCCGTCCTCTCTCAGAGGTGGTCTGCAACAAGTGCACTCAGAAAGGTCACTATGCTAACAAGTGCCCCAACCCGAAGCGCCTTCCACCTCCTCCGCCTGTCAGTACAGCTATTGTCAAGTATTATCCAAAGTCTGCAAGGGTAAATCTGATGAATGCAGCGCAAGCGCAGAATTCTTCTGATGTGATTTTGGGTAACCTTCCAGTTAACTCTTTTCCTGCTAAAGTGTTGTTTGATTCAGGTGCTACATGTTCTTTCATGTCATATCCATTTGCATCCAAGCACAACATTGTCACCAAAATTTTGCCAACGGAATTGTCAGTTGTTTCTCCAGGAAAACTAATGCATTCACAGATATTTGCTCCGGATGTTTCTATTCGCATGGGTGATTATCGCTTTCTGGCTAAACCGGTGGTTCTTGGCAATTCCGACATCGATCTCATCCTCGGAATGGACTGGCTTTCTCAGCATGATGCTCACATTGATTGTGCACAGAAGGAAGTCAAGATTACTCATCCTGATGAAGATGTGATTATCTTCGCCTCCAGGGATAACACAATCAGGCTTTTCTCTCTCAATGATAAGGGCGAGATTAATGCCATATCTCAAATTCCGGTGGTTAACGAATACCAAGACGTCTTTCCTGAAGAACTTCCAGGCATGCCTCCACACCGTCAGGTGGAATTCGTCATTTAACTCGAGCCGGGTACTGAGCCAGCATGCCGGCATTCGTACAAGCTCTCTCCTAAAGAATTGAAGGAATTGAAGAAGCATCTTGATGAACAGGAGCGTATGGGTCTCATCAGGCCTAGTACGTCTCCTTGGGGCTGTGGTGTCTTATTTGTCAAGAAGAAAGATGGCACAGAGCGCCTCTGCATCGATTACCGGCCATTGAACAAGAAGACGATAAAGAACAAGTATCCACTCCCCAACATCAATGAACTGTTCGAGCAGCTCAAAGGAGCTAAAGTGTTCTCTAAGCTCGATCTCCGAATGGGCTATCACCAAATTCGCATTCGCGAGCAAGACATTCCCAAGAGAGCCTTCAGAACGAGTTACGGCTCATATGAGTATACAGTCATGTCCTTTGGTCTCGCCAATGCTCCACCTACCTTCTCGAGAATGATGCACTACATCTTCAACCCCTACACCGGCGAGTTTGTGCTTGTGTATCTGGATGATATTTTGGTATTTTCCAAGAATGAAGAAGATCACGAAAAGCACCTCCGTCTTGTTCTCGACCGACTCCGTGAACATAAGTTCTATGCCAAGTTCTCCAAGTGCGAATTTTGGCTCGATAAGGTCTTGTATTTGGGCCATATCATCTCCGCTAACGGTATTGCGGTAAACCCCGAGAAAGTTGAAGCAATTGTCAACTGGGAAGCTCCTCAGAACGTCAAGCAACTCCGAAGTTTTCTGGGTCTTGCCAGCTATGGCAGAAGGTTCATTGAGAACTTCTCCAAGATTGCCAAGCCTCTTTCCAACTTGCTGCAGAAGAATGTCAAATACTTTTGGTCTCCAGATTGTGAAGTGGCATTCAAAACTCTCAAAGAAAAGCTCGTCTCTGCTCCAGTTCTAACTCCTCCAGATGAGTCCAAGTCCTACGAAGTATTCTGTGATGCTTCTCTTCAAGGACTTGGTGGTGTGCTTATGAAAGACAAGAGAATTGTGGCTTACACTTCTCGTCAGCTGAAATCAAGTGAGAAAAACTATCCCACACATGATCTTGAACTAGCAGCTGTGGTACATGCTTTGATTACGTGGAGACATCTGTTGTTGGGCAGAAAAGTCGACATCTTCACCGATCACAAGAGCTTGAAGTACATCTTCACACAGCCGAATCTGAACCTCCGCCAGACTCGTTGGGTTGAAATGATCCAAGAGTATGATCCCAGCATTGAATACACTCCTGGCAAGGCGAATGTGATTGCAGATGCTTTGAGCAGAAAGGCATATTGCAACAGCCTTCTTATCAAGCCGTTCCAGCCTGAGCTTTGTGAAGCTTTCAGGAAGCTCAACCTTCAAATTGTTCCGCAAGGTTTTCTTGCAAATCTTCAAGTTGCTCCTACCTTGGAAGATCAGATCCGTGAGGCCCAACTCAGTGATGCCATGGTGCAGAAGGTGAAACATGGTATTGCAAAAGGCACTCCTAAATATAAGTGCTATCGCGTTGATGAGAGAGATACCTTGTTCTTTGAGGACAGACTCGTTGTTCCCAAAGGTGATCTCAGGAAGCTCATAATGGAAGAAGCACATGATTCCCTCCTTTCCATTCATCCTGGCAGTTACAAAATGTATCAAGACCTCAAGCAATCTTACTGGTGGACACGCATGAAAAGAGAGATTGCCCAATTCGTGAATGAATGTGATGTCTGCAGAAGAGTGAAGGCAGAGCATCAACGTCCAGCCGGTCTTATCCAACCTCTTCCTATTCCCGAGTGGAAATTCGACCACATTGAAATGGATTTCATCACTAGTTTTCCTAAGTCCAAAAGAGGGAATGATTCTATCTTTGTGGTGATTGACAAGCTTACCAAAGTCGCTCACTTCCTTCCAGTCAAAGAATCCATCAATGCAGCTCAATTGGCAGAATTGTACACTTCCAGAATTGTGTCTTTACATGGCATTCCTCAAGTTATCTCCTTAGACCATGGAAGTTTGTTCACTTCAAAGTTCTGGGACTCCTTTTAGTCCGCCATGGGCACTAAGATTCGTTTCAGCACTGCTTTTCACCCTCAGACTAGTGGTCAAGTCGAGCGAGTGAATCAGATTCTAGAAGACATGCTCAGAGCCTATGTCATATCTTTTGGCATGAAATGGGAAGATTGCCTTCCATTTGCCGAGTTCTCTTACAACAACAGCTTTCAAGCAAGTGCCGGCAAAGCTCCGTTTGAAATCCTCTATGGCAGAAAGTGCCGTACCCCTCGCAACTGGTCCGAAACTTGTGAACGTCAACTTCTTGGCAATGACTTGATCTCAGAAGCCGAAGAGATGTGCAAAGTCATACGTGAGAATCTCAAGGCCGCTCAGTCGCGTCAGAAGAGCTACTATGACGGCAAGCATCGTGATTTGGCTTTCAACATTGGTGATCATGTCTATCTCCGTGTTTCTCCGATGAAAGGAACCCAAAGATTCGGTATCAAAGGAAAGCTTGCTCCTAGATACATCGGGCCTTTCAAGATCCTTGGAAAAAGAGGCGATCTAGCCTATCAACTTGAGCTCCCTTCCAACTTCGCCAATGTTCATGATGTGTTCCATGTGTCTCAACTCCGCAAGTGCTTCAAGGCACCTGAACGCATGATTCTGTTTGAAGAGATTGATCTTCAACAAGATTTGTCCTACCGAGAGCACCCAGTTGCTATTCTCGAAGAAACCGAGCGCAAGACCCGCAACAAGTCCATCAAATTCTTGAAAGTCAAGTGGTCACACCATACCGACCGAGAAGCTACGTGGGAACGAGAAGATCATATTCGTTCCGAGTACCCTTCCTTTTTCCAGTCCTAGATCTCGGGACGAGATCGTTTTGTAGTGGAGGAGAGTTTGTAATGCCCCGGATGTAATACTTTCCCTTTTGGGCAATATATATATCTCTGGCTTCATCTATTCCGTTTCGGGTTCTTTGTCTATTGGGTTTTCGTTCTTTTGTCGTGTGCGTGTGTGGCATTCATTCATATCATGTAGTCATGTGCATCGCATTGCATTTGTGTTGTCGTTTGCATCCGGTTCCACGCGTTCCTTCCCGTTGTCCGTTTCGCGTTCCGGAGCTCCCTCAGGTGTCTGTGGCGTCCCGTAGGCCTACTTTGGTGTTTGGCCGTGTAACGTTACCGGTTTGGCGCGAGACTTGTCGTGTGTTGTTGTTTTGGTGTGTGTAACCCGCCTGTCAAATCTCGTCGCGTTTGGAGTCCGTTTGCTACCCCAATAGTTATTCTCGTGGGCTGAAAGTGCCTCCACTTTGAGGCCCAAGACACCCCTCCAACCGCCCACCAAACCAGCCCAAACCCCTCCCTTCATCTAGGCCATCCAATTCTAATCGCATGGCCGAAAACCACACCTCTTTTGGACAACCCTAGCTCCTTGTGCCTATATATTTGTCCACCTTCCTCAAATTTTGCCCCAAAAATAGGAAACCCTAGACCTTCTTCTACCTCCAGCCTCTCCTCTCTCCACTCCGGCCGGAGCTCGCCGGAGCCCCGCCGGAGCAGCTCGCCGGACCACCGCGCCACCTCGCCGGAGATCCCTCCCGGCCACCTCACAGCCGCACCACCACCTAGTCACCGCCGCCTCGCCGCGCCGGCCGGGCACCGCCGCCGCCCCGGCCGGGCGCCGCCGCCCCATCTTCTCGCCGGCGGGACCGAGCCCCGTCGCGCCTGCAGCCGCCGCCAGCCGCTACTTCGCCGCCAGCCGCTGCCGTTCGGTCGGGGGAGGAGCCCTCGATGCAGATCGAAGCCGCTGGGGCACGCCGCGCTGGGCCGCGCCAAACCCTCCTCCCGTGGGCCTCCCTCCGCCTCCTCCTGGCCCAAGCCAGCCGCCGCGCCAGGCGCTCGACAGGCCGCCGCCGCCGTTCGGTCGGGGGAGCCAGGCTGCTCCCCGAGCGGGATCCAGATCCCGCCCTAACGGGCCGGCCCCGTTAGCCCGTTAAGCGCGGCCCGACCCGCGAACCCCCGGCCCGATCCACGCCAGGTGGGCCGGATCCGGTCCGATCCGCCTCTGAAGCCCGTTTGACCTTTTACAGATCTGAGGTTGCTTCAAATCCTCTAAGTCCCTAAATTCTTTACCTGTCTGATGCTATATTCAAATGATGATATCTTTGCGTGTGTTGCTCCGATTTGAGTGAATGAGATGTCCAGACGTTCGTGGAGACTTGTACTACATTTCATTCCTTTATGCCATGCATGTTTGAGATCATCTAGATGTTTAAAAAATCTGTTGCAAGAGTGCATCTTGATAAAAACTGCTGTTAGTTGTTGTTTTCATGCCACCTTTGCATAGTGATAACTTGGTGCTCGTTTATCCGAATGATGCAAATGACATGTCCACATGTTCGTCTTGTCATGCTCTACATGATGAATGCTTAGGCTTGCACGATAGAATTAATCTTGCCATGTTTATCTCCGTTGCAAAGTGCTATGTGGCTGTTATGTTGATTAGCTTGTTATGAGATGCCAACTTGTTGAGCTCATTGCTTTTGTTATGTTTATCTCCATGATGCATGCTTAGGTGTTTTGGATTCACCATCAAATGTACTTTGATGTGGTGCTTACCACTTGCCATGTTTAGTTTTGAGGTGACTTAAACTTGCTCTCAAAGATGCCATGATGAAACTGCTGTTTTAACACTTGGTGAAATTTCACTAAGTCTGGAATCTGTATTTTCCAGATGCCATGTTTGCTTGTTGTTCTAGGCCAATCCATGTTAGTTTTGGGGTGACTCTTGATGATTCCTTGTAGTATATATTGTTGGATATCCATTCATGCTTTCACATGCTTATTTGAGTGGCTGTAGCATATTTAACTTTTGCTCCAATTTGCAATAAATTACCACTGTCAGGATTTTGTTGTCAAGTTCAATATGTCATAGCTTGTTGCTATTGATCCGTGGCTCCTTTGGGGGTGCACCAATGGAATTATTTGCTGTAGGATATGTCTAGTTTATGTTCATGCTCTTTGCCATGATGTTTGAGTGTTGTAGCTTATTTATCTAATGCTCCGAAGTTGCTATGTGGCTGTAATTTTCAGCTTGTGCATATTTCTTGTTTCGGGCATAACATTTAGCCCGTAGCTCCGTTTTCAGCAAGTCTTATATGAAACTTGATTGATTTTTTGTTAGATTCATAATATCCTATTGTTATCATGTTTTGAAGCATTTTGCTTGATCGCATCTTGTCATGCTCCGTGTGCTCCCATAGTGCATCAGTCAAGTATCCAGCATATTTTGTGTGCGCATTGCATCTTGTTGATTTCGTGCCTTGTGTGTTTGTGTTGAGTAGAGACGGAAGCTGAGTACGAGTACGAGAATGAGGTTACTACCGAGGTTGAGAACGAGGACCCCTCTTACGATCCTATCGACAACTCTTCATGCAAGATGACCGAACCCGGATACCATTACTATTTTTGCCTATTGCTAGAAGTCTCGATCTATAGTTTTGCCTCGATGCCCATGTCTTTCATGTCAGCCTCCTACTTGTAACCATGATCATGTTTAACCACCCTACCTATGCAAACAATTGAATGGCTAAGTACGCTTCGCTCAGCCCCTGTTATAGCATTGCTAGTTGCAGGTGAAGATTGAAGATGCTTGCTTCATGTTGAAGTTTGTTGGGTTATATCACACTATATAAATGCTTAAAATGAAATCATCTAGATATTGGCAATGGGTGGAAGGCTAAGCCTTTTGCTTGGTGATTTGTTCCACTCATGCCGCTAGGAACCGTATAAACCGGTGTTATGTTCCTTGATTATGCGTTCCTCACACGGTTGGGGTTATGGGGCCCCCTCGATAAACCGCTAAGTGCTAAGTCTTTTCCAGCAAGTCCCAACATTGGTACTATTTGCCTAATAACTAATAAAACTTGCATAGGGAGTAATTAACCCTCTTTCTTAATCAAAAACCCGGGCCAGTGCTCCACATGAGTGTTGGTCCAAACTGGGGGTTACGCGGGGCCACCTCAAGGAAACTCGAGGGCTGGTAAAAACCTGTGGGAACGCCCATCCGGTCGTGGCCTGAGACGAGATACGCGCGGCTACTATCAGGGTGTCGGCACGCCGGGAGGATTTGCTGGATTAGCCTTACCTTAGTTCGGAGTATCTTGAGCACGGGATTCCAAGAATACTCGGGCCTTCCAACCTTGGAGTTGCGACTCCGCGGATCGTGGGCTTGTCATGGGCCAAGTTGGAACACCCCTGCAGGGTTTGAACTTTTGAAAGCCGTGCCCGCGGTTATGTGGCAGATGGGAGCTTGTTAATATCCGGTTGTAGAAAACTTGACACCATGTTCCAATACACTACCAGCGTGAGTACCATGACTGTCATTTTTCGAAAAGGGTTTCGGGAGATGAACACGGTGGGGTTATGTTTGACTGGCTTTAGTTAGGATCACTTCGTGATCATCTCTCGACCGAGGCACCTTCTCTTCTCGCTCTCGTAAACGTAAGCTAGGCTAGTGCTGCTGCAACCACTTTCTTATTCTTTCTTCAGCCTTGTTCCACACCCAAGGCTTAAATAGTCATGTTACCCGGGAACGGGATTGCTGAGTCCTCTGTGGCTCACAGTTACTTCACCACACAAGATGCAGGTCCGATGGTGAGCTATCCAGGTGATGGCACCGAGCTAGACTGGGAGTACGACGAGGAGCGTAGCCGTTACTATGTCCGTTATCCCGATGATCAGTAGTGGTTCTTCTACTAGGATTCGATCCGACCTGTGGATTTAAATTATGTTTGGTATCTTGTCATTTGGATTTTACCCTTAGATGGGCTGTGATGTTTTATTGAATGATGATTTGGACATGTAATGTATTTGTGTGACGTGGCGAGTGTAAGCCAACTATTTTATGCTTTCCATCCTCATTTTTACATGAGTTGTGAAAAGATACCAAACTTGCGATCATTCCAGCATGGGGTTATGTCTCTAAGTCATGTCTCGACACGTAGGAGATATAGTCCCATCCTGGGCATTACAACCTTCCTCCTCTCATGCTGGAAGAAACTGAATTCGGTTCGGTCAATACATCATAACAAAGGAAAACGGGGGAATATAGCATTTACGAGAGAGACTTACCAAGTCAGGAGGATTGTACATGGAAATACCCTCCTGGCACTTCAAACGAAGGAAGTTTTGCTTCTCTCCCTTATAAAGACCCTCTAGGATGACGGCTAGAGCGGCAGGGTCGTCCGGACCCGGGCGTACGCAGCGTGAGGCATCATTCTGGCCATTGTAATGCCACATTGGAAAACCCCTTGCTTGGAGCGACTGCACGCATCCCTTTATTGAAATAGCCATCACTTCGATTATAGACGGCCCCGAACTGGTGAGCAATCTGATCTTGCCGTCCAGTCTGCTAACCTCCGCTCTCTCTTCTTCCGAGGGACCGTGGGGACACCAGTTGAAAAGCTTCTTTGGTAAAGCGCTGGAATATTTAGGGAGGCCTTGACGAACTAGATCTGGCAGGGCAACGTCCTCAATATAAAACCACTCCGAAGGCCACTCTTCGGATGCCTTCTTTGGAGTATCGGGCTGATAGCCCGTCCCTGCTATGCGCCATACTTCGGCGCCCCCAACTTCAAATATGGATCCTTTTTCCGAGCGAGGGACAAGGCAGAAGAACTTTTGCCACAATGCAAAGTGAGGCTCGCAGCCCAAGAACAGTTTGCATAAAGCGACAAAACCCGCAATATGCAGGATAGACCCCGGCATAAGATCGTGCAACTGAAGATCATAGAACACCAGGAGTCCCCTAAAGAAGGGGTGGACGGGGAAACCTACACCTCTTAAAAGGAAAGGGACTACCCGCTCTCCATCGGAGGGGTTGGGAAAGCTCTCTGCCAGGGCTTGATTATCAATAGAAGTTAGTCCGGCCCGGACGGGGACTAAATCCTCGGGAGGGAGATATCACTGCGCTTGAAGTGTCTTCAGGTGTGAATGGGAGACGGAACAACTTTTCCAATCTCCTGCACAAGGGCCATGAGGGCGCGAGGAAGAGCTTGGGGCGCTGGCCATGTTTGGAGATTTTTTGCAGGCACTAGGGTTTCTTCCGCGTGGAATGGAATGGAGAGGCAACAAAAATCTATTCTCTTATATAGGCACCTTCCCTACACAGTCAAGGGGGTAATTGCAAAACTTCTCGGACGGTTCGCATTCGTTGGACACGTGGAAGCCAAGGCGACAGCGGCGACGAATCAACGGAATACAATATTAAGAAGCCGAACTATCATCCAGGAGGGCTCACCTTGCAAGACCGAAGACATGAAGCTAGACACGATCTCGTCCTTGAAGGCAAGTCCGGGAGCTACCGAGGGAGTCATGTATTTAGGGGTCCTCAGGCGTCCGGGTCGATGAAGCTGGGCCATATTGATGGGCCACAAAAGAGGAAGCAGAAGACTCTCCCCCGTATTCGGTCAGGACTCCTATGTACGTAGAAAGGCAAGAGTAGAGTCCGGATGTATCTATTACTTCCTCCCCAAGTCACCCTTGTAACCCTAGGACCTCTCTGGCGTGTATATAAGCCAGGAGGTTTAGTCTGTAAAGGGGATCATCGACATCACATATATCTTCATAGGCTAGACTTTAGGGTTTAGTCATTACGATCTCGAGGTAGGTCAACTCTTGTACTCGTATTCATTCATATTAATATAGCAGGAAGTAGGGTATTACCTCGATCGAGAGGGCTTGAACCTGGGTAAACATCGTGTCCTCAGCCTCCTATTACCATCGATCCTCTAAATGCATAGCTTGGGCCCCCCTACCCGAGATCTGCCGATTTTGACAGCGACACTCCCCCATAGGGATACAACTAATAATAATTAAGGCCTTACCCCGTTGACGCAACCTCTCTAAGGTTTCTCTGTTACTCCCCAATCAATTGTGATGGTGAGGAATCGAGGATTTTATTGTCACCTCAAATTACCCAAACTCCCTACCCTTCACAACGACGGTAATATACTTCACGACATAAGGCACAAATGTGAGTGAGCGCTCCTATCAACATTCATGAAGGCTACTAAGTCGAATCATGAACAGGTAATATTGGATCGCAAAAAATACCATAAAGGGTTCAACCATATCCTCAATAATTAGTATAAATACTCAAACATGAACATAAACGTAAGGGACAAGTTACACGCCGACATCAAGTCAGTGAAGGGAGAAGGCCTGGTGGTGATGGTGGAGACGGTGGAGCGGTGGTGATGGTGACGATGATGCCCGCCCGGTGGTGATGGAGATGGGGCCAACACCAGTTAAATGATGGTCATTTCTTCGTACAAACTTGGTATTTGACGTTCTTAGGCTTGTTGGAATCTTATGAACGACCCCGGTCCATTTCTGGTATTAGACCTTCGAAATGGCTAAGTCTGACCCCTACTCCCTATCAAAACCATCCTTGGTCCTTTCACCGTGTTTAGTCCTATGTTGGTCCAAAACACATGTAGACACAAAAAACAAAGATAACTAAAATAAACTACTAAATGTGCAATGCTCACAATGATAAATGCAAAAAATGGTAATCATGTATAATGAGCTCTAAAAATGCGTAAAAATATAGAGTCATCAGAAGGCACGGTGCTACCCCTTCCACTACCTTGACGGACGCGATGGTGGTTGCTCCTCGATGTGGTCAATTGTGTTGGACAAAGAGGGAGCGACGAGGCAGACGGCGCAGCAGGAGCGGGGCAACATGGCACGCCATTCCGCCTTCCCCAGGTCCAACAGGGCGCCCGGCTTGGTCCGTGAACCCGGCAAAGGCCGCCCGCGAGCGGTCTACCATCATCACGGAGATAGCTGCGCGGTGCCACCGCCGCGTCGACGGGGAGCTCGCAAGAATCGACGAGGAGTGGTCGCTTATCAACACCTCGGCCATCACCATCAGGGCAAGACCACCGCCAGGGCACCATGGCCGGGGTCGGCATTTGCCGCAGAGGCCCTCCGCATGGCGTGAGAGAAAGCAGAGCAACTCCTCCGCGAGCACCAGGCGGCGGCCGTGCAGGGGTGTTATACCCATGCGCCCTTCTATTGCTGGAAGGACTAGTCCGACAATGAAGGTGGCACGGACAATGATGGCGGTGCAGTCGGCCAAGGCGTGTATGCGTACGAGGTCACCGTCTGCTACAATGTTTTTTCTTTTTGCGGGGCGTCCGCCTTAAGTTGGCCTCCTAGTTTTTTTGTTAAACACACGAAATATCATATGTTACATGTAAATGTTGTCCGAACTTTAGTGAATTATGTTGTGTTTGATGAAATTTGTCCGATTTATTTTGAAATAGATGTGGCAGGCTGAATTGTCGGATATCCAACGGCGGAGCTATGTAGAGGCCTGGGGGGCACAGTGCGGGTTCAGAGCCACCGTTCGGCCATTCCCCAACCACAGCCGCTCGCCTCCAGCCACCAGTCAACCTGCCACCATGCCGCCGCAATCGCTCGACGCACCGGCGCCAACTCGAAGCTCGCCCTGATCCCTGCGCCACCGTCAAACATCTTGGCGCCAAGGAGGGAGGAACAAGGGCATCGTCACCGGCCAGTCCTCCGGTCCTCCTCGTCCGAATTTGTAAGTGCTCCATGCGGCTGCACCCACCTTAACCTGTTGTAAAATTGGAATTTGGATGCCCCGTCCATCTGATCTGTACGAGTAGTCGAGTAGAATAGTGAAATTGGGGAAACAGGGGCAGCACCAAAATTTGGAATTTTTGTTGCTTCCTATAGGAGTTTGATTAGTAAATTAGCAATTAGTATGCCTATTCATCTAATCTAATTGAATTTTTTGTGTTTTGCATCACAAATTTGTATTTGATCTCAAAACGGGATTAGATTGATCAAGTGACCATGGTTAATGGCAGCAGCGGCAACATTCAGTCGTACTTCAAAAGAAAAAGGACAGATCAACAAGATGTAGTAGCAGAAGATCCTCCACCAGCGCAACCTTTACCTCTGCTTCTTGAATTGGAACAACAACATCAAAATCAAGATGAAGAGCCTCAAACAAATAATCCAGTTCCTCTTCTTGTTGTGTTTCGAGGTATGGAATTCTTGGAGTGAGATCCTGCATTCCAACCACAAATTTGGCAATACCCACCAAATCAAAGAGATAGCATGCGGAGATCATATTTGTTGCTAGGTCATATGCAACCAAAACTGAAGGAGTATAAAGCTTCTAGTAATAAGGTCCATCAGTGTTTCTTCCAATATAAGTGGTTTGAAAAATTCTCATCATGGCTAGAGTACTCAGAGGACAATCATCGTGCATATCGTTTATTTTGCTTTGTTTCTAGCAGAAACTTATCATCAAAAGGAGGCTCGGATGTATTCACAGTGCATAGTTTTCATAACCGGAAGATGGTAGATGATGGAAAGTCATGTGCACTCTTAGGCCATGAAGGTTCTACACCTTACTCACCACACAATAATGAAGTCATAGAATGGCAAGCATTATTAAATCAAGCTGGCCATTTAGAAAATGTAGTAGCAGCAAACTTACGCTTTTGGAGGACACGATGAGAAAGTTGAGTCAAAGAATAAAGGATTTTTTTTCTTGAATTGTTAGAGCTTCTAGCAGAGTTCAATTCCGATCTTGCCAGAGTCATTTTGGGGAATTCTCCATAAAATTCAAAGCACACATCTCCAGATATTCAAAAGGAAATCTTGTCCATATATACAACTAAAGTTAGGAGACATATCCGTGAATAAATTTGGGATTCCAAATTCTCTATTCTAGTGGATGAGACATGTGATGTGGCAAAAAGAGAATAGATGGCATTGGTTTTTAGATTTGTTGATAACGCTAGCTTTTCACAACAGCGGTTCTTTGATTTGATACATGTGGCCAACACTAAGGCCATGACACTGAAAGATAAGTTGTGTGATGTATTATCAAAATATGGTTTTGATATTCAGTACCTTCGTGGGCAAGGATACGATGGGGCTAGCAACATGAGAGGAGAGTTGAATGCACTGCAGTCTCTTTTTCTTAAGGCATGCCCATATCCGTACTATGTTCATTACTATGCTCACATATTGCAACTTGCACTAGTAGATGCATCCAAAGAGGTGGTTCATATTGCCTAGTTTTTCAGAAATTGATCTTTATTATAAACACTGTTGAGTCATCATCAAAACGCCATGATGAGCTCCATGATGCCTAGCTGGTAGACCTAACACGTATGATAGAAAATGGAAGCATTCAGATTAGTCAAGGGGCAAATCATATTCGGTCACTTAAAACGCCTGGAGATGCTAGGTGGGGTTCTCACTTTGGTTCTATTCATAGCTATCGTGGTACTAAGTCTGACAGTAAGAGTAGGGGGTACGTAGGAGGAGGCAAGGTCCTAACTACGGCGAGGTTGTACACACGAGTTTACGAGTTCAGGCCCCTCTTAGAGGAGGTAAAATCCCTACATCTCGGTGCCTGGAGGCGGTCGACTGGAATATGAGTGTATGTGTTGTAGGGGGTACGAACCCTTGTACCAGAGGAGGGGGTGGCTTATATAGGGTGCACGAGGACCCCAGCCATCCACCGTTACATAGGGTTCAATGTACATAAAGACAGGACGTTACGGATAATGCCTACTATAAAGAGCTATAAATGGCCTTTAAGACTATGGAGTGAATGCATGACTGTTGTCATCTTGAGTGACCTTTGATCTTCTATACTCCGAGTGGTTTTCTTTTATAGTCGAGTGACTTCTTCCTGGTCGAATGGAATTGGGATATCCAAGTGAGATATTTGGTCGAGTGGATTGAACTCCTCGGTTACTTCAGTCGGTATCCTTCGCTATCTTTTGAACATCCTTGACTCTAGGGTACTGACCTTGGGTAGGGTGCCTAGGTCAGGCCTATGACCCTACCCTAGGTCTATGGCATCGTCATTAGCCCCGAATGGATTAAGGTTCGAGTGAAAAGGGAGTTGAAGTTGATCCTGATCTGATTCTTATGCTTCAGAGGCATTTTACTTGGACCTGGGGATCAGGCTGTGATGGCTTCTCGCCCCTCGTTGGTTACCCCAAGTGGAAGGTTGAGATGTAGCGTAGCGGCAAATTTCCCTTGGCAAAGATACCAAGGATCGAATCCCGTGAGACTCCGAGGGTCGACAAGTAGGTGTCAACGGCGCCAGAAACTTAGGGGTTGACGGGACCTGCACACAGATACAGATAACTTTGCTCCCAACGAGTACAGAGAGGTTGTCAATCCCTCCGGCCTTGTTGTTTACAAAGGATCAAACACAAGAGATAATATTGATAGCTATGACTGCAACTAGGAAATAAAAATAGGAAGTAAATAGAAGGTGTGATTAGCGGTGGTAATATGGACCGGGGTCCCATGATGTTCACTAGTGATGTCTCTCTCCCAAAAGACGATAAAACAACAAAGCGAGGTAAACAAATTACAGCTGGGCAATTGACAGGATTATGTGCGCAAACCAATGCTAACTATGCTGCAAAGAAAGGTAGAGGCTCAAAAGCATGGGCGGTACGCCAAGGCAAGTAGACCGAAATCCATCTGCATCTACTACTAATCATCCACCTTGAGATATCTATCCAGAACATCTCGCTGGTATTAAGTTGCAAATCCCACCCAAAGTATAAACTCAAAGCAACAGACAACTGCATTAAAAGAACTTTGCGTAAAGTAAACAATCCTTGCACCCGCAAGTACAAGCACCGTTGTTTTCTCCCTTGTGGCAACAGCACATCCCCTAGACTCATGTTTCTGTCACTCAAGCTAGTTATCAGGGGGCATGAACCCACAATCAAGCATAACGCTCCCTCTTGGAGTTACTACCTACTACTTGGCCAAAGCAATAAACAGCAACGGAGAACATGCAAGAATTACTCAAGAACAAAGATATAAAAGAGGTGAATCAAATATATTACTCAAACACAATCTGAACTTAGTCTCATAATCCATCAGATCCCAGCAAACTCAACAAAGCAACAGCAGGAAGATTACATATGTGCCTCGATCATGTAGGGTAGCTCACGAGGTCTAAACCATGAAGAGCAAAGAGGGGAGGAGAACATCACATAGCTACTGATCATGGACCCATGGTCCAAGGTGGACTACTCACGACTCATCCGGGAAGCGTCCATGGTGGTGGAGATGCTCCCGGTGGTGGTTCTCCCCTCCGGCAGGGTGCCGGGAAGAGTTCTCCTGATGCTCCCGATCTTGGAAGCGCTGCGGCGGCCGAACAGAGGCGAGATCGCGAAAAAGGGTTTTGTCCTCGAGGGTTTCGGGACGAGAGGGATATATATGCGAAGGGGGGCAGCCAGAGGCGGAGCAGGGGCCCCAGGCGCCCCCTGGCGCGGCCAGAGGTGGGGCCGCGCCAGGTGGCCGCCTGGGCCTCCCCTGGCTCCCCTCTGGCCCATCTTTGGTTCTTCGCGAAGCTTCCTGTACGCTGATTTTTCCTGGAATTTTTGGAGCACTTTTAATATGGGGGAAACCTGAAATAGAAAAACTGCAGAAAACAGGAACTGGCACTGTGGTGCACTGAGTTAATAGGTTAGTCCAAATATGATCAAAAGTGTATGGAAGTGCATCAATATCATAGCAATATCACACAAAAGAAGCATGGAGCAAGCAGAAATTATAGATACATTTTGGACGTATCAACATCCCCAAGCTTAATTCCTGCTCGTCCTCGAGTAGGTAAATGATAACAAGCATAATTTTTGTGGTGACATGCTACCATATAAGAAATTTTTAAGTAAAGCAATCAAGGCATGTAATTCAATTCAAGTCATAACAAGCAAGAGTCTATATTAGCATTGTAACAAGCAACATAAGAACATAAAGGTGCAAGAGCTCTCGCTGTCCGTGACTCGAATGTCTCCAAATGGTGTTTGCGTGCAAGAAAGGGGATAGGGATATACGAGAGAGTAAAACATAGTTTTCGTATTGTTGAGAACTTAATCTACTAAAGTTTCACACTTGGTTTTCTTTGGAATCTTATCTTGACTCATCCCCAGACCACTAGCCAGGTACAAGTCAAAATGATCCCCTCCCTTTCGATATTTTGAGCACTCATGCAATGGATGAGCGTAAGCAAGAAAGTTGACACTTAGGATGGCAAAGAGAGAAAAATGATGAAGGGGGAAGACAAAAAAGGTTTGAAAGGCTCACATCAATGAGGACAATCATAGGCGAGAGAAAGCCAAATGATAGATATGATGTGAGGAGTAGGGATTGCCATGCAACGGATGCACATATGAGCTAAGGTAAGCTCTCCAATGGAACTAGTGGGGGTGCATCCAACTTGCTCGCTCAAGAAGACCTAGAGCTCTTTTGAGGAGGCTCATCATCGGAATATACAAGACAAGTTCTATAGTGTGAAGGTCCCCACATAGCTATATGCATGAATGATAATCTCTGTGGAGTACAAGGTATAAGATGGAGTACGGGTGTGGATCTCTCAAAAGGAAAAGTAGTGTGCCCCCTTCTCTCTTTTTATTTCTTTTTCTCTTTTTTTTTATTTTTTTTATTTTATGTGGCCTCAATGGCTCTTTCTATTTAACTCTCATTTGTCCTCTTTGGGATCTTTTGATTTGTCCTCTATGGGATCTTTTCCTCACTTTAGGGGCAACACTCTACAAATTACAAGAAGTATAGAAGATCTTTCACACTTTACAAGAGTACTCAACATAAAGAAGATGAAACTATCATGATGTATGCAAATGTATGCCTCTGCCAGTGTAGCAGGATATGCAATGATACTAGCGTGTCATGTAGCAATGATTAGGGCAAGGCCCAACTAGCATGCGGCTCATCGATCAAGCAAAAGCATGTATGACATGAAGATCAAGTCATGAGAAGATGGATGTTGCATGGCAATGTATCTCGGAAAGGCTATGGAAATGCCTTGATAGGTAGGTATGGTGGCTGTTTTGAGGAAGGATATAATGAGGCTTATGATGACAGAGCGTATCGTGCCAAGGATTTGGATGCACCGGCGAAGTATGCGCCAACTCTCAAGGTGAGAAAGGGCAATGCACGGTACCAAAGAGGCTAGAAAAATATGGCTAGGTGGAAGTGTCAACTTTCGAATACTCACATTAGTCCGAAGAACTCATGCACTTATTATCGGTAACTCTCAATCTAATTAGGAGGTTCACAAAGAGACAAGTACCCCGAGGAGGAGTGTATGGGGGTTTGGTTATCCTTGCGCATCCTCGACTCATGGTACGTGAGTGTACTCTAATATCCGATCCCTCCAAAGATTAGTGATCCATCTAGTAGCTAAAGTTCTCAACTATTTTGTAGGTTTTCGAAAATAAACACGGATTGCCCAAAATACGACATCTATCACTAATAGGCTAAAGCTCTTGACACCAAAAGTTCAGACATTACTCATGGCAATACCTCAAAACTATTGCAAGTTACTACTAAAATTAAATAGCAACCTCAATTTCCTACTTTAAGTTAAGACACACAACTCAGTGCAACAGGCAAACTCTCTTAACAAGATAAACATGAAAACTCAAGAGAGTTCAGCAACCAACTAAACAAAAGCTCTTTAAAAAGAAAAGCATGAAAACTAAGAGCTAAACATGACAGCAGCTATGGAAAGACAAAGAACACACACAGCAAAGATAAGCATGAAAATCCTATGTTGTGTTCTAGGTTGAAGTGGAGCGTGTTTCTCTCCCACACAAAGAAAGCTGGGTTCTAACTTGTTATGAACAGCAAGCAAAGCTAAAGAAAACTAAAAAAAGAAACTAAGAGCAAGACGCTCCAAGCATAGCACATAACGCATGAAGTGATAAAATTATAGTGGAACGAAAGACGAACTGATAATTGTTGATGGAGAAGGAGATGCATGGGGGCATCCCCAAGCTTAGACCCTTGAGTCTTCTTGAATATTTCTTGGGGGTGCACGGGGGCATCCCCAAGCTTGAGCGTTTGACCCTCCTGAATCTTCTTTTATCATCTTCCCTCGCACACTTGAAAACTCCCTTCATACATAACTCATCATAATCTGATTAGCGAGGTTAGTTCCCACAATAAAATAATTTTTTCCTACTGGAAATAAAGATAATATTGAAGAGCTACTGTTTCTCAAGATTGCCAAAAGGTTTTTGCAAAGAAAAAGCAAGCTCAAGGTTTGCAAAACAAAGAAAAGGCAAAACAGGACAAAATCTGTGAAAAACAGACCAGCAGGTAGTAAATAATTTTTTTGGGGCACTTCTGCAACTCAAATCAAAAAACTCAGAACAGACGCTCGAAAGCCAATTGTATAGAGCATGCTGTCAAAAAAATTCAGATCAAAAAGATGATCTGGTGATTTTATTCGAATTTTTCTGTCCAAGGACAGAATCTGTTTTCTGTACAGCACGTCACAACTTTTGTACTTTCTTGCAATCGGAGGCTAAACTTGGCACAAAGCTGAAAAGAAAAGATACAATGATGATGCTACTGTAGTAACAAACATCAAGACACAACAAAAGCAAAATAAGACCTAATTCGTAGTGGGCTGCCTCCCAAAAGCGCTTTTTTTTTATGCCTTTAAGCTAGGCATGATGCAAAAAGATCAAGTTGTATCAATTGAACCATCATCAAGATCATCAAAAAGCTCTTCAATAGTACAACTAGTATTAAGAGGACTTTCAAATAAAGGCCTAATAAAGATACTTCTAGGGAGAAAACCAAAAGGTGGAAAGTCAATGGAAGATTCATTTATAAATTTATCAAAGAGAGGTATTTCTTCCAAAGTCTTCACAGTTTCAACCCCTTTGGCAATAGATGGATTACTTTTGGAACGAGGAGACTTTGGAACGTAAACGAACTTAGGTTCCTTCTTTGCCGGAGTTTCTACCTTTTTGGCTTTGATTGAGGAGAAAGTAGTTCCTAAAGTGTCAAAGATTTCCTCAATCTTGTCTATCCTAGAAGAATCCAAGTCATGGGATTTGATGGTCTCCAAAGTTTTGAGAATTTTATGCATGGAGCTATCAAGCCTATTCAAATTCCCTTGGATCTTACGGTCCAACTCATTTATCTTATTAATGCTTGGCATTTCTAGCTCTATCTTTTCAAGTTTTTTCATAATGTGAGCTAGGGTAATGTCCTCTTGAATGCTAACAACAGGGGGATTTCCAACAAGATTTTCCATAATCCTAAGAGATTCCCAAACTGGAGCTTCTAGGAAATTTCCATTGATAGCAGAATCTAGAATAAACCTATTCCAAGAAGTAATTCCAACAAAAAAATTTCTAAGCAGGATAGTAGTAGATTGCTTCTTGGTGGCTCTTTTTTGAGAATCATTAATTCTATACCAAGCATCTTTTAGACTTTCACCACCTCTTTGTTTAAAGGTGAGCACTTCTGCCTCACCAAAGGCAAAAGGACCAGACATAATGCCAACTAAAAGCAAGATAACTATTTTTGTGATTTTTGGTAAGGGACACTAAAGCAAAAACTGAAAGGTAAACTAACAAGACTAAAAAGCAAAGATAAAAGATAGCGTGCAACTCCCCTATCTTGAAGAGTGGAGTCCCCGGCAACGGCGCCAGAAACTTGCTTGATGGCTTCTCGCCCCTCGTTGGTTACCCCAAGTGGAAGGTTGAGATGTAGCGTAGCGGCAAATTTCCCTTGGCAAAGATACCAAGGATCAAATCCCGTGAGACTCCGAGGGTCGACAAGTAGGTGTCAACGGCGCCAGAAACTTAGCGGTTGACGGGACCTGCACACAGATACAGATAACTTTGCTCCCAACGAGTACATAGAGGTTGTCAATCCCTCCGGCCTTGTTGTTTACAAAGGATCAAACACAAGAGATAATAATGATAGCTATGACTGCAACTAGGAAATAAAAACAGGAAGTAAATAGAAGGTGTGATCAGCGGTGGTAATATGGACCGAGGTCCCATGATGTTCACTAGTGATGTCTCTCTCCCAAAAGACGATAAAACAGAAAAGCAAGGTAAAGAAATTACAGCTGGGCAATTGACAGGATTATGTGCGCAAACCAATGCTAACTATGCTGCAAAGAAAGGTAGAGGCTCAAAAGCATGGGCGGTACGCCAAGGCAATTAGACCGAAATCCATCTGCATCTACTACTAATCTTGCACCTTGAGATATCTATCCAGAACATCTCGCTGGTATTAAGTTGCGAATCCCACCCAAAGTGTAAACTCAAAGCAACAGACAACTGCATTAAAAGAACTTTGCGTAAAGTAAACAATCCTTGCACCCGCAAGTACAAGCATCGTTGTTTTCTCCCTTGTGGCAACAACACATCCCCTAGACTCATGTTTCTGTGACTCAAGCTAGTTATCAGGGGGCATGAACCCACAATCAAGCATAATGCTCCCTCTTGGAGTTACTACCTACTACTTGGCCAAAGCAATAAACAGCAACGGAGAACATGCAGGAATTACTCAAGAACAAAGATATAAAAGAGGTGAATCAAATATATTACTCAAACACAATCTGAACATAGTCTCATAATCCATCAGATCCCAGCAAACTCAGCAAAGCAACAGCAGAAAGATTACATATGTGCCTCGATCATGTAGGGCAGCTCACGAGGTCTAAACCATGAAGAGCAAAGAGGGGAGGAGAACATTACATAGCTACTGATCATGGACCCATGGTCCAAGGTGGACTACTCAAGACTCATCTGGGAAGCGTCCATGGTGGTGGAGAAGCTCCCGGTGGTGGTTCTCCCCTCCGGCATGGTGCCGGGAAGAGTTCTCCTGATTCTCCCGATCTTGGAAGCGCTGCGGTGGCGGAACAGAGGCGAGATCGCAAAAAAGGGTTCTGTCCTCGAGGGTTTCGGGACGAGAGGGATATATATGCGAAGGGGGGCAGCCAGAGGCGGAGCAGGGGCCCCAGGCGCCCCCTGGCGCGGCCAGGGGTGGGGCCATGCCAGGTGGCCGCCTGGGCCTCCCCTGGCTCCCCTCTGGCCCATCTTTGGTTCTTCGCGAAGCTTCCTGTACGCTGATTTTTCCTGTATTTTTCCTGGAATTTTTGGAGCACTTTCAATATGGGGGAAACCTGAAATAGAAAAACAGCAGAAAACAGGAACTGGCACTGTGGTGCACTGAGTTAATAGGTTAGTCCAAATATAATCAAAAGTGCATGGAAGTGCATCAATATCATAGCAATATCACACAAAAGAAGCATGGAGCAAGCAGAAATTATAGATACGTTTTGGACGTATCAGGCTGATCCTTCAACTTTATTTCAGTCGCCTTGATCGATTCAGATGTCGTCGAGTGAACTATGTGTGTAATCTTCGAGTGTTGATGAGACACGAAATCGTCGGCGCGATTGGTTGCTCTGCGGTTCCCGGATTTCACGGGATTCAAAATTTCAGGGAAGCGCACGGGACGGAGCGTGCTGCAGTAAACGGACTGGATAGTCCGGGGCGCCTTGATTCTCGCGCCACCTTTTCCGCCACACGTATCGGGCACGCGACTATTGAAGGATTTGACAGGATCATTCGGGCCCACAAGTCAGCCACTCGGAAGCAGGCCCATAAAAGGGCATCGAGGCCGATGCGTGTGCACTATGTGCCTTGTTTCTCTTCTTCTTCCTCTGCTTCTCCATTGTGCCCTTCTCTGCTCTCGACGCTGCCACTCTGCCCACATGCAGCCCGCCGCAATGGGAAAAGACAAGACGACAGCTCTGGAGCCCGCAAAGAAGGCATCAGCAACGGGGAAAGGCAGGACGACGAGTCGGGGGTCGTCGTCGAGATCCGGTCTGCCACCTAGTTGGATTCAGGGGGACTGAATTCGGTCCGCGATCCGGCAAGAAGACATGGAAGAGTTGGTCGATCGAGGTCTGATTGCCCACATGTCTTGGAGGCTGCCAGGGAATGAGACCGAGCCTCAGCCGCGGGAGCGTGAGTGTGTCCTCCTCGCAACCCATGTCGATCGTGGTTTATCCCTGCCTCTGCATCCTTTTTTCCGGGGTTTCTTGAACTTCTTTGGTGCTCAACTTCATCATTTCTCTCCCAACACAATCGCATACCTTGCTGCATATGTCTCTCAGTGTAAAAACTTCTTGGCTTGTCGACCGCATTGGGGTCTGTTTAAGCACATCTTTACCTGCCGCTCTCAAGATGTGAAGAAGGCGAATCCGACTGATGAGAAAACACACGTGATCCAAATGTGCGGGGGTTTAGGGATTCAGACGAGGGGTAGGAGTACTTTTCCTACTATGACCCTTCCTGAGTTGGTCAGGGGGTGGTAGTCGACCTGGTTCTACTGCAAAGATATTTTGACTCCGGGATAGTCGACCAGTCTCCCCCTTTCACCTTGGATCGAGTCCACCAGCCCTCTTTGTTAATCGTGACTCTGGCAGAGAAAGTAGAGGTTGACATGTTAGTCGATCGAGTAGTTCAACTAGTGACTGGCATGGATTTGCTGGAGGTGTTTCTCAGTCGGCGCATCCAGCCTCTCCAAGCTCGTGATCATCCAATGTGGATGTACTCAGGCACCAATGACACCGCTAGGTTCAACCCGGAGGAGGTCATCGAGGAGACAGTGGAACAGTGGTTGCGGAGCATCACTAGAAACAAGGACAACCCCAGGGGGACCAAGAGAGTTCTTCCATTCGACGCAACCCATGAGCCGGACAAGGTCTGACCTTTGTTACCGAGTGTCTTTTTTGTTCTGACTTGTAGCTATCTCTAAATCTGATTGATGTTCGTTTAACTCTTTGCCTTGCAGATTTATACTGAGATGTACTCGATGCCCAATGGAGAGGAAGTCCAAGAGGGAGTGGAGGGTGGAGGCGAGGTTGCCGACTGGAGATCTGATGATGAAAGCGAGGAAGAAAGTGAGGACTCAAGCAGTAGCGAGGAAGTCGACTCATCACCTCGTTCCGAGAGGCGCTCCAAGCAGACACATGATCCAGTAGGCGCATGCGGCAAAGCTGCTCCGCCAAGTATGCAGGCACCGAAGCACGCTCGGACATCTACACCTGATCCGACTGAGAAGGCCCCTAAGCAGCTTAAGGTTGTGCCTATAAATCCTCGGAAGGCTCTGCCTAAGGTCAAGGTGGACATTCCGATTGCCTCCACGTGAGTGTTCCTCTTTTTTATTCTTCTTTTGTTCGAGAACTTTTATGCATGTTGCCAATTCTTCCGCCTGTTTGACTGAGTGAATTCCAAAACTTCTAAGGTTGCAGCTTCTGGGACATCCATGGATATTGACAAGGGTCAAGACGGTGAAGGGACTGAAGATGCGGCCACTTCCAGCGTGGGTATAGCTCCACAGCCACGTCCTTACTTTGGTGACTGCTCTGTCGGTCGACTGAATGTTCCTTCGGTCGAATGTTTTGTAGCACCACCCAATGTTATCGAACTACCGGATGATGATGATGAGTATGAAGACGTGGCCCGAAGGAACACATAAAGGAGGGGTAGGAAGGTGCCTGCTACTTCAGACGCCCAACAACTTGGTGATCTAGTTCGGGCTTCAGTTTCCTTTGTTGTTCATGCGTCAACTAATCGTCCTCCGGCGTTGACTGCATAAGTCCTTGCCCCATCCATGAAACTCCGTGCTTCAGATCCTCTGGCTGCTTCAACTGTTCCACCAACTTCGCTCTTCGTTAACCATCATGTCCTAGAGGACCTAGTGAGTGCGGCTAAGGAGGTTGTACGCCAAGCAGGTCTGATGATGGAACAAATGAAGGTGGTGCACGAGGCTAGCAAGGTTGCCTACAATGCCAGGTTTGCTCTTCGAATCAATGTCTAGGTGAGTTCTTTTCCGACTAAGTTCATTTCCGACTGATCTTTACTCTGCTAGGATATTCTACCTAAAAATTGCTGCTTTGTTGTTCGCAAGATGTTGTCCGTGGATGAGCGTATGAAACCTTTATTGCGCATCCATCATGAGTCTGCTCTTTGCTCCATTCACCCACTGGTGCTTTAGCTTTTGTTGTATAGTTCTTGTACTTGAGTCGACCAGGTTGTGTCGAATGTATCCTTGAATCAGTGGGGGCACGCAGAGTGCACCCACTGGGTGTAGTCTCCGAGACCATGGTCGACTGCGAGCAGTCGACTATGGTCTAAGAACGAATGTTGTTGTTTCTTGAACCAGTGGGGGCACGCCGAGTGCACCCACTGGGTGTAGTCCCCGAGACCATGGTCGACTACGGGCAGTCGACTGTGGTCTAATAACGAATGTTGTTATTGTTGTTGTTGTTTCTTGAGCCAATGCGGGCACATTGACTGCACCCACTTGGAGTAGTCCCTGAGACCATAGTAGATTGCGGGCAGTCGGCTATGGTCTAAGAATAGTGCCATTTTTTACTCCTTCCACTCGTACTGGGCGGATCGCGTCGAGTGGGAAATCAAACCAGTGGGGGCACGCCCAGTGCACCCACTGGGTGTAGTCCCCGAGACTACTGTTGAATGTTTGATTTGGCAGAATTCTTAGAACTCTTTTGGCGTAATAATTCAATCTCTGCACCTTATCACTCAGAAGCGACTGTCTCTTGCTTTTGTCGACTGGCTTGTCTTATTTGTTTACTTTAGAAATCTGGTGAGTTCGGAGCTCGGTTTGCTGAATTGGAGAAGAAACAGATCCAACTCAATCTTGACCTCGAGCTGGCCAAGGAAAACTTGTAGAAGGCCAAGGGCGAAGCAGCAGGTATGAAAGGTACAAAACTTGTCGACTGTCCTTGAATAGATGTGCGTAGTGAAAACCGACAACTCTAAGCTCGTCTGAAGAGTGTTATTTCTTGTAAATCAAATGAAGCAAGCTCTGGAGCAGAAGGACCTCGACCTGGCAGCAGCCCAATAGTAGGCGCAGGAGAAATCAGAACTTGCCGACCAGAAGTTGGCTTCACTCGGCAAGTCAGAAGAAGAAAACATTAAGCTAAAGACTGCCCTCGACGAGGCCAACCAAGAAGTGACGCGGCTGAAGAAGGACAAGTTGGCTCTGACCGACAAAATTGGAGGTCTCGCCCAGAAGAGGGACGAACTGGAGGCTTATCTGGGAGGACTCGCTAAGAAGATGTTCCTCATGCTTGAAGGTACTTTCCTTTGTTCGGCTGATTCGTAACTGTCGACTCGCTATTTTTTTACGTGCAAAATTCTTTCAAAACATCACGGAAGAGACTGGGTGGATTGAGACGAATCTGGATCCCATTAATTCCCCTGTCAAGGATGAAGCTGCTATGAACGTGCTGTGACTAGAATCTCGCCTCGCAACATTATGGATTATCTTGCACGACTGAAGGTGGCGATGTCTAGGATCGACATGGAGCTCTGGCGGGGTGCGGTACTCCAAAATGACCTCGAGTCTTTGATGACTTGACTTAATGAGATCCCCGGTCGAGTACAGGAATGGAAGAATCCATCTGCTCGGTGTGGCACTGACGTGGCTCTATCTCTGGTCCGCGTTCATTGCAAGGAAGTTAAAGAGGAGAAGCTGGCAGCTCTCAAGGTCGCCAACACCAAAAAGCTTCAATTCCATTCATTCATGGAGACCTTCATCGACGCTGCCACTCATATTGCTGACGGAATCGACTTGGACGAGTTTGTCGAGCCTGCTAGCCCTCCTCCTGCGAAGTGAACAAACTTTATGTTTTGATTTAATTTGCCTCGGAATGCCAAGTGATTTTTTCACCATTAAACTCCTTCGGGCCTGATGCCCGAGTGCTTTCCCCTGAACCTTGCGGGGTTTATCTGAACTTGGTTTTCCTTGGAATATGATTGCTTTGATTTCACCACTTTCAGATCTTTTAATCCTGAGTGGAGCTTGGTTCTTCACTCGGAACAGATATTGTACTTGTCGTGCAACTCGGAGCGCAACCATACGTTGTACTTGTGGTACAACTCAGAGTGCAACCATACGTAGTACTTGTGGTACAGCTCGGAGTACAACCATACGTTGTACTTGTGGCACAGCTCGGAGTGCAACCATACGTTGTACTTGTGGTGCAGCTCGGAGTGCAACCATACATTGTACTTGTGGCGTAGCTCGAAGTGCAACCAAGCCCCAAGTGAGAGAGTTTCTCTTCACTCAGAGTATTTTCGAAACTTAGGCGAATGTAGGGTCGTAACTAAGTCCCCGAGTGAGAGGGTTGCTCTTCACTCGGAGCGTTTTTTGAACCTAGGTGAGTACGGGGTCACAGCTAAGCCCCGAATGAGAGGGTTACTCTTCACTCGGAGTGTCTTTGAAACTTAGGCGAGTGCGGTGTCCCGGCTAAGTCCCCGAGTGAGAGGGATGCTCTTCACTCGGAGTGTTTTTGAAACTTAGGCGAGTACGGGATCACTGCAAAGCCTCCGAGTGAGAGGGTTGCTCTTCACTCGGAGTATTTTTGAAAATTAGGCGAGTGCAGGGTCGCAGCTAAGTCCCTTAGTGAGAGGGTTGCTCTTCACTCGGAGTATTTTCGGTAATTAGGCGAGTACGGGGTCGCAGCTAAGCCCCCGAATGAGAGGGTTGCTCTTCACTCAAAGTGTCTTTGAAAGTTAGGCGAGTGCGGGGTCGCGGCTAAGTCCCCGAGTGAGAGGGGTGCTCTTCACTCGGAGTGTTTTTGAAACTTAGATGAGTACGAGATCGCAGCTAAGCCCCTGAGTGAGAGGGTTGCTCTTCACTCAGAGTGTTTTTGAAACTTAGGAGAGTACATGATCGCATCTAAGCCCCCGAGTGAGAGGGGTGCTCTTCACTCGGAGTGTTTTCGAAACTTAGGCGAGTACAGGATCACAGCTAAGCCCCCGAGTGAGAGGGTTGCTCTTCACTCGGGGTGTTATAGAAACTTAGGCGAGTACGGGATCGCAGCCAAGCCCTCGAGTGAGAGGGTTGTGTTGGGGAATGTAGTATTTCAAAAAAAATCCTATGATCACACAAGATCTTTCTAGGAGAAGCATAGCAACAAGCGGGAGACTGTGTCCACGTACCCTCGTAGACCGAAAGTGGAAGCGTTTAGTAACACGGTTGATGTAGTGGAACGTGTTCGCAATCCAACCGATCCGAACACCAAACGTACAGCACCTCCGCGTTTAGCACACGTTCAGCTCGATGATGTCCCACGAACTCTTGATCTAGTTGTGATCGCGGGAGAGTTCCGTCAGCACGACGGCGTGGTGACGGTGATGATGAAGTTTTACCGGCACAGGGCATTGCCTAAGCACTACAACGATATGACCGAGGTGTGTAACTGTGGAGGGGGCACCACACACGGCTAGAAACAATTGATGTGTGTTCTAGGGGTGCCGTCCCCACGTATATAAAGGAGGGAAGAGAAGAGAAGGAAGGAGGGGGCACCGCCCGTCCCCCATAGTCCAATTCGGACTAGGCTTGGGGGGCACGTGGCCTGCCCTAGGCAGCCCCTCTCTCTCTCTCATAAAGTCCAATAAGGCCCATTTACACCCCGGGGGGTTTTGGTAACCTTCCCGGTACTCCGGTATTTATCCGGTGACCCCCGGAACCATTCCGGTGTCTGAATATAACCTTCCAATATATCAATCTTTATGTCTCGACCATTTTGAGACTCCTCGTCATGTCCATCACATCCAGGACTCCGAACTACATTCCATACATCAAAACACATAAACTCATAATACCGATCGTCATCGAACGTTAAGTGTGCGGACACTACGGGTTCGAGAACTATGTAGACATGACCGATACTCATCTCCGGTCAATAACCAATAGCGGAACCTTGATGCTCATATTGGTTCCTACATATTCTACGAAGATCTTTTATTGGTCAAACTGCATAACAACATACGTTGTTCCCTTTGTCATCGGTATGTTACTTGCCCGAGATTAGATCGATGGTATCATTATACCTAGTTCAATCTCATCACCGGCAAGTCTCTTTACTCGTTCTGTGATACATCATCTCGTGACTAACTCATTAGTCCTTTGCTTGCAAGGCTTATTACGATGTGTATTACTGAGAGGGCCCAGAGATACCTCTCTGACACTTGGAGTGACAAATCCTATTCTCGATCTATGCCAACACCACAAACACCTTCGGAGACACCTGTAGAGCATCTTTATAATCACCCAGTTACGTTGTGACGTTTGATAGAACACGAGGTGTTCCTCCGGTATTTAGGAGTTACATAATCTCATAGTCAGAGGAACATGTATAAGTCATGAAGAAAGCAATAGCAGTAAAACTAAACGATCATAGTGCTAAGCTAACGGATGGGTCTTGTCCATCACATCATTCTCCTAATGATGTGATCCCATTGATCAAATGACAACACATGTCTATGGTTAGGAAACATAACCATATTTGATTAACGAGGTAATCCAGTAGAGGCATACTAGGGACACTCAGTTTTGTCTATGTATTCACACATGTATCAAGTTTCCGGTTAATACAATTCTAGCATGAATAAAAGAAATTTATCATGATATACAAGGAAATATAAATAACAACTTCTCTAGGGCATATTTCCTTCAGTCTCCCACATGCACTAGAGTCAATAATCTAGATTACATAGTAATGATTCTAACACCCATGGAGTCTTGTGCCGATCATGTTTTGCTCATGGAAGAGGCTTAGTCAACGGTTCTGCAACATTCAGATCCGTATGTATCTTGCAAATTTCTATGTCTCCCTCCTTGACTTGATCGCGGATGGAGTTGAAGCGTCTCTTGATGTGCTTAGTTCTCTTTTGAAACCTGGATTCCTTCGCCAAGGCTATTGCTCCAATGTTGTCACAAAAGATTTTCATTGGACCCGATGCACTAGGTATTACACCTAGATCAGATATGAACTCCTTCATCCAGACTCCTTTATTTGCTGCTTCTGAAGCAGCTATGTACTCCGCTTCACACATAGATCCCGCCACGACGCTCTGCTTGGAACTGCACCAAATGACAGCTCCACCATTCAACAAAAATATATATCCTGTTTGTCACTTACAGTCATCTGGATCAGTGTCAAAGCTTGAATCGACGTAACCATTTACGATGAGCTCTTTGTCACCTCCATAAACGAGAAGCATATCCTTTGTCCTTTTCAGGTACTTCAAGATGTTCTTGGCCGATGTCCACTGTTCCACTCCTCGATTACTTTGGTACCTCCCTGCTAAACTTATAGCAAGGCACACATCAGGTTTGGTACACAGCATTGTATACATGATAGATCCTATGGCTGAGGCATAGGGAATGACTTTCATTTTCTCTCTATCTTCTATAGTGGTCGGGTATTGAGTGTTACTCAACTTCACACCTTGTAATATAGGCAATAACCCTTTCTTTGACTGTCCATTTTGAACTTCTTCAAAACTTTATCAAGGTATGTGCTTTGTGAAAGTCCAATTAAGCGTCTTGATCTATCTCTATAGATCTTGATGCCCATTATATAAGCAGCTTCACCGAGGTCTTTCATTGAATTTTTTTATTCAAGTATCCTTTTATGCCATCCAAAAATTATATATCATTTCCAATCAATAATATGTCATCTACATATAATATTAGAAATGCTACAGAGCTCCCACACACTTTCTTGTAAATACAGGCTTCTCCAAAAGTCTGTACAAAACCATATGCTATGATCACCCCCTCAAAGCGTATATTCCAACTCCGAGATGCTTGCACCAGTCCATAGATGGATCGCTGGAGTTTGCACACTTTGTTAGCACTTTTAGGATCGACAAAACTTTCTGGTTGCATCATATACAACTGCTCTTTGAGGTATCCATTAAGGAATGCAGTTTTGACATCCATTTGCCAGATTTCATAATCATAAAATGCGGCAATTGCTAACATGATTTGGACAGACTTAAGCATCGCTACGGGTGAGAAAGTCTCATCGTAGTCAACTCCTTGAACTTGTCGAAAACCTTTCGCAACAAGTCGAGCTTTGTAGATGGTAACATTACCATCGGCGTCAGTCTTCCTTTTAAAGATCCATTTATTTTCCATGGCTTGCCAATCATCAGGCAAGTCAACCAAAGTCAACACTTTGTCCTCATACATGGATCCCTTCTTAGATTTCATGGCCTCAAGCCATTTTCCGGAAACTGGACTCATCATCGCTTCCTCATAGTTCGTAGGTTCATCATGGTCTAGTAACATGACTTCCAGAACCGGGTTACCATACCAGTCTAGCGCGGAACGCACTCTGGTTGACCTACGAGGTTCAGTAGTAACTTGATGTGAAGTTTCATGATCATCATCATTAGCTTCCTGGCTTATTGGTGTAGGAATCACTGGAACTAGTTTATGTGATGTACTACTTTCCAATTTGGGAGAAGGTACAATTACCTCATCAAGTTCTACTTTCCTCCCACTCACTTCTTCCCAGAGAAACTCCTTCTCTAGAAAGGATCCATTCTTAGAAACGAATATCCTGCCTTCGGATCTGTGATAGAAGGTGTACCCAATAGTTTCCTTTGGGTATCCTATGAAGACACATTTCTCCGACTTGGGTTCGAGCTTATCAGGTTGAAGCTTTTTCACATAAGCATCGCAGCCCCAAACTTTAAGAAACGACAATTTGGGTTTCTTTCCAAACCACAGTTCATAAGGCATCGTCTCAACGGATTTAGATGGTGCCCTATTTAACGTGATGCATTTGTCTCTAAAGCATAACCCCAAAACGATAGTCGTAAATCGGTAAGAGACATCATAGATTGCACCATATCTAATAAAGTACGGTTACGACATTCGTTCACACCATTACGCTGTGGTGTTCTAGGTGGCGTGAGCTTTGAAACTATTCCACATTGTTTCAAATGAAGACCAAACTCGTAACTCAAATATTCGCCTCTGCGTTCAGATCATAGAAACTTTATTTTCTTGTTACGATGATTCTCAACTTCACTATGAAATTCTTTGAACTTTTAAAATGTTTCAGACTTGTGCTTCATCAAGTAGATATACCCATATCTGCTCAGTGAAGGTCTGAAAATAACGATACCCACCGTGAGCCTCAACACTCATCGGTCCGCATATACCAGTATGTATGATTTCCAACAAGTCAGTTGCTCGCTCCATTGTTCCGGAGAATGGAGTTTTAGTCGTCTCCCTTAGGAGGCATGGTTCGCAAGCACCAAGTGATTCATAATCAAGTGATTCCAAAAGTCCATCAGCATAGAGTTTTATCATGCACTTTACACCAATATGACCTAAATGGCAGTGCCACAAATAAGTGGCACTATCATTATCAACTTTGCATCTTTTGGCTTCAATATTATGAATATGTGTATCACTACGACCGAGATCCAACAAGAATAGACCATTCTTCAAGGGTGCATGACCATAAAATATATTACTCATATAAATAGAACAACCATTAATCTCTGATTTAAATGAATAACCGCCTCACAATAAACAAGATCCAGATATAATGTTCATGCTCAATGCTTGCACCAAATAACAATTATTTAGGTCTAAAACTAATCCCGAAGGTAGATGTAGAGGTAGCGTACCGACGACGATCACATCGACTTTGGAACCATTTCCCACGCGCATTGTCACCTCGTCCTTAGCTAATCTTTGTTTAATATGTAGCCCCTGTTTCGAGTTACAAATATTAGCAACCGAATCAGTATCAAATACCCAGGTGCTACTACGAGCATTAGTAAGGTACCCATCAATAACATGTATATCAAATATACCTTTGTACACTTTGCCATCCTTCTTATCGACCAAATACTTGGGGTAGTTCCGCTTCCAGTGTCCAGTCCCTTTGCAGTAGAAGCACTCAGTTTCAGGCTTGGCTCCAGACTTGGGTTTCTTCGCGGGAGTAGCAACTATTTTGCTATTCTTCTTGAAGTTCCCCTTCTTTCCCTTTCCCTTTTTCTTGAAACTAGTGGTTTTGTTAACCATCAACACTTGATGCTCCTTTTTGATTTCTACCTCCGCAGCTTTGAGCATAGCGAAGAGCTCGGGAATTGTCTTCTGCATGCCTTGCATATTACAGTTCATCACGAAGCCTTTATAGCTTGGTGACAGTGATTGAAGAACTCTATCAGTAACACTATCTTCGTAAGCTTTTCAACCAAGTTGAGTCATGTGATTGTAGTACCCAGACATTCTGAGTAAGTGTTCACTAATAGAATTGTTCTCCTCCATCTTGCAACTATAGAACTTATTGGAGACTTCATATCTCTCAATTCGGGCGTTTCCTTGAAATATTAACTTCAACTCTTGGAACATCTCATATCCTCCATGACGTTCAAAACGTCTTTGAAGTCCCGATTCTAAGCCGTAAATCATGGCACACTGAACTATCGAGTAGTCATCAGACCGCGTTTGCCAGACGTTCAAAGCGTCTACATTAGCGGGAGGGGGCTTGTCACCTAGCGGTGCTTCAAGGACATAATTCTTCTCTGCAGAAACGAGGATAAACCTCAACACTACAAAAAAAGACACATCCGTGACATTTTGGGCTGAACAAATTTTTTTTCTGTCATACTTATGACACTTCTATGACAATAATTGTGACAAAACCCGGTATCATCATAAATGTGGTGGGGTCCTACTTCTATGACAAAAAATCTTGACAGAAAATGGGCTTTTCGTCCTGGGCGGGCCGGAGACGCAGTTGCATGACATTCTTTGGGCCGTCCATGACGGAAAAAACCATGGTAGAAGCGAGGGCGAGCAAAATATCGGGGTGTTCCCGGTTACGGTGGGTGGTCGGGGCCGAGCGATGCACGTTTCTCTCATACACGCACGCGCGTGGGTGCGAGGCGTTGGGCTCTAACTGAACCCGAGCGAGGCGTTGAGCTCTAACTGAACCCGAGCGATTGCACTGCAGGCTACGCGTTACTGAACCCGAGCGATCGATCGATGGCTGTTAACTGAACCCGATCGAGCGATTCCTTCGCTACTGCTGCTAACTGAAGCCGATCGATGCTGCCTCTGGATGAATAGTGAGCGTTGCTGGGGGGTTTGGATGAACAGTTCACGGTGGGGGAGGATGTACAGGATCTCGTGGTGTTGCCTCTGGATGAACAGGACCCTGATCGATCGAGCCGGTTGGGGCTGGATGAACAGGACCCCGTGGAGGGTAGGATGAACAGGACCACCCCGTGGAGGGCTGGATGAATAGTAGATGGTGGAGGGCTGGATGAACAGTATCCCGTGGAGGGGTGGTTGAACAGGATCCCGTGGAGAGGGCTGGTTGAGCAGTAGCCGGTGGAGTAGCACGCGGTGGAGGCTGGATGAACAGGAACCCGTGGATGAACAGTCGCAGGTGGAGGCTGGAGGAGGTCGACGGTGGATGAATAGTAGCCCGTGGAGGCTGGAGGGGGTCGACGGTGGAGATGAACAGTATCTCGTGGAGTCCCGTTTTGCGGTACGCCAACCCCTCCCGATGAACTGGACCCCCGTTTCGACGATAGCGCTCCAACACAAGTCAGTTTCCTCCGTTTTGCGGTATGCCAGACCCCTCCCGATGAACAGGATCCCGTTTCGACCATGCTCGGTCGAACACAAGGCCGTTTCCTCCATTCTACGGTACGCCAGGCCTCGTTTCCATCAGTTGTTCCGTCCAAGTCCTCCCGATGAACACGACGACGCATTCCATTCCGACCCAGCCGGTTGGCTCCCCATGAACACGACGACGACGCTGTTTCTCCGTTCCGACCCAGCTGGTTGGCTCCCCATGTACACGAGCCATGGCCGTACGTATGCGCGAGTAGGCGTTCGAGACCCTTCCTGTATGTACGTACGTGGTCGTATTTTCTTTCTTGCACACTGGCCGATGTACGTACGTGTACATGCTACGTGCACACCTCTACTACAACACGTGCGCGCCTCTACATCGACCAGTATGTACATACACGTTCGCGACCAGAATGACAATGCTACGTACGCTTCGACCAAGTGGGTCCGACTGTCAGGCACTTCCTTGCCTGCAAAGAAGTAGCTGGTGGGTCCCAGCAGTCAGGGGGGCAAATCGTTTTTTTTTTGCCCGGACGCACGTCCTTGCATGCGAAGATGTAGCTGGTGGGTCCCAGCAGTCAGGGGGGAACTTTTTTTTGTGAAATATGGTGGCCCATCCGGTGGGTCCCAGCTGTCAGGCGGAGGAACAATTATTTTGCGCCTAATAAGGAGGCACTTCCTTGCTGCAGCCACGTATAGTACTCTTCTGATGGAAGTTGGTCGTTGACCACATTGACCACGCCGCGCGGAGAGCACCAAGGCGATGGACGACAGCGAGACCTAGGAAGGGGACGATGCGGAGCCAGGGAAGACACGACAGTGGATGCCTACGCGAAGAGGAGTACGAGGGTTCACTGGTTCGGCTGCGGTGTGAGGCTGTCGTCGCCGTAGAATAACAGGGGGTGTGGGTGAGTAGAGGGATGGCCTGGCCAGCAGTGAGAGTAGTAGGGGGCGGTGAGGCCTCCGTGGCATCGCATTCGGCCACGGGAGGCAAGAACACAAGGCACGACCGGCGCTCGTTTGGGCGGCTGGAGCAAGAAGACCAGAGGTTGAAGAAGCACTACGGCCGTTCGATGGACATCGTACGGTCACTAGAGCTATAATCGTGCATATTGACTAAGTTGACAAAGCCCCTCGTCCCCATCAACTTAGTAGGCCCACAAGTCAGCCTCCCACTATACTGGGTCCCAGCTAGCAGGGGAGTATTCATTTTTTTGTGCGTAATAACGAGGCACTTCCTTGCATGCGAAGATATAGCTGGTGGGTCTGAACTGTCAGCGGCGGTAATGTTTTTTTCACGAAATACAGAGGCCCTTTTGGTGGGTCCCAGATGTGAGGTGGAGGTATGATTATTTTGCGTGTAATAAGGAGGCATTTCCTTGGATGCGGCCGTGGACTCAACTGTCAGCCTCTACACTTACAGTCCACTTCAGATGCATGTCGGTCATTGACCATGTTGACCAGGCCGCGCTGAGAACACCATGGCGGTGGATGACGGCGAGGCCTAGGAAGGGAACGACACTGAGTCAGGGAAGACTCGGCAGTTGTTTCTCACGCGGAGGGGAGTACGATTGTACGAGGGTTTACTGGTTTGATGTATAAAAATAAACGCAATTTAAAATCTCGAAATGAAAAAAAAGGAATTTAAAAATAATTGCCGGTTTGATGTGTTTTAAAAATGCATAGCCCATTTCTCATTACTGATAGGCCATTTTCTCGGCCAGCCGAATGAAAGCTCTCCTTGTCTTGAAAGATTTGCAGCCCAACAGGCCTAACAAAGCGACTTACTTGGCAAATCGCAAAAAAAACTGGGCTGTGGCCGTGGAGCCAGCTATCAGCCTTTCCACGTACAGTACTCTTCCAATGGAAGTTGGTCGTTGACCACATTGACCACGCCGCCCCGAGAGCACCAAGGTGGTGGACGACGTTGAGGTCTAGGAAGGGGACGACGCGAAGCCGGGGAAGACGCGGCAGTGGATGCCCACGCGGAGAGGAGTACGAGGGTTCACTGGTTCGGCTGTGATGTGAGGCTACCGTCGTCGCAGGGCCTGGCTAGCGGTGGGAGCAGTAGGGGGCGATGAGGCCTCAACGGTAGCACAGCCGGCCATTGGAGGCAGGAGCAGGCGGTCTCGTCGGTGCTGTTTTGGGTGGCTGGTGCAAGAAGGGTAGCGATTGAAGAAGAAGCAGGACCGTTCAATTCAAATCCACCGGTTACTGCTGCTAGAATCATTTGTTGACTAAGTTGACAAGCCCTGCATACGCGTCAACTTAGTAGGCCCACAGGTCAGCCTCCCAACCGGTGCGCCCCAGATGTCAATGGGAGGAATCATTTTTTTCGCGTAATAAGGAGGCAGTTGATTGCGTGCGGCAAGGCTAGCGGAGGGAGTAGGGTGGGTCGGGTAAGCCTGCGCGGCATCACAGTGGGCCACAAGAGGAGGGAGCAGGCAGTCCCGCCGACGCTAGTTTAGGCGGCTGGAGCAGGAAGATCAGAGATTGAAGAAGCACGTGGGCCGTTTGATGGACATCCAACAGTAACTACTGCTAGAATCGTGTGTTGACTGACAAAACCTTGCGTAAACAAGTCAGCCTCAAAATCTGTGGCGTGTACAGCCCATTTGCTATTATTTTTATAATTTTTACTCATTTTATATTTCATATGGAATTTATTGCAACCCATTTTCCATTTTTAGAATTCCTGCCCATTTTGTGGTCAGTACCAGGGTTAAGAAAATTAACTAAATATGTGGGAAATTTTGAAAATTCGCAAATTTCTGCTGGGGAACAAAATATTCTTAATCCAAATAGTAGTAGCCATACTAAAACAAATTTAAAAATAAATTAGTACTATGTCATGTTAAATCCAATGAAATACGTATAAGATATCAGCGAAGAACAAAAAAAAGAAACTAATATCCCATTTGCTATAATTTTTTTGGAATTTTCAACCCCTTTTGATATTAATTTTAACAGACACTGACCATACTCTTTGGCCAGGCCAGAATGCATCCCTCCTCCTCTTGAAAGATTTGCAGCCCAGTAAGTCAGAGAAAACAAATAGGCCTAGCTTGGGTATTCTTCAAAAAAAAAATACTGGGCTACCTATTTTCCGAAAGAAAAATATGCAGGTTGGTCATGTTGTTAGACGGGCCACAGAGACCGCACAACCCAGTTTATAGCCTGCTCCTCCAAATTACTACTAAAAAAGGTTGTGCAATTCTGTCGTAGATTGACTATACGTTGAAAATGATGTGGGTCCCAGATATCAGCAGGGTGGATTAGAGTAAAAAATGAGGGGTTCAGTTGAGTACTAAAAGAGGTGCTTGCTTGTGTTCTGGAGTGGACCTGGTGGGTCCGTACTGTCATACTCACAACTACAGTCCTCTCCCAATTCACTATGTTGACTGGGACCGTTTCGAAAAAAACTGTGTTGACAGGGCCGGACGGCGGCGCTCGGCGAGCGCACCGAGGCGGAGGATAAAGTGCTGTCGCCAACGTGCTGGGCTGGGTTGGACATTCTTATTGAAAAAATAAAAATTGACTGGATATATATACGACGTTGACTATGATTTGCATGGGTCCGCTGGTTGCAGGAAGAAAATGCTGGGAGAAAGAAGACTGGTTGTTATCTTTGCCGAACAATAATATCGACTGAATGTAACGACACTATCATAGGAAATAATATCCTCCTGTTAAATCATGAATTTAAAGAACTGGTGCATGAGCATTTAGCTTTATTTATTTATTTACTTATTTATGTTTAGGGGACCATGAGCATGTACCTGGGCCGAATTCATGTGCGATGGGCTCAATTCAAAAATCTCAATTCAAAAATTCAAAAATTCAATTATTTACTTATTTATGTTTAGGGGACCATGAACATAGTACTCCCTCCTTTCCGGCTTATAGGGCTCAATTCAAAAATCTCACCAACCAATGTAGATGGTGAGTGGTGGAATACTTTTTGTAGTTTGCAAAAGTACCCAATTAATGCTCTTGTTTTCCTCAAAAAATTATGTTTACGAATGCATTAATTGCAATGCATGCATGCATAAAATACATGCATTGGTCAATTTTCTCTTAATACTTGCATGCAAAGATTTAATGCACCTTGGAATATGAACATGTGATGGGGAACAACCAAATTGAGCCTTATAAAATGGAAAAACTACAATTTTGAGATAAGCCCTATAAACCGGAAAGGAGGGAGTAACAGCTACGTGGGCATATTTGTTGGAGTAAATTACGGGGGAGGGAAGGGGTGGAAATATTGCTCGTCACAACGGATTAGACGAGCGCGGGGGGAGAAGAGTCATGCATGCATATTTTTTCCACACGGGGTGGAGTGGTGGGACCGCCGGAGGGAGAAGGAGAGTCTGGCAGGCATATTGTTTCCACACATGGAGAGGAAGAGATCTGGAGATGAACGGGCTTCCTGCAGGTATGGGGAACGGTGCTTAAAGTCTGATCTCGCATGCCGGGCTAGGTATAGTCTTAAGTCATTAAAAACATACATGCCCCACACATGTTCATATTTCAAGGTGCACTAAATTATTGCATGCGATGGTTAAGGCTAGCCATAATGGTGGTATCTTAGCTGGTATCATGCACACGGGAATAGCAAACAAGCCATCATGGCGTGCGAACAGGCCGAAGGTCGTGGGAGGCGCGACGGTTGACGGAATTAATTGAAGTTACACACAAGACGGCATGGCGTGCAAACAGGCAGAAGCTATACCGTCCGGCCTACGATATGGGTCTAGTAGACATGACATCTAGTGGGTCCCGCATAGTTCTCGGGAACTCTTTGGGGGCTTGCAGCCGTTTATCCATCGGGCAAACCAGCAACCCCACGCCGTTCGCACGCCCTACTCGTCCACGTCTTCTACTAGTACAGTACCTTACAAGAGTTCGCTCCCAGTCATCCCGTCCTTTCACATTACGGCAGTTCCACTAATCCTAACCCTCCTCCCAAATCCATGGCGTCCCAAATCTCCATGATCGGTGGTGAGTACAAGGTTAGAACCATCACCGGCGATGAGTTCGACGTCATCTACGCCCGTTCCTCCGCAACGGTGAAAGAATGCCTTGCTCGCTTCAAACGCATATTCAAAAACTCAAATGATGAGTGGGTCGCTGATACGTCCAAAACGTATCTATAATTTTTGCTTGCCCCATGCCTCTTTTGGGTGATATTGCTATGTTATTTATACACTTCCATACACTTTTGATCATATTTGGACTAACCTATTAACTCAGTGCACCCCAGTGCCGGTTTCTGTTTTCGGCTGTTTTTGTATTTCAGGTTTTCACATTACGAGAACTGCCAGGAAAAATCCAGAAAAATTATATAAAAAATCAGCATTCCAGAAACTACCGTGCGCCCGAAGGACAGCCGGGGGGCCACCGGGGCTCCAGGCGCCCTGGCGGCGCCCCCCCCCCCCCCCCTGGGCCGCGCCGGGGGGGCGCCTGGGCCCCCGGAGGCTCCTCCGATGCCCCCCTTTGGCATATATTTAAAGTGTGTCGCGGAAACCCTGATTCCGGACCCCTTTTCTCCAGACGCGATTCCGATCTCCGCCGCCATCGCCATCAAGCTTCGGGGGACCAGAATTCCTGCGCCGGAACCCTGCCGGGACGGGGAAGTGCCCCCGGATTCATCTCCATCGACGTTGCTTCCTCCCTCCATGATGCGGGAGTAGTTCCTCCTCGGGGCTGAGGTTCTTACTAGTAGCAATGTGGTCAATTCTCTCTCCCATGATGTGATCTTCGTTGTGATCATAGGCTATGTTAATCTAGGGTGATCCCATGATATTTCCCCTTCCTCTATGTATTGGATTGATGTACTCACTTGTCTTTATCTAGTATAATCCCCGAGACCAAGGTGACAGCGGTCTATTGGACATGGATTAGAAAAGTATTTTCATGACTGATTTCCTCTCTTGTCTGTTGATTGAAGATTGAGAGTCTCTTGGTGCTTGTCTTTGACTATCCTTTAGATATGTTGTGGTGATTGTGGGACTCTCTTTGGATGGCCGCGGTGACATTGGGAAATCCTTAGATTGAGAACTACGAACTTTGAGGTGTGCTTTTGTAGCCCTACATAATTCTTGTCCTCTCTTGACCACGAAGGATTGACCTCCGAGTGTGTCCCCTTTGCATGTTTTATGTGAAATATCATGTGATTCGATTATGTTAATGTTGTTGGGAGTTGCCACTAGTGAAAGTATGAACCCTAGGCCTTGTTTCCACCATTGCAATACTATTTGTGCTCACGTTTACCACTTGTTTGCTTGCTGCACTTTTTATTACAGATTTATATTACTTTGTTTTGCCATCCATATCACTTGCCATTTAACATCTCTTCGCCGAACTAGTGCACCTATACATCTGACAAGTGTATTAGGTGTGTTGGGGACAGAAGAGACTTCTTGTATTTTAGTTGTAGGGTTGCTTGAGAGAGACCATCTTCAACCTCTACTTCCCTGAGTTCGATAAAACTTAGGTCATCCACTTGAGGGAAATTGCTGCTGTCCTACAAACCTCTGCGCTTGGAGGCCCAACATAGTCTACAAGAGTAGAAGCGTGTGTAGACATCAAGCTATTTCTGGCGCCGTTGCCGGGGAGGTGAGCGCTTGAAGGTATATCTTTAGATCTTGCAATTAAATCTTTTTGTTTCTTGTTTTTATTTCACTAGTTATGCTTATGGACAACCTTGCTATTGGATCGTTGCTTGTGGGAAGACGCCCCACACCTGTGGTGGTTGCTCCTCCCCCTACTGAAATTGTGCCCTATAAAATACCAGCTGGTATTATCGATTATGTTTTTGCTGATCGTTATGCAGGAGACAGACATCCCGGTGAACACTTGCTATATCTGTCACAACTATGTTCATTATTTAAGCTTGCAGGTGTATCAAGGGAGTTTGTCATGGGGAAATTATTTGCCTTGTCACTGAAAGGAAAAGCATTGGAATGGTATAGGCTACTAAATGACTCTCACCTGCTGGAGTGGGAAGAGATCCAGTCTCTCTTTTACTCCAAGTTTTATCCTCTTCATGAAGTCCATGAGAATAGGAATTATGTTTATAATTTTTATCCTCGTGACGGAGAGAGCATAGCTCAAGCTTGGGGGAGACTAAAAACGTTAATGCTAAAATGTCCTAACCATGGGCTCCCCAAAGATATGATTATTACTAATTTCTATGCGAGGCTTTCTCGACAGGATAAAGATTTGCTCGACGCTTCCTCTATGGGTTCTTTCACAAACAAAAAGATTGATGCTAAATGGGAACTCCTTGAAAGAATTCAACGCAACACTGAAGATTGGGAGATCGACAAAGGTAAAGAGTCAGGTATAATTTATGAGTATGATTGCATTAAGTCCTTTGTTGAAACTACAAGTTTTAATAAGTTTAGTGCTAAGTTTGGGCTTGATTCTCAACTCCTTGTTGATTTCCTCAAATCTTTTGCTTCACATCTTAATATGCCTAAGGAGGATTGGATCAAGTATCATAAACCTTTTAAAGAGACTTGCAAAGAAAATGAAATTGTTCATGATGATTGCAACATGCATGATCCAATTCCTAAAAATGAAGTTTTATATAAGCATGTTAATTTTTGTGGAGTGGATAGACCTTGTGAAAGGCCTATGATTGAAGAAGAGAAGTATTGTAAGCAACATTAGCATGAAAGAACAATCACTTGGGTCAGAGATTTAAATGAAATTGCTAGAGAATTGTGTGACCTTTATCCTTTTACTTGTGAACTTTGCCGTATAGAGGGTCACTTTAATTTTCAATGCATGAACTTTCAAAACATAACTGTTAACCGGTTTTGTGATAACATGATCACCTCTGATCTTTATGATGAGCTTATGTTATTTTTGATGTGTGAAGAGTTATCAGAAAAGTCTTCATGGCTAGATGTTAATGCCATAGGAATAAAAAACACTTTGCAAAATTGCCATCTCTATTGTGTTGTTAATTGCCATGAAAATTATTACATAGGTAAGATTATAAAGGAGGGAACTTTACCAAAGTATAAAAATGTCTCTTATATTTCTGCTAATAAAAAGGAGAGTTTCTCCCAAGTTTCCCCTATTGTTTCTAATGATAAACCAGGATATGTGGAGAAGATTCATCTCCAACCACTCCCTCCTAAGGTTAAGAAGAAGAAAAATAAGAGGAGGAGGAAGAGGAGCAAGAAAGAAGAAGAATGGGTATCAACCTGGCCTGAGCATATTCCTCCCATCAACTTTTATCCTAACGATTGTAAGTTTAAAGAAGAAGGTGAAGTTTATTGCCTTAATTATCATCTTGATGATACGTCCGTAGGTACTATTGAAGATGATTTTGATTATGATATGCATGTTACTTATTGTGATTGGGAAAATGATGATAATACTACTTATGATCTTGAAAATCTTTTTGGTACCAACTCTGAAAGTGATGATATGGGAAGCTCTAAGCTTGGGGATGATAGGATTGCAAACCCTTTACCCACTAGTGATGTGATAATTGATAATTCTTTTGCTAGTAAGAATAAAGACAACATGATTACAAATATAGTTGCTAGCAATGATAATGCTCTTCTCTACTATGATGATGTCATAACTCCAACCTATAGTGATTATAAAGGTACCTATGACATAAGGAGAAATTATCCTTATGAAACTTGTCATAATCATGAAGGGAATTACTCCCTTGTTGAACACCACCCTCCTAATACACAAGTAATCTATAGTGTTCAAGTTGTTTATGATAGTCCTACTCCCACTATTACCAATGAGAAAGATTATGCTTATGTGGAGAGTAAGAGTACCTTTTTGCATGTGGATCATGGTAACAATGCTTTACGTGATACTTATATTGTTGAGTTCATCCATGATGCCACTGAAATTTATAATGAGAGAGGGAGACTTGGTTCTAAATATCTTAATAATAAGAAGTTTCCTCTCTTTATGGTGAATATTTTCAAGTTATGCTTGTTTTGCCTTCCTATGCTAGTTGCTTTGTGCTTCAATGAATTATTCTATTGCAATATTCCTATGCATAGGAAGCATGTTAGGCTTAAATGTGTTTGGTATTTGCTTCTTGATGCTCTCTTTTGTTCTTCAGCTCTTATTCCTACGAGAGCATCATTAAAGTTTTAAGCCTATCTTTATGGCTATAAAGAAAGAGCTCTAGGGAGACAACCCTTGTTATGTTTACTTTCAGTTTTAGTGGTCATGATGTTTGTTACTACTGTAGCAACATCATTGTAACTTTATTTTTCAGCTTTGTGCCAAGTTTAGCCTCTGATTGCAAGAAAGTTCAAAAGTTGTGACATGCTGTCCAGGAAACAGATTATGTCCTTGGATAGAAAAATTCGTATAAAATCACCAGATCATCTTTTTGGTCTGAATTTTTTCGACAGCGTGCTTTATATAATTGTCTTTCGTGCGTATGTTTTGAGTTTTTTGATTAGAGTTGCAGAAGTGCCCCAGAAAAATCGTTTACTACCTGCTGTTCTGTTTTTCAGAGATTCTGTCCTGTTTTGCCTTTCCTTCATTTTGCAAACCTAGAGCTTGCTTTTTCTTTGCAAAAACCTTTTGGAAATCTTGAGAAACAGTAGAACTTCAAGAATATCTTTATTTCCAGCAAGGAACAATTATTTTATTATGGGTACTAACCTCGCTAATCAGATTATGATGAGTTATGTATGAAGGGAGTTTTCAAGTGTGCGAGGGAAGATGATAAAAAGATTTAGGAGTGTCAAACGCTCAAGCTTGGGGATGCCCCCATGCACCCCCAAGAAATATTCAAGGAGACTCAAGCATCTAAGCTTGGGGATGCCCCCGTGCATCCCCTTCTCCATCAACATTATCAGTTCGTCCTTCGTTCCACTATATTTTAATCACTTCATGTGTTATGTGCTATGCTTGGAGCGTCTTGTTTTAGTTTTCCTTTTAGTTTTCTTTAGCTTTTCATAACGAGTCGGAACTCAGCTTTCTTTATGTGGGAGAGAAACACGCTCCACTTCTACCTAGAACATAACATAGAATTTGCATGTCTATCGTTGTTGTGTGTGTTCTTTGTCTTTTAATAGCTACTATCATGCTTAGCTCTTAACTTTCATGCTTATCTTTTTAAAGAGCTTTTGTTCAGTTGGTTGCTTGAACTCTCTTTAGTTATCCTGTTTATCTTATTAAGAGAGTTTGCTTCCGTTGCATTGGTTGATATGTCTATGATAAAGATGCTACATGCATAATGGCGCTTAGTAGTTCATGTTTTCTTATGGTTAGTCTCAAATAGCTGGGGGGGTTCCCAATGTGTTATTGGAGTACCAACATGATTTGTTTGCCTATGATGTGGTATGGTTTAGTAATATCTTCCTTCAAAGAATTTATTTTTATTGACTTGGTGTATGCTCACGCATATTTAAGACTGTAAAGAAAGTCTGTCAAGCCTTGATGATCTTTTGTTTCTGAGTAGCGATATAACTACCATGCCTGATTCAATGTTGCTTTGTCGCTCTGCATGGTTATGACCGTCATTGCTCTCTTAGTTGGTCGCTCCCAGTCTTTTGCTAACCTTCGCCTGTACTAAGCGGACTGACTGCTTGTGCATCCACATCCTCTAATCCAGTTATGCCATATGAGTCCACCATACCTTCCTACATGGTATTTACCTGCCATTCCTAACGGAGACTTGCATGTGCCATATCAAAATTATTCAAAGAAAAAGCATTCTTATTTTGTGCCTCTGTTGTAAGTTCATGAGGAAGTAGTGGTTAATTCATGACCTTTTTAAGTTGGACAAGCTTCACCCCGGGATTGCATGTATAATGTGCAAACCCATAATACGAGAAGGAACTGGCATTGAGTGCGCCCGGCTCAAAAAGATAATATAACAAACAAACCCTCCTTCACGCTTTGTTCATGAGAAATCAGAAAACTTTGGCAGTGATAAACAAAGGAGATTAAGAGGATGTGATCGTCCTCATTCCGGAGTAGTTCCTCGAAACTTGTCCATCTCGAAAAGTGATTGAGTTGTCTGCTAGCATTCGTTGACGAAACATGCATGATCTAAAATAAATTATTACCTCTGTTTTAAAACCAAGAGCTCTGGTACATGTTTTGTCTTTGTTTCCGACTACGGGTTTTCAACCTTGCCAACAAAAGCCACGGTTCGAGAGTCTCCACCTTCTTTTAAAAGCACCAACTACTGAGAGCATGATTGTCATTTTGAGTGTAATGTGCATTGTCCCAAAGTAGCATTGTCTTTTGCATGATTGTGATATCGCTTATTTTGAAATCATTGTATCTAGTCATCACTTAAACCTTGGAGGTGCCCTGCATTTATGTTTTGCTTCACTAAAGGGGGCAAGCTAGATATCACTTTATCATATTTGCACATCATGTTCATTACAAATCTATTTGATGTTTCAATATCATATTGTAAAACTTTCAGTTCTTTGTGATTTTCTCATGAGGCAACTTAATTACTATAGATTCATTGTCGCAGTAAGCTTTTGTCATATGACTATGAAAAAGTCCTATATGGTTAATAGCATGTCACCACAGAAATTATTCTTGTTATCATTTACCTACTCGAGGACGAGCAGGAAATAAGCATGGGGATGTTGATACGTCCAAAACGTATCTATAATTTCTGCTTGCTCCATGCCTCTTTTGGGTGATATTGCTATGTTATTTATACACTTCCATACACTTTTGATCATATTTGGACTAACCTATTAACTCAGTGCACCCCAGTGCCAGTTTCTGTTTTCGATTGTTTTTGTATTTCAGGTTTTCACATTACGAGAACTGCCAGGAAAAATCCAGAAAAATTATATAAAAAATCAGCGTTCCAGAAACTACCGTGCGCCCGAAGGACAGCCGGGGGGGGCACCAGGGCTGCAGGCGCCCTGGCAGCGCGCCCCCCCTGGGCCGCGCCGGGGGGGGTGCCTGGGCCCCCCGAGGCTCCTCCGATGCCCCCCTTTGGCATATATTTAAAGCGTGTCGCGGAAACCCTGATTCCGGACCCCTTTTCTCCAGACGCGATTTCGATATCCGCCGCCATCGCCATCAAGCTTCGGGGGACCAGAATTCCTGCGCCGGCACCCTGCCGGGACGGGGAAGTGCCCCCGGATTCATCTCCATCGATGTTGCTTCCTTCCTCCATGATGCGGGAGTAGTTCCTCCTCGGGGCTGAGGTTCTTACCAGTAGCTATGTGGTCAATTCTCTCTCCCATGATGTGATCTTCGTTGTGATCATAGGCTATGTTAATCTAGGGTGATCCCATGATATTTCCCCTTCCTCTATGCATTGGATTGATGTACTCACTTGTCTTTATCTAGTATAATCCCCGAGACCAAGGTGACAGCGGTCTATTGGACATGGATTAGAAAAGTATTTTCATGAGTGATTTCCTCTCTTGTGTGTTGATTGAAGATTGAGAGTCTCTTGGTGCTTGTCTTTGACTATCCTTTAGATATGTTGTGGTGATTGTGGGACTCTCTTTGGACGGCCGCGGTGACATTGGGAAATCCTTAGATTGAGAACTACGAACTTTGAGGTGTGCTTTTGTAGCCCTACATAATTCTCGTCCTCTCTTGACCACGAAGGAGCCGAGTGTGTCGCCTTTGCATGTTTTATGGGAAATATCATGTGATTCGATTATATTAATGTTGTTGGGAGTTGCCACTAGTGAAAGTATGAACCCTAGGCCTTGTTTCCACCATTGCAATACCATTTGTGCTCACGTTTACCACTTATTTGCTTGCTACACTTTTTATTACAGATTTATATTACTTTGTTTTGCCATCCATATCACTTGCCATTTAACATCTCTTCGCCGAACTAGTGCACCTATGCATCTGACAAGTGTATTAGGTGTGTTGGGGACACAAGAGACTTCTTGTATTTTAGTTGCAGGGTTGCTTGAGAGAGACCATCTTCAACCTCTACTTCCCTGAGTTCGATAAACCTTAGGTCATCCACTTGAGGGAAATTTCTGCTGTCCTACAAACCTCTGTGCTTGGAGGCCCAACATAGTCTACAAGAGTAGAAGCGTGTGTAGACATCAGTCGCTGGGCTAGATGTTGAGTACACCACAGTCCTGGGAAGCGAGAAGAAACTGAAGGACGCAGAGAAGAAGCATGCCGTGATCCAGGTTTGCATGCATGACTTATGCTTGGTCTACCACATATTCCATGCCAACGTTGAGTGCGAGGAATTTAAGAACTTCCTCAAGGGCGGCCGAGTCAAATTCGTTACTATAGACTTTAGGAACGACAAGGAAATCCTGGGTCAGATAGGCCTCGTTGTAGGCCAGCCCTTCGATCTCGAGAAGGAAAGCCTGGTGTCCTCCTCTCAGCCTTCAATGTTGACCCTGGCAGCAAACATGATTGATCGTTCGTACGCTAAACTGAAGAAACCTCACCACGAGTTCCATCATGCATGGGAGTGGAAGACATTAGATGAAGATCACATCTTGTACGCAATGGATGCCTACCTTTGTTTAAATATCTACAAGGGTTGGATGAAGAAGCAGAGCCCAGTGTCCGGTTCAAGCAAAGAAGCGTCGGCGAAGAGGAAGAGGAAGAGGAAGAGGGACGAGGATGAAGTCAAGGACGTGGACTCGGACTCCGAGTAGGTGGCAGTGTTGTCGCTCATGCTGGTTCTACGGAAGTGTCAAGCGAACTAGTTTCTTAGTTTATTTTCAAGGGCGTGTTGTGCTGAGGCCCCAACAGAACTATGTTTATGTTCTCACTCGTTATTTGAATTCCTTAGTATGTACAGTAGTACTAGTACTATGTCTTACTACTGTTCGTCTTGTAGTTGGTACTACTACTCGTATCTTCGTGTTCCTACTGTAGTTAATACATTCGTACTAGTAGTATAATTTGGGTCAGTCGATTTGCGAAAGAAGTTCGACGGAGTGAAGGAAGAAGACGGCAGGGTGCCCATGATCTATCTTATGAGTGTTGGGTGTGGAATGCAGTTCGCCGAAAAAAAAATAGATCGTGCCTGGGGTTAAACGGATGGCGGGGGTGGGGGAGCATGGCGGTGGCAGGTGGTTCAGGGGAGGGCGCGGCGGCAGCGGCAGGCGGTTAGGCGTGTGGCGGGCTGAGAAGATGAACTGTGCATCTATTTCGGAGGTTGAAGAAGCCCTTCTAGCCATCCATGTTGCCTCAAACGGCCCACAAGAGTCGACTGATCCAAATTCCTCCTTCAGATTGCAGGATCCACGTGGCATTCAAGGTCTCGAAGGTAGATTCCGCGTCCGCACCCAGTTTGCGGGCTCGACGCGCGCGCGGCCGGCTTTTGCCGCGACAGCCACCATGCGCGCCTCCTCCGCGTGGGCGGAGACGACAATGACACGCTAGTTCCTCCTCGCTGGCGTGCTGCAGCACGTGCTCGTCCTCCTCTTCGTACACTGTGTGCATAGACGCGGCTCCACCAGCTGCTCGCGTGCTTGGCAGCGCGACGGCATTGCGAGGATGGATTGCAGACGATGTGAGCGGGCGATCCTTCGGCTTGGCGGCGACACGGCAGTGATGGGTGAGAAATTGTTGGCCGGAGCAGGTGGGCGCCGGCATGCGCTACGGCGGCGGCGGCATATTGATGAGTGCGCGTATGGGAGCTTAGTTTAGTTTTATATAGGGTTGGTCAAACTTAAAAGAAAACCTTTACTAGTACACGTAAACATTAGACTTAGGCAGCGCATTTATTAGTTACCACAGCCACGATACGGAATCCTGTGCAAGCGCGTGAACCGCGGCCGCACGGTCGATCGAACGGTGCGTCACAGTGTCGCGCTCGAAGGACATCCATCGAACCTTCTTGTGTGTGTGAAAACAATCCCCGAATATTACTCAACTTTTTTTCTGGGAAAATTTCTTGACGCTACAATATTTCCATATATTTAAATTTAGCTCCAGTTCGTGTTTATTTGGATTTGGACGTTTTAGGTCCGCCCTAGTTTTTTTAATACTGATTTTGTGTGTGTGTGTGACTGAGAGAGAACGTGTGCATGTGTCCATATGTGTGTTGTGGCGGAAGGGCAATGTGGAGACGGTGTGCGTGTGATAGAGACATTGAGAGGTGTGAATGTGCAAATAAACATGAATGAGTGAGACATAGACAGATGCCGATACGTTGTGTATACATGAGAGAACGGTCTTCCATTTTACTTGTGTGTGTGTGAGAGAGAGAGGAGCATCTGTAACACAACAACCATCTCTCTTGATTCGTCCGTCCCTCGCACGATTGCATGTAACACATGCATCAACGCGCACATTTTGACACCCTCACATGGCCCCTGCCCACCTCAAGGGCCGCACATCTCTCTCTATCCCGCACGCGCAATCTCTTCGTGAATACCCTGTTTAGCAAGTAGTTTTCCGTCACATACACACACATTTCTCTCCTTATGTTTGTTTTCTCTCAATATCGGTCACACACACACACACATAGCACACAGCACACACACACACACACACCCTCCCCCGAGCACACAATTCATCCCCATCCAAGGTTATATGGCGACCACTCAAGCTTGTGCTTCTCTGCACCCTAGCATTCACAACACCTCAATCTTCAAAGAGGGCATCGAGGAGATCGAAGACGGCGACCACACTGAGCTAGAGAATCCGAGGCCATTTGGAAGCAGGATGATGTGACGACGGCTAACTGAGTCCTCCCCCACCCTCTCTCTCGCACAAAATACCAATCCCTCTCTCCCCTGCACAAATTTATCAATCCCTCAACCCACGGGATCCTTCCCCTCTCGTCCATATTTTTCCAGCTCTCTCATCAAACCTGTTGTCTCTTCTCCTTCCACGTGTACAAAATCTGGATGCACACGCATCTCACGTATATTACATGTCTCCATCTTTCTCACAGACCTAACTTCTTCCTCTCTCTTTCTCTCTCTATCTCCCTCTCTCTGTTTTGTTAGGTTTGTCTCCTACTCTCTTGTCCACATACATACAATATTTTCTTCCCTATCTGCTCCATATTCACAAGCTCTCTCTGCACGTTTCATTCACACATTGGGATATGTTCAAAATGTTGCTTTTATAATGGCTGATGTAGAGTTATTGTTGGTTTTGTTGCATCCTACAAAGTAATTACTATGAAATGCATTTTGATTGTCATTGGCTGGGACTATGCAAGTTTGAGCATGTTGTGAAGTACTATAGACCTCGTATACATCTTGGAATTCGACAATGATTGTAACTATTGAATTGTATAGACCATTACATTCGAAGTCAGTGGCCTAATATATTTATTTCACAATTTCAACAAATGATTAATTCACTACATACTAAGAAAACAAATATGTACACCCTCCATTTTTATTTAAGTTTGTGTATTAGCATTGGTCAAAGTCAAGTTTTGAAAACTCTCAGAAAGTTTATATCAAAAAATATTAACATATACAATAAAAAATAAATACCATTAGATTCATTATTGAATGTACTTTCACATCATACATATCTGTTATGGTAAATGTTTAATTTTTCTATAAAATTGGTCAAACTTTAGGAAGTTTGACTTCGATCAAACCTAATATGCAGAGTTTACTAGTACTAATCGCTAGTTGCTTAGCCGAATCACCCAACATGCCACACGGGGAGTTCAGTGTCACAAAATTTTGAGGTCGGCGGAAAAATCTCCCGCGACCCTGATTCGAGCAGTGGGAAGTTGCCATCATAGCCTTCGGAACGGGCCTACAGATGACGGTTGCTAGGGGGCTGTTTTCGTAACTTCAGGTTCACCCTACCCAGCCAACCCCACCCCGGCACCCAGAGTAGTACACCTGAATACTCCCCATTTTCTATCCCCACCGCAAAATAGACTTCTCCACGGCACTGCAGCCTTCGTGCTCCTCCCCTTCTACATCGGCGCACTCGTCCACCGCAGCGCATCTGCATCATCGATAACCTCGTACGCTGCACTGGAGTCGGTCCACCATTGTCATCGTACACGGAGCTTCTTCCCTGGCACCGTCTTCCACGGTCTCGGATCTGCTTCCCGGAAGTCGACGCCAATCGCAGAAGCATGATAACCCACAAGTGTAGGGGATCAGTTGTAGCCTCTTTCGATAATTAAGAGTGTTGAACCCAACGAGGAGCTAAAGGCAGAACAAATATTCCCTCAAGTTCTATCGACCACTGATACAACTCTATGCACGCTTGACGTTCGCTTTACCTAGAACAAGTATGAAACTGGAAGTACTTTGTAGTTTTTGTGGGATAGGTTTGTAAGAATATAAAGAGCACGTAAATATAAACTAGGGGCTATTAAGATAAAGAAGCAATAAAATTAGTGATAGCGAGTGTGCAAAAGTGGTGGTAGGAGTTGCGAAATTGCCCCTAAGCAATTGACTACGTTACTAGACCATAGCAAGTTTTATGTGGGAGAGGCCACTACTAGCATGTCATCCCTTACTTGGAATACTATGCACTTATGATTGGAACTATTAGCAAGCATCCGCAACTACTAACGTTCATTAAGGTAAAACCCAACCATAGCATTATGATATATTGGCCCCCCTTCAATCCCATATGCATCAATTTCTACGCAAGGTTGAAGTTTCTGTCACTCTTGCCCTCCAATACGTAGTCCTATCAACATACAACTAACCCTATGGTGTGATCCACGCGTGCGCTCATAGTATGGGCACCAAAGGATAGCAACATAACCACAAGCAATTTAAATCAATCATAGCAGTTCACCAATCATCGATAGGACAACGATAATCTACTCAGACATCATAGGATGGCAACACATCATTGAATAATAATATGAAGCATAAAGCACCATGTTCAAGTAGAGGGTACAGCGGGTTGCGGGAGAGTGGACCGCTGTAGATAGATGGGAGAAGGTGATGGAGATGTTGGTGAAGATGACAGAGGTGTTGGTGTAAATCGCCGTCACACGATGATGGCCCCGGTGGCACTCCGGTGCCACCGGAAGCGAGGGGGACGGAGAGCCCCTCCTTCTTCTTCTTCCTTGACCTTCTCCCTAGGTGGGAGAAGAGTTTCCCCTCTGGTCCATGGCCTCCATGGCGGCGGAGGGGCGAGAGCCCTTCCAAGATTGGATCTGTCTCTCTGTCTCTCTCTGTTTCTGCGTTCCCAGATTCTGGCCCTTCACCATTTCTTAAATTCCCGGAGATCCGTAACTCCGATTGGGATGATTTTTTGACACGATTTTTATACGGATATTAGATTTCTTGCGGCGAAAGAAGGGCATCAATCGCCTTACGGTGTGGCCACGAGGGCCCAAGGCTCCCCCTGCCCAGGGCGCCCCCTGCCTCGTGGCCCACCCGGGCATCGTCTCATGTTGGTTTCGCTTCCCAAAATTCACATATATTCCAAAAAAATCTCCGTCCATTTTTATTCCGTTCGGACTCTGTTTGATATGGATATTCTGCGAAACAAAAAACATGCAACAAACAGGAACTGGTACTGGGCACTGGATCAATATGTTAGTCCCAAAAAATATGATTAAAAAATTGCCAAAAGTATATGAAAGTTGTAGAATATTGGCTTGGAACAACCAAAAATTATATATAAGAAGGAGACGTATCAGCATCCCCAAGCTTAATTCCTGCTCGTCCTCGAGTAGGTAAATGATAAAAAAGATAATTTTTGATGTGGAATGCTACCTAGCATAATCTTGATCATGTAATCTAATCATGGCATGAATATTAAGACACGAGTGATTCAAAGCAATAGTCTATCATTTGACATAAAGGAATTTTATACTCGGGCGTCCCAACAAACAATCTAGTCTTTCAAAATATCAATGCTAAAGAATGTTATCCCTACAAAATCATATAGTCTTTTATTCTCCCTTTTCTTAACACAAGGTACCCTTCATGCCCATCCCGGTGTCAGCTAAGCAATTGTTTTCATACTTTACTTTTCGAACTTTTTCAACTCTTCACGCAATACATGAGCGTGAGCCATGGATATAGCACTATGGGTGGAATAGAAGGTGGTAGTAGACAAAAGTAGGGAGAACGTCTCACATCGACTAGGGGTATCAATGGGCTATGGAGATACCCATCAATAGATATCAATGTGACTGAGTAGGGATTGCCATGTAACGGATGCACTAGAGCTATAAGTGTATGAAAGCTCAAAAGAAAACTAGTGGGTGTGCATCAACTTGCTTGCTCATGAAGACCTAGGGCATTTGAGGAAGCCCATCGTTGGAATATACAAGCCAAGTTCTATAATGAAAATTCCCACTAGTATATGAAAGTGACAACATAGGAGACTCTCTATCATGAAGAACATGGTGCTATGATGAAGCACAAGTGTGGAAAAAGATAGTAGCATTGCCCCCATTTTTTCGTTTTTTTTCTTTTTTTTGGGCCTTCCTTTTTTTATTTGGCCTTTCTCCTTTTTTGGCCTTTTTTTTCTTTTGTCCTTTATTTTTTTTCCTTTTTTTCAAGGGACAATGCTCTAATAATGATGACCATCACACTTCTATTTACTTACAACTCGATATTACAACTCGATACTAGAACAAAAATATGACTCTATATGAATGCCTCCGGCGGTGTACCGGGATGTGCAATGATCTAGCGTAGCAATGACATCAAAAAACGGACAAGCCATGAAAACATCATGCTAGCTATCTTACGATCATGCAAGGCAATATGACAATGATGGTGCGTGTCATAATAAACGGAACAGTGGAGTTACATGGCAATATATCTCGGAATGGCTATGGAAATGCCATAATAGGTAGGTATGGTGGCTATTTTGAGGAAGGATATAAGGTGGTTTGATGCAACAGCGAAAATTGCGCGGTACTAGATTGGCTAGCAAGGTGGAAGGGTGAGAGTGCGTATAATCCATGGACTCAACATTAGTCATAAAGAACTCACATACTTATTGCAAAAAATCTATTAGCCCTCGAAGCAAAGATACTACGACGCATGCTCCTATGGGGAGGTTGGTAGGGGTTAACCATCGCGCGCCCCCGATCTTCACGCAAAGATAAACAATCAAAATACAATGCGCGCCAATTTGGTTACATAGTTAGGAGACCATACGTGCATGCTTCGGGAATCACAAACCTTAACACCAATATTTTTACTAAACCATAATGATTCACTAGTTCCTCCCACATATTACCATCCTGATAACCAACAAGTGTAGGGGATCGCAATAGTTTTCGAGGGTAAAGTATTAAACCCAAATTTGTTGATTCGACACACGGAGAGCCAAATAATACTCTTAAGTATTAGCAACTGAGTTGTCAATTCAGCCACACCTGGAAACTTAGTAACTGCGGCAAGATAGTTTAGTAGCACAGTAATATGATAGTGGTGGTAGCACCAATAAAAGTAAAGATAGTGTTTTGTAGTTTTTGTGATATAAGCAATAGGAAAGTAAATAGCAACTAGCAATATAGGTAAAGCTCGTAAGCAGTGGATCGGTGATGAGAAATTATGTTGGATGCAATTCATCATGCAGAAGTTATAACCTAGGGTGACACAGAACTAGCTCCAGATCATCAATGCAATGTAGGCATGTATTCCGAATGTAGTCATACGTGCTTATGGAAAAGAACTTGCATGACATATTTTGTCCTACCCTCGCGTGGCAGCGTGGTCCTATTGGAAACTAAGGAATATTAAGGCCTCCTTTTAATAGAGTACCGGACCAAAGCATTAACACATAGTGAATACGTGAACTCCTCAAACTATGGTCATCACCGGGAGTGGTCCCGCTTATTGTCACTTCGGGGTTGCCGGATCATAACACATAGTAGGTGACTATAGACTAGCAAGATAGGATCAAGAACACACGTATATTCATGGAAACATAATAGGTTCAGATCTGAAATCATGGCACTCGGGCCCTAGTGACAAGCATTAAGCATAGCAAAGTCATAGCAACATCAATCTCAGAACATAGTGGATACTAGGGATCAAACCCTAACAAAACTAACTCGATTACAAGATAGATCCCATCCAACCCATCACCGTCCAGCAAGCCTACGATGGAATTACTCACACACGGCGGTGAGCATCATGGAATTGGTGATGGAGGAAGGTTGATGATGAAGATGGCGACGATCTCCACTCTCCGGAGCCCCGAACGGACTCCAGATCAGCCTTCCAGAGAGAGATTAGGGCTTGGCGGTGGCTCCATCTCGTAAAACGTGATAATTCTTTCCCCTTGATTTTTTTTCTCCATGAAACGGAATATATAGGACCTAGGGATACGTCAGTGGGGCATCGGGGTGCCCTCGAGGCAGGGGGGCGCGCCCTGGGAATGGGGGCACGCCCCCCACCCTCGAGGACAACCCGTGGCCCCCCCGGTGTGGATCTTCTTGCAGGTATTTTTTATATTTTCTAAAATAAATCTCCGTTGATTTTCAGGCGATTCCGAGAAATTTTTATTTCTGCATAAAAACAACACCATGGTAGTTCTGCTGAAAACAGCGTCAGTCCGGGTTAGTTCCATTCAAATCATGCAAGTTAGAGTCCAAAACAAGGTCAAAAGTGTTTGGAAAAGTAGATACGTTGGAGACGTATCAACTCCCCCAATCTTAAACCTTTGCTTGTCCTCAAGCAATTCAGTTGATAAACTGAAAGTGATAAAGAAAAAACTTTGACAAACTCTGTTTGCTCTTGTTGTTGTAAATATGTAAGCTAGCATTCAGGTTTTCAACAAGATCATGAACTAACCACATTCACAATAACTTTCAGGTCTCAAGACTACTCACATTAATGGCATAATCAACTAGCGAGCAATAATAATAAACCTCGGATGACAACACTTCTCAAAACAATCATGATATGATATAACAGGATGGTATCTCGCTAGCCCTTTCTGAGACCGTAAAACATAAATGCAGAGCACCTTTAAAGATCAAGGACTGACAAGACATTGTAATTCATGGTAAAAGAGATCCAGTCATGATCATACTCAACGCAAATTAATAGTAATACATGCAACGACAGAGGTGCTCTCCTACTAGTGCTTTTTGATAAGAGGATGATGACTCTGCATAAAAGTAAATAGATAGGCCCTTCGCAGAGGGAATCAGGGATTTGTAGAGGTGCCAGAGCTCGATTTTTAAATACAGATAGAATAACATTTTGAGCGGTATACTTTCATTGTCAACATAACAACCAAGAATCTCGGTATCTCCCATGCTACGCACATTATAGGCGGTTCCCAAATAGAATGGTAAAGTTTATACTCCCCCAACCACCAACAAGCACACTCCACGGCCAGCCGAATCCACGGGTTACCGTCCAAACAAGCAACAGCCCTGGGGGAGTTTTGTTTAATTATTATGATTTTGAGCATGGGACTGGGCATCCCGGTTACCAGCCATTTTCTCGTGAATGATGAGCGGAGTCTACTCATCGTGAGAATAACCCACCTAGCATGGAAGATATAGACATCCCAAGTTGATACATGAGCTATTCGAGCATACAAAACAGAATTTCATTTGAAGGTTTAGAGTTTGGCGCATACAAATTTACTTGGAACGGCAGGCAAATACCGCATATAGGAAGGTATGGTGGACTCATGTGGAATAACTTTGGGGTTTATGGAAGTGGATGCACAAGCAGTATTCCCGCTTAGTACAGGTGAAGGTTAGAGAGAGACCGAGAAGCGACCAGCTAGAGAGTAACAACGGTCATGAACATGCATTAAAATTAATCAACAATGAATGCAAGCATGAGTAGGATATAAATCACCATGAACATAAATATCGTGAAGGCTATGTTGATTTGTTTCAACTACATGCATGAACATGTGCCAAGTCAAGTCACTTAAATCGTTCAGAGGAGGATACCACCCATCATACCACATCACAACCATTTTAATATCATGTTGGCACGCAAGATAGACCATTATAAACTCTCAGCTAATTAAGCATGGCAGAAGCAGCTATGATCTCTAATTGTCATTGCAAACATGTTTCATTCATAACAAGCTGAATCAAGAACGACGAGCAATCATATTTACAAAAACAAGAGAGGTTGAGTTCATACCAGCTTTTCTCATCTCAATTAGTTCATCATATATCATCCTTATTGCCTTTAACTCGCACGACCGAACGGTGTGGATAAAAATAATAGTGCACGTGCATTGGACTAAGCTGGAATCTGCATGCATTTAATACAAGAGAGAAGACAAGGTAATATGGCTCAAGGTTAATTCAACAGCAAAGCATATGAGAGCCACTAAGCATTTTAATCATGGAATTCTCCACTTAACCCCTAAAGAAAAGAAAAGAAACTATTTAGACGGGAAAGCTCTCAACAAGCAAAAGAAGAACAGGAAATCTTTTTGGTTTTTTCATTTTTTAGTTACTACTACAAGCAAGGAAAGTAAACGAGCTAGATGCTACAACTAATATTTTTTTGTATTTCTGGGTTTCTCTAGCACACATGAAAAAGCCTAAGAAAAAGAAAATTAAACTAAGCATGGATGGTACAGTGAAAAAGTGTGAGCACCGACAACTAGAATAAGTGTGAACATGAAAGTAAAGTCGGTGAGAAACACGTACTCCCCCAAGCTTAGGCTTTTGGCCTAAGTTGGTCTATGGCCACGGAACGAAGCCACTCCCTCCAGTGTACTGAGATGTGTCCTCTGGATGCCACTGGTTGGCGAGCTCGTCCAGATCCCACCCATAAACAGATTGACGGGAAGGATCAAGTGGTGGTTCTGGCTCCGGCTCTGGAGCTTGTGACTGGCCTTGGTATAGGTATAAGACATCTGAGGTGATGTGGAATACGCGTGTAGATAGATTAAACAAAGAAGGTGCAAGCAAGGTAACAATTTCACAGTATATTTCATCAAACCTCAATTTATAAAGTAGCTGCATATTTTTCTCTTTAACAATAAAGTCATGAGCTACCATGCTCTTGTAGTCTAGATAAACAGGGGCAAATAATTTTTCTTCCTTCTCATGATGCCTAATAGGTATATTCAAATGTTCAGCAAGGCGAGAAGCAAAGATGCTTCCAAAGACGGGCCCCTTTGAGCGGTTCAGACTCAATCGTTTGGCAACGACGGTGCCCAAGCTAAAAGTTGTGTCACGAAACAAAGCATGGTGTAAAATGATAATATCAGGGGCACTGAGATTCCCACTGTTCCCGCGACCAATTAAACACCTACTAGAAAATAAAGCAAAGTAGCGCAGAACAGGGAAGTGTATACTGGTGATTCTTGCCCCTGAAACTTGTCTAGTTTCACCTACGGCTATCATATCAATAAACCCTTTAACATCTTCATGACGTGGTTCATCAAGTCTACCTTCAAAGGGTACTTTGCATAATTCACAAAAATCTAACAGTGATATCTCCTTAACCACATCATATAAGTGAAACCCCACCGTAGGTGGTGTTTTCCTAGAATGAAAATGAAAGCTTTGCGTAAAAATATTGGTGAGTAAGAGATACTGCTCTTTTTGGTCGTTGATGAAGTCGCTGAGGCCTGCATTATTCGCCATCCAATAAAAGTCTTCGTAAATACCGGTGGACATCATAAAATTATTACAAGGCCATTCGCACGGTCGAACTTCCGCCATGCAAGGAAGATGATACTTGGGCTTCTTATTTTCTTCTTTCTTCTTCTCCTCTGAGCTCTTGCTAGAAGAGCCCCTCAATATTCTTTTTAACATTTTCCTTTTTCTGAAAATTTCTAAAAAAATTAGTAACTCACAATAAAATTTAACCAAACTCAACAAGATTGATAGCGACAACTCCTATAAGTGCCTAGAAGCTATATCATGCATTAGAACTACTTGGGACCAAGAAAAATTATCATGCAAGCTCAAGAACGAGGTCACCACAGCAGCATAAATTTGCAACAAATTAAGCACTAGAACAAAAACTAATTGGACCAATGGAGGAGTCACATACCAAGGAACAATCTCCCCAAACAGTTTGGTGAATGGTGCTTTGAGCAAGGAGATCGAAAATGGCAGCAAAATGAGCTAGAACTCGGGTTTGAGCTGGTTGGGGAATTTTTGGGAGGAAGAAGAAGAGTGTGGGTGAAAGGATAAGTGGAGGGGGGGCCACGTGGGGCCCTCGAGGCACGGGGCGCGCCCTGCGCCCTCGAGGCCAGGTGCTGGCTCCCCTCGCTGTGTGTTCAGTTCCATATTTTCTTAAATATTCTATAAAAAATCTTATTTCATTTTCATGGCATTTGGAGAACTTTTATTTTCGGGATATTTTTTTATTGCACGGATAAGTCTGGAAACAGACAGATAATGCTATTTTTCTTTTATTTAACCTAATTAACGGAAAGTAAAAGGAGGTTACAGAAGGTTTGTGCTATCTAGATTCACCTATCCCATGCTCATGAGAAGGAATCCATTAACAAGGTTGATCAGGTCTTGTTAATAAACTCTTTCCGAGTAACATGAAACCGGAGAATTTTCGAATAACACTATGTTACCTCAATGGGGATATGTATGTCCCCAACAATAAGTATGTCATATGCCTTCTTGATAGTAGGAATAGGAAACTCAAAACCTCGAATAGTAATTTTTGAAGTTTTTCCAATATAGTTGATACTATGAACCTGAGGTTGTTTCCTCGGAAAGTGTACCATATGCTCATTACCATTGACATGAAAAGTGACATTGCCTTTGTTGCAATCAATAACAGCCCCTGCAGTATTCAAAAAAGGTCTTCCAAGAATAATAGACATACTATCATCCTCGGGAATATCAAGTATAACAAAGTCCGTTAGAATAGTAACATTTGCAACTACAACAGGCACATCCTCACAGATACCGACAGGTATAGCAGTTAATTTATCAGCCATTTGCAAGGATATTTCAGTAGGTGTCAAATTACTCAAGTCAAGTCTACGATATAGAGAGAGAGGCATAACACTAACACCGGCTCCAAGATCACACAAAGCAGTTTTCACATAGTTTCCTTTAATGGAGCAATGTATAGTAGGTACTCCTCGATCTCCTAATTTTTTAGGCATTCCACCCTCAAAAGTGTAATTGGCAAGCATGGTGGATATTTCTACATCAGGTATCTTTCTTTTGTTGGTAATAATATCTTTCATATACTTAGCATAAGGATTTGTTTTAAGCACATCAGTCAAACGCATACGCAAAAAGATAGGTCTAATCATTTCAGCAAGGCGTTCAAAATCTTCATCATCCTTTTTCTTGGATGGTTTCAGAGGAAAAGGCATGGGTTTCTGAACCCAGGGTTCTCTTTCCCTACCGTGCTTCCTAGCAACAAAGTCTCTCTTATCATAACGTTGATTCTTTGATTGTGGGTTATCAAGATCAACAGCAGGTTCAATCTCTACATCATTATCATTGCTAGGTTGAGCATCAAGATGAACATCACTATTAATATTATCACTAGGTTCATGTTCATTACCAGATTGTGTCTCAGCATCAGAAACAGATATATCATTGGGCTTCTCAGGTGGGTGAGCTACAGGTTCACTAGAAGCATGCAGAGTCCTATCATTTTTCTTTTTCTTCTTCTTAGAAGAACTAGGTGCATCTATATTAGCTCTCTGAGAATCTTGCTCAATTCTTTTAGGGTGGACTTCAGGATACAGAGGTTCCCGAGTCATTTTACCACCTCTAGTTGCAACTCTAACAACATAGTCATTGTTCTTACTATTTAATTCATTGAGCAAATCATTCTGAGCTTTAAGTACTTGTTCTACTTGAGTGGTGACCATGGAAGTATGTATACTAATAAGTTTCAGTTCGTCTTTAGCACTAGACAGATAGTCACTCAAGCGTTCAATCATATGAGCATTGTGTTGTAATTGTCTACCAACATAAGCATTGAAGTTTTCTTGTTTCACAATAAAATTGTCAAACTCATCTAAGCATTGGCTAGCAGACTTATAACGAGGAATATCACTTTCATCAAATCTATAAAGAGAATTTACCTTTACTACATGTGTCAAGACCATGTATTTCTTCAATAGGCGGTAAATTCTTAACATCTTCAGCTTTAATACCTTTTTCATTCATAGATTTCTTTGCCTCTTGCATGTCTTCAGGACTGAGAAATAGAACACCTCTCTTCTTCGGAGTTGGCTTAGGGGATGGTTCAGGAAGTGTCCAATTATTTTCGGGGCTGCGGTGCGCTAGGAGTGTAGCTGGCGGTTGCGTTGGCTTCCTGCAAAGACCCTGAGCATGGTGACGCGCGCGGATGCGAGCTACGGTGGCTTGGACCACGGCGGCGCCATGGTCGGCGGCGGTGAGCTCACGGGTCTGGCTGTGAGCTAGCTAGAGGACGGGTTAGACTGCAGGGAGAGAGGGGAAAGACGCAGGTGCTCACGGCGCGTGCAGGGGGGCGTCGAAACGGGCTCGAGGACGGCTTGGCCGGAGCGAATCGACGGCGACGAACGGCGGCACCCGAGGTTGAAGAAGGCGTCAGGGCTGGCACTTCGAGGCATCCGGCGTCGCATGGCTTGGTGAGGAGGTCTTAGACGTTGCGGCGGAGCTCCTGGCTAGCTCAGGGAGGCGAGGCGGTTGCGGTGGCTACGGTGGTTGTGAGCGGCGGCGACGGTGGCGTTCGGCCATGTCTGGAAGGGAGTGAGGGAGAGGCGAGGGGAAGGACTGGAGAGGCCGGCTCGATCCAGACGACAGCGGCGAGACGATTCGCGGCGTCGCGCTGTCCTCGGGCGACCAGGCAGGCAGGTGGCGTGACGGCACGGCCGAGCTCGCGCGCCCGCCACACGCCTGGCCGACTGGCGCCAGGAGGACGACAGCGGTGGTGGGCTGGGCCTGTGGGCCGCACAGGAACTGGGCCGGCTCTGGTGCAGGTAAGCAGCCCAGGTGAGCTCTTCTCTTTCTCTCTTTTCTAATTCTTTGTGTTTTTCTATTTCTTTTGTATGTTTTTGATTTAGTTCAAAGACCAAACCATTTTGATAAATCATGAAATAAATTGTGGGCACCTATTGAATTATTTCTAACAGCCCTCAACTAGTTTCAAAATTATTAGAGCATTTAAACTATTTAAAGAATTTACATGCCCCAATTTAAATACAATATGGATTAATTCAAAAATCCAAAAATGTCCTAGAAATATATTCATCATTTTTGGCAGGGGTTTCTACCTTAACCAAAAATCATGAACTTTTCTTGAGGCACTTTGGGTACAATGAAAATATTTTTAGGTTGAACCTAGTTGGGTTCTTTTGGTGCTAGTGTTTGGACAATCCCCAATTCCAGTTTAAAGAAAAGTTTAGACATGATGCAACAACCAACCTAGCACTAGGCAGACAGAAGCTGGGGATGTGACAACTCACCCCTACTAAACAAGAATCTCGTCCCGAGATTCAGGACGTGAGATAAGAAATCAGAGGGAACACTAACTAACACAATCTTCATGATCCAAATGTCCTCCATATAAGTGTTGATTGCTTGCCTCATGTAGATCTTGACATCCTTGCTTTCGAGGTCTTGGTCCAACATGGTGACAACAAAAGAAACTCTATGAAATTGATCCTCTAAAGATCGAGCAACTTAAGATCAACTCATGGAGTGAGACGTTGAAACATCTCTTGAGCCGAGATACAAAACACACATCCAAAGGGATGGAGTGAAACAAACGATGAAGGTTCACTTGGTAGGCAATAATTCCACACCTAAGAAGATGGTGATCAATACCACCAGATGGGGCACCTTAGAGAAGGTGACTCATAGAATTTTCCCCTTAAGTGGCAAAAGAATTAATTTTGATATAGAGATCGTTGAAATTATCTATACTAGCCTAAGGCAAATCGCAATCGATCATTTGACGGAGTCCGTAAGAATGACATTCTCCATCTAGCATGGATGATGTGGACTACATGTTGAAGACAACATAATGGTGATTTTTGCTTATCACCGGAAATGGATGAAACCCATGGTAAAATGGCACATTGGCGGTGCAAGCTGGGAACAAAATGCAAATGCTGGGAATGATTCTGGTAACTGGGAAGAAACCCAACAGTAGAGAGTGAATCTACTCTTTGAGAGGTTATAGCATAACCAAGAACACTGGGAGCAATCCCAGTTAGTGCCAGTTATAACACCTAGTGCTTGTGCGTGCTCTCAAGAACTTGAGCATTCCCATATTCATCAAGGTTTTACCAATATCCGTGTCAAGGATCCTGGCAACACCACATACTACCATGATGAATAATGATGGACGATGTAGATGCAAAGGAAGATAACACTTTCTCAGATTTCACCTTGGCAGAGTCAAGGGGAAAAATCTGGATGATCGACCGAGAAACATTTAGCACTCCGCTTCTAATGTTCTCCTTGATGTGTTAGCGTAAGCCATTCATAGATATGTTTGGTATCTTGAACATCAAGTAAAGGTCGGACTTCGGGAGCAAAAGAATCCATAAGGAACAATTGTTGGAGTAAATCCTACGAAATCCTTATGCGGAGGTGGCCAACTTCCTCAATCAAGATACTACAACAATAGGTCTTCCGGCTGGGTGTGTTGGCCACGGCATCCACTTTACCGGTTATCGAGAGACCAATATTACAGGTCTTGGAAAATGCTCCAACCATCATATCTGCCTGAGATTCACTTCTGGTTGGTGTCAGTATATTCCAGACTCATCGAGTCTAGTAAGAAAAATGAAAGTTTGCAACCCAAATCGACGAGACGACGTTGCGAGATTCTCAGGAAATGGACTACGATAGCAAGCTCCAAAACATGAGCTGGTTCTGCTACACACATGTGAACACGCTGTCACAGACAAGCATGACCACGTAGTAGTCTTATAATAAAACACTACCGAGTTCAGGTGGGGAACCATTGTCAAGGATATCTAAGTCCTTACATAAGTCTTGCTCTTAAGAAGAAACTTCTTCTCCTTGAACAAATCAATCAGTGGCTTGGTGTGCTAGAGATACATATAGAACGAAGGTTGCAAGTCTCCAAACCACAGAATACTTCGCACATATGCATGACTGACTTGGGATGATTCCACAGGAAGCAAAACAACTTTCTCGAATTCACGGTGACAACTTTCATCAAATGCTCATGAATTAGAGGAAGTCACTTCTTCCATCCAAGCATAAGCTTCATGACGGGACATGAAGGCATTGCTTACAAAGTTTCCAGCACTAGCTAAATGTCCAACAAAATCATGGAGAGGATAAGGATGTTGTCGATGGGCTCAACAATAACTCATCCAGGTTTCCCATATAGGTGGAATTCCACAATTAAGTGAACACGGTGTTAGCATTGGGCAGACCAAGAGATATAACGGTGTATGCTCGAGGAATCAACCACGAGTAAGACAACGTTACGAATATCGTTGGTTTTGATTTGACATGGCGATAACCCATACTCAAATCAAAGTCTGGACAAGACAATAGATCCACAAATGATCACGAAGATCAATTGAAGAAGATATCATCTATCTTCAATACACACACAAGATATCCCTTTAGAGTGAGCTATGTGGATTAAGCTTTTATCTTCCAACTCTCCAAGTTGTTGTTTAGCTTAACCAACTTGCTCAGGGTATCCGACACAGATTCTTGGAGAAAGGATGGTTTACAAGAATACCAACTTGATCACGAGCTCAACATAGCGGTCAGGTGACAACCTGGTGATACTTCCGAGAAGATATTCGGAAAATCATGAACCACCAATATGTTACTAAGCTCGCAAACAATCTTGCTTTTCGGGGCAAGATGATATGATCACAAGAGCAAGAGATTGATACAATCCTAACTCGTTGATCGAAAAGTGCACCAGGAAAATGGACTAGGTAGCACGGTCAATCTTAGAATGATGGTTCAGTAACCAACATGCTAAGAATGAGTTTATTGTACATTAACTACCATGCAACAGGGTTGCTAGGAGTATTGACTTCACACATCACGGTTCATTTGTCGGTATTCCGGTTACAATAACACGGAGACCTAAGAATGAACGATGATGGCAAGAAGTATCACTGTATCAAGAGTTCATAAGAGATAGTGCAATTCTCATGACAATCCTGACGTGAAGAGGGTAACACTTCAGAGTAGAATGGATCAAAAGCTTGATTGCATTTTGATCTGCGAAGTACAACTGCTTTGACCCAATCCTGGATATGGATGAGGTACTGGGGTTTGTTTCTCCTAGTCATTCCGAATAGAATGGCTTGATGGACCTCAAGAGTAATAGGCATCGATGAACACGAATGCACAACTACTCCTGACTATCAATTGATAGACTATGGTAGGAATAGACCGAAGAGGAACAACCAAGAAGCACATATGAATTTATGAGTTGTGGATGCATAGATTAGCATGTCGAACTAGTTCAACATATTTCTTCCAGATAACCTATGCAGAAAGGTAGGATTGGCAGAGTCACAACATGGAATCGAGAACTCATCAAGAACACTCTGGTTGTGAACCTTTGGTTCAAAAGAACTTCTGCCATAACGGTTCATGGTATTGGAAGAACGATTCACCACGGACCTCGAGGACTATCACAAGGTTACTAATAGCCTAAAGGAACGAGCAAATACTACCAACATGAGATAAGTGGAGTGAGTCTTGGGTTCAAGAACCCAGGAATAGAATGCCTACTAGTTAAATGGCATCACGGGATGCTTTCGAGAATGATGGCCAGAATCATCACACCGGGAATATAAGCACTGCTAGATTACTGGGTGATTCTCTAAGATACTTAGGGTCATAATAATAACTCCAACATATTTGTCGAAGTAACATAGTACCTCAACTCACTGGTTAGTGTGGTTAATCTAGCCCAAAGGAGCATGGGGACAGGAAAAAGGGACTTGCAAATGCATCAGACTATTTAGGAACCTGGGATGACTCGGACAACATAACGGTTGTAAATGCTCGAAAATACTTTTGAGATCCAAGCAAAAGGGTAGCATAAACACTTAGCATCATAAAGTCAAGGTCCTGGGTCCAACAGTTGAACAAACAGAAGTAGTAGAGACTAAACTGAGGGTTGAAACCACATTAACATGATCATGTTAAACGGAATGAGAATCCTAGTTCTTAATCCCGGTAGAATAGAAGAAGGTGACTCAGATCAGAAGGTCATAAGGTAAAGGAGTAAAAAGAGCCTTACGTTCCCTTCCACAATCAATTCCCTTACATAACTAAAGAATTTCTAGACACGACTTCGACCAGTTTGGCTTACTAATCCTACAGGTAGTCAAGCTCTGATACCAAAGCTGTCGGGACCCCGATCCAAAGTCACACAGGCCTAGCCTGTAACACATCATATCACTTTGCGGCCTCACGCACGGTATCCCCACGGGTGCCACCTTACCTGGCCCGGGACCGTTTGCGCATTTTGGCACACGTATATGATAGTGTCGCTAGCATCCATATGACAGAGAAACCGGGACGACATGACCAGTTATAAGCCAAAAGTGGCACTAAATTACACAGACGGGCATACATGACCCAGCAACGAACGTGTCGGTCATCAACGTATGAACCCAAGTCATAGCAAGCTACAAGGACTTAAAGGAACAACGCGTGACATTTCCCCTAAGGGACAGACACAGGAACAAAGAAGGACACATGCCGGCCAGCCTAAGTGTTCCGGAGCAGTAGCAAGCTACCAAGGCTCAGTGGAAGCACTAGGAGACATTTCCCTGTAAGATAGGCTACCAAAGGTAAACAACTAGGTGTCGGATCCCACACATAGCAATACACATTACACGTACACATAACATGCAAGTATGTGATGTACAACATGGCATCACAACATAACCCAACAACTCATATAGATAAAGGCCTAGAAGAGCCATCATAGCATTTATTACAAACAGAGGTCACATGACCCAACATACAGAGCATACAGGCAACGGAAGCATAACATGTCTGAGTACAGACAACTACAAAAGAAAAAGACTAAGAAGCCTGACTATCTACTAGACCCTTCCAAGGGCACAAGATCGTAGCTGAGGTAACAAGCTAAACGTCGAAGTCCACGCGGAACCACTAGCGAGACTGAAGTCTCTCTGCAAAACATAAATTAAGCAAATGTGAGTACAAAGGTACTCAGCAAGACTTACATCAGAACTAGCTACATATGCATCAGTATCAACAAAGGGGTGGTGTAGTTTGACTGCAGCAAGCCAGCTTTGACTCGGTGGCTATCCTGAACTATGACTGCAAGTAACTCCTTTGAGGTGGCGCACACAAGTCCACATATTCACCAATCAATACACCACTATGGATTCGCTCCCGTCTCCCTACGAGAAGGCCATCCATAGCACTCACACTTGTCTTGAGTATTTTAGAGTATCCACTTTCAATTGTCTATGTACCACGTAAGCATCCAGGAAGTCCATAACCGCGGACCCGGCTATTCGAATAGATCATGTTAACCCTGCAGGGGTGTACTTCTTCAGACACGCTCTCGCCACTTACCGCCATGTACACGTCATGTATCTCGGCAACCTTCAAGCGGAAGCCTGGCGAGGGTGTCGGCCACGACCTGACTAACCACACAAGACTCTAGTCCAGGTTTATCGCCTATTCGGGTTCCATCCGTAAGGAGATCTGGCCGGGGTGTCGCTCATGGCCCCAAACGATGTGTACAGGGTTCCCAAGCCCACCAACCGGGTGCCACTTGGTACACCGTGCCACTGCACCTAGTCTGTCCCAAGCCCACCCGTACCGGGTGCCACTTGGTAGACTACTAGCACTACCTACAAACACCAGAAACTAGTTGCAACTCCTGGACAGAGATCGAGTTGATTAATAAGTCGAGAGGGGCACTTAAGCATTCCAATGCGTGGTAGTAGCTATGTCATTGGACAACTTACACGGAACTCAGTTCTTAAGGACGGTTCCAGTGAGACAACCCACCATGTACTCCTACATGGCCTCTCACCGCTACCTTTACCAAATCGTGTTCACACACTTAGCTCACACACAGTAGGACATGTTCATAACTTCCCAATTCATCCCCGATGAATCAGACCTGACACAACTCTAAGCAATAGCAGGCATAACCAGAAAGCATGAATGAGTAGGCACAACATGGCTCAAACAACTCCTACTCATGCTAGTGGGTTTCAACTATTTACTGTGGCAATGACAGGTCATGCAGAGGAAAGGGGTTCAACTACCGCAGCAGGCAGCAGTTGAAACGTTGTTGTCCTAATGCAGTAAAGAGAGCAGGAGCGAGAGAGTGGGATTGTATCGGAATGAACAAGGGGGTTCTGCTTGCCTGGCACTTCTGAAGATAGTAATAGTGCTTCATCGGTGTCATCGAACTCATCGTCGGAACGTCATCTACTGAGAGGGAACAAATACCGGCAACAGAGAAGGAACACAATCAATGCAATGCAACAATATGATGCATGAATGTGACATGGCAATATGATGTTTATTGAGCTAATGCAACTAGCAACACAATTAAATGAAGTTGGTTTGAATCCAAGATTCAAATTCAAACTCCACATATGGTTAATTAAGTGCCATTCATTTGATTTGTCCAAAAAAGTAGCTATAAGTTGTTCTAACATGCATGAAAATGCCATAAACAGATTCCTTGAATTTTTCTGATCATTTTTCATATATAAATTATTTTCATTGGAGTTATAGATTATTTTCTGTGATTTTTAGAAGTTTTGGCTATTTTTTGAAATAATAAATCATTTCTGATTTATTTAAAATCCCATAAAAGCATTTATGACATCAGCACTGTGTCACTCTGACGTCACCTAGTCAACAGGGTCGGCCAGGGTCAAACCTGACGTGTGGGGTCCACACGTCAGTGGCTCTGCTAATTAACAGGGTTAATTAGCACTAACTAAATCCTAAACTAAATTAGACAGGGCAGGGCCCACATGTCAGTGACTAACTAACTAACCAAATAATTAGTACTAACCTAGGTTAATTAACAGGGCGGGCCCCACTTGTCAACGAGTTAGTGATTGACTAAGGGCGTGGGGCCCATACGTCAGTGACCCGGGGTGGTCAAGCCCCCGGTCAAACGAGTCAAACTCGCCGGTGTTCTGCCGCCGGCGAGGCCAAACACGGCGGCGAGCTTCGGAAATCGCCGTCCAGCGACGATTTGGCGCGCGACTAGGCTCTACAGAAGGCTTGGAGTGCTCCGCGTCCAGTGGTGCAGGAAGCAGCAGCTCCGGTGGCCTAAATTGACGGCGGAAGCGACTTGCGCGGCGGCCGGAGTTCGGGCATCGACGAGCGTGGGGCTGCGGTGCGCTAGGAGGGCAGCTGGCGGTTGCGTTGGCTTCCTGCAAAGACCCTGAGCATGGTGACGCGCGCGGATGCGAGCTACGGTGGCTTGGACCACGGCGGCGCCATGGTCGGCAGCGGTGATCTCACGGGTCCGGCTGTGAGCTAGCTAGAGGACGGGTTAGACTGCGGGGAGAGAGGGGAAAGACGCAGGTGCTCACGGCATGTGCAGGGGGCGTCGAAACGGGCTCGAGGACGGCTTGGCCGGAGCGAATCGACGGCGACGAACGGCGGCACCCGAGGTTGAAGAAGGCGTTAGGGGTGGCACTTCGAGGCATCCGGCGTCGCATGGCTTGGTGAGGAGGTCTTAGACGTTGCGGCGGAGCTCCTGGCTAGCTCAGGGAGGGGAGGCGGTGGCTGTGGCTGCGGTGGTGGCGAGCGGCGGCAACGGTGGCGTTCGGCCATGTCTGGAAGGGAGTGAGGGAGAGGCGAGGGGGAGGACTGGAGAGTCCGGCTCGATCCAGACGACAGCGGCGAGACGATTCGTGGCGTCGCGCTGTCCTCGGGCTACCAGGCAGGCAGGTGGCGTGGCGGCACGGCCGAGCGCGCGCGCCGGCCACACGCCTGGCCGACTGGCGCCAGGAGGACGACGACGGTGGTGGGCTGGGCATGTGGGCCGCACAAGAACTGGGCCGGCTCTGGTGCAGGTAAGCAGCCCAGGTGAGCTCTTCTCTTTCTCTCTTTTCTAATTCTTTCTGTTTTTCTATTTCTTTTGTATGTTTTTGATTTAGTTCAAAGACCAAACCATTTTGATAAATCATGAAATAAATTGTGGGCACCTATTGAATTATTTCTAACAACCCTCAACTAGTTTCACAATTATTAGAGCATTTAAACTATTTAAAGAATTTAAATGCCCCAATTCAAATACAATATGGATTGATTCAAAAATCCAAAAATGTGCTAGAAATATATTCATCATTTTTGGTAGGGGTTTCTACCTTAACCAAAAATCATGAACTTTTCTTGAGGCACTTTGGGTACAATGAAAATATTTTTAGGTTGAACCTAGTTGGGATCTTTTGGTGCTAGGGTTTGGACAATCCCCAATTCCAGTTTAAAGAAAAGTTTAGACATGATGCAACAACCAATCTAGCACTAGGCAAACAGAAGCTGGGGATGTGACAAGATAGTTTCATCATACATAGCAGAAGTAGCATCATCAAGAACATACAACATATCAGATTCAATAGCAGGAGTGGGTGTCGCAAGTTTACTCATAACAGAAGGAGAATCAAATGCATAGCTAGATGGCAGTTCCTTACCTCCCCCCGTAGTTGAGCGTAAGATCTTGGTTTTTGAGTCCTTCAAATTCTTCATAGTGATAAGCAGATATAAATCCCAAGTGACTTAAAGAATAGAGCTATGCTCCCCGACAACGGCGCCAGAAAATAGTCTTGATAACCCACAAGTGTAGGGGATCGCAACAGTTTTCGAGGGTAAAGTATTAAACCCAAATTTGTTGATTCGACACAAGGGGAGCCAAAGGATACGCTTAAGTATTAGCAACTGAGTTGTCAATTCAGCCACACCTAGAAACTTAGTATCTGCAGCAAGATAGTTTAGTAGCACGGTAATATGATAGTGGTGGTAGCAGCAATAAAAGTAAAGATAGTGTTTTTGTAGTTTTTGTGATATAAGCAACAGGAAAGTAAATAGCAACTAGCAATATAGGTAAAGCTCATAGGCATTGGATCGGTGATGGGAAATTACGTTGGATGCAATTCATCATGTAGAAGTTATAACCTAGGGTGACACAGAGCTAGCTCTAGTTCATCAATGCAATGTAGGCATGTATTCCGAATATAGTCATACATGCTTATGGAAAAGAACTTGCATGACATCTTTTGTCCTACCCTCCCGTGGCAGCGGGGTCCTATTGGAAACTAAGGGATATTAAGGCCTCCTTTTAGTAGAGTACCAGACCAAAGCATTAACACATAGTGAATACATGAACTCCTCAAACTATGGTCATCACTGGGAGAGGTCCCGATTATTGTCACTTCGGGGTTGCCGGATCATAACACATACTAGGTGACTATAAACTTGCAAGATAGGATCAAGAACGCACATATATTCATGGAAACATAATAGGTTCAGATCTGAAATCATGGCACTCGGGCCCTAGTGACAAGCATTAAGCATAACAAAGTCATAGCAACTTCAATCTCAGAACATAGTGGATACTAGGGATCAAAACCTAACAAAACTAACTCGATTACATGATAGATCCCATCCAACCCATCACCGTCCAGCAAGCCTACGATGGAATTACTCAAACACGGCGGTGAGAATCATGGAATTGGTGATGGAGGAAGGTTGATGATGATGATGGCGACAATCTCCACTCTCCGGAGCCCCGAACGGACTCCAGATCAGCCCTACCAAGAGAGATTAGGGCTTGGCGGCGGCACCGTCTCGTAAAACATGATAATTCTTTCTCCTTGATTTTTTCTCCATGAAATGGAATATATAGGACCTGGGGATACGTCGGTGGGGCATCGGGGTGCCCTCGAGGCAGGGGGCGCGCCCTGGGAAGGGGGGTGCGCCCCCCACCCTCGAGGATAGCCCGTGGGCCCCCCGGTCTGGATCTTCTTGCAGCTATTTTTTATATTTTCTGAAATAAATCTCCGTTCATTTTCCGGCGATTCCGAGAACTTTTTATTTCTGCACAAAAACAACACCATGGTAGTTCTGCTGAAAACAGCGTCAGTCTGGGTTAGTTCCATTCAAATCATGCAAGTTAGAGTCCAAAACAAGGGCAAAAGTGTTTGGAAAAGTAGATACGTTGGAGACGTATCACATCTCTATATTGCAAAACTATTGCAAGGAATCAAACATATCATATTCAGCGATCTACAAGTTTATGTAGGATTTTATGACTAACCATGTGAATGACCAATTCCTGTCAACTCTCTAAGTAGATATAACTGAAGCAAGAGAGTTTTAATTCTTTCTACAAAAATTATGCCCACGCTCTAACAATTATAAGTGAAGCAAAAGAGCATTCTACAAATGGCGGTTTTCTATGTGAAGAGAAACAAACAATCCAAACTTCAAATGATATAAGTGATGCACATGAAGCATTCTATAAAGCCATACTCAAAAGTTATAAGTGAAGTGCAAAGAGCATTCTATAAATCAACCAAGGACTATCTCATACCAGCATGGTGCAAAAAAGAAAAGGTGAAAACTAAATGCAAAAGACGCTCCAAGATCTGCACATATCACATGAATGAAACGAATCCAAAAACATACCGATACTTGTTGAAGAAAGAGGGGATGCCTTCCGGGGCATCCCCAAGCTTAGACACTTGAGTCTCCTTGAATATTTACTTGGGGTGCCTTGGGCATCCCCAATCTTGAGTTCTTGCCTCTCCTTCTTCTCCTCACATTGAGACCTCCTCGATCTTCGAACACTTCATCCACACAAAACTTCAACAGAAAACTCGGTAAGATCCGTTAGTATAATAAAGCAAATCACTATTCTAAGTACTGTTGCAAACCAATTCATATTTTTTTTGCATTGTAGCTACTGTAATATAACTTTTCCATGGCTGAATCCACTGATAGAAATTGATGGTTTCATCAAAACAAGCAAACTATGCATCAAAAACAGAATCTGTCTAAAACAGAATAGTCTATAATAATCTTAACATTCACCATACTTCTGATACTTGAAAAATTCTGCCACAATTAGGAAAAATAAACAATTTGTATAGAAAGACATTGCAAAAAGTTTCAGAACCATTTGACGTTCCAGCAAAAAATGTAAAATCGCGCACTACAGACAAAGTTTTTGTCCTGCACCGCACAAACCATCAAGCATTGTAAACATCCTAAAGGCAAACCTTGGCACATTATTTTTATAATACAATGGAATTGTACAAGGGGATAATTATTTTTGTTGATAAGTTCTATAATTAATATTCACAAAGTTTCCATGGGCATGAACAAAGTTCAAGGACGTCCCCCACTTTCACAATGCTCGTCTATATCACTTTCACTTTTCTTTTTGAAAAGTTTTAGGTTCCCCTCTTTATTTTTTTGTTTTTAAACTTTATAACACAACAGAAATGAATGACTCTCTAAAACTTCCGGCTTGTCTCCCTGGCAGCGCTTTCTTTAAAGCCATTAAGCTAGGCATAAAGTGCTCAAGTAATGGATCCACCCGGATCCCAAGGTATATCAAAGCCAATTTTAATTAAAAAGGATTTGGTATTTAGTAGTGATCACAAAGTGATATATATCATGCAACAACGAAGTCTAACTCTCTTCCTATGCATCGGCATGTCATACAAGAACAATTCATGCACATCAAGTAAAGGCCAATGCATAGTATAAGCAATTTCTTGTAATTTTATCATGTTGGAAACATAGAGAGGCGGAGATGTAGATCCTCTCTCATAATAATTGCAAGTAGGAGCAGCAAGCACATGCATATTATATTCATCAAAATCATCATGTGTAACGGAAAAAGGCAACCCATCAATATAATCCTTAATAAGTGCAAACTTCTCCAATATAGTGTAGTTTGGAGAATTCAAAAAGATAATAGGACTATCATGTGTGGGTGCAATAGCAACTATCTCATGTTTAACATAAGGAACTATAGCAAGTTCATCTCCATAAGCATAATTCATATTGGCATCTTGGCCACAAGCATAGCAAGCATCATCAAAAAGGGATATTTCAAAAGAATCAATAGGATCATAGCAATCATCCTTCGGTAAGCACGAAGGGAAATTAAACAATGTATGAGTTGAAGAGTTACTCTCATTATAAGGTGGGCACGGGTAGCTAATCCGCTCTTCCTCCTTTCGTTCTTCGCTCTCCTCCTCATCTTTTTCATCCAATGAAGTCACAGTGTCATTAATTTCTTCTTCCATAGGCCCCTGCAAAATAGTAGTCTCTTCTTGGATAGCGGAGTAGTCCTCAATATATTGTTTAACATAGGCATTAGAAGCATAATTATCATAACAATATTTAAATATGGCAAAATTTTCAGATTTGTAAAGAGTAGCATCATACTTTTCAATCAAAGAAGCAATTTCATAAGCACCCTTAAAAGCAACAAATTCTTCAATTTGTTGAACATCATAGTAACTATAAACACCCTTAGCATATGAAGATACGATTCCATTATCACTAAACTCACATTGGTAGGGAAGGTGTTTCTTAGGGTCTTCAGAACAACAAGTAAAATCATATATTTCACATCAATTTCAAGCATAGCATTGCAAACGATGAATTTGATCCAGTAAAAGTTTCCTTTTTTCAGATATGCGGTGTCGCACATGACAAGCATTTTCATCTAAAGATTTGCCCTCAACTAAGCTAGTTGGGGTTTCAGCCCGAGCACATAGGGATCGAAGATGATCCAAGTATAAAGCTTCAGGAGTGTGATAGATTTTGAGTGGTTCTTCAACCATTGGTTCAGCAGGTACCACTAATTTTTTTGGTATTTTGCGTTTCCTACCCATAACTAAAGATAGAAAACAACTTAGAACAGCAAAAAAAATCTACTTAGTGATGAAGCAAACAAGCACACAGAGAATATTCACCCCACGCTATTGCTCCCCGGCAACGGCGCCAGAAAAAGGTCTTGATAACCCACAAGTTTAGGGGATCAGTTGTAGCCTCTTTCGACAAGTAAGAGTGTCTAACCCAACGAGGAGCTAAAGGCAGAACAAATATTCCCTCAAGTTCTATCGACCACCGATAGAACTCTACGCACGCTTGACGTTTGCTTTACCTAGAACAAGTATGAAACTAGAAGTACTTTGTAGTTTTTGTGGGATAGGTTTGCAAGAATATAAAGAGCGCATGAATATAAACTAGGGGCTGTTAAGATAAGGAAGCAATAAAATTAGTGATAGCGAGTGTGGTAAAGTGGTGGTAGGAATTTCGAAATTGCCCCTAAGCAATTGACTACGTTACTAGACCGATAGCAAGTTTTATGTGGGAGAGGCCACTACTAGCATGTCATCCCTTATTTGGAATTCTATGCACTTATGAGTGGAACTATTAGCAAGCATCCGCAACTACTAACATTCATTAAGGTAAAACCCAACCATAGCATTATGATATATTGGCCGCCCTTCAATCCCGTATGCATCAATTTCTACGCTATGTTGAAGTTTCTGTCACTCTTGCCCTCCAATATGTAGTCATATCAACATACAACTAACCCTATGGTGTGATCCACGCGCGTGCTCATATGATGGGCACCAAAGGACAGCAACATAACCACAAGCAATTTAAATCAATCATAGCAATTCACCAATCACCGATAGGACAACGATAATCTACTCAGACATCATAGGATGGCAACACATCATTGGATAATAATATGAAGCATAAAGCACCATGTTCAAGTAGAGGGTACAGCGGGTTGCGGGAGAGTGGACCGCTGTACATAGATGGGGGAAGGTGATGGAGATGTTGGTGAAGATGACGGAAGTGTTGGTGTAGATCGCCGTAACACGATGATGGCCCCGGTGGCACTCCGGTGCCACCGGAAGCGAGGGGGAGAGAGAGCCCCTCCTTCTTCTTCTTCCTTGACCTTCTCCCTAGGTGGGAGAAGGATTTCCCCTCTAGTCCATGGCCTCCATGGCGGCGAAGGGGCGAGAGCCCCTCCGAGATTGGATATGTCTCTTTGTCTCTCTCTGTTTCTGCGTTCTCAGATTCTGGCCCTTCACCGTTTCTTAAATTCCCGGAGATCCGTAACTCCGATTGGGCTGATTTTTTGACACGGTTTTTATCCGAATATTAGCTTTCTTGCGGCGAAAGAAGGGCATCAACCGCCTTACGGTGCGGCCACGAGGGCCCAGGGAGCGCCCCCTGCCCAGGGCACGCCCCCCTGCCTCGTGGCCCTCCCGGGCATCGACTCATGTTGGTTCCGCTTCCCAAAATTCACATATATTCCAAAAACAATCTCTGTCCATTTTTATTCTGTTTGGACTCCGTTTGATATGGATATTCTGCGAAACAAAAAACATGCAACAAACAGGAACTAGCACCGGGCACTGGATCAATATGTTAGTCCCAAAAAATAGTATAAAAAGTTGCCAAAAGTATATGAAAGTTGTAGAATATTGGCATGGAACAATCAAAAATTATAGATACGACGGAGACGTATCAAAGCACCACCGTCGTGGACAATAAACTGACTCCCGTTGCCGACCATGACTCACAGAAGCCGCCGCGACCATCGTTCTCCTCCTCAATTGGTAATGTGTGTATTGAATCACTTAGCAGTACATGTGCAGTTCCAATTTTGTTCATACCTACCCTTCAAATTTCCTGGGTGCTATTGTTCCCGTTAAAGTAATTGGTTATAGCCTCCATTGTCCAACATAATATCAGCTTGTAATTGTGTGTCGCTCATGTATCGCGCTGTGCTTGGGTAGGTATTTCATCTGCAACCAGTAGTGTGGCAAATGATGGATAGTTTTTTAGAAGTAGCAAGATGCCCATGCATTGCACGCATCAAGATGCATTTGTATGAGTATATTATCTTGTGGGAGAAAAGGATGAACGAGTGAATGCCTTATTTGCAAATGCGGAGAGGGGTGTGGGTATCTTTTTGCAAAATTATCACCGTTTCCTTCCTATCTGTCGGATATAAATCGGATGGCCTATATTGCAGGATGGCAGGAACACCATCATCACCAACTCTGTTTTTTATAAGATTAGGGAAAAAGTAGAGAAAAACTAGAGAGTAGAGAACTAGAGATAAATATTAAATATAAAATAAATATAACAGTAGAGAAGAGAATGGAGATAGCAGAGACGTCGGGAAAGAATTGCGCGCGCGGGAAAAAGCGGCCGGGCGTCCGCTAGTTTTGGCGTGCGGCGTCCGACGCGCTTTATAAAATCCAACGCCGTCCCACTACTATGTGCCTTGCCACCGCTCTCTCCCACTCTATGCCTCACCATCGCTCTCTCCCCGCTCTTTCTCGCCTCGTCGTCGCCACGTCGCTAGGACACTTGGGGATACCGCGGCGTCCGCGCGCGCCACTCCGGCGGCTTCTCCGCTGAGTTCCGGTTCCGCGGGATGCGCCTCGGCCTCGGCAATTTCGACACCGCCAACGAGGTCGCCCGCGCGTACGACGCGGCGGCGTGGTGCCTCCGATGGCCTCATAGAACATTGAACTTCCTCAACATACCGATGTGGGAGCGGGCACAGGAGCTCGCGCCTCTGCCGCGGCTTATCACCGATGAGGATCGTCGCGACAACTGGAGGCGGGAGCACCGTCTCGGCATCACCGAGATGGACGAGGAAGCCATGGCGCTGTGGTGCCAACGCTTCCCGCAGGATATCATCAACGAGAGCGAGTTCTACGAGCAAAGGAGGGCGGAGAGGGATAAGAGGAGGGCAGAGCGAGCCGCCTATCGCGAGAACAAGCCTAGGCAAAAAGCGGACGCTCAATTCAACATGAGGCTAGGAGCAGCGTCGTCCTGGGAATCCGACGACGATGGTATCTTCCGGCCTACAGTCAGACGTCGGAGGAGGACATCACCGAGGAGTAGTCGGACAACGAGTAGTTGAATAATCTATTTTTTATCTATTTATGCTGAGAACTATCCTCTACTCTCTATCTCTACATCCGATCTCAGCACTGTAAACGCTTTTTTTAAAGCACCGCGCATTGCGATTCTGCTGGTGATGCTCTAACATGGCAGACGAGTGCTTTAATGTTGCCCACAAGATGAGCGAGTATCACTAGTAGTATATTTTTCTTGCCATGTTGAGATTTTAAAACCACAAGTGCGGACATGTAGAGGAGCAATGAAGACCAAACACGGGATATTGGGGACATCTTCAAGGATCGTGGCAAGTTAAAGAGGAGCTGCACCGAACCGGTAAAACGAGCTTTGGTAAGTAACACTCTTTCAAGTACTTTCGTTTAGCCTCGTGTTCTTTGATGTGTATATGTTGTAGTTTCTGTTTCTCTTAAGCCTCGTGTTCTTCGATGTGTCATAAGAAGAGTCTTAATCGTCCTAATGCTTTCCGTTTTAGCTTGATGTAGGAAGTGGGTGTTCTCACATTGTAGTCTGTTTTTATATATATTTTTCCTTTGAATTCACTTCTCCCAGTTCTGTTTATTTGGCTTCTACTAAATGGATCTGGGTTGCTCTTAGTAATTATCTAAAGAAGAAGTAACTTCATGTCAGGATGCAGTTCCTGCGAGGAGGGAAGTATGCTCAACCTCGAGATCATGTTTCCAGAATGAGACTGGATTACACACAAGGTGCCAGTTCCCTAATGATGCTGGATTAGACACAAGGTGCAAATTCCCAGATGATGTTGGATTACACACAAGCCAGGTGGAGTCCTCAGTTGTTCGTGTCCTCGTGGCTCTAGTAAAGGCTGAAAGAAAGCGTGCAGCAGCCCTTGAGAATGTAGCTGGGTTCCTGAAGAAGAGAAAAGAGCAATAAGATGCTCTCTTCACCCATGCCAAAGAAGAGATGGGAGAAGCCAGAAATAAGCTAGCAGAGGCAGAGCAGGCTAGGTGTATCCTTCTATCTAAAACTGTTGTCAATACAAAATTTCCTTCATAGTAGCTAGGTTCAAATGTTTATCCAGTCAGTATGCCTCTTGTGATGTCCGTGCATCTACTGATGTGGTACAAAATATTTTTTTCGGGTCATGTAATAACAACAATTACTTTCCAAACAATAACAAACGAAGCATTGGACATGGTATAGTTCACGCGCAAGCCCGACATTCCAAGTTCAACTTCCACATCAAACTCATGTTCACAGATATCTCCACATTCATACATAATATCCACAACCATGATTCACTTCAAAGCCAAAAAAAATTGAGGAGAGTTATGAATAAAGAAAAACCTCTAGTTCCTGCTACCAGTGCGAGCACAACAAGTAAAATGCCGGCCGGCTCGCGGAAGGACGTGTTGCCGGCACACGCGCGGATTCAATGTAGGCAGGCAGGGCAGTCTGAAGCCGGTTGCATGCGGCGAGGAGGCGTGTTCAGCCGGGCCTGCAGCGAGTGGGGCCCTCTTGACGGGTGCGCCGGTTCAATGCTTGCGCTATGAGAGGTCGCGTCCGTGTCAGAGCAATCACTCCCTCCAGTCCTTTTTTATTTGCGTATAACAAAATCTTGTTTTCCACTCACATTTTACAAGTAAAATTCGTGGACAAACTTTGACCCAAAATAGGATGGGGACTAGTAAACCAGAATGGAGGTAGTAGTTTTTTTAATCAAAGAAGGGTTTCCCCCTTTCGATTTTCATTACTGAAAACCAACATCTAAATCTAAACATAGTATTTGCCCTAGAACTACCAGGTTCAACATCTCGCAACATAAACCCATACAATCATACGCCAAGGAGGTACGTAGTACTATGAATTACATTTTCGCTCCATACCAATCGTTCTAAAAACTACTTAGTACTTATAATACGCCATTGAAAATCAGAACTCTTAACCCCGCTAAAAAAATGATATTTTAAATGTAGCTACTCGATGTGTGGCAACTGGCGAGCCACCGCCTCCAAGTCGTTCACCTGTGGTCCCGACTATCAACTCCTACGGATCAAATTATCACGCGAGCTGACTATTCCTACAAAGGTGTGCTCCACCACGTACCCGGTACCCGCGAATGCAGCAATCGTGCACCTAGGGTTTTAGGGTTTATTTATTAACGTTGCCTTTACGTAACACTCGTGTGTGCGAGACAGCGAGAGACCGACTGCGTGCGTGCACCTCTTCTCTTTGTATATGTACTCCACCGTTTGTCTGGTGTCCAAAAAATTATAATAACTACTAGCAATGTGCCAATGTGTTGCCACATGATCTGAGTAGATTAATACATATTCATCGATTTGATAGAAAAAAGTCTAGTTTTGAAATATGTATATCACTAAAAAATTGTTATGTTTCACTCAAAATATATTCCTTTGGCGGTTTTGATGAGATAAGGGAGGAATGTTGTTGGTTTAAAGATTCGAGAAGTGGTATATGTCTAATTTCTACTCTTACTAGCAAGATGCCCGTGCGTTGCACGAAACATTAAGATCTTGTGGGAGAAAAGGACGAACGAGGGAAGGCCTTATCTGCAAATGTGGAGAGGAGTGCGGGTAAATTGCCATAGTTTTGTTCCTATCCGTCAGATATAAATCGGACGGCCTATATTGCAGGATGGCAGGCCCACCATCATCACCAACTCTGTTTTTATCCCTACTCTTATAAAAAGCATAGTCGGTGATGATCGTGTGCCTGCCATCCTGCAATATAGGCCGTCCGATCTATATCTGACGGATAAGAAGGAAACTATGGCAATTTTGCAAAAAGATACCCACACCCCTCTCCACACTTGCAAATAAGGCCTTCCCTTGTTCATCCTTTTCTCCCACAAGATAAACTACTCATACAAATGCATCTTGATGTTCCGTGCAACGCATGGGCATCTTGCTAGTTGTTGCAAAAAGCCCATGTGTGTGAGAGAGAGGGAAAGAGGAGGAGGACGGAGTGCATGTGTGACAAAGAAAAAAGAGTGTGTGTGCGAGAGGTATCAACTTAAAATGAGGCAATAGTGTGTGTGTGCACGATCGAGAGGGCGTGTCTCATGAAGGGAAGAAAAATCTACATAGATACAAGGAGCGGGAGAGAGACATGTATGCGATTGTGGAAGCACGAGCGTGCGAGTGTATAAACCTATCTAGAGGCTAGTCGATAAATGTTTGTGAGAGAAATACGAGTCAGGGGTGCGAAAGCAAGAGTTTTGTGTGAGAGAGAGAGAGAGATGGTAGTCGAGAAGGGGAGTGGAAGCAGGAGTTGTGTGTAAGAGAGAGAGAGGGGGGGAGTTTGTCTGATAGATAAACAAATGAATAATGTCAATCTGGGATAGAGACGAAAAGGAGACCGCAACAAATGTTGTGTCTACAGGAGGGAGAGAGTAATTTTAGTGGTATGATTCATATCTAGAGACATATAGGGTATGTGAGAGAATCCCATAGAGAGAAAGACAAAGTGAAAGACGAGTGGAGACTGTGTGTGTGGCGGTGAAAAAGAAAGCTTAGGTACCTAGTGATACGAGAGAACGGTAGAGACGTGAGAGATAATGAAAACCATGTAATGTATAATGATAGGGAGAGTGTGACACTTCTCAAGAGAGACGTTGAGAGACCATGTTTGCGAGGATAGGAGAAACATGAAGTGAGCGTGCGGGTGAGCTGGAGAAAAGAGAGTGATAGCTACATGAAGGAGCATGCATGCGAGAGAGATGGGCATGAAAGGAATGAACATAAAAGAGATTCAAATATTTGAATTCGAGATGATGATACATGTAATCCATACTCGAACCAAAATTGATCTATCAAACATGCATACTCATAAGAATTCACACGCATCTATGTTATTTAATATGTAGATATTACTGATCCATACATATTAGTAGAACATAATTTGGTTTAATTTTTTGATTTCAACCTTATGATTTTTAGATCATTGTATTTGTAAATCATATTATACATATAAAGGTGCAGAATTCTTTGTTGTGCTTTTGAAAGTATATATAAAAAAATGATGTACATAGAATTTTATTCCAATCGAAAATGGATCCAGCCCGAAAAAAATAGAATACAAACGGGATTCGAATTGAGTTGGCACGTTAAACATGCACTCTGCAAAATTTGAACAAAGCGGGGAAAGTCGCAGTAACCGCCCAAAACCAAAATCTGCGAGATGGAAATTACTACTGCCTATCCCTGCCACGCAAAGCATATCTGCTCAATTTCTATAGGTTTCGATAGGGGTACGTTTGTAATTTCACTCAAACGTGACATAATCGCCTCCCACCCGGATTCATACATGGTGGGTGCCAAAACACAGTGTGTCCTCGGCCGAAATCGACTCCCTCCCCGATTCATACACGGTGGGCGCCAAAAACAAACTCTCGTCGCCAAATATTTGGTGTATGCGAGATTACCGTCCTATCCCCAACCGACTAATATTGTTGTGATGTAGGAAATTTGAAACGGGGGCTAAGTTTGTAAATTTCCTCGCATTTGAGACAAGCGTGCCCTAAAGACATGGTTCCCCCCTTCCTCTCCACCTCGATTTCCCCATTCGTACTCCATGGGCGCCAAAACACCCTCTCCACCCCAGCCTCCTCCGTCCGCCACCCCATCCACCACCGTCCTCCTCCACCATGCCAGAGCTGATACCCCGACGCCGCCGTCCATTACAAGAGGTCGACCTCTCTCATCCACGACTTTGGACCTGGATCCTTGCATCTCATCCTCGCTTCATCCCTGCCGTCGTCGACCTTGCCGGCGCCGCTCCTACGACCGTCTCGTCCACCGCGCCGCGCCGCCACCGTCTACCCTCCTAGATCTGCTTCCACGCTGCCGATAGCCATCACTACTGCAGCACTGTCAAATTCTCAGCAGATGCATACACGGCGCCGCACCAGAGGCGGTACTCTTTCGTATCTTCTCAACTTATTTATCGCGGCAAGAAAATATATCGCCACTGCGTTACTCTGATTTCTTGTCCATCACTTACTTGCTAGTTGAAAGCAAACATTGGTTGCGAAGTTGCCTTTGTCCGGTTTGCACCTTCAGATCCATCATGGCACGCTCAACACTATACTACAAATGCTTATGGTTTTCACCTTTTATATTCCACACTAGTAAAATCACAGTAGACTAAATTTCAAAATTTGGTCAGTCGATTTTTCAAAGCTCCCCGGAGTTCGCCGGTGCGAACGAAGGGGCTCGGGTGGGGACTTTGGTTGTGGGGGGCGGTGGTGGGGCCTCGCCGAACGAAGAAAACTCGACGCGGGTGGGGGCGGGGGTGGGGGTGGGGGTGGCGGAGGAACATAGGCTGTGGGGGCCGATGGTCCAGCCGGCGGCCCGTGCGGTGTTCTGTATGGGAAGAATCAGAGATGAGGAAGAAGAAGGGTTAGGAGATGTACGATCTTCATCCAAGCGCCAGAAATTGTCGACTGACCCAAATGACAAAAGTCACGCGACTTGCATGCAGACATGCCTTTATATTCAGTACCATCATCGTACCTGCTTAGCACTGCTCGTGAATCCATCAAGCTAAACAACGTGCCACTCATAATTCCAAACTTGTTGCTCAAGTACGAATCTGATATGATGCTGATATTACTAAAACAGATAACATTTAATTGGTCAGCTAGTGTTCCTACTTTACTTTCGAAAAACACGTGCACCACATATAGAGAGACAGCAGGGAGTTGCTTTCTTAATGTGCTCTGGTTCATCATGTGTGCGCACTGCGCAACGAACATTTTATTATCCAAAATCTTCTTGCTCTTCTTTAGCATGTTCCTCTTCCATTCTTCTTTAATAATTACTCTCTCCGTTCCTAAATACAAGTCTTTGTATAGATTCCACCATGGACTACATATGGAACAATATGAGTGAATCTACACTCTAAAATGTATCTGGATACATCTGTATGTGATCCATAGTGGAAATATCTACCAAGACTTATATTTTGGAACGGAGGGAGTATGATAGTAGTACAATATGTTCCTTGTAGTGAAGATGAGCAGGGACATTTGCAGTGTAGAGTTCTATACGTTCGGTTGGTATGGACACTTTGAACTCTTCGGGCCTCTTTGATTCGTACGATTTTGTAAACATGCGAATAGGATTTGTAGTGGCCTGCCCACTTGAATCCTATAAGAATAGCAAGGAAATGCGGGGAGTTGTGTCGCCTTTGAGAGTTACACTGATATTAACAGTACCGCACCTTCAGTTGAAGAGAGCTGGTATCCGAAGCCTTTCTAGCCGTACCGGCAATACTAGCACATATATTCCAGCAAGTTCCACTTTGCTGATTTTACTCTGATGCTTACGGTTTTCCCGTTATATCTACACTATGATCTGTGTAGATGCTTTGTGTCGCACTAGCAGCAGTCCACTCTTGAGGCTAAACACCGCAATGACTGACAAAATTGGCACCAAGGCATTGAGTGCCATTCTAGATGCAATGGAACTCATACGCTCCCCACATGTTGATTCTTGTTCATAATATGATCCTAATGACTATTCTAACCTCGAGGAGTCAAAGGCATATGGCATGTCCTGTTCACCCATCAAGGTGTATGTTCTAATTTAGTAAGGTTTTGTTGATTGCACGTATCTTGCATATGTTGTCTTGCATTTCTTCTACTTTGTTGGACCACCATCTGCTTAGTTTACTCACCATATATGTCGGGATGCCATGCCCATCCATTATCAATACATATTACATCTGTCATCACACCATGTTTTTCCACTCAAATGTTGTTCTTGTGCATCAAACATCAAAAAGGAAGAGGGTGATTGCCGAACCTGGAGGAGCACCAGCAAAGTCCTTGAAAAACGTGGTTGTGCCGGAGAAATCAGACATCACCCCACTTATATTGGTTGTACAACCAGTGAAAAAAAATGTAGGACCGACTCCAGCAGACTGTACCCATACTTCACTGGCCACACCACTAGCCGCACCACACAGGACCTGCACTCCAGCAAAAGGTATGTCCATTGCCATAGCACCAGCCGTACCACCAAAAAATCCCACTCAAGCAAAAAGTACAGCAAGTCCACAGGCCGAAGACCTATCCCAACTGCAGAGACGGCCAATTCCTGCAGATTGGAACCCCATTCCAGTTATTCCCAGTTTAAAGGACAATGCTTTCAATGTTGTTAGGGACTACGTGCATATATTCCCATCATGGGAAGATTATAGTGAAGACAAGCACCATTTTCACATCTTCCTGTCCCACTTACGTGTAAGTGCTATCATTCATGGTGATTATTTTCCTATTTTCTGCTGATTGAACACATCAATGATTTACATTACATTGTTGTAAGTAGGTGAGGGTCAATCTGGATAGTCATGATGAGCAAAGCTTGCTTGCGCTTTCCATGGAAAAATTGCAGCAGTATTGGTGTTACCTGAGAAAATCACACTTTGATGGCAAGTCTATAAACGAATTTCTGGTGAAGTCTCCTGTGCAAAATTTAGAAGACATTGAATGGAAAAACTTTGTTATGCATTGGTCTCGTTCTGAGTATGAGGTACTATCTATGATATCGCATGATAATTTGAACTTCTACTTTTCTTCATGTGCCTTGCGGATCTTTTTTGCAGGAAATCTGCTCAAAAAAGAATTCTTGTTTGTAAAGAACGACAGGATATCGCAAATATGTTGCCTACTGCTTTGCACTTGTTAGTACATGTTGTCCTGTATCATTGTACTTGCATACATACCTGGTTCATGATGTGACAGCAGTATGCATGATAGCTTGCTTATCAATTGTTCGCTCCAAATTATCTGATTTGTATGAATGGTTACATTAGAGTAGAATATATCCAATGCCAATGAAATTTTTTAGCTCTGCATTGTTCTTGTAAGTACCTGCTATCCTTTATTAGTGTACTTATATTGACAGGTAGTTGTTCATCTACCATCACTCTGCAGCTTATTTTCCTTTGCCCTCCATTTTCTACACATAAGATCTATATTTACTCTTACCATAAGATTGGATAACACCGATGGTACTGAAGAATTTTAGTTTTGCATTGCTCTTGGCTGTACCTTTTGCCTGTATCACTATACTTACATTTATAGCTACTTGGTTATGTAGCATCACTCTTCATCTTATCTTAAATATTCTCCATTTTTTCTTATATTGTCACCACTATATTTACTCTTAACAAAATGTAGAATAAGGCAATGCTTATGAAGAAGATTATGTGGTAAACTTCTTGAATTGCCCCCCCCCCCATCAGCATGGACAAGGGCTTTATAGATCCTGCGTTCACCAATAATGTAAGTTTGTCCTTCTCAAGCGTTCAAACTTTGTTGTGTATATTTTGTTAGGCATGACTGCAACAGCTGTTTATTTTTGGTGTTCGCATTAAATTGCATGTTTAAAGTTTATTATGTAGTTCATACACAAAAGTTTGTCCTTCTCAATTTAAGTTTTCAGTTGTACAACCAAGTTCCTTCTTCATACCATGTGAATTAAACTATACAGAGCAAGTGATCTTCTTTTGCACTGCATGTATGCTTTTGTTCTTGATCTGTAATCCAGTGGTGTGGTGAACCTACCCACTACAGCACAATGTCATATTCTGCAATGTCTTAACTATGAACAATGTCATATCATTCTACTATTATTTAAACCGTCTCTTTATTTGCCAATCTGAAATGGAATAAATTGACAGCACACTAAACATTGATACTTATGAGTTCTTGATCTGTAATCGAGTGGTGCCGTGAAGCTGCCAACTCCTTCACAATGTCATTTCCTGCCATGACTTGACCTGAACAATACCATATTGTGTTAATGCAATTTTAAATTGTGTCACTTTATTCGTCGGTAAGAAATGTGATGAATTGTCAGCACTGATACTTTTATGTGCAAAACATGTCATCTGTCTGCTTGTTTATCTTTCAGAGGGAGGAGGATATAAGTGTTAAACAAGCGCAGTCTCATCAGCTTGCTCAGCAGCTTGCGCTGCAGCTCCCTAGCAGGGCTAACCTTTCTTGAACTCTATTGAAGTGATGTTGGTTTTGTATATTATTTTGTCGGCGTGTTTAGCTGCACCGGTGGCGATCTTTGATGCCCCGTGTATGTAATCTGCTGTCTGCTTGTGCTTTATTTTCATAGTGGCGAACTTTGATGCCCAGTGGATGTAATATGTCGTAATTTCTTTATTGCATAGTCTAGGTTTTTTTCCTTATTCATGATGATGCAGTTATTTTACAGTATATATATCATGTCTTCATAGTAAACCGGCCAAACCGTAAAATTACGGTACATAATTGGGCCATCATGCAATCACGATGTATGATCTGCATCATGGGCCCCGTCATCTTGGTCCGTTAGAAGGCCTAAATGTAAACTGGCCCACTAGTAGAGTCGGGCCTTTAATAGGCCGAGTAAACCGCCGGACCTCTTTTCGCAAGAAAATTCAATGGGCATCTAGGTGGCTGAGAAATAGGTTGGGCCTGAAATGTGTCGAACAGCTCACGGGCCGGCAGAAGCCCAAAATGGACCTCGGCCCATGATTGTGCCAATCAAATCACGGGATTTTAACAGGCCAAAATTGTCTTGGTCCTTGTTTGGCCCAGTCAGACTATCTTGATTCTATCATAAAATTTTCATGGATGTACATGCATGACAGAAAACGTGACCTACTGCGACAAACATGTATCATCATGGAAGTGTATTTTTTTTGTAGTGCAAGTTACGGACCCAGTCCGTGTAGTTGCTACCATCATCTTTCAGCTTAGCTTTCTCTAGGAATGCATTAAAATTCAAGGGAATGGTAGCACGGGCCATTAATCTACAACAACATAGATATGCAAAAACTATCAGGACTAAGTTCATGATAAATTAAATTTCAATTAATCATATTACTAAAGAACTCCCACTTAGATAGACATCCCTCTAGTCATCTAAATGATCACGTGATCCAAATCAACTAAACCATGTCCGATCATCACGTCAGATGGAGTAGTTTTCAATGGTGAAAATCTTATGTTGATCATATCTACTATATGATTCACGCTCGACCTTCCGGTCTCTAGTGTTCCGAGGCCATGTCTGTACATGCTAGGCTCGTCAAGTTTAACCCGAGTATTCTGCATGTGCAAAACTGCCTTACACCCATTGTATTTGAACGTAGAGCTTATCACACTCGATCATCACGTGGTGTCTCGGCATGACGAACTTTTGCAACGGTGCATACTCAGGGAGAACACTTGTACCTTGAAATTTTGTAAGAGATCATCTCATAATGCTACCGCCGTACTAAGCAAAATAAGAAGAATAATAAGATAAACATCACATGCAATCAAAATATGTGACATGATATGGCCATCATCATCTTCTGCTTTTGATCGCCATCTCCAAAGCATCATCGTGATCTTCCTCATCACCGGTTGACACCATGATCTTCATTGTAGCGTCGTTGTCGTCTCACCAACTATTGCTACTACTACTATCTCTAACTCATAGTGATAAAGTAAAGCAATTACATGGCCTTCGCAATTCATACAATAAATAGACAACCATAAGGCTCCTGCCGGTTGCTGATAATTTACAAACCATGATCATCTCATACAATAACGTATAACTCATCATGTCTTGACCATATCACATCACAACATGCCCTGCAAAAACAAGATAAATGTCCTCTACTTTGTTGTTGAAGGTTTTATATCGCTCCTACGGGCTTAGCAAGAACCGTTCTTACCTACGCATACAAAACCACAATGATTTTTCATCAAGTGTGTTGTTTTAACCTTCACAAGGACAGGGCGTAGTCACACTCGATTCAACTAAAGTGAGAGAGATAGACACCCGCCGGTCACCTTTAAGCAACGAGTGCTCGTAACGGTGAAACCAGTCTCGCGTAAGCATACGCGTAATGTCGGTCCGGTCGCTTCATCTCACAATACCGCCAAATCAAAGTATGACATGATGGTAAGCAGTATGACTATTATCGCCCACAACTCATTGTGTTCTACTCGTGCATATCATCTACGCATAGACCTGGCTCATGATGCCACTGTTGGGGAACGTAGTATTTCAAAAAAAATCCTACGAGCACGCAAGATCTATCTAGGAGAAGAATAGCAACGAGCGGGAGAGTGTGTCCACGTACCCTCGTAGATCGAAAGCGGGAGCGTTTAGTAACGCGGTTGATGTAGTCGAACGTCTTCGCGATCCAACCCGTCCAAGCACCGAACATACGACACCTTCGCATTCATCACACGTTCAACTCAATGACGTCCCATGAACTCTTGATCTAGTTGAGGTTGCGGGAGAGCTCCGTCAGCACGACGGCATGGTGATGGTGATGACGAAGTTACCGGCACAGGGCTTCGCCTAAGCACTACGACGATATGACCGAGGTGTGTAACAATGGAGGGGGGCACCGCACACGGCTAGGAACAATTGATGTGCGTTCTAGGGGTGCCCTCCACACGTATATAAAGGAGGGAGAGGGAGGAGGTGGCCGGCTTAGGGGAGGAGGCGCGCCAAGGGGGGAGTCTGCTCCTACTAGGAGTAGGACTCCCCTTTCATAGTAGGAGTAGGAGAAGAGGGAAGGGACGGAGAGAAGAGAAGGAAGGAGGCGGCCCCGCCCCTCCCCCCTAGTACAATTCATACTTGGCGTGGGGGGTGCGTGGCCTGCCCTAGGCAGCCCCTCTCTCTCTCTCCCCTAAAGCCCAATAAGGCCCATTTACTCTCCGGGGGGTTCCGATAACCTTCCCGGTACTCCAGTATTTATCCGGTGACCCCCGAAACCATTCCGGTGTCCGAATATAACCTTCCAATATATCAATCTTTATGTCTCGACCATTTCGAGACAACTCGTCATGTCCGTGATCACATCCGGGACTCCGAACTAGCTTCGGTACATCAAAACACATAAACTCATAATATCGATCGTCATCGAACGTTAAGCGTGCGGACCCTACGGGTTCGAGGACTATGTAGACATTACTGAGACTCATCTCCGGTCAATAACAAATAGCGCAACCTGGATGCTCATATTGGTTCCTACATATTCTACGAAGATCTTTTATTGGTCAAACCGCATAACAACATACGTTGTTCCCTTTGTCATCGGTGTGTTACTTGCCCGAGATTCCATCATCGGTATCATCATACCTAGTTCAATCTCGTCACCGGCAAGTCTCTTTACTCGTTCTATAATACATCATCTTGTGACTAACTCATTAGTCGTTTGCTTGCAAGGCTTATTACAATGTGTATTACCGAGAGGGCCCAGAGATACCTCTCCGACACTCGGAGGGACAAATCCTATTCTCGATCTATGCCAACACCACAAACACCTTCGGAGACACTTGTAGATCATCTTTATAATCACCCAGTTACGTTGAGATGTTTGATAGCACATAAGGTGTTCCTCCGGTATTCGGGAGTTACATAATCTCATAGTCAGAAGAACATGTATAAGTCATGAAGGAAGCAATAGCAGTAAAACTAAACGATCATAGTGCTAAGCTAATGGATGGGTCTTGTCCATCACATCATTATCATAATGATGTGATCCCATTGATCAAATTAGAACACATGTCTATGGTTAGGAAACATAACCATCTTTGATTAACGAGCTAATCTAGTAGAGGCATACTAGGGACACTATGTTTTGTCTATGTGTATCTAGTTTCCGGTTAATACAATTCTAGCATGAATAACAGACATTTATCATGATATACAAGGAAATATAAACAACAAATTTATTATTGCCTCTAAGGCATATTTCCTTCAGGTTGTTCTTCACTCGGAGTGTTTTTGAAACTTAGGCAAGTACGGGGTCGCGGGTAAGCCCCCGACTGAGAGGGTTGCTCTTCACTCGGAGTGTTTTGGAAACTTAGGCGGGTGTAGGGTCGCAGCTAAGTCCCGAAGTGAGAGGGTTGCTCCTCGCTCGGAGTGTTTTTAGAACTCAGGTGAGTACGGGGTCGCAACTAAGCCCCCAAGTGAGAGGGTTACTCTTGACTCGGAGTGTCTTTGAAACTTAGGCGAGTGCCGGGTCGCAGCTAAGTCCCCGAGTGAGAGGGGTGCTCTTTACTCTGAGTGTTTTGAAACTTAGGCGAGTACGGGATCGTAGCTAAGTCCTCAAGTGAGAGGGGTGCTCTTCACTCGGAGTGTTTTTGAAACTTAGGCGAGTACGGGATCGCAGCTAAGCCCCCGAGTGAGAGGGTTGCTTTTCACTCGGAGTGTTTTAGAAAATTAGGCGAGTACATGATCGCAGCTAAACCCCCGAGTGGGAGGGTTGCTCTGCACTCGGAGTGCTTTTGAAACTTAAGCGAGTACGGGATCGCACCTAAGCCCTCGACTGAGACGGCTGCTCATCACTTGGAGTGTTTTTGAAACTTAGGCGAATCGGATTCGCGGCTAAGCCACCCATTGGGGGATTTGAACACATGTGTTTACGGGGTACCAATCATTAAGATACTGTCAAAATCTTGTCTTTGATAAGCAAACTGAAGGATTCTTATTACAACTCGTCAATCCGAGTGTTTAGGTATAGAAACGGCGGAGCAGATCCGCATTCCATGAGCGTGCCTCGTCTATATTCTTGGCCACGTTGTAGAGGTGATACGCCCCGTTGTGGAGCACCTTGGTGATGATGAAGGGGCCTTCCTAGTCCGAAGCGAGCTTGTGAGGTCGTTTCTGATGCACTCGGAGCACAAGGTCTCCTTCTTGGAATGCTCGACCTCTGACATTATGGGCATGGAATCGACGTAGGTCTTGTTGATAGATGGTCGACTGGATCAGAGCCATCTCGCATTCTTCCTCCAGGAGATCAACTGCATCTTGGTGTGCCTGTTACGCCTCCGCTTCTGAGAAGATTTCCACTTGGGGAGCGTTGTGTAGCAAGTCACTCGGAAGTACAGCCTCGGCGCCATACACCATGAAGAAAGGAGTTCGGTCAGTCGACCGATCCGGAGTTGTTCTCAGTCCCCATAAAACAGATGGCAATTCAGTCACCCAAGCTCCAGCAGCATGCTTGAGATCGCGCATCACCCGTGGTTTCAGTCCTTGAAGGATCAAGCCATTCGCCCTTTCTGCATGCCCATTCGACTGCGGGTGCTCAACAGATGCGTAGTCGACCCAAGTGCCTTGGGAAGCACAGAATACCCTGAATTCGTCAGAATAAAAGTTGGAGCCATTATCTGTGATAATATTGTGAGGGACTCCATATCTGAATATCAGCTCTATGACGAAATTGATGGCACTGCTTGAATCAAGATTCTTGATAGGTTTGGCTTCGATCCATTTGGTGAACTTGTCAACTGCCACAAGCAAATGCGTGAAACCGCTCCTGTCGGTCCTGAAGGGTCCAACCATATCCAACCCCCAAACAGCAAATGGCCAGACCAGCGGAATAGTCTTCAAGGCAGACGCGGGCTTGTGAGACGTGTTTGAATAGAACTTACAGTCTTAGCACTTGTCAACTATATCTTTCCCCATCTCATTTGCTCGCAGCCAGTAGAATCCGGCTCGGTATGCTTTGGCCACGATGGTCCGAGAGAACGCATGGTGACCACAGGTCCCCGAGTGGATCTCATGTAGGATCATTCGACCTTCTTCTGGGGAGATGCAACACTGAGTAACTCCGGTAACACTCTCTATGTAAAGTTGTCCACCTATCACTATGAAGGCCTTGGATCGACGGACAATTTGGCAGGCCTCATCTTCGTCTTCTGGGAGTTTCTGCCTGAGCAGGTATGCGATATACGGCACTGTCCAGTCGGGGGTGATCACTAAAACCTCCATGACCAAGTCGACTGCAGCTGGGACTTCAATCTCAGTCGGATTGGTTGAACTTATCGGTTGTGGGGCCTCTTCCATGAAGGGGTCTTCCTTAACTAACGGGGTGTGGAGATGCTCCAAGAACACATTACTAGGGATAGGCTTCCGAGTGGAACCTATCTTCGCCAGATCATCAGTAGCTTGATTCTTGATTCTAGGTATGTGGTGGAGCTCTAACCCCTCAAACTTCTTCTCTAATTTTCTTACTGCGTTGCAATAACCAGTCTTTGTTGGGCTCCTGGTATCCCATTCCTTCATCACCTGATTGACCACCAAGTTTGAGTCGCCGTAGACCATCAGGCGGCGGAAGCTGAGTGAGATGGCCATACGCAACCCATACAAAAGTGCCTCATACTCAGCTTAATTGTTTGAAGAATCAAAGTGACTTTGGAGGACATAGCTGAACTTGTCGCCTCTGGGGGACACCAAAATCACACCTGCACCAGACCCATTCAGCATCTTGGATCCATCAAATAACATAGTCCAATGTTTCGAGTGAACCTGAGTCGGTTGCTCTTTTAAATCCACTCGCAATGAAATCTGCTATTGCCTGAGACTTGATTGCTTTCTTTGCCTCGAACTTGATATCCAAAGGAAGGAGTTCAATCGCCCATTTGGCCACTCGACCGGTTGCGTCCCGATTGTTCAGTCTTTCAGATAACGGAGCATCACTGACGACTGAAATTGAGTGGTATGCAAAGTAATGCGCAACTTTCTTCGCGGTCAAGTAATTCCATACACAAGCTTCTGATAATGTGGATATCTCTGCTTGGACGGGGTCAAGACTTCAGAATTATAGTACACTGGGCGTTGAACTTTGTAGGCTTTGCCTTCTTCTTCCCGCTTCGACTGTGAGCACTGTGCTGACAACTTGTCAAGTGGCTGTGATATATAATAACAGAGGCTCATTGCTGATTGGGGCAGCAAGCACCGGCTGGGTGGAAAGCAGGGCTTTGAGCTCTTCAAACGCTGCTTTAGCTTCAGGATTCCACTCGAACTTGTCAGACTTCTTCATCAATCGACAAAGAGGTAATGCATTTTCACTGAGACGCGAGATGAATCGACTCAATGTAGCCAAACAACTAGTAAGCTTCTGAACATCGTGCACACGTATAGGGCGTTTCATTCGGAGGATTGTGCTAACCTTTTCTGGGTTTGCATCGATCCCTCGTTCGGAAACGAGGAAACTGGGTAACTGTCCACCTAGGACTCCGAATGTGCACTTTGACGGGTTAAGCTTGATTTTGTAACTTCTCAAGTTTGGAAAGGTTTAAGCGAGATCAATCAATAGGTCGGAACCTTTACGTGACTTGACCACGGTGTCATCCATTTATGCTTCCACATTCCGACTGGTCTGTTTGAGTAGACACATCTGAATCACGCGATGAATGTGGCGCCAGCATTCATGAGGCCAAAAGGCATTGTAACATAGCAAAAACACCCAAATGGGGTTATGAAGGTTGTTTTTATTTCGTCAGGCCCACACAGTCGGATCTGATGGTACCCAGAATATGCGTCCAAGAAGGACAAACGCACACATCCCGCAGTTGAGTCGACGATTTGATCGATGCGGGGAAGAGGGAAGTGATCTTTCGGGCAGGCCCGATTGATATGCTTGAAATCGATGCACATGCAAAATGACTTGTCTTTCTTGGGGAGAATGACAACATTGGCGAGCCACTTGGAGTGGTATATCTCTCGGATGAACTCAGCTGCCAGAAGCCAAGACACCTCCTCGCCAATTGCCTTTCCCTTCTCCGCGGTGGACCGACGGAGATGCTCTTTAACGGGTTTTGCTTTCGGGTCGACTCGCAAATGGTGCTTAGCCAGTCCCCTGGGTACACCCGGCATGTCAGATGGTTTCTATGCGAAGATGTCCCAGTTGTTACGGTGGAACTGGATGAGCGCTTGTTCCAATTTGTTGTCGAGTGTTGTTGAGATGTGATTCGGAGCAGCATTAGGATCAGTCGGGTGAATATGCACAGGCTTTGTCTCTTCGGCCGACTGAAAAGTAGACTTTGAAGCAGGTTTCTTGGCTCGCCACAAATCACTCGGATCTACATTCTTCTGATATTCTTCCATTTCTACTGCTGCCATCTATTCATCAGCAATCTTCGAGCCCTTCTGGAAGCACTCTTCTGATTTCTGCCTGTCGGCGTACTGGGAACCAGGGTACCCAGACTCGCCTGTCTGCGGGCCGCGACGCGCTCCTATTACGGCCTGGTACGGCCCAGTTGATCAAGCAGTTGACCAAGACCCTCGCGAGGAGAACAAAGTCAAGACCTCCTCAGGAGCAGCCTCGACAAGGTGCTCCGGAGGGGCGGAGAACCCAAGGCCAAGTCTGCCTCAGGAGGAGGCAGTGATATCAGCAGTGATGCATCGCGCCAGTGGGTGCCAGCATATGCAAGTGGCGTAGTTACCATCTCGGTGCAAGGGGGACAGCGCAACCGCAAGTTCCCGGGGATCGGGGCAAAGGTTTCCCCATTGGTGCAATAAGACCGAAGACCGCAAGGATGGCAAGGAGGATGTCGTCGATCCCACCACGACGTCATCGCCTGATCCTTTTGCAGGCGAAGACTGCTTTTGTCAGGGCAGGAACGTCCTTGTATTTCCACTCAAAAATGGCCGTTGTGGGATCCCTTCCTGCCTAAACATTTCGAGGGAAGAGGACCGTGGCCGCCTATATAAGTAGCTAGAACCCCCGCTGCAAAGGGACAGACATTCTGCCACCATACAAAGAGCAAGAACATTAGCCACTTGACCCTCCTGAGCCCAGGAACCTCTGTACTAGCTTGTATCCCGGCTCGTCCGAGGTTAATCCACCAAAGCAGGAAGTAGGGTCTTACACCACGCGGTGGCCCGAACCTGGATAAACTCTTGTGTGCTTTGTTCATTGTTTGCTTGAATCCTTCCACCACGACGAGAGCGAGGCGCTAGGTAGACGAGAGTGGAAGAGATCTTCGTTCACGCCCATGTGTTCGAACTTAACGGGTTTTGCGGAGCCCTGAATCCGACATTTGGCACGCCAGGTAGGGGGCGTGTTGAAATCTCGCCTCTCCGACGACCTCGCCCGGTCTCGTCCACCAACCCCGCGTCGCCCAGCTCAAACAAACCGCGACCACAATTGCGGAGGCGCACCAGACGCGTGCGGAAGCCGTGGCGTTCGCGCCGCTCAGGCATCGCCCTTCGGCCGCGAGACTCGCCGCCACCCGTCTTTGATAGGGGCCGACGGCACGATGAGCATCACCAACCCGCCGCCAGAGGACCGGCAACATCCTCCGCCCAGTCGACGCCAAGGCCGTGCGGCAACACGTGCAGCCGAACACGCAGCGGTAAGCTCGCGGGACCGGCACGAAATGGCGAACATGAGGGCTGCGATACTGGTGGCAAGGGAACTGCTAAGGTGTTGGCTGCTCGACAGCAGCCACGACGTGCTGCTCCTCAGGGTGGCCGAGCTCCTCGACGCCGCCAGCACCGGAGCCGAGCCATTCTGCGTCCACATGACGACGTCGGGGACCGAGTGCCGCCCCAGCCACACCCGATCGCCCGTATGGTCAAGACCCGCAGCGACATACGAAGGCGACATGTGGTATGATCCGCTGAACCCTGCATATGATGGCGCCCCTCTGCCTCGAAGCCCTTTGTATTCAAGAACCGCCCCCGTCGAGGAGCCACCAGGGAGCGACCCCAGGGCTACGCTGAACGCCAGATGCAATCAGGCGCCGGCACAAGGGGGCTCAAGAGCGGAGGGTCAGAAGGCGGATCCCCCACTCATGGCCCTCAATCCTTTACCATCATCACCCATGGCCATGGAGCGCGAGTGAGACGTGCGCAGGTGCGTGCGGGGGCCGGCCCCACGGCATCGGCCATAGGCCTCGGACCAACAATATCTTTGGTGGCAGGCCAGGGGGCTACTCTGGTTGCCACATCAAGACAGAAAGGGAAGGGAAGGCCCGGGTCAGGCCCTCGTCCCCCCCCCTCCCCCGCGTGTGACCCGTCGCGCATGAGCCCGCCCTGAATTTCACCAGGGGCTCACTGGCGGCAGGTATGATGCACGCGGGGAGGGGCCTTCTCCCCCCTCCGTTCAACCTCAAGACGCCGTGCCTCCTGGCGTACCATCCCCCGGGCTGCGGAGGGTGCGTCTGGAGGCGGTACGGCAGCCCGTCCTACGCGCACTAGGAGGGCCCAAGACCGCGGCTCCGTCCCCCAGCTCACGAAATCCCGTACCCGCTGGGCCCGACCCTGACCAGGAAGGGCTCACGGGCCATTAGGAGGGTGGGTAGGGCGGGGTCCCCCTAGCACCTTAGGATGCCGCGTCTCTGAGCGACGTTAGCCCTCAGGGGCGAAGCGCGCTCGGGGATCGCGTAAGCGGCGCGCCTGGTGCTCGGAGGGGGGCCTATGGCCAAGGTCCCATCCCCCCATCATGCGCAATATCCCACTTCATGGATGCCGCCTTCGGGTGAGTTCATGACGGAGCGGACTAGCACGGGGCGGGGCCCTCAAAGCGAAGGGGCGGGCACGTCAGAAGATCTCCACTCGTGACACTCTCACGTAATAATGAGTGGGGATGTACACGCCCCGGAGTCTCCGGAGCGTCACCCTAGGACCTTGGGGGCTCCCTCCCACGCCGAGTGGAAGCACCATGCTCCGCGCTGGCCGTCGACACTGCCCCCCAATGGCTATGCCCACATCCGCCGGTGGTAGCCCTACGCTCTGCGCTGGGGAGAAGACTTAAGACCTGCCCAGGGGCCGGACGCGGCCCCTCCTTTTGCTATTCGCATTTGCTCCCTTTGTATCTGCTTTCTCAAGCTGGTCTCGCCGCCGCGCGACACGTTTCTTGAATAAAGGGAGACTTTTTGTGTGTGTTTTGCGATTTTCGCCGCGTTTCCTCGCCAGCCGATCTTTTTGTCTTGCTCGGCCGAGCCGGGCTACGGCCGCAACCCTACCCCGTCACTCCTCGCGAGCAGGGGCCGAGGCGTGGGCACACGTTCTGCCTGGTCCGCAGCCGGACCGCCAACCACTCTTGCACTCACAGCAGGTACTCGCGAGGAGCGCCCGGGCAAGGTCGGCGGGCGCTCTGTCCTGACACGCGACAAGGGCTTAAAGCCACAGTCTCAGGAATAAGCAAGGGAGTGCTTAAAAACCCATCCTTACAGTGTTCAATTACATCATCAAAAGTTCAAACCTTGTGACACCCGGCTTTGGAGCCACAACTAAAAAGCAAATTTATGGCAGGAACTGGATTAAACATCGACGCCTTCGCCGGAACTGTCGGTGTCGCCCCCCTCAGGCACCGGCGCGTCCTCGATAGCTGGAATGAGCTCCGTCACCAATGCGTCCACATGGTCACTCACCCAATTCTCTGAGGGGCCGGCGATCGCCTCAGGCGCAGGCTCCAGCAGGGCCTCGAAGTCCGCATGAGGGTCAAGACGGTGCAAGTTGCCGAAGATGCGGGAAACCGCACTCCTCAGGACTTCGCGGCTTTGCTCCTCGACCCGCTGCCGAGCGTTCCTGACCCCGCCTTCAAGACACTCCACCACCCTGGTAAAGAACCCAAGATACCCGGCGTCATCATTAACCAGGGGGCCGGCGACCCCCGAGCCAAGAAGTTCTCCTAGGGCCTGGCCGGCCCGGTGCGGCAGGGCCTCAAACATCTCTGAGTGGGTGTGCCGGATTCCACGGACTCGTGCAGCCTCCTCAGAAGTTCGAGCCACGACGGTGGAAACGTCCTCCACTTCCTGGTGAAGGCAGGACAATTCCGCCCTGGCGGCGGCGCGAGCCTTCTCCGACGCTCGCTCGTGACGTTCCGCCTCGGCACAAGCCTTCTTTGATGATCGTTCGTGACGCTCGGCTGCAATGCGAGCCTTCTCCGACACCAGCAGGCGATGCTCTGCATCCGCCAGTTTGCTCTTAAGTGTCGTGATCTCCTTCTGTAGCTCCTTGCGCTTGTCAGCAAAGCGAGTCTCGTGAAGCCCCAGCTTCTCGCGGTAATCCTTCCGAAGACGCTCCGCCTCACTGGCAGCTTTCTTCGCCACAACCTCGCGGTCATCAAGGTTTCCCTCAGCCTCGGCTAGTTGGCGCTCCATCGTTTCCAGGCGCTCGCGCTCCATGCTCAGCTCCATCACCTAAAGTGCCAGCGCCTCCTCCCGTGCCGAGAGGCTAGCTGGACTATCATCATCAGCCATAGGTGCAGCAAGGGCAACCCTCCGAGCACGAACCTGGCGCTCGAGCGCGGCATTTGAAGCTTCGAGCTCGCGCTCATGCTCCTTCACAATCGCGCGGCGGCACTCGGCGTCTCGGGCCTCCTTCAGGGCACGATCGCAAGCCTGCTGGGCCGCGGCGGCCGACGCTTCCGCCTTCCTTGGGGCGATTTCGTGCTGCAACTGGCTCAGGTTGAGGGCGGTCCTCAGCTGGCGCCAACCCATCCCCAGAAGCAGACCCTCGGCCTCAACGCGCTCATCTACTCCAGCAACCTCGACCTCGAGACGCTTCAGGGCGTCCGACGCCTCCCGTACAAGGTCACGGCGGACCACGCTCCGGCGCATTGCAAGTTCCAGAAGACGATCGGGCTCGTCCTAGGCACCCGAGTTGCCCAAAGGGGCTCCCCCTCTCCCTTGAGTTCAGCGTGTGCCCCGGAACTAGCCCCGGGGCCGCGCGGCACCTCCGGCGCTGGGAGCAGGCATGGTCCTGGTGGGCGGACAGTTGCTCGAGCTGCCTCAAGAGCTTGTTGACCCATGGTGAAGGCAAGACCTAGGACACGGAGCGGGCTCCCGATGTACCAAGAGCTGCCTTGCCCCAAGGACGCTTGGGGGCTAGGGGCACGACCTGTGCAATAGGACCCGGGTGCGATTTCAAGAGCCCGCGCGAGGCCTCCTGTCACATCCCTAGTCAGTGCATGCATTAGGACTAGCTAGAGTGTGCATCATGTTTACTTTCTCCAGAAACTTGAAATGGGAATGACAGAAACCCCAACACCCCTCTTCTAACAACTAGGGTTTAATAAAATATTTTCCAATGTACCCAAAATGCCCTTCAAAAATGTTCATCATCTTTGCCTTGGTCTTAAACCTCTGACAAAAATGGTGCATAGTTTTCTAGGACATCCAAAGGTCTCTGGATTAATTCATATTGTATTTGCATTTGGGCATTTAAATGCTATAAAATATTTTAGGTGTCCAAATAATCATAAACTAAAATGTTCCATGTTGTTCATATTATATACAGTGGGCATGAGTAGTTTTATGATTTTTTAAATGCTCTAGCATTTTTATTAATTCAACAAAGTTGAAAAAGAAACAAAACATAAAGAAAAATAGAAAAGAGAGAGAAAGAGGGCACAGCCCACTTACCTGGACCAGCCGGCCCACCTGGCGGCCCAGCACTGTGCTGGCCCGAGCCAGCCAGCTGCTTCGGCAGCCAGGCAGGCAGGTGACGCCGGCGCACGGCAGTGCGCCACCGCGACAGCTGCTTGCCGCCTTGGCCGCTGCCTCGCCGCGGGAACGGCCTGGACGTCCTCCACGTTGCACCCCGAAGACGCTGGACGTCTCCACTCCTCCCCTGCCTCTCTCCCTCGCCCTCCCCGCGCCATGGCCGACGCAGCCACCGCCGTCCTGCCGCCATAGCCGCAGCCACTGAGCTCCCCTCGCCTCACCGTCGTGACCCCGAGCTCCACCACTGTCTGCTACCTCTCCCCGTCAAGCCACGCATCGCCTGAAGCCCCAACGCGCCGTCCCCGAGCACTTCTCCCCCGTTCGGCCGTCGAGATCGCCGACTACCTCACCATCGCAGCAGCTCATCCCCGACCTCGTTGTCAACTCCAACGCGACCGCCGTGAGCTTGGCTACCTCCCCAACCTCTCTGTTTTCCCCCTCGAGCTCTGTAACGACCGCATGAAGCTCACCTACACGCGCCGCCGCGGAGCTCGTCACCGACGAGGCTCCGGCCACCCAACGGCCGCGCCACCCTGTCCACAACCTTCACCGCACTCCCAGGAGCCTAGAGCACCTCTCCACGTGCCTCCTTGAGCACTGCACCGACGAGTTCGTCCTCGCCCGAACTCCGGCAGCCGCTGGACTCGTCGCCGGCGTCGTTTCCGGCGACCCCGAGGCCAACCACCACCACCACTCGATGCGACGCTTCCCCAGCTTCACGTAGACGTGCTCCACCGTCGATTTGGTCGCCGGAGCACGAATCCCACACCGCACCGCCACGTCTGACCTCGCCGGCGGCTAAACGCCGGTCAGTTTGACCCCGTTTGACCACGGGTGGGCCCAGGTTGACCTCCTAGAGTCAATGACAGGTGGGCCCAGGCGGCTAATTAAATTAGGATTAGCAGTTTAATTTAATTAGTTAAGTTAATGACACTAACACGCGGGACCCACTAGTCAGGTTTGACCTGGACCAGGTCTGCTGACCTGCTGACGTCAGCATGATGTCATGCTGACGCAGTAAATGCTTTTCTGGGATTATTTGATTTAAAACAATTCAGGAAATTCCAAAAAATGCTTTAAACTTCAAAAAAATCATATAAATTCAACAGTAGCTCGGATGGAAAAGATTTATATATGAAAATTGATCATAAAAATCCAATCTTTCCAATGGCACTGGTTTCATCCATGTTTGAGCAAGTTAACCTTTATGTTCACATCAAAACATGATAATGCACTTTAATAAATAATAGTTTGGGTATAAATTTGAATCTTTGATTCAAATGGGCTCAAACCTTTCTATCTATAGTTGCATTAGCCCAAAACACATTCATCTTGCCATGTCATGAGCATGCATCATATTGTTGCATTTGTTTGTATATTGATTGTATCATCGGTGTTCTCCGTGGTAGGTCCTGCTCTCGAGGATACAACTACGTATCCAACTGAAGAGCAGTACCCGACAACCAATCTGTCAGGCAAGCAACCCATTAATCATTCCGATACAACCCATCTTCTCGCTCTTGGTCTCTTTTACTGCATTAAGGCAACAGCGTGTGAACTGCTACTTGCTGCGGTAGTTGAACCCTATTCCTTTGCATGACCTGTCATTGCCACAGTAAATAGTTGAAACCCACTAGCATGTGTAGGAGTTGATTGAGCCATGTGATGTGTGTTCTACCATGCTATTTGTTTATGTTGCCTGCTATGCTTAGAGTTGTGTCAGGTCTGGTTCATCAGGGTGATGGATCGGAGTGAAATGATCATGCTCGATACAGAGAGGGAAGTGTGGAACATGTTTGGTAAAGGTATCGATGAAAGGCCATGTAGGAGTACATGGTGGGTTGTTTCATTGGAACCGTTCATAGGACCTGAGATCTGTATGTGTGATTCAACTTTCAGCTACTACCACACATTGGGATCCTTAATTGACTCTCTCGATTTATTACCTGCCCTTGTCCTCTCTCCAGGAGTTGCAACTAGTTTCTGGTGTTTGTAGTTTACTGGTGGTCGTGCACAGCGCTGACCCTCGGGGTGGGCTGTGATACGGCAGGTACGTGGCACGCTGTACCGGTCGCCCGATTGGTGACTCGGGAACCTTGTACACATCGTTTGGGGTCGTGAGCGACACCCCGGCCGGATCTCCCCACGGATGGAACACAAATAGGCGATAAACTTGGACTAGGGACTTGTGTAGTTAGTCAGGTCGTGGCCGACACCCTCGCTGGGCTTCCGCTTGAAGGTTGGTGAGTACATGTCAAGTAAACGGCGATAAGTGGTGGAAGCGTGTGTGAAGAAGTACACCCCTGCAGGGTTACCAATCTATTCGAATAGCCGTTGTTCACGGTACGGACCACTTGGTTGCTTATACAGTTCATAGACAAGTTGATGGATACTACTAAAAGCCTCAAGACAAGTGTGAGTGCCGTGGATGGCCCTTCCGTAGGATGACGGAAGAGGATCCACGGTGGTGTATTGTTGTGGTGAGTAGAGGACTCGTGTACGTAGTTTTATCTTGCAATCTGCTGAGCGTGGAAGTATAGGTTAGCCAAGTGACAAAGATGGCTTGCTGCAATGAACTCCACTACCCTTGTTGATAATGATGCATATATGATAGGTTCTGTTGTAAGTCTTGCTGAGTACCTTTGTACTCATGTTTGCTTAATAACTGTTGCAGAGGAGAACCCTGCCCCTTCTGATGGGTTTTACATAGACATTGACATCGACGAGTAGCTTGCTACCAAGACGGAGATCCTGAGCTTGTGAAGGGCCTTGTAGATAGTCAGGCTACACCAAGCCTGTTTTATTTCCAAGTTGTCTGTACTCAGACATGTTAGCTTCCGCTTGTGCTTGTATGATTGCATGACTTGAGTGTTGGGTCATGTGACCCCTACCTGTATGGATATGTTATGTATGGCTCTTCGGAGCCTCTTAAATAAAGTACTTTGAGTCATAGAGTTCTGTTGTGATGCAATGTTGTATTTGCACATATTGAGCATATTGTGTGTATGTTTGAAATGCTTGGTATGTGTGGGATCCGATACCTAGTTATTTACCTTTGGTAGCCTAACTTACAGGGAAATGCCTCCTAGTGCTTCCACTGAGCCTTGGTAGCTTGCTACTGCTCCGGAACACGTAGGCTGGCCGGCATGTGTCCTTCTTCGTTCCTGTGTCTGTCCCTTAGGGGAAATGTCATGCGTTGTTCCTTTAAGTCCATGTAGCTTGCTACGACTTGGGTTCATACGTTGATGACCAACACGTTCGTTCCTGGGTCATGGATGCATGTCTCTATAATTTAGTGCCATTTTTGGTTTATAACTAGCCACGTCGGCCCGGGTTCTCTGTCAAATGGATGCTAGCGACACTATCATATACTTGTGCCAAAATGCGCAAACGGTCCCGGGCCAGGTAAGGTGGCACCCGTGGGGATGCCGTGTGTGGGGCCGCAAAGTGATATGATGTGTTACAAGCTAGATCGGTGTGACTTAGGATGGGGGTCCTGACAGCGTTGTCATCAGAGCCGGACTGCCTGTAGGTTCTTCAAGCCAAACTGGTCGATGTTGAGTCTAGAAAATTCTTAGTTATATGTAGGGGAATTGATTGTGGAAGGGAACGTAAGGCTCTTTTTACTTCCTTACCTTATGCCCTTCTAATCTGATTCAGCCTATTCTTTCTACGGGGGTTTAGGACTAGGCCTCTCATCTTTACTAGGTTCACGTGTTACTAATCCATAGACTCTTAGGATTGTTTGTTTCAAGCCTCAGTTCCGTTTCTACCTTTCTAGTATGATGATTAGTTGGACCCCGGAACCTTGATATGATGTTGTTGAGTGGCTATGCTATCATTTGTATGATGTCTCAAAATCTTTTTTGAGCATTTACAGTTGTTATGCTGCCCAGTTTCTTCCAGAAATTCTAATGCCTTTGCATTATTTCATGTTTCAGATGTCTGATCGCACACCTCACCAAGTGGTTCGTTTGACTCGGTGCATTAATGTGCCAGGTCACACGGCCATGCTAGTCCGTGTGTTGACTGAGACCGGCTACCGTTGGTATCCTGAGTACACTGTGGAGGAACAGTACCGGGATTTCAACCAGAGTCAGTATTTCTGCACAGTCCAGATATACCCTTCGTATCCCGAAGCTACCGACCCCATCCATTGGTCTTATGGACTCAGGGTTACCATCAAGATGGCAGTGCAGGATGTCGCTTACTCGATTATGACCATCATCCGGGCTAGGCATGCCTTGTTGCGGAACACTGAGTTCTGCTACATGCCAGCCTCACTTCCTGGAGAGGAAGGCTACTACACTGGTCTGTATACTGATGCCGCTCATGAGGAGCCACTGCTTCAAACTACTACTCAGATACTGGAGGATAGGGACCGTGAGGTCCGTGCCCTCCGGATGGAGCTTTATAACACTCGAGCCGCCCACTGGACTACCTTGACACGGCTTGCACCTACCGTGCACGCCGGATATCTGGATATGCGGGATTTGTACCCCGTGCGGACTCGTGTGCCCGATCGTATGGATTAGCGTGACGTTGGGGGTATTACACCTCCACGTGGGCGTCGGTTACCACCATCAGCGGGACCGAGACCGCATCCATGTCCCTATGGTCCACAGCCTTCGAGTGCTCGAGAGTTTCCAGATCCACATGTTCCACTTCCAGGCTACGGTGGTAATCTTTATGAAGATTACTACGGTAATGTCTGAGTCAGACCATGGAAGTAGTAGTATCGTAGTAGTTGTATTTCCACAGTCCTGCGCGTCTTGTGGAATATGACTTAGTGTGTTCTGAGTTCCGGAGGCGTAGATAAATAATGTATAGGAGCTTGGAGTGCCTCTGATGAGATGTATCGTCTTTCACCGCAGTTGTACTTTAGCCTTGGCTTGTACTAAACTATGTATGGTGTGTATGACCACTGGTGTATATATGGAAGTTTCTATATTACCATGTCGTACAGATGAACATCTCTGCATTCCGTGTCATCCATTACATTCTGCACTCCTATGTCAAGTTTTTCCATCTTTGTCTAAACCATTGTTTTGTTTTCCTAGGATGGTCAACACTCGCAGCACTCCTGCTACTCAGCAGCAGGGTGAGGCCAGTGGGGCTAGAGATGAGAATCTACCCCAACCACCCTCCTTGGCTGAAGTTATGCCCGAGGTAGAAAGGAACAAAAGAGAGACCAACCGTCTGCTGGAACGCATAGAGCAGAATACTGCCTTACGCCAGAGGAATGACGTGGTGTCAATTATTGACTTTATCAAGATGTGCCCACCGAAGTTCCATCATTCCACTGAACCTCTTGATGCGGATGATTGGCTTCGCAGTATCACCCACAAACTACACTCTGCCCGTGCGGCCGAAGCTGACAAGGTTACTTACGCCGCCTACCATCTTGAGGGCCTTGCTAGCCTCTGGTGGGAAAACTTTGAGGCTATGCGTACTGCTGGCCAAATCACTACTTGGGCAGAGTTCAGTGAGGCATTCTGTGAACATCACATTCCGGAAGGTCTCATGGATCGCAAGCGGGAGGAATTCTGCAATTTCACCCAGGGCCGGCTAACCGTGGATGGCTATAGTCGCGAGTTTGGCAACTTGGCACGCTATGCTCCCGAGGAAGTGTCCACCGATGCCAAGAAGCAGGCGAGGTTCCGCAAGGGACTCAGCCCTGAACTTTGCCGAGATCTACGTCTGCACAAGTGCACCTCCTTCCAGAAGTTGGTGAACAAAGCCATCAGTGTTGAGACAGGCCAGACTGATTTTGAAGCCACACGCAAGCATCCACGTGACTTTGGTTCCTCATCCGGCTCTGGCTCTCACAAGCGACGTGTGTGGGTTCCTAACACTGCTCTGTCACCCAAGTTCACTCCGAGGCCATCCTATGAGGCGCCTCGGCCAACCCAACAGTATGCACCTGCCAAGACTTATGGAGGACCACCTACCAACTTTGCTCCGTGCACTGGCACTGTGACATGCTTCAAGTGTGGAGAACCAGGGCACTACATGCGTGAGTGTCCTCAGAACCAGCCAGGAAGGTCTGTTGGCCGTGGTAAGCCAACATGCAAGGTGAACTATGTCAAGCCAATCCCCACTACACGTGGTCATGTCAACTATGTCTCTGCTGAGGAAGCTTATGAGGATCCTAACGTCGTCCTTGGTACGCTTCTTGTTAACTGCCATCCGGCATCTGTTCTTTTCGATACTGGAGCATCTCATTCGTTCATATGTGAGAGCTATGCTCGAATGCACAACATGAATTTTTGTGACATGCCCACTTCCATGGTTATTCAAACTCCTGGTTCAAAATGGCAAACCTCTAGGGTAAGCCATGGAAATGAAATTCTTGTCGATAGACTTGTTTTCCATGCATCACTAATAGCTCCCAAGTCCTCGGACATAAAGATCATCTTGGGTATGGACTGGATGACAGCTCATTACACCAAGATTGATTGCTACACTAGGACTGTTCAACTTACACACCCATCCGGCAAGACAGTCAATGTTTTGGCCCGAATGGCTGAGCGTCAGCTCTACTCTCTTAATGCCAGCCCTCTACCAGAACTCGAAGATATCCCGGTAGTCCGTGACTTTCCGGATGTCTTTCCAGAAGAACTGCCAGGTGACCCACCTGACAGAGATGTCGAGTTTGTGATAGATATTGTTCCAGGAACTGTCCCAATCTCTAGGAGACCCTATAAGATGGCACCCTTAGAACTAGCTGAGCTTAAGAAACAACTCGATGAGTCCTTGAAAAAGGGTTTCATCCGTCCTAGTTCTTCTCCCTGGGCTTGTCCCGTCCTCTTCGTTAAGAAGAATGATGGAACGGAACGGATGGTTGTAGATTATCGACCGGTCAATCTGGTCACCATAAAGAACAAGTATCCGCTCCCCAGGATCAACGACCTCTATGATCAGATCGCTGGATCCTCAGTCTTTTCCAAGATGGATTTGTGGTTGGGCTACCATCAAATCAAAATCCAGAACGGGTACATTCCCAAGACGGCCTTTGTTACTCGTTATGGCCAATACGAGTACACCGTCATGTCCTTCAGGTTAACAAATGCCCCAGCCACTTTCTCCTGGCTAATTAATTCTATATTCATGGAGTACTTGGATAAATTTGTCGTGGTATACCTCAATGATATACTCATTTACTCCAAGAACAAGGAAGATCATGCTGAGCATCTAAGGCTGGTATTGACGAAACTTCGAGAGCACCGCCTTTATGCCAAATTCTCCAAGTGTGAATTCTGGTTGCCAGAAGTGACCTATCTGGGTCATGTAATCTCTGGTAAGGGTATTGCCGTCAATCCCGAGTGAGTTCGGGTCGTCCTTGATTGGACTCCACCTAAATCGGTCAAGCAAGTTAGGAGTTTCCTTGGCTTAGCGAGCTATTGCCGACGCTTTGTCGAGAATTTCTCCAAGGTTGCTAAACCTCTAACTGAACTCCTCAAGAAAGATAAAAAGTTCGAGTGGACCCCATAATGCGAGTCCAGCTTTCAGGAACTGAAAAGACGCCTGACATCTGCTCCCGTACTGGTACCACCAGACTTTTCCAAGGACTTTATTATCTATTGCGACGCCTCGCAACAAGGACTAGGTTGCATACTCATGCAAGATCATCAAGTGATAGCCTACGCATCTCGACAGTTGCGTCCACATGAGGATAACTATCCTACACATGATCTAGAGCTTGCAGCTGTAGTCCACGCACTAAAAACATGGCGACATTACCTTCTTGGTAATCGCTGTGAAATCTTCACTGATCACCAAAGTCTGAAATACATCTTCACCCAACCGGACTTGAATCTCAGGCAAAGATGTTGGGTTGAGTTACTCACAGATTACGACTTAGGAATCACTTACACCCCTGGGAAGGCCAATGTCATGGCTGACACACTAAGTCGTAAGTCTTATTGTAAAAATCTGATGTTACAACAAGGGCTACCCCTTCTCCACGAGGAATTTTGTAAGCTTAACCTTCACATTGTTCCTCGAGGATTCCTTTCCACCTTGGTGGCGAAACCTACCCTTATGGATCAAATCATAGCTGCCCAGCGGTATGATAGAGGAATATCTCGGATCAAGGAGAACATTGCTAGCGGAGTTGCTAAAAGTTTCTCTGTAGATGATCGAGGTGTTGTGTACTTTGAGAACCGCTTGGTGGTTCCCAAGAAACAACAACTACGGCAATTGATCCTTAAGGAGGCTCATGAATCTCCTCTCACGATTCATCCCGGTAGCACCAAAATGTATCAGGATCTACGCTAGAGGTTCTGGTGGACTAGGATGAAGAGAGAAATCACTTAGATCATTGCTAACTGCGACGTTTGTCGTCGAGTTAAAGCAGAGCATCAACGGCCTGCTGGCACCCTTCAACCTTTAGCTATTCCTGAATGGAAATGGGACAAGATCGGTATGGACTTCATTACCTGGTTTCCCAGGACCAGGAAAGGGAATAATGCTATCTTCGTCGTTATCGACCGCCTCTCCAAAGTAGCCCATTTCCTACCTGTTCGAGAGAGTATAACCGCTAGCCAGCTAGCATGCTTGTATATCCCTCGAATAGTATCTCTTCATGGTGTGCCATTAGAGATTAACTCAGACCGTGGAAGTCTTTTCACCTCTCGATTTTGGGAAAGTTTCCAAAATGCTATGGGGACTCGTCTCTCTTTCAGCACCGCCTTTCATCCTCGGTCAAGTGGTCAAGTAGAACGAGTCAATCAAATTTTGGAGGATATGCTTCGAGCCTCTGTCATCTCTTTCGGTATGGATTGGGAGAAGTGTCTTCCATTCGCCGAATTCGCTTATAACAATTGTTATCAAGCTAGCTTAGGCAAGGCTCCCTTCGAAGTTCTGTATGGACGAAGGTGTCGAATGCCTCTTAACTGGTCAGAAACCGGGGAAAGACAATCCTTTGGTCCGGATATGATCCAGGAAGCAGAAGAGCAAGTTCGCATCGTTCGTGGGAAATTCAAAACAGCCCAGTCTCGCCAGAAGAGCCAATATGATAGTCATCATAAGGCTGTGACTTATGAAGTCGGCGACAAGGCTTACCTTTGGGTTACTCCTCTTAAGGGAACCCATCGCTTCGGTATCAAAGGCAAATTGGCTCCTCGTTACATCGGTCCTTTTCACATTCTTGCCAAACGAGGAGAAGTTGCCTACCAATTGGAACTACCTCCGCATCTTTCCAAAGTTCATGATGTCTTCCACGTTTCTCAACTCAGGCGTTGCTTCTCGAATCCTATCCGCGGAGTGGACCACGAAACGCTTGATCTCCAGGACAATCTCACCTATCGAGAATACCCCGTTCGTATTCTTGATCAAACCGAGCGTACCACTCGATGTCATAATATCAAGTTTCTCAAGGTTCAATGGTCACATCATTCTGAGAATGAAGCTACTTGGGAAAGGGAGGATCGTCTTCGACTTAAGTACCCCACCCTTTTTCCGAAGGAACCCGAATCTCGGGACGAGATTCTTTTGAGTGGGGGTGAGTTGTCACATCCCTAGTGAGTGCATGCATTAGGACTAGCTAGAGTGTGCATCATGTTTACTTTCTCCAGAAACTTGAAATGGGAATGCAGAAACCCCAGCACCCCTCTTCTAACAACTAGGGTTTAATAAAATCTTTTCCAATGTACCCAAAATGCCCTTCAAAAATGTTCATCATCTTTGCCTTGGTCTTAAACCTCTGACAAAAATGGTGCACAATTTTCTAGGACATCCAAAGGTCTCTGGATTAATTCATATTGTATTTGCATTTGGGCATTTAAATGCTATAAAATATTTTAGAAGTCCAAATAATCATAAACTAAAATGTTCCATGCTGTTCATATTATATACAGTGGGCATGACTAGTTTTATGATTTATAAAAATGCTCTAGCATTTTTATTAATTCAACAAAGTTGAAAAAGAAACAAAACATAAAGATAAATAGAAAAGAGAGAGAAAGAGGGCACAACCCACTTACCTGGACCAGACGGCCCACCTGGCGGCCCAGCACTGTGCTGGCCCGAGCCAGCCAGCTGCTTCGGCAGCTAGGCAGGCAGGTGACGCCGGCGCACGGCCGCGCGCCACCACGGCAGCTGCTTGCCGCCCTGGCCGCCGCCTCGCTGCGGGAACGGCCTGGACGTCCTCCACGTTGCGCCCCAAAGACGCTGGACGTCTCCACTCCTCCCCTGCCTCTCTCCCTAGCCCTCCCCGCGCCATGGCCGACGTAGTCGTCGCTGTCCTGCCGCCATAGCCGCAGCCACTGAGCTCCCCTCGCCTCACCGTCGTGTCCCCGAACTCCGCCATGCATCGCCGGAAGCCCCAACGCGCCGTCCCTGAGCACTTCTCCCCCGTTCGGCCGTCGAGATCGCCGGCGACCTCACCGTCGCAATAGCTCGTCCCCGACCTCGTCGTCAACTCCAACGCGACCGCCGTGAGCTTGGCTACCTCCCCATCCTCTCCGTTTTCCCCCTCGAGCTCTGTAACGACCGCACGAAGCTCACCTGCACGCGCCGCCGCGGAGCTCGTCGTCGACGAGGCTCCGGCCGCCCAACGGCCGCGCCACCCTGTCCATCAGCTTCACCGCACACCCAGGAGACTAGAGCACCTCTCCATGAACCTCCTTGAGCACTACACTGACGAGTTCGTCCTCGCCCGAACTCCGGCAGCCGCTGGACTCGTCGCCGGCGTCGTTTCCGGCGACCCCGAGGCCAACCACCACCAACACTCGATGCGGCACTTCCCCAGCTTCACGTAGACGTGCTCCGCCGTCGATTTGGTCGCCGGAGCACGAATCCCGCACCGCACCGCCGCATCTGGCCTAGCCGGTGGCTAAACGCCGGTCAGTTTGACCTCGTTTGACCATGGGTGGGCCCAGGTTGACCCCCTGGAGTCAATGATAGGTGGGCCCAGGCGACTAATTAAATTAGGATTAGCAATTTAATTTAATTAGTTAAGTTAATGACACTGACACGCGGGACCCACCAGTCGGGTTTGACCTGGACCAGGTCTGTTGACCTGCTGACGTCAGCATGATGTCATGCTGACGCAGTAAATGCTTTTCTGGGATTATTTGATTTAAAACAATTCAGGAAATTCCAAAAAATGCTTTAAACTTCAAAAAAAATCATATAAATTCAACAGTAGCTCGGATGGAAAAGATTTATATATGAAAATTGATCATAAAAATCCAATCTTTCCAATGGCACTGGTTTCATGCATGTTTGAGCAAGTTAACCTTTTTGTTCACATCAAAACGTGATAATGCACTTTAATAAATAATAGTTTGGGTATAAATTTGAATCTTTGATTCAAATGGGCTCAAACCTTTCTATCTACAGTTGCATTAGCCCAAAACACATTCATCTTGCCATGTCATGAGCATGCATCATATTGTTGCATTTGTTTGTATATTGATTGTATCATCGGTGTTCTCCGTGGTAGGTCCTGCTCCCGAGGATACAACTGCGTATCCAACTGAAGAGCAGTACCCGACAACCAATCTGTCAGGCAAGCAACCCATTGATCATTCCGATACAACCCATCTTCTCGCTCTTGCTCTCTTTTACTGCATTAAGGCAACAGCGTGTGAACTGCTACTTGCTGCGGTAGTTGAACCCTATTCCTTTGCATGACCTGTCATTGCCACAGTAAATAGTTGAAACCCACTAGCATGTGTAGGAGTTGATTGAGCCATGTGATGTGTGTTCTACCATGCTATTTGTTTATGTTGCCTGCTATGCTTAGAGTTGTGTCAGGTCTGGTTCATCAGGGTGATGGATCAGAGTGAAATGATCAGGCTCGATACAGAGAGGGAAGTGTGGAACATGTTTGGTAAAGGTATCGATGAAAGGCCATGTAGGAGTACATGGTGGGTTGTTTCACTGGAACCGTCCATAGGACCTGAGATCTGTATGTGTGATTCAAGTTTCAGCTACTACCACACATTGGGATCCTTAATTGACTCTCTTAACTTATTACCTGCCCTCGTCCTCTCTCCAGGAGTTGCAACTAGTTTCTGGTGTTTATAGTTTACTGGTGGTCGTGCACGGCGCTGACCCTCGGGGTGGGCTGTGATACGGTAGGTACATGGCACGGTGTACCGGTCGCCCGATTGGTGACTCGGGAACCTTGTTCGCATCATTTGGGGCCGTGAGCGACACCTTGGCCGGTTCTCCCCACGGATGGAACCCAAATAGGCAATAAACCTGGACTAGGGACTTGTGTAGTTAGTCAGGTCATGGCCGACACCCTCGCTGGGCTTCCGCTTGAAGGTTGCCGAGTACATGTCGAGTAAACGGTGATAAGTGATGCAAGCGTGTGTGAAGAAGTACACCCCTGTAGGGTTACCAATCTATTTGAATAGCCGTTGTTCACGGTACGGACCACTTGGTTGCTTATACAGTTCATAGACAAGTTGATGGATACTACTAAAAGCCTCAAGACAAGTGTGAGTGCCGTGGATGGCCCTTCCGTAGGATGACGGAAGAGGATCCACGGTGGTGTATTGTTGTGGTGAGTAGAGGACTCGTGTACATAGTTTTATCTTGCAATCTGCTGAGAGTTGAAGTATAGGTTAGCCAAGAGTCAAAGCTGGCTTGCTGCAATGAACTCCACTACCCTTGTTGATAATGATGCATATATGATAGGTTCTGTTGTAAATCTTGTTGAGTACCTTTGTACTCATGTTTGCTTAGTAACTGTTGCAGAGGAGAACCCTGCCCCTTCTAATGGGTTTTACATAGACGTTGACGTCGACGAGTAGCTTGCTACCCAGTCGGAGATCCTGAGCTTGTGAAGGGCCTTGTAGATAGTCAGGCTACACCAATCCTATTTTATTTACAAGTTGTCTGTACTCAGACATGTTAGCTTCCACTTGTGCTTGTATGATTGCATGACTTAAGTGTTGGGTCATGTGACCCCTACCTGTATGGATATGTTATGTATGGCTCTTCAGAGCCTCTTAAATAAAGTACTTTGAGTCATAGAGTTCTGTTGTTATGCAATGTTGTATTTGCACATATTTAGTATATTGTGTGTATGTTTGAAATGCTTGGTATGTGTGGGATCCGACACCTAGTTATTTACCTTTGGTAGCCTAACTTACAGGGAAATGCCTCCTAGTGCTTCCACTGAGCCTTGGTAGCTTGCTACTGCTCCGGAACACGTAGGTTGGCTGGCATGTGTCCTTCTTTGTTCCTCTGTCTGTCCCTTAGGGGAAATGTCACGTGTTGTTCCTTTAAGTCCATGTAGCTTGCTACGACTTGGGTTCATACGTTGATGACCGACGCGTTCGTTGCTGGGTCATGGATGCCTGTCTCTGTAATTTAGTGCCACTTTTGGTTTATAACTAGCCATGTCGGCCCGGGTTCTCTGTCATATGGATGCGAGCGACACTATCATATACATGTGCCAAAATGCGCAAACGGTCCCGGGCCAGGTAAGGTGGCACCCGTGGGGATACCGTGCGTGAGGCCACAAAGTGATATGATGTGTTACAAGCTAGATCGGTGTGACTTAGGATCGGGGTCCTGACACCTCCTGAAGGCGCGGCATGGTCCGGAGAAGGAATGCAAGTGGAAGCACCTGCAGGCCTTGTCGGGTGACTCGCGGACGAAGCGGGAGAGACCCTGCGGAGCAAGAAGTCAGCAGAACCGCATTGAGAAGGATGGGGAGAACCGAAGTACATACACCTGCTTGGCGCAGTCAGCTTCATCCTCTTCAGGGCCCTCGGAGTAGGACCGAAGACGCTCCTCAGCCTCCGCCTCTTGCCTAGCGTCGCGAAGGACGACAGGAGGCTGCTTGAGGCAGATATGCCTTGTGCCGGAGCAAGGCAGGAGCAGGCGCCCACAGCCGGTGCCTCGCTCCCTAAGGTGGCGCTTCCTGGACTCGCCTCGACCGGAGGCCGCTGCGCCTCCCCCTCGGCTGCTTCAGGAGCCAGCGGCGCCTCAGCGCTTTCCGCCACCTCCACCAACACCGGCGCCGGAACTTTGCCCACTCTCTCCAGGGGTGGGGTCGACCCCAGGCCAGGGGCTTCGCCAGGTGCGTCCGCCCCAGAAAGGAAGGACGGGCTCGCGGGCCCGGATACCACCGAGGAATCGTCGTGAGGATTGCGGTGCCTACTGGGATCAGCCCCCACGCATCAAAGCGGGGCATCCTCTCAGCAAGGGCCCTTCTGGCCATTGGAGCCAAGTACAAGGGAACCACAGAGCCAGGGCGAGCTTCAGGCACTCCACCAACGAGCAGCCGCATTAGCCCCTGGAGCGTATCAGGAGGGAGCTTCTCTCGCTAAAGACGCGCGCGATCATCAAGAACCCACATCGGGTTGGAATGGCGCTGGAGTGGGGCGACACAGAGGACAAGGAAGTCCCTCACCACCATCGCCAGGGTCAACCCGCTCTTCCTCAAGTTGGTCAGTCGACGCATCATAGGCTCCGCCCATGGATCTGAAAGGGCCTCGTGCCTCCAGCTAGAATTTGGCACCGCTGGTGCATCAGGAAGATGAAATTGGAGGCTATACGCGGCGGGGTCAACGAACACCCATTGTCGGCGAACCCTGTCTGTGATGGGATGAAGCGAGAAGTCAATTCCGGAGACAGCAGTCGCTTCCACCGCGCGCAACGACACGCACCCCGAGCACTGCCCCCAGTCAGCTAAGGAGAGAGCGAAAAAGTGGCGGAGCAAGGCCACGGAAGGGGAACGCCAACGAAAGCCACACACAGGAACGCAAAGCCGGAAAGGAGGACGATGGACCCAGGGTCCAGGTGTAACGCCCGAATCCGGTAATGCGTGAGCACTGCGTAGAAGAAGGCGGAGAAAGGGGGAAGAACACCCCCGAAGATGGCATGGAGATGAAGTTGGATGTCGTTAGCACCAAGCTCCGTCACCGGCCGGGAAGCAGGCCAGACCCGGGTCGGTCCCCACTCGTTAGTTGCATCGGCCAAGGCGCGACGCACCTTGTCCAGACCCTCCTGGTTCACTATGGCGGAGCGACCAGGCGCCGGTTCGAGCACCGTCGGCAACGCGGCAGGCTCGTCCTCCCACCTCTTCTTCGCCCTGCACGGCATGACGGCAAGGGGGAAGAGGCAGAAAAGGCAAGCAGAGAAGAGGGGTGATTCGGAGGCAGGAAGCAAAGGCGGCAGCAAGAAGCCCTACCAGTCGTGCGATTAACAAGGTGCACGTCTACCAAGACTTCGTGGGAGGCGGGGCCGCCCATGTCCCATCCAACCGCCGCACGCTAACCTGGCCCGCAGCCTTTGGGGCCCGCGACGCTTCGTCCTCGACTAAGGCTTCGCCCCGAAGCCAACTCCGCGCGCGCCTTGGGCCCGGGGGCTACTATCGGCGTACTGGGAACCAGGGTACCCAGACTCACCTCTCTGCGGGCCGCGACGCGCTCCTACTACGGCCTGGTACGGCCCAGTTGATCAAGCAGTAGCCCAAGACCCTCGCGAGGGGGCCAAGCCTTGCGAGGAGAACAACGTCAAGACCTCCTCAGGAGCAGCCTCGACAAGGTGCTATGGAGGGGCGGAGAACCCAAGGCCAAGTTTGCCTCAGGAGGAGGCAGTGATATCAGCAGTGATGCATCGCGCCAGCGAGTGTCAGCGTACGCGCGCGCCGCAGTTACCATTTCGGTGCAAGGGGGACAGCGCAACCGCAAGTTCCCTAGGAGCGGGGCAAAGGTTTCCCTATTGGTGCAACAAGACCGAAGACCGCAAGGACGGGGAGGATGTCATCGTCGAGCCCACCACCGCGTCATCGTCTGATCCTTTTGCAGGCAAAGACTGCTTTTGTCAGGGCAGGAACGTCCTTGTGTTCCTTCTCAAAAATGGCCGTTGTGGGATCCCTTCCCGCCTAAACATTTCGGGGGAAGAGGACCGTGGCCGCCTATATAAGTATCTAGAACCCCCACTGCAAAGGGACGGACATTCTGCCACCAGACAAGGAGCAAGAACATTAGCCTCCTGACCCTCCTGAGCATAGGAACCTCTGTACTAGCTTGTATCCCGGCTCGTCCGAGGTTAATCCACCAAAGAAGAAAGTAGGATCTTACACCATGCGGTGGCCCAAACCTGGATAAAGTCTTGTGTGCTTTGTTCATTGTTTGCTTGAATCCTTCCACCGTGACGAGATCGAGGCGCTAGGTAGACGAGAGTGGGAGAGATCTTTGTTCATGCCCATGTGTTCGAACTTAACGGGTTTTGCGGAGCCCTGAATCCGACACTGTCGATCTCCAGTGACTGTGATTAGGCCATTGGGATGAGGCATCTTTAACTTGAGGTACACGTAACACGGTCGAGCCATAAAACGTGAATATGCAGGCCTGCCCAGAATAGCATGGTATGCACAGTGAAAATCCACCACCTCAAACGTCAACTTTTCCTTGCGGTAATTCTTTGCATCACCGAAAACCACATCAAGAGTGATCTGATTGGGTGAATCGGCTTTCTTCCCAGGGATGACACCGTGGAATCACATGTTGCTCTCACTGATCTTGGACATCGGAATGCCCATCCCTCGGAGGGTCTGAACATACAACATGTTCAAACCACTACCACCATCCATCAAAACCTTGGTCGGTCGAGTGCCTTCAACAACTGGGTCGACCACCAACGCTTATCGCCCGGGGGTAGCAATGCGCGCTGGATGGTAGGACTGTTCGAATGTAATAGGAGTCTTTGAATATTTCAAGTACGTCGTTGTCGCCAGAGCAACCATGTTTACATCTGTGTTGATGACTTTCAGTTGACTCTTGCTCTCGATGTCAGCAAAAATCATTAAAGTGGTATTGACATTGGGGTAACCATCATCCTCTTCTTTGTCTTCGTTCTTATCAGGTTCCTTTTCTTTCTCATTGGGCTGACCCTCTCGGAAGCTCTGAATCAGGAGTCGACACTTTCGAGTGGTATGCTTGGGATAAATAAAATTCCCCTCTTCATCCTTCTTGGTGTGTATATGACATGGTAAATCAAGCAAATCATTTCCCGCTTGATCTTTTACTTTCTTGGGGATCCAAGGACCCTTAGGCTTTCCTTTGAACTTCCCTTGGTTCACAACTGCGGCCTTGCCAGGAGCTGCGGGTTCGGCTTTGCGCTTCTGCTTCTGACTGGGATTCCCTCATCCGTCGTCCTGGGCGTGTTTTTGCCACTACGGAGTTGGTCTGCCTCTTTGCCGTTAGCGTACTGACCGGCTATTTCCATCATCCGAGCCAGAGACATGTCTCATGTCCGACCGAATTTCAGGTTAAGCTCTCTATACCGCATGCCGTCCTTAAGGGCGCACACTGAGGGAGTCCTGGACTAAGGGGTCCTCGGGCGTTCGGCCTATCATCTATGGGCCGGACTGATGGGCTGTGAAGACATGAAGGCCGAAGACCGTACATGTGTCTGGATTGGACTCTCCTTGGCGTGGAAGGCAAGCTAGGTGACCGACTATGAAGATTCCTTCTTATGTAACCGACTCTATGTAACCCTAGATTCCCCTGGTGTCTATATAAACCAAAGGGAGTAGTCCGGATAGCAGAGACACATTACCATAGTCATACAGGCAAGGCTTCTAGGGTTTAGCCATTACGATCTCGTGGTAGATCAACTCTTGTAATACTCATATTCATCAAGATCAATCAAGCAGGAAGTAGGGTATTACATCCATAGAGAGGGCCCGAACCTAGGTAAACATCGTGTCCCCAGTCTCATGCAACCATTGACCTTAGACGCATAGTTCGGGACCCCCTACCCGAGATCCGCCGGTTTTGACACAGACATTGGTGCTTTCATTGAGAGTTCCACTATGCCATCGACAAAAGGTTCGATGGCCCCTTCAATCATCGATAGTGACACTGTCCAGTGAGAAACCTTCCTCCCCGGACAGATCTTCGTATTCGGCGGCTTCGTACTGCGCGCTAACTCGCTTGGCCATCTGGAGCAGATCGACAACTACGACCCTGGCCATCAGGTCATATTCGGAAGCTTGAATTATGTGGCAGACATCCGCGGAGACCTGATCTTCGACGGATCTGAGACCGCGGCGATCTCTCCCCCTCACTTCGATGAACATGACCTAAATTTGTCATCGGATCACATCCAGGAGATGGATCCTATTGCTGCAACGGCATTAACTCCGGAGCAGATTGTGCCGTCCGAGGCCACAGAGTCCGCGGCATTGGAGCCGCACACAGACTCGACACATTGAGATATTTGTGTCAACAGAACTCCGGACTCGTCTCTGGCAATGAGTTCCGAACAATATACGCCTGCGGACACCGAGCTGGATCGGTTATCGATTTTCGAATTCGACGCCGCAGACATCTTCCAACACTCGCCCCTGGGCGACGTGCTAAACTCGTTACAAACTTTGTCCTTTGCAGGGGACTCACAGTCGAACTATGTCTGGTTTGAACTATGGGATGACGACGGAGAATTTTGCTTCCCACCCGCCACCCACTTCATAGCCACTGTCAAGGACTTAACCGACACGCTTGATTACGGCTCCGAAGACATCGACGGCATGGACGACGATGGCGATGAGGAGCGGGGTCAAAACTCGCCATTTATTGGGCAATGGACAGCCACTTCCTCATACGATGTGTACATGGTTGATACACCTAAAAAAGCTGATGACGATGACAAAGAAGATCCAGTTGAGAATAAACCTCCTGAGACACATCCCAAACGCCGGCGGCCTAAATGGCGTTCTAAGTCACGTCGCTTAAAAGACAGCAACACTAGCACCGGAGAAAATAACACTCCGGACGACACCGAAAACAAAGAAGACCCTATTGGAGCAAGATCCGAGCAAGAGGAACAAGAAAATGGGCAAGCCTGCCCCGATGAACAGGCCCTGCCCAGCGACAATTTGGAGGAAGACAACTACATTCCGCTCTCCGAAGATGAGGTAAGCCTCGGCGACGAAGACTTTATCATACCCGAAGAACCCCTCGAGCAGGAGCGCTTCAAGCGCAGGCTGATAGCCATGGCAAGGAGCCTAAAAAAGAAGCAGCGGCAGCTTCAAGCTGACCAAGACCTACTCAACGATAGATGGACCAAAGTCCTGACCGCCGAAGAATACGCCCTTAATGGCCCAGCCGAAAGCTACCCGAAGCATAGATCGCTACCTCAGTTCGATGACGAGGCATTGGAGCCCGCACCATCACCACACAAAGCGGCAGGTTGTTGACAATCCTGTTCGGATGAAGAGACAACTCAAGCCGAACACCAGACCACCCCACCTCACCGTAAAGGCATGAATAACACAGCTCACTGTTGTACAAATGACCTTCGACGGGACTTGGACAGTAGAGCAGGACACGCAAGATCGATCAACGGATCACGAGGGCATGCCTCGACACACGATGATGGCTACCTATTCGGACGTAACAAACCCAGCCACGCTCGAGCCGAAAACCGCAAATAGACTCCTTCGGAGTTTCGTTGCAGTGTGGCCCTACATAGAGGCGCCACACACCCTCTTTGCTTCACTGATGAGCATGAATTCCCCGAAAGATTCAAACCCGTCAATATTGAATCATACGATGGAACAACCGACCCTGCGGTATGGATAGAAGATTTTATCCTCCACGTCCATATGGCCCATGGAGATGACCTCCACGCCATTAAATACCTCCAACTAAAGCTAAAAGGGCCAGCTCGGCACAGGTTGAACAGCCTGCCTGAAAATTCCATAGGCAGTTGGCAAAACTTGGAAGAAGCTTTCCTTGACAACTTCCGAGGAACATATGTCCGGCCACCAGACGCTGATGACCTAAGTCACATTGTCCAGCAGCCCGGAGAGTCAGCCAGAAAGCTCTAGACTCGGTTCTCAGTCAAAAAGAACCAAATTGTCGACTGTGCGGACGTAGAAGCCCTCGCAGCCTTCAGGCACAGCATCCGGGACGAATGGCTTGCACGTCACCACGTCCAAGAAGGACCTAAATCCATGACAGCCCTTACTGCTCTAATGACCCACTTTTGCACGGGAGAAGACAGCTGGCTCGCTCGTAGAAGCAACAATGACAGCAACCCGGGCACTTCCGAAATCCGAGACGGCAACGACAACCCACGACGAAGTAAACACAACACTCGCAATGATGAATGAATGATCACGCGACACAGCGGTCAACGCCGGATTCAGCAATCCTAATATTGGTCAATGGAAGAAGCCACTCAAGGCAAACCGAGACAAACCATCCAACCTAGACATGATATTGGACCGACCCTACCAGATTCACGGCCACCCCAGTAAACCAGCTAGTCATACTAACAGAAACTGCTGGGTCTTTAAGCAGGCCGGCAAGCTCAACGCCGAACACAAGGGGAGGAGGCCGCCGGGTGATAGGGACGACGGAGAGGTTCACCAATGAAATACCGGGAGTCAGAAGTAATTTCCACCCGAGGATCGACTACTCCCAGAGCGAAAATAGCAGTCCGGCTTCCGCCGCCTGATACGTCTTCAACGTATCTATAATTTTTTATTGTTCCATGCTATTATTTATGAAGTCTTGGATGTTTAATGGGCTTTATCATTCAATTTTATATCATTTTTGGGACTAACATACTAACCCAAAGGCCCGGTCCAGATTGCTGTTTTTTGCCTATTTCAGGGTTTTGCAGAAAAAGAATATCAAACGGAGTCCAAACGGAATGAAACCTTCGCAAGAGATATTTTTGGAGAAAATCACGCATGCGGAGCTTGAGGACCAAGTCAGGGGACAAAGAGGTGGCCCTCGAGGGTGGGGGCGCGCCCCCCTTCCTAGGGCGCCCCCCTGCCTCGAGCCCCCCTCAAGTGGCCCCCGGTGCCCTCCTTCTTCCTATATAAGTCCATGCACCCCAGAAACTCCAAGAATAGAGAGAAAACCCTAATTCCACCACCGTAGCTTCTGTTCCCGTGGAGATCCCATCTTGGAGCTTGTTCCGGAGCTCCACCGGAGGGGGATCCATCACGGAGGCCTTCATCATCATCATCATCGCCCTCACCATGAGTTGTGAGTAGTTTACCATAGACCTTCAGGTCCATAGCTAGTATCTAGATGGCTTCTTCTCTGTCTCCGGATCTTAATACAAAGTTCTCCTTGGTCTTCGAGGAGATCTATTCGATGTAATCTCTTTTTGCGGTGTGTTTGTTGAGATCCGATGAATTGCGAGTTTATGATCAAGGTTATCTATGAAAGATATTTGGTTCTTCTCTGAACTTTGTATGTGTGCTCATAATATCCTTGCAAGTCTCTTCGAATTATTGGTTTGGTTTGGCCTACTAGATCTATAGTTCTTGCAATGGGAGAAGTGCTTGGCTTTGGGTTTAATCTTGCGGTGTACTTTCCCAATGACAGTAGGGGCAGCAAGGCACGTATTGTACTGTTGCCATCGAGGATAAAAAGACGGGGTTTATATCATATTGCTTGAGTTTATCCCTCTACATCATGTCGTCTTGCTTAAGGCGTTACTCTGTTCGTATGAACTCAATACACTAGATGCATGCTGGATAGCGGTCGATGTGTGGAGTAATAGTAGTAGATGCAGGCAAGAGTCGGTCTACTTATCTCGGACGTGATGCCTATATACAATGATCATGCCTAGATAGTCTCATAATTATTCGCTTTTTCTATCAATTGCTCGACAGTAATTTGTTTACCCGCCGTATAATATCGCTATCATGAGAGAAGCCACTAGAGAAAACCATGGCCCCCGGGTCTATTCTCAACATATCAATCTACATCTACTTTACTTTTACCTCTTTTATTTGTTGTTTTATTAAACTAAAAATACCAAAAATATAAACTATCATCTCTATCAGATCTCACTTTCGTAAGTGACCGTATAGGGATTGACAACCCCTTATCGCGTTGGCTGCGAAGTTCTTATTTGTTTGTGCAGGTGCGAGGGACTCGCGCGTTGTCTCCTACTGGATTGATACCTTGGTTCTCAAAAACTGAGGGAAATACTTATGCTACTGTGTTGCATCTCCCTTTCCTCTTTGTGGGAATACAACGCAAGGTCAAGAGGTAGCAAAAAGAATTTTTGGCGCCGTTGCCGGGGAAGCTTACGCAAAAGTCATATACCAAGTACCTATCACAAACCCTTATCCTTCGCATTACATTTTTGCCTCTCGTTTTCCTCTCCCCCACTTCACCCTTGCCGTTTTATTCGCCCTTCTTCTGCCATGTGTTTATCGTTCGCTTGCCTCTTGTTTGCTTGTGTGCTGCTTACTTGCTCGCCCTCATGTCTGAGATGGGGGGCGATTTTATCGAGAAGGGTAGCAATGTCGAGGGCAACGTTCATGTTGACCCCCCGGATGAAGCTACCACTTTACATATTAAGAAGTTCTGGGTTGGTAGTGGTAATATTATTGGAAAAGGATTTCTTCAAGACTTCTTTACTTGTGTCGGTGCTTTGCCCACTATGGGTGGCTCTATTCTTCACAGAACTAGTAGCCTTGCGGATGATGTACCTATGCTCATAGTAGAAATTGAAAGGCAATTTATCCATATGCATCCTTGTATTCAGAGAATATTTTTGGAGTTCTCCAATATTGAGCATTCTTCCGTTAAGCGTGCAGCTACTATCTTTTTGGCTCATGAATTTAGATATATCATGAAAGAGGCCAGAGAAATATTTGCTCATTACGGAGTAGATGCCGGTCGACCTCCTATAGAGGCTATCTTGTTCAATCAAGAAGACCTAATGCGGTTGTGATCTCCTGATCATGTTGCTTTTAATGAAAACCTTAGAAAAAAGTTTCCTGTTGAGATCTTGATTGATAGAATTTCTGAGATAAACTATGACTTTGCTGTTCAAAATAATGGATTAGGCTTCTCCCTTGAGCGAAGGCTTATGACCTTCTGTCAAAAGAATGCCTATAATGATGAATTGGTCATCCACTACAAAGGGCCAAAGGAGGAACCTGTTCCTCGCGAGATTGATGTAGGGGACTTTTGTCCCATTAAATTTAGCCCTTTTGATTACTTTTGCTTGCCACAACGGAAGCTTGCAGCTAAGCGTAGGGAATATGAGATGAGGTTTCGCGACATATCATACCACTATGGTTATCCCTAGATCTATCTTGTATCATGCCTAGCTAGGGGCGTAAAACGATAGCGCTTGTTGGGAGGCAACCCAATTTTATGGTTTTTTTTTGCTGTTAGGGAATAAATATTGCATCTAGCCTCTGATTAGATATGGTTTCATGTTTTGTTTAGTGTTTCTGCCAAGTAGAACCTTTGGGAAGACTTGTGTTAAGTTTATATGATCTTGCTGTGAAAAACAGAATCATTAGCGCTGGCTAAAGTAGTCGTGTGATTTTAGTGGAGACTGATTTTGAGTTGATTCTTTTTGCAGATGATTTTCAGACAAATTCCTCAAATTTGCCAATTTAGTTTGAATTTTTTGGAGTTCCACAAGTAGGCGAACCCTCCAGATTACTTCAGATTGTTCTGTTTTTGACAGATTCTGTTTTTCGTGTGTTGTTTGCTTATTTCGATGCATCTATGAGTAGTATTGGAGGATATGAACCATAGAGAAGTTGGAGTACAGTAGGTTTAACACCAATATAAACAAATAATGAATTCATTGTTGTACCTTTGATTAGTGGTTTGCTTTCTTATACTAACGGAGCTCACGAGAATTTTTGCCTAAGTTTTGTGTTGTGAAGTTTTCAAGTTTTGAGTATTGCTTTGATGGACTATGGAACAAGGAGTAGCAAAGGCCTAAGATTGGGGATGCCCATGGCACCCCAAGTAAATTCAAGATAATCAAAAGCCTAAGCTTGGGGATGCCCCGGGAAGGCATCCCCTCTTTCGTCTTCATCCATCAGTAACAATACTTGGAGCTATATTTTTATTCGCAACATGATATGTGTTTTGCTTGGAGCGTCTTGTATAATTTGAGTCTTTGCTTGTTAGTTTGCCACAATCATCCTTGCTGGACACACCTATTTGAGAGAATTAAATATGGCCTAGAAATTGTTAGAACACTCTATGTGCTTCACTTATATCTTTTGAGTTGAATAGTTTTTGCTCTAGTGCTTCACTTATATCTTTTAGAGCGCGGTGGTGGTAATATTTTGTAGAAATTTTTGAACTCTCATGCTTCACTTATATCTATTTGAGAGTCTATTAAAACATCATGGTAATGTGTTTAGGCTAAAGAAACTAGTCTTCACATGATAGACATCCAATGTCAATGTAGTAAAAAAAATCAAACTAAGTGCTTTGAATAGAATGAGATGTTGGATGCTTGATGATTGTTTTGAGATATCAGGATAGTGATATTAGAGTCATGATAGTGGAGTTATTATGAAATTGAGAAATACTTGTGTTAAGGTTAGTGATTCCCGTATCATGCACGTATGATGAACCGCTATGTGACGAAGTTAGAGCATGAGGTATTTGTAGAGTGCCAACCTTTGTGTGGAGGTCGGGGGCGCGCGAGGGTTAACTCCTACCAACCTCCCCCCTAGGAGCATGCGTTGATTGCTTTGTTTTGATGAATCGTAGATTTTTCCAATAAGTATATGAGTTCTTATGACTAATGTTGAGTCCATGGATTATACGCACTCTCACCCTTCCACCATTGCTAGCCTCTCTTGTACCGCGCAATTTTCGCCGGTACCATAAACCCACTATATATCCTTCCTCAAAATAGCCACCATATTGTTCCTCAAAACAGCCACCATACCTACCTATCATGGCATTTCCATAGCCATTCCGAGATATATTGCCATGCAACTTTCCACCGTTCCGTTTATATGACACGCATCATATTGTCATATTGCCATGCATGATCATGTAGTTGACATCGTAGTTGTGGCAAAGCCACCATGCATAATTTTTCATATATGTCACTCTTGATTCATTGCATATCCCGGTACACCGCCGGAGGCATTCATGTAGAGTCATACTTGTTGTAGTATCGAGTTGTAATATCGAGTTGTAATAAAAAGTGTGATGATCATCATTATTAGAGCATTGTCCCATGTGAGGAAAGGCCAATAAAAAAAGAGATTGCCCAAAAAAATAGAGAGGGGCTAATAAAAAAAAGCCCCTCCAAAAAAATGAGTGAAAAGAGAGAAGGGACAATTGCTACTATCTTTTTTCCACACTTGTGCTTCAAAGTAGCACCATGTTCTTCATTGTAGAGAGTCTCGTGCTTAGTCACTTTCATATACTAGTGGGAACTTTCATTATAGAACTTGGCTTGTATATTCCAACGATGGGCTTCCTCAAATGCCCTAGGTCTTCATGAGCAAGCAAGTTGGATGCACACCCACTAGTTTCTTTTGTTGAACTTTCATTCATATTTAGCTCTAGTGCATCCGTTGCATGGCAATCCCTACTCACTCACATCGATATCTATTGATGGGCATCTCCATAGCCCGTTGATACGCCTAGTCGATGTGAGACTGTCTCCCTCCTTTTTGTCTTCTCCACAACCACCTCTATTCGACCCATAGTGCTATATCCATGGCTCACGTTCATGTATTTTGTGAAAGTTGAAAGGTTTGAAAAGATAGAGTATAAAAACAAATGCTTGGCTGAAATCGGGGTTGTGCATGATATGAATATTTTGTGTGATGAAGAGGGAGCATAGCCATATTATATGATTTTGTAGGGATAACTTTATTTAGCCATAGTATTTTGAGAAGACATGATTGCTCTGTTAGTATTGTTTGAAGTATTGTTATTTCTTATGTCAATATAGACTTTTATCTTGAATCTTTCAGATCTAAACATTCATCCCACAATTAAGAGAATTACATTAAAAACTATATTGGTTAGCATTCCACATCAAAACTTATTTCTTTATCATTTACCTACTCGAGGACGAGCAGGAATTAAGCTTGGGGATGCTTGATACGTCTCCAACGTATCTATAATTTTAGATTGTTCCATGCTATTATTTATGAAGTCTTGGATGCTTAATGGGCTTTATCATTCACTTCTATATCATTTTTGGGACTAACCTACTAACCCAAAGGCCCAGTCCAGATTGCTGTTTTTTGCCTAATTCAGGGTTTTGCAGAAAAAGAATATCAAACGGAGTCCAAACGGAATGAAACCTTCGCGAGAGATATTTTTGGAGAAAATCATGCACGCGGAGCTTGAGAACCAAGTCAGGGGACAGATAGGTGGCCCTTGAGGGTGGGGGGCGCCCCCTTCCCAGGGCGCGCCCCCCTGCCTCGAGGCCCCCTCAAGTGGCCCCCGGTGCCCTCCTTCTTCCTATATAAGTCCACGTACCCCAGAAACTCCAAGAACAGAGAGAAAACCCTAATTCCACTGTCGTAGCTTCTGTGCCCATGGAGATCCCACCTTGGAGCCTGTTCCGGTGCTCCACCGGAGGGGGTCCATCACGGAGGCCTTCATCATCATCATCATCGCCCTCGCCATGAGTTGTGAGTAGTTTACCACAGACCTTCGGGTCCATAGCTAGTATCTAGATGGCTTCTTCTCTCTCTCCGGATCTCAATACAAAGTTCTCCTTGGTCTTCATGGAGATCTATTCGATGTAATCTCTTTTTGCGGTGTGTTTGTCGAGATCCGATGAATTGTGAGTTTATGATCAAGGTTATCTATGAAAGATATTTGGTTCTTCTCCGAACTTTTTATGTGTGCTCATAATATCCTTGCAAGTCTCTTTGAATTATTGGTTTGGTTTGGCCTACTAGATCTATAGTTCTTGCAATGGGAGAAGTGCTTGGCTTTGGGTTCAATCTTGCGGTGTCCTTTCCCAGTGATAGTAGGGGAAGCAAGGCACGTATTGTATTGTTTCCATCGAGGATAAAAAGATGGGGTTTATATCATATTGCTTGAGTTTATCCCTCTACATCATGTCATCTTGCTTAAGGAGTTACTCTGTTCGTATGAACTCAATACACTAGATGCATGCTGGATAGCGGTCGATGTGTGGAGTAATAGTAGTAGATGCAGGCAGGAGTCGGTCTACTTATCTCGGACGTGATGCCTATATACAATGATCATGCCTAGATAGTCTCATAATTATTCGCTTTTCTATCAATTGCTCGACAGTAATTTGTTTACCCGCCGTAGAATATCGCTATCATGAGAGAAGCCACTAGAGAAAACTATGGCCCCGGGTCTATTCTCAACATATCAATCTACATCTACTTTACTTTTACCGCTTTTATTTGCTGTTTTATTCAAATCAAAATACCAAAAATATAAACTATCATCTCTATCAGATCTCACTTTTGTAAGTGACCGTAAAGGGATTGACAACCCCTTATCGCGTTGGCTGCGAAGTTCTTATTTGTTTGTGCAGGTGTGAGGGACTCGCGCGTGGTCTCCTACTGGATTGATACCTTGGTTCTGAAAAACTGAGGGAAATACTTATGCTACTGTGCTGCATCTCCCTTTCCTCTTCGAGGGAATACAACGCAAGCTCAAGAGGTAGCACCGCCCACCTCGTACACCTGCAAAATTTGTACCGCGCATACATCACTACGCACTCAAGATACCATGGGCATTGGTGGAAGCACACTACGGACAAGCCTGCAAGCACTCCCATAACACTTTTTATCTATTTTTCCTTTTTTATCTTCCTCCACTATCTCTTAAAAACAGGTGACGAACAGGACAAACATCTAAAACTGAATCTATCGGAGTTTGGATCCGCACACTCACCTAAGGGGCTACTTCCATCAAGGATTTCCCTCCCCGAGGACAGGCGACGCAGACGTGCGACATGAGGTCCAAAGTAACTTTTGTAGACCGCACTCTTCATTTCGAGCCTGTACTATGCTTCTTCCTCCGCCCATGACCCCGAACATGTCAAATAGCAAGGGTTGTGGTTTTTATAAAGTAATGATTGGCATATCGCTCAGGTACTAGTAAAAAGTACCCGGATTAACCATCTGTGTTGTTTCGCCCATGAATATGGCTCCTGCGGTTGTTTCACAGATATACCTTGGCATAACCTGCCAGGGGCTCGGTACGGGAACAAATGAGTTGCCAGCAAAAGCTCGAACAGCTCCATAGCATACTTTGGCGTCGCAAGTTTGGCCTTATATGCATCAGCTCTGAATCATTGTCTTTGGTCAATAGTTGGGTTGCCCGGCTCCTGTGCTTGCTACCCTACGTTCCGCTCCATCGTCTAGGGTAGTAAAGGGAGAACTACTGCGATTGTGCTTCCGATTCATCTGGTTAAGTACCTTAGTAGAGAAAGCTGAAAACTGACTGTCATGATGCGGCGAGAGCTGGTCAGCCACTTGACAACTTACTGGAATCTTTTGCGATTCTCCGTGTCACACGAGGGATCTTTTTCAGATCAAATATGTAAGGCACCGTATTCTAATACGTTGTATACATACCAGGGGCTATGTCGTAGCCCCACCATAGAACTCCTATGGCTAAGTGAAAGTGTTAACGCCCTATAGTCCGATTGCCTGGTTCGCCACATTATCACCTCCTTCATGGACCAAGACGTTGGATAAAGAGTGATTAAATGCTTTTCCGAACACCCTCGTACTTCCTACGAGGGGGCTGAAGCCGATGACTGGAAAACTTTCAGATTATACTAAAACGGTCGCACAGGAGGAATTCAAGCTTTCGAGCAAAACATAAAAATAGACTAACTAGGAAATTGTCTTTACAATTCTCATACACCTCACTCGAACATTACGCCTTTCGAGCATTGACCCTCTATTAAGCGGGCGGCCTCTAGGACGTCTTCAAAATAATGCTCCGACCCAGGACGGTCCTTGCCCTTGGGTGGATTCTTCGTTGGAACATCGATGGCCTTCATCTTCCCCCAGAATGTCTTGACTCGGGCGAAAGCCATCCGTGCACCCTCAATGCACGTCGACCTCTTCACAGCGTCGATACGCGGCACCGCGTCAACAATCCTTTGCACCAAACCGAAGTAGCTATTCGGAACAGGCTTGGTTGGCCACAACCAGATTATGACGTTCTTCATGGCAGCGTCAGATATCTTATGAAGTTTGGCCCATTGGGACATCTGTTCATTCAGCAACGGAGGGCGCTTTGATGCGCCAAACTGTGTCCAGAAAAGCTTCTCCGTTGCATACCCCTCTCGCGCTTGATAATACTGTGCCGCATCGGAAGAACTCTTCGGCAAGTCTAAAAACTCGTCTAGAGAACTCCACACTCGGTCAAGCTGAGCATACTTCGGATCGTTGAACTTAGTCTGCAGCAGAAAGGGCTTACCAGCCGCAATCTCCCTAGCTTGCCGGATTTCCTCATGGGACGCTCTGGATTCCATCCGTGCTTCTCTCGCCTCTTGTAGGGCCTTGACAAGTTCAGCCATTTTGGCTCCACTCTCCTTTTCCAAAAATTCGCAGCGGCCAGTAGCATTTTTCAGTTAGAGCGCCATCGCGGATATCTTCTCCTCGTCTTGGCGCCGTGCACCTTGTTCGGCTTTCAACTCAGTCGATGCCTTTTCGGCAGCCGTGATACGTCTCCAACGTATCTATAATTTTTTATTGTTCCATGCTATTATTTATGATGTTTTGGATGTTTAATGGGCTTTGTTATACACTTTTATATTATTTTTGGGACTAACCTATTAACCCAAAGGCCCAGTACAGATTGTTGTTTTTTGCCTATTTTAGGGTTTTACAGAAAAAGAATATCAAACGGAGTCCAAACGGAATGAAACTTCAAGAGAGATATTTTTGGAGTAAAATATGCACGGGAGACTTGAGAACCACGGAGTAGGGCACACGTGGCGTAAATGAGGGTGGGGGGCACGCCCCCCCTATAGGGCGCGCCCCCTGCCTTGTGGGCCCCACGTCTGGCCCCCGGTGCCCTCCTTCCTCCTATATATACCTACGTACCCCGAAACCATCAAAACAATAGAGAAAACCCTAGTTCCACCGCCGCAACCTTCTGTTCCTGTGAGATCCCATCTTGGGGCCTGTTCTGGAGCTCCACCGGAGGGAGGTCCACAGACCTTCCGATCCATAGCTAGTATCTAGATGGCTTCTTCTCTCTCTTTGGATCTCAATACCAAGTTCTCCTTGGTCTTCGAGGAGATCTATTCGATGTAATCTCTTTTTGCAGTGTGTTTGTCGAGATCCGATGAATTGTGGGTTTATGATCAAGATTATCTATGAGAAATATTTGGTTCTTTTATGAACTCTTTATGTATGATTATAATATCCTTGCAAGTCTCTTCGAATTATTGGTTTGGTTTGGCCTACTAGATCTATTATTCTTACAATGGGAGAAGTGCTTGGCTTTGGGTTCAATCTTGCGGTGTCCTTTCCCAGTGACAGTAGGGGCAGCAAGGCACATATTGTATTGTTGCCATCGAGGATAAAGAGATGGGGTTTATATCATGTTATTTGAGTTTATCCCTCTACAACATGTCATCTTGCTTAAGGCGTTACTCTGTTCTTATGAACTTAATACTCTAGATGCATGCTGGATAGCGGTCGATGTGTGGAGTAATAGTAGTAGATGCAGAATCGTTTCGGTCTACTTGTCTTGGACGTGATGCCTATATATAATGATCATGCCTAGATAGTCTCATAAGTATTCGCTTTTCTATCAATTGCTCGACAGTAATTTGTTTACCCGCCGTAGAATACCGCTATCATGAGAGAAGCCACTTGAGAAACCTATGGCCCCGGGTCTATTCTCAACATATCAATCTACGATCTACTTTACTTTTCCGCTTTTACTTTCTGTTCTTATATCCAAAAATACCAAAAATATCAAACTATCATCTCTATCATATCTCACTTTCGTAAGTGACCGTAAAGGGATTGACAACCCCTTATCGCGTTGGCTGCGAAGTTCTTATTTGTTTGTGCAGGTGCGAGGGACTCACGCGTGGTCTCCTACTGGATTGATACCTTGATTCTCAAAAACTTAGGGAAATACTTACGCTACTATGCTCCATCACCCTTTCCTCTTCGAGGGAATACAACGCAAGCTCGAGAAGAAGCAAGAAGAATTTCTGGCGCCGTTGACGAGGAGGCTTACGCAAAAGTCATATACCAAGTACCTATCACAAACCCTTATCCTTCGCATTACATTTATTTGCCTCTCGTTTTCCTCTCCCCCACTTCACCCTTGTCGTTTTATTTGCACTTCTTTTTTCCGTGTGTTTACCGTTCGCTTGCTTCTTATTTGCTTGTGTGTTGGATTGCTTGCTTGTCACTATGGCTCAGAACAATACCAAATTGTGTGACTTCTCCAATACCAACAATAATGATTTTATTAGCACTCCGATTGCTCCTATTACTGATGCTGAATCTTGTGAAATCAATGCTGCTCTGTTGAATCTTGTCATGAAAGATCAATTTTCCGGCCTTCCTAGTGAAGACGCTGCTACCCATCTGAACAACTTTGTTGATTTGTGTGATATGCAAAAGAAAAGGGATACAGATAATGATATTGTTAAATTGAAGTTATTTCCGTTTTCATTTAGAGATCGTGCCAAAACTTGGTTTTCCTCTTTGCCTAGAAATAGTATTGATCCGTGAAATAAGTGCAAAGATGCTTTTATCTCTAAGTATTTCCCTCCTGCTAAGATCATCTCTCTTAGAAACGACATTATGAATTTTAAGCAACTAGATCATGAGCATGTTGCACAAGCTTGGGAGAGAATGAAATTAATGATACGTAATTGCCCTACACATAGTTTGAACTTATGGATGATTATACAAAACTTTTATGCTGGCTTGAATTTTGCTCCTAGAAATCTTTTAGATTCGGCCGCAGGAGGCACTTTCATGGAAACTACCTTAGGAGAAGCTACCAAACTCCTAGATAATATTGTGGTTAATTATTATCAATGGCACACCGAAAGATCTACTAGTAAAAAGTGCATGCTATTGAAGAGATTGGTGTTTTGAGTGGAAAGATGGATGAACTTATGAAATTATTTGCTACTGAGAGTGCTTCTTCTGATCCTAATGATATGCCTTTATCCACGTTGATTGAAAATAATAATGAATCTTTGGATGTGAATTTTGTTGGTAGGAATAATTTTGGTAACAATGCTTATAGAGGAAACTATAATCCTAGGCCTCTTCCTAGTAATTCCTCTAATAATTATGGTAATTCCTACAATAACTCTTATGGAAATTTTGGTAAGATGCCTTCTGAATTTGAAACTAGTGTTAAAGATTTTATGAATTCGCAAAAGAATTTCAATGCTTTGCTTGAAGAAAAATTGCTTAAGATTGACGAGTTGGCTAGAAGCGTGGATAGAATTACTCTTGATGTTGATTCTTTGAATCTTAGATCTATTCCACCTAAGCATGATATCAATGAGTCTCTCAAAGCCATGAGAATTTCCATTGATGAATGCAAAGAAAGAACCGCTAGGATGCGTGCTAAAAAAGAGTGTTTTATAAAAGCTTGTTCTTCTAGTTATCATGAAAATAAAGATGAAGATCTGAAAGTTATTGATGTGTCTCCTATAGATCCTTGTTTTATAGTATGAATCTTGATAAAGATGGGACTGGAGATGAGTCTACTTTAATTAAAAGGTGTCCCAATGATTCGAAGTTTTTAGGTCTTGATACTAAAATTGTTAAAAGTGGGATTGAAGAGATTAAAACTTTAAACAGTGATGAACCCACTACTTTGGATTTCAAGGGATTCAATTATGATAATTGCTCTTTGATTGATTGTATTTCCTTGTTGTAATCCGTACTAAATTCTCCGCATGCTTATAGTCAAAATAAAGCTTTTACCAAACACATAATTGATGCTTTGATGCAATCTTATGAAGAAAAACTTGAACTAGAAGTTTATATCCCTAGAAAGCTTTATGATGAATGGGAACCCACTATTAAAATTAAAATTAAAGATCATGAATGCTTTGCTTTGTGTGATTTGGGTGCAAGTGTTTCCACTATCCCAAAAACTTTGTGTGATTTGTTAGGTTTCCATGAGCTTGATGATTGTTCTTTAAATTTGCATCTTGCGGATTCTACTATTAAGAAACCTATGGGCAGGATTAATGATGTTCTTGTTGTTTCCAATAGGAATTATGTGCCCGTAGATTTCATTGTTCTTGATATATATTGCAATCCTTCATGTCCTATTATTCTTGGTAGACCTTTCATTAGAACGATTGGTGCAATTATTGATATGAAGGAAGGAAATAAAAGATTCCAATCTCCATTAAGGAAAGGCATGGAACACTTTCCTAGAAAGAAAATCAAATTACCTTATTAATCCATTATGAGATCCACTTATGGATTGCCTTCCAAAGATGGCAATACCTAGATCTATCCTTGTATCGTGCCTAGCTAGGGGCGTTAAACGATAGCGCTTGTTGGGAGGCAACCCAATTTTATTTTCTTTGTTTTTGCTTCTGTTTAGGAATAAATTTTGCATCTAGCTTCTATTTAGATGTGGTTTTGTGTTTTAGTTAGTGTTTGTGCCAAGTAGAACCTTTGGGAAGACTTGTGTGAAGTTTATATGATCTTGCTGTAAAAAACAGAAACGTTAACGCTCACGAGAATAGTCACCAGATTTTACTGGAGAGTGCTATTTAGTTGATTCTTTTTGCAGATGATTAATAGACAAATTCCTCACATTTACCATTTCATTTCAATTTTTTGGAGTTACAGAAGTATTCGAAAGTTACGGATTACTACAGACTGTTCTGTTTTTGATAAATTCTGTTTTTCGTGTGTTATTTGCTTATTTTGATGAATCTATGAGTAGTATTGGGGAGTATTAATCATAGAGAAGTTGGAATACAGTAGGTTTAACACCAATATAAACAAAGAATGAGTTAATTACAGTACCTTTAAGTGGTGGTTTTCTTTCTTATACTAACGGAGCTCACGAGATTTTTGGCTAAGTTTTGTGTTGTGGAGTTTTCAAGTTTTGAGTATGGCTTTGATGGACTATGGAACAAAGAGTGGCAAGAGCCTAAGCTTGGGGATGCCCAAGGAACCCCAAGGTAAAATTCAAGGACAACCAAAAGCCTAAGTGTAGGATCGAAGAAGTATGTCTAGAGGGGGGGTGATTAGACTACTTGACAATATAAAAAAAAATCTGCCTTTTGATCATGCAAAGTTTTTGGCAGTTTCACAATTAAGATCAACTCAAGTATCACACTACACATGCAATTCTAGAGTATGGGCAGCGGAAAGTAAATTGCACATATAGTAAAGAGAGATGGAGAAGATCAAACGCAGTTTGGAGACACGGAGATTTTTGTCGTGGTTCCGATAGGTGGTGCTATCGTACATCCACGTTGATGGAGACTTCAACCCACGGAGGGTAACGGATGCGCGAGTCCACGGAGGGCTCCACCCACGAAGGGTCCACGAAGAAGCAACCTTGTCTATTCCATCATGGCCTACGCCCACGGAGGACTAGCCTTACTCGGGGTAGATCTTCACGAAGTAGGCGATCTCCTTGCCCTTACAAACTTCTTGGTTCAACTCCACATCTCAAAGACGGAGGCTCCCAAGCGACACCTAACCAATCTAGGAGGCACCACCCTCCAAAAGGTAATAGATGTTGTTGATGATGATGAACTCCTTGCTCTTGTGCTTCAAATGATAATCTCCCCAACACTCAACTCTCCTCACTGATATGGCTGTGGTGGAAGAAAGGATTGAGTGGAAAGCAACTTGGGAAGGCTAGAAATCAAGTTTCATATGGTAGGAATGGAATGGCTTGATCTCAACACAAGGGTAGGTGGTTCTCTTCTCAGAAAGTGTATGGTAGGAGTGGTAGACTTTCTGATGGCTCTCTCATCGAATGAAGAGGGGGTGGAGGGGTATATATAGCCTCCACACAAAATCCAACCGTTACACACATATTTGAGCAATCTCGGTGAGACCGAAGTGAAAACTCGGTCAGACCGAAAGTTCAAATATAGTGAACGTTGGGATTTTCGGTGGGACCGAAAATACCATCTCGGTGGGACCGAAAGTGTAAATGATATGAACATTGGAGTTTTCGGTGGGACCGAGAAAGAAAACTCGGTTAGACCGATTTGAGAAAAGACAGGAACATGCCAGAATCGGTGGGACCGGAAATGCAATATCGGTGAGACCGATTTGAGCCAAGACAGAAGCTTGTCAATCTCGGTAAGACCGATAATGCAAACTCGGTTATTCCGATATGATGTCAAATGGTTACAGAAGGTTGGCAGTCCAGATTTCGGTGAGACCGATCTCAAACTCGGAATGACCGATTTTTCTAGGGTTTGGAATATGGCAGAAGTGGTTCATCTCGGTGGGACTGAGTTGGAAGAATCGGTTTGTCCGAGATTACTTATGAGTGTGTATAGAAGTGAAAGGTGCTGATAGTTGAAGGAGCTAAATCACTAAGCACTTGAGCAACCAGATCATCAACACAACCTCATCCCCTTTTAATAGTATTGGCTTTTCCTATGGACTCAATGTGATCTTTGATCACTAATCCAAAAAAGGAGTCTTGAGCTTTTGCCAATGCTTGCCTTAGCATTTGAGGGGTCCACTTCTTCAGTCATCTTGCCATACCAATGTGATTGAATTTCCTGAAACATACTTGATAAAAGCATTAGTCCAACCACAAAGTATGTTGTCATTAATTACCAAAACCACCCAGGGAGCAAATGTGCTTTCAATCTCCCCCTTTTTGGTAATTGATGGCAACACACTGAAATTATACTAAACAAAACATCAAAGCTTATTGAAAGAAAGACAGAATTATCATGAAAGCTTTGACAAGCATGTAGTACACAGGCTCCCCCTACAAGTGTGCAAGATTTTCATAGATTATGGTTTTGGACTACCACAAGCACACAAGAGAGATAAGCAAGATGTGCTACATGCAGCTTGGCTATATGCATCAGAGCAGATGAAAGGAAGTGAGTGATAATTCATATGTGCATGGTGATTTCTTGCAAACAAGTATTTACAAGCAAGTCACCATCATGCACATTCTGCAAGATGCATATACTTACCTTGAGGTTCCTTGGCATTGTACCTGAAGGGATAAACTTGAGAAAACAAGGTTAGATAACACAAGAGTATTCCTTCAACCAACTGCAAGAACATCAAGAGTACCAACCCAGGGAGAACATGTACAAAGAGTTTCTCATATTGAGCACAGGCTTGAATCAGCAAACATGTCTCCGAAACTAAAAGATTTTCAATGAACTCTGAGAGATTTTGCTTTCCATAAGATATCAATTGTGAAGATTCCTCTAAGTCTTCTCCCCCTAAACTAAAAGATTTCATAAGACATCAGAACAAGGGGTTTTGATGGAAATAGCAAAATCAAAAGAATGATGCCAATTGAGAACAAATCCAATGTAAAGCACGGCAAAGCTTTGATGTGATTCTCTCCCCCTTAAGATAAGATTGCTTTTCTTCTCCTCTAAGTGTTCTCTTCTCCCCTTACTCCCCCTTAAGTCTTCTCCCCCTTTGACATCAAGTGCCGAAAAGGACAGCAAACTAGGTAGGGCAGGAAGATGGAAAGAAAGAAAGAAGGAAAGAAGTGGGATCCTTAAGAATCACAACAGGGCAAATAAGAACATTCATAGAGAAACATTGAGAATTTAAATTTGAGTCTTCTCCTCCTTAAGATTTAAAATTTGAGTGGAGCTGCAGAAGTTGATGTCCTGGAAGATAAATCGGTGACACCAAATTTTATGAATCGGTGGGTCCGAATCCTTTTCGGTTAAACCGAAAATTTCAAATCGGTGACGCCGAGTTTATTCCAAGGAAATACAGAAATAATTCAGCTCACTTTGCGAGGAGTATTTCAAAAGATTTGCAATGAATTTGTAAAAGATTTTCAAGGAATTGATCAGAGCCAGAAGGATATTCACAAAGAAACATAAGAAAAGAAATAAAAAGATTCCTAGATGAAGTTTTTTTTTTGTAAAGAAAACTCAATGAGAGAACATAAGAGAAAATAGAAAGACTCCAAAAGCATATGTACTTCATCTAGATAAAGGTCGGCGACAAAGTCACCTATGTTTGAGTATATTGACTTAGGAGTCAAATGAGGACATTTGATCATAGGTCATACTCATCGTTTAAGCTCAAAATGGGGTTGCCATTTTTCGATTAAGCATTTTGATGTGATCACATCTTATGAAGCTGCTTGTACTCATGACTTTGAGCAAAGCTCCTCAAAGATGTGAAGAACATACCTTGGGCTTGTTGATGCTTTGCTCATGTAGGTAAGCTCGATGTAGGTGCTCATTGAATGTGAAGTTGGAGCGCCATTTCTACTTGTATAGTTCATCTTCCTACATGGGTTAGGCAAGCAAGGAAATACTCGAGGATATCCAAGATGACAAGAGTGAAATACTAGATGTATAAGATGTCAAAAAGGATATGTGGAATTTTGTTCCTTGAACTCAACATCCCGAAGGGCTAGATACTCGGTTAATGACAAGATTACTCATGATTTGAGTGATCTTGTGGAATGTAGATCATCCAAGTACCTGCAAAGAGTTAGATGCAATACAAGGAGGCAAATGTTTCCAAGACATATGATCATCATCATAAGAGAAATATCAAGGATTAGTCAAGAGGCTCATGCCTTGCATGCATCAAATGGAGTTATCACTCCAAGTTTGAAGCATCAATGATGTTCAACTCACTCCTCAAACGACAAAACACTTTCTCATCAAGAGGTTTTGTAAAGATATCAGCAAGTTGTTTGTCAGTACGAACATGCTTAAGATTAATATCACCCTTGGCAATATGATCACGAATAAAATGGTGACGAACTTCAATATGCTTTGTTCGAGAGTGTTGCACTGGATTGTGTCCAATTTTAATTGCACTCTCATTGTCACAAAGCAAGGGAACACGTCTCACATGTATCCCATAATCTTTAAGCGTTTGTGTCATCCATAGCAATTGAGCACAACACGAACCAGCAGCAATATATTCTGCTTCGGCAGTGGATAAAGATACCGAATTTTGTTTCTTGGAGGACCAAGATACAAGGGATCGACCAAGGAATTGACGCGTACCCGAAGTTGACTTTCTATCAACCTTGTCACCGGCATAGTCCGAGTCGGAATAGCCAACAAGATCGATAGAGGCCCTCTTAGGATACCAAATGCCAAAGTTTGGTGTGTGTATCAAGTATCTCACTATCCTTTTAACAGCTTTAAGATGACATTCTTTAGGGGCTGCTTGATATCGCGCACACATGCATACACTCAACATTATGTCAGGACGAGAAGCACAAAGATATAGTAGAGAACCAATCATAGAACGGTAAACCCTTTGATCAACGGGTTCTCCATCTTTTGTCAAGTCATTATGTCCACTAGTAGGCATGGGGGTACTCATACCTTTGCTGTCTTGCATGTTGAACTTCTTGAAGAGATCCTTGGTGTACTTTGTTTGTGAGACAAAGGTACCCTCCTTAGATTGCTTGATTTGCAACCCAAGGAAGAATTTGAGTTCACACATCATGGACATCTCATACTTCTCCGACATGAGCTGTCCAAACTTCTTGCTAAAATGGGGGTTAGTTGAACCAAAGATAATATCATCAACATATATTTGGCACACAAATAGTTCACCATTAACCCTTTTTGTGAACAGTGTTGGGTCTATCTTTCCAATCTCAAACCCTTTTTCAAGAAGAAAGCTAGTTAAGCATTTGTACCAAGCTCTAGGTGCTTGTTTAAGACCATAAAGAGCTTTGTGCAACTTGTAAACATAATTAGGCTTTTTGGGATTCACAAAACCGGGAGGTTGTTTCACAAATACTTCCTCCTCAATTTCACCATTTAGGAAAGCACTTTTGATGTCCATTTGATAGAGAGTAATATCATGATGATTGGCATAAGCAAGAAGAATGCGAATGGACTCAAGTCTAGCAACGGGGGCATAGGTCTCACCATAGTCCATACCTTCGACTTGTGTGTAACCTTGAGCTACGAGACGAGCCTTGTTGCGGATGACTTGTCCATCTTCATCTTGCTTGTTCCGAAACACCCATTTGGTTCCAATGATGTTTTGATCATCGTTGGGCTTCTCTACCAAAGTCCATACCTTGTTCCTCTCGAAGTTGTGTAGTTCTTCGTGCATAGTGTTCACCCAATCCGGGTCTTTAAGTGCTTCTTCTACCTTCATAGGTTCAATACTAGAGATAAATGAGTAATGCTCACAAAAGTTAGCTAAGAGAGTTTTAGAGCGAGTAATTCTCCCAGAGTTGATGTCGTTCATCATTTGTTCCACGGGATGATTCTTCTTGACTCTTGCTCGAACTCGGGATAGCTTTTGTTGATGTTGTGGCTCAGCTTCCTCATCATCTTCATCTTCCTCTTCTTCTTCTTCATTGTTGTTGGTGTTGTCTTGAGGTGGTGGAGAAGGAGGTTGTGGTGGATCTTCTTGTTGCATTTCCTCATCTTGGTGAGTTCCACTTGTGGAGGCCTCCATGTTGCCTTGAGGTTCATCTCGCCGTGAGGTAGGTGGCTCCACATATGTAGATGAGGTACTCTCCTTCACTTCCATGGGACGGATCTTTCCAATATATAAATCTTGGATAGCTTCCGATGGGTCCTTGTCTCCTACATCAATAGGCATTTGCTCTACTTGCGAGCCATTAGATTCATCAAACTTCACATCTACCGTCTCTTCAAACTTTCGGGTGAAATTATTGTAGACACGGTAGGTGTGGGAGTTTGATCCATAACCAAGAAGAAAGCCTTCATGAGATTTAGGAGCAAATTTAGATCGACGATGCTTATCAAGGATATAGCATTTTGAACCAAAGACACGAAAGTATCCCACTTGGGGTTTGTTACCGGTGAGGAGCTCGTATGATGTCTTGCCGAGGAGCTTATGAAGATAAAGCCTGTTGATAGCATGACAAGCTGTCTCGACCGCTTCTCCCCAAAAATGCTTCGGTGTCTTGTATTCATCAAGCATCGTTCTTGCCATCTCTATGAGCGTTCGGTTCTTCCTCTCAACAACTCCATTTTGTTGAGGAGTATACGTAGCCGAGAACTCATGTAGAATTCCTTCCTCATCGAGAAAAGAGTCTACATTGGCGTTCTTGAACTCCGTTCCATTGTCACTCCGAACTTTCTTGATCTTCACCTCAAATTGATTTTGGGCCTTTTTGGCAAAGGTCTTGAAGATCCTCTGAACCTGCGATTTATCATCAAGGAAAAATACCCACGTAAATCTGGAATAATCATCCACTATAACTAGACCAAAGGAGTTACCACCAAGGCTTTTGTAAGCATTGGGACCGAAGAGATCCATGTGAAGAAGCTCAAGCGGTCTCCTTGTGGTCATGATGTTTTTCACGGGATGACTTCCACCAACTTGTTTTCCTGCTTGACAAGCACTACAAAGTCTATCTTTGTCAAAGAAAACATCTTTAACACCAAGAATATGATCACCTTTGATCAGCTTGTCTAGATTACGCATACCAACATGTCCTAGCCTTCTATGCCATAACCAACCTTTAGAGGATTTAGCAATGAAACAAGCTCTAGGTTGGGCTTTCTTAGTGAAATCAACAATATATAGATCACCTCTACGGATACCGGTAAAAGCCATGTTTTGATTATCACGACGAAAGACTTGGCAATCTACTTTGGTGAATAGCACATTGAATCCAAAGTCAGCTAATCTAGACACGGAAAGTAAATTGTATCCAAGAGATTCTACAAGCATGACATTTTGAATAGAGCTATCATGAGATATGGCCACCTTACCAAGGCCAAGTACCTTACCCTTGGAGTTGTCTCCAAAAGTCACATACTTGCGTGGGCCATCATTCTTTGCAAGCTCTCGAAACATGTCTTTATCTCCGGTCATGTGGTCGGTGCATCCACTATCAAGAATCCACTCTTTTCCACCGGACATGTAGTCTCTCATATTTGCCATGAGATTGAGACTCTTCATGACCTTGTCTAGCTCGGTGTCCGAATCAGAGTAATCATCATCATGCTCATGCTCATCATCATATTGACCCATAGATTGTTCATCATCAACACCTAGGTCAATTTGATAAGTACTTGCATTAGTTTGGTCAATGTGACAATAATCTTCGGAATGCAATGCAAGAGCATTTCTAATGATAATATTGATAAGACCGGGATCACCCTTCTTTTTCATAAGATCACGAAGCTCAAAGAAGCATTTATCAAAGTTGGGATCATTGGGGTGCAACTTATCAAATTCAATAGTCTTGTGTAGAATTTCATCAAGACTTCTCAACGAGTAGTCCGGATAAAGTTCTTCCAAGAATTTCCACATAGCATAGGCACACTCAAAGTTTGTAACAAGATTAAGCAAGTCATCAGGTAACCCTTTAATGATAAGATTTACAGTTCTAAGGTTACGAAGCAAATCAAGCTCTTCATCCATGGTAGGGTGCAATGGATCAAAAGGAGGCACATAGGGGGTCTCAATATATTTGCACAAATTGTACATCTTAAAGATACTAAGCATTTCAGACCTCCAAGAGTTATAGAACCTTCCATTAAGAACAGGCACTCTATGGCTAACACTCCCATCCGTAGACACGTCCATCTTCCTCCAATGGTGTGTAAACCAAAGCAATGGAGACCAAAGCTCTGATACCAATTGTAGGATCGAAGAAGTATGTATAGAGGGGGGGTGATTAGACTACTTGACAATATAAAAAAAATCTGCCTTTTGATCATGCAAAGTTTTTGGCAGTTTCACAATTAAGATCAACTCAAGTATCACACTACACATGCAATTCTAGAGTATGGGCAGCGGAAAGTAAATTGCACATATAGTAAAGAGAGATGGAGAAGATCAAACGCAGTTTGGAGACACGGAGATTTTTGTCGTGGTTCCGATAGGTGGTGCTATCGTACATCCACGTTGATGGAGACTTCAACCCACGGAGGGTAACGGCTGCGCGAGTCCACGGAGGGCTCCACCCACGAAGGGTCCACGAAGAAGCAACCTTGTCTATTCCATCATGGCCTACGCCCACGGAGGACTAGCCTTACTCGGGGTAGATCTTCACGAAGTAGGTGATCTCCTTGCCCTTACAAACTTCTTGGTTCAACTCCACATCTCAAAGACGGAGGCTCCCAAGCGACACCTAACCAATCTAGGAGGCACCACCCTCCAAAAGGTAATAGATGTTGTTGATGATGATGAACTCCTTGCTCTTGTGCTTCAAATGATAATCTCCCCAACACTCAACTCTCCTCACTGATATGGCTGTGGTGGAAGAAAGGATTGAGCGGAAAGCAAATTGCACATGTAGTAAAGAGAGGTGGAGAAGATCAAACGCAGTTTGGAGACACGGAGATTTTTGTCGTGGTTCCGATAGGTGGTGCTATCGTACATCCACGTTGATGGAGACTTCAACCCACGGAGGGTAACGGCTGCGCGAGTCCACGGAGGGCTCCACCCACGAAGGGTCCACGAAGAAGCAACCTTGTCTATTCCATCATGGCCTACGCCCACGGAGGACTAGCCTTACTCGGGGTAGATCTTCACGAAGTAGGCGATCTCCTTGCCCTTACAAACTTCTTGGTTCAACTCCACATCTCAAAGACGGAGGCTCCCAAGCGACACCTAACCAATCTAGGAGGCACCACCCTCCAAAAGGTAATAGATGTTGTTGATGATGACGAACTCCTTGCTCTTGTGCTTCAAATGATAATCTCCCCAACACTCAACTCTCCTCACTGATATGGCTGTGGTGGAAGAAAGGATTGAGTGGAAAGCAACTTGGGAAGGCTAGAAATCAAGTTTCATATGGTAGGAATGGAATGGCTTGATCTCAACACAAGGGTAGGTGGTTCTCTTCTCAGAAAGTGTATGGTAGGAGTGGTAGACTTTCTGATGGCTCTCTCATCGAATGAAGAGGGGGTGGAGGGGTATATATAGCCTCCACACAAAATCCAACCGTTACACACATATTTGAGCAATCTCGGTGAGACCGAAGTGAAAACTCGGTCAGACCGAAAGTTCAAATATAGTGAACGTTGGGATTTTCGGTGGGACCGAAAATACCATCTCGGTGGGACCGAAAGTGTAAATGATATGAACGTTGGAGTTTTCGGTGGGACCGAGAAAGAAAACTCGGTTAGACCGATTTGAGAAAAGACAGGAACATGCCAGAATCGGTGGGACCGGAAATGCAATATCGGTGAGACCGATTTGAGCCAAGACAGAAGCTTGTCAATCTCGGTAAGACCGATAATGCAAACTCGGTTATTCCGATATGATGTCAAATGGTTACAGAAGGTTGGCAGTCCAGATTCCGGTGAGACCGATCTCAAACTCGGAATGACCGATTTTTCTAGGGTTTGGAATATGGCAGAAGTGGTTCATCTCGGTGGGACTGAGTTGGAAGAATCGGTTTGTCCGAGATTACTTATGAGTGTGTATAGAAGTGAAAGGTGCTGATAGTTGAAGGAGCTAAATCACTAAGCACTTGAGCAACCAGATCATCAACACAACCTCATCCCCTTTTAATAGTATTGGCTTTTCCTATGGACTCAATGTGATCTTTGATCACTAAACGAAAAAAGGAGTCTTGAGCTTTTGCCAATGCTTGCCTTAGCATTTGAGGGGTCCACTTCTTCAGTCATCTTGCCATACCAATGTGATTGAATTTCCTGAAACATACTTGATAAAAGCATTAGTCCAACCACAAAGTATGTTGTCATTAATTACCAAAACCACCCAGGGAGCAAATGTGCTTTCACTAAGCTTGGGGATGCCCCGGGAAGGCATCCCCTCTTTTGTCTTCATCTATCAGTAACTATACTCAGGACTATATTTTTATTCACCACATGATATGTGTTTTGTTTGGAGCGTCATGTATGATTTGATTCTTTGCTTGTTAGTTTGCCACAATCATCCTTGTTGGACACACCTTTTTGAGAGATATAAATATGGTCTAGAATTTGTTAGAACACTCTATATGCTTCACTTATATCTTTTGAGCTAAATAGTTTTGCTCTAGTGCTTCACTTATATCTTTTAGAGCACGGTGGTGATTTTATTGTGTAGAAATTGTTGATCTCTCATGCTTCACTTATATCCTTTTGAGAGTCTTTTAGAACAGCATGGTAATGTGATTTGGTTATAAAACTAGTCCTAATATGATAGGCATCCAAGATGAATGTAGTAAAAACTTTGATACAAAGTGCATTGAATATGATGAGAAGTTTGATACTTGATGATTGTTTTGAGATATGAGGATGGTGATATTAGAGTCATGCTAGTGGAGTAATTATGAATTTGAGAAATACTTGTGTTAAAGTTTGTGACTCTCGTAGCATACACGTGGTGAACCGCTATGTGACGACGTTAGAGCATGAGGTATTTGTTGAGTGTCATCATGTGTGTGGAGCTCGGGGGCGCGTGATGGTTAACTCCTACCAACCTCCCCCCTAGGAGCATGCGTTGATTGCTTTCTTTTGATGACTCATAAATTTTTGCAATAAGTATATGAGTTCTTTATGACTAATGTTGAGTCCATGGATATTACGCACTCTCACCCTTCCACCATTGCTAGCCTCTCTTGTACCGCGCAACTTTCGCCGGTACCATATACCTTCCTCAAAACAGCCACCATACCTACCTATCATGGCATTTCCATAGCTATTCCGATATATTGCCATGCAACTTACCATCGTTCCATTCATATGACACGCTTCATATTGTCATATTGCCATGCATGATCATGTAGTTGACATCGTATTTGTGGCTAGGCCACCATGCATAATTTTTTATACATGTTACTCTTGATTCATTGCACATCCTGGTACACCACCGGAGGCATTCATATAGAGTCATACTTTGTTCTAGTATCGAGTTGTAAATCAATATAAGTGTGATGATCATCATTATTAGAGCATTGTCCCAAAGAAAAAAAAAAGAAAAAAAAGAAGGAAAGGCCAAGAAAAAGGAAGTGTCACACCCCTGGTTTTGTCTTGCACTTGGGTTGGCCTTGCATGTGGCATCATGTTTAAAATTCAAATGAATTTGAATTGGGGATTGTTCAAACCCTAGCACCAAAAGAACCCAACTAGGTTCAACCTAAAAATAATTTCATTGCACCCAAAGTGCCTCAAGAAAAGTTCATGATTTTTGGTTAAGGTAGAAACCCCTGCCAAAAATGATGAATATATTTCTAGGACATTTTTGGATTTTTGAATTAATCCATATTGTATTTGAATTGGGGCATTTAAATTCTTTAAATAGTTTAAATGCTCAAATAATTGTGAAACTAGTTGAGGGCTGTTAGAAATAATTCAATAGGTTCCCACAATTTATTTGATGATTTATCAAAATGGTTTGGTATTTGAACTAAATCAAAAACATACAAAAGAAATAGAAAACAGAAACAAAACCAGAAGCAGAGAGAGAGAGTTAGTTTTACCTGGCGCTTACCAGCAGCAGAGGCGGCCCAGCTCCTGTGCGGCCCACAGGCCCAGCCCACCACCGCCGTCGTCCTCCTGGCGCCAGTCGGCCAGGCGTGTGGCCGGCGCGCGCGCTCGGCCGTGCCGCCACGCCACCTACCTGCCTGGTCGCCCGAGGACAGCGCGACGCCGCGAAAGGTCTCGCCGCTGTCGTCTGGATCGAGCCGGCCTCTCCAGTCCTCCCCCTCGCCTCTCCCTCACTCCCTTCCACACGTGGCCGAACGCCATCGTCGCCGCCGCTCGTCACCACCGCGGCCACCGCCGCCCCCTCGCTACCACGCCATGTCCATGAACTCCGCCATCAACTGCTTCATTGAGAAGGCCGAGCCGCAAGCGCTTGTTTGCCCTGCACCGCCCTCACCGAGCTTATCCCTGACCGCCGTCGTTGGAGATCCCCCTCGACGCCCTGCTCTGCTCCGAGCCTCCCCCGAGCCCACGTCGACGCCTCTGCAACCACCGTGAGCCCCCGAGCATTTACCCCCTCTCCTTGCGCTCAACTCCTTCCTCTAGCCAGCCTAGCCACCGGAGTCAAGAGCTCCATGCCGTCGGCCATGGCGCCGCCGTGGTCCAAGCCACCGTAGCTCGCATCCGCGCGCATAACCATGCTCAGAGTCTTTGCAGGAAGCCAACGCAACCGCCAGCTGCCCTCCTAGTGCACCGCAGCCCCGCGCTCGTCGATGCCCGAACTCCGGTCGCCGCGCAAGTCGCTTCCGTCGTTGATTTAGGCCACCGGAGCTGCTGCTTCCTGCACCACTGGATGCGGAGCACTCCAAGCTTTCTGTAGAGCCTAGTCGCGCGCCAAACCGTCGCTGGACGGCGATTTCCGAAGCTCGCCGCCGTGTTTGGCCTCGTCGGCGGCAGAACGCCGGTGGGTTTGACCGTTTTGACCACTAACAGACTCAGTTGAGTCACTAACGAGTGGGGCCAGTCCTTGCTAATTAGTTAGTTTAGGTTTAATTAAAGTGGGATTAGCACGTAGCTCACTGACGTGTGGGCCCAGGCCCCTGACTAATTAGTTTTAGGTTTAAGTTAGTGTTAATTAACTTAGTTAATTAGTTGAGACACTGACAGGTGGGACCCACTGGTCAGGTTTGATCCTGGCTGCCCTGTTGACTTGCTGACATCACACAGACGTCATGCTGACGCGGTAAAGCCTTTTCTGGAATTTATATAAATCTAAATGATTTATTTATTTTCAAAAAATGCTTTAAACTTCTAAAAATCATATAAAATCAACCGTAGCTCAGATGAAAATAATTTATATATGAAAAATGATCAGAAAAATATGAGGAATCTGTTTATGGCATTTTCATGCATGTTTGAACAACTTATAACCACTGTTTAGGACAATTTGAATAAATGGCATTTGAATAATCACATATGAAGTTTGAATTTGAACCTTTGGTTCAAACCAACTTCATTTAATATGGTTGCTAGTTGCATTAGCTCAATCAACAGCATATTGCCATGTCATGATCATGCATCATATTGTCTCATTGCATTTATTGTGTTCTTTCTCTGTTTGCCGGTTTTGCCCCCTCTCAGTAGACGTGGTTCCGACGATGAGATTGATGACACCGATGAAGAACTATTACTATCTTCAGAAGTGCCAGGCAAGCAAACCCCCTTTGAGCATTCCGAAACAATCCCACTCTCCCGCTCCTGCTCTCTTTTACTACATTAGGACAACAACGATTGAACTGCTTTTGCTGCGGTAGCTGAACCCTTTTCCTCTGCATGACCTGTCATTGCCACAGTAAATAGTTGAAACCCACTAGCATGAGTAGGAGTTGTTTGAGCCATGTTGTGCCTACTCATTCATGCTTTCTGGTTATGCCTGCTATTGCTTAGAGTTGTGTCAGGCCTGATTCATCGGGAATGAATTGGAATGGTGATGAACATGTCCTACTTTGTGTGAGCTAAGTGTGTGAACACGATTTGGTAAAGGTAGCGGTGAGAGGCCATGTAGGAGTACATGGTGGGTTGTCTCACGGGAACCGTCCTTAAGAACTGAGTTCTGTGTAAGTTGTCCAATGACATAGCTACTACCACGCATTGGAATGCTTAAGTGCCCCTCTCGACTTATTAATCAACTCGATCTCTCTCCAGGAGTTGCAACTAGTTTCTGGTGTTTGTAGGTAGTGCTAGTAGTCTACCAAGTGGCACCCGGTACAGGTGGGCTTGGGACAGACTAGGTGCAGTGGCACGGTGTACCAAGTGGCACCCGGTTGGTGGGCTTGGGAACCCTGTACACATCATTTGGGGCCGTGAGCGACACCCCGGCCAGATCTCCTTACGGATGGAACCTGAATAGGCGATAAACCTGGACTAGAGTCTTGTGTGGTTAGTCAGGTCGTGGCCGACACCCTCGCCAGGCCTCCGCTTGAAGGTTGTCGAGATACATGACATGTACATGGCGGTAAGTGGCGAGAGCGTGTGTGAAAAAGTACACCCCTGCAGGGTTAACATGATCTATTCGAATAGCCGGGTCCACGGTTATGGGCTTCTTGGATGCTTACGTGGTACATAGACAAGTGAAAGTGGATACTCTAAAATTCTCAAGACAAGTGTGAGTGCTATGGATGGCCTTCTCGTAGGGAGACGGGAGCAGATCCATAGTGGTGTATTGATTGGTGAATATGTGGACTCATGTGCGCCACCTGAAAAGAGTTACTTGCAGCTGTAGTTCATGATAGCCACCAAGTCAAAGCTGGCTTGCTGCAGTCAAACTCCACCACCCCCTTTGTTGATACTGTTGCATATGTAGTTAGTTCTGATGTAAGTCTTGCTGAGTACCTTTGTACTCACGTTTGCTTAATTTATGTTTTGCAGAGAGACTTCAGTCTCACTAGAGGTTCCGCGTGGACTTCGACGTTTAGCTTGTTACCTCAGCTACGGTCTTGTACCCTTGGAAGGGTCTAGTAGATAGTCAGACTTCTTAGTCTTTTTCTTTTGTAGTTGTCTGTACTCAGACATGTTATGCTTCCGTTGCCTGTATGCTCTGTATGTTGGGTCATGTGACCTCTGTTTGTAATAAATGCTATGATGGCTCTTCTAGGCCTTTATCTATATGAGTTGTTGAGTTATGTTGTGATGCCATGTTGTACAGCACATACTTGCATGTTATGCGTACGTGTAATGTGTATTGCTATGTGTGGGATCCGACACCTAGTTGTTTACCTTTGGTAGCCTATCTTACAGGGAAATGTCTCCTAGTGCTTCCACTGAGCCTTGGTAGCTTGCTACTGCTCCGGAACACTTAGGCTGGCCGGCATGTGTCCTTCTTCGTTCTTGTGTCTGTCCCTTAGGGGAAATGTCACGCGTTGTTCCTTTAAGTCCTTGTAGCTTGCTACGACTTGGGTTCATACGTTGATGACCGACACGTTCGTTGCTGGGTCATGTATGCCTGTCTCTGTAATTTAGCGCCACTTTTGGTTTATAACTAGTCATGTCGGCCCGGGTTCTCTGTCATATGGATGCTAGCGACACTATCATATACGTGTGCCAAAATGCGCAAACGGTCCCGGGCCAGGTAAGGTGGCACCCGTGGGGATACCGTGCGTGAGGCCGCAAAGTGATATGATGCGTTACAGGCTAGACCTGCGTGACTTAGGATCGGGGTCCCGACAGAAAGGCCCAAAAAAAGAAGAAAAAAAAAGAAAAAGGATAAAAAAGGAAAAGAAAAGGGACAATGCTACTATCTTTTTCCACACTTGTGCTTCAAAGTAGCACCATGTTCTTCATGATAGAGAGTCTCTTATTTAGTCACTTTCATATACTAGTGGGAATTTTCATTATAGAACTTGGCTTGTATATTCCAATGATGGGCTTCCTCAAATGCCCTAGGTCTTCGTGAGCAAGCAAGTTGGATGCACACCCACTTAGTTTCTTTTGTTGAGCTTTCATACATTTATAACTCTAGTGCATCCGTTGCATGGCAATCCCTACTCACTCACATTGATATCTATTGATGGCCATCTCCATAGCCCGTTGATACACCTAGTCGATGTGAGACTATCTTACTCCTTTTTGTCTTCTCCACAACCACCACTCTATTCCACCTATAGTGCTATGTTCATGGCTCAGGCTCATGTATTGCGTGAAAGTTGAAAGGTTTAAAAAAAATTGAGTATGAAACTAAGTGCTTGGCTGAAACCGGGGTTGAGCATGATATGAATATTTTGTGTGATGAAGAGGGAGCATAGCCAGACTATATGATTTTGTAGGGATAACTATCTTTAGCCATGTTATTTTGAGAAGACATGATTGTTTTGTTAGTATGCTTGAAGTATTATTATTTCTTATGTCAATATAGACTTTTGTCTTGAATCTTTCGGATATGAACATTCATGCCACAATAAAGAGAATTACATTGAAAATTATGTTGGTTAGCATTCCACATCAAAAATTCTGTTTCTATCATTTACCTACTCGAGGACGAGCAGGAATTAAGCTTGGGGATGCTGGATATGTCTCCAACGTATCTATAATTTTTTATTATTCCATGCTATTATATATGATGTTTTGGATGTTTAATGGGCTTTATCATACACTTTTATATTATTTTTGGGACTAACCTGTTAACCCAAAGGCCCAGTGCAGATTGCTGTTTTTTGCCTATTTCAGGGTTTCGCAGAAAAGGAATATCAAACAGAGTCCAAACGGAATAAAACCTTCGCGAGAGTTATTTTTGGAACAAAATAAACACAGAAGACTTGGAGTACACGCGAGGGAACGAGGGAGGCAGCCACGAGGGTCCAGGGCGCGCCCCGTCCTACAGGGCACGCCCCCCACCCTCGTGGGCCCCCTCTGGCTCCCCCGATGCCCTCCTTCCTCCTATATATACCCATGTACCCTCAAAACATCGAAGCAACAGAGAAAACCCTAATTCCACCGCCGCAACCTTCTATTCCCGTGAGATCCCATCTTGGGGCCTGTTCCGGAGCTCCGCCGGAGGGGGGATCTTCCACGGAGTGCTTCTACATCAACACCGTCGTCTCACCATGAGTTGTGAGTAGTTTACCACAGACCTTCGGGTCCATAGTTAGTAGCTAGATGGCTTCTTCTCTCTTTTTGGATCTCAATACCAAGTTCTCCTAGGTCTTCGAGGAGATCTATTCGATGTAATCTTTTTGCGGTCTGTTTGTCGAGATCCGATGAATTGTGGGTTTATGATCAAGATTATCTATGAGAAATATTTGGTTCTTTTCTGAATTCTTTTATGTATGATTATAATATCCTTGCAAGTCTCTTCGAATTATTGGTTTGGTTTGGCCTACTAGATCTATAATTATTGCAATGGGAGAAGTGCTTGGCTTTGGGTTCAATCTTGCGGTGTCCTTTCCCAGTGACAGCAAGGGCAGCAAGGCACGTATTGTATTATTGCCATCGAGGATAAAAAGATGGGGTTTATATCATACTAGAACAGAGAGGCGCGCGTTGCTGCGCTCGTCCATTTTGATAAAGAATGATAGAAATAATACAAAAACTGAACGTAAAGGTATAGGTGAGATTCAAATTATATCACCTTAATACAAAACCACAAGATAACTTGTGATAGAAGTCTTGTATATATTTTATCTCTTCATGGAGCATATAGAAAATCTGACAATCCGGACACTGCACCATACACATGATACAAAAGCAAAACATGTACATCCGACAAGAACGAAAGCATATAAGCTGGATGGTTTAACAATAAATTGGATGCACATACAGATTTCCTTAATGATATATAGCTACAAAATATGGTATTGTTATGTTAATATGATAAAGGGAAAAAACATCACATGTGGAGGTTTCCCTACCTTGGCGCCTTTTGCAATTGTAGCACTGACGGGAGGTGGTGGATGAAACTGAGGCAGCGGGAAGCACATCACCCATGGAGAGAGGATAAGCAAGGCAAAAGAGAAGCTAATTAACAAACTAATCTTACTCTTTTGGCTGGCACAGGTTCAGCTATGATAGTCTGATTGACGACATCTGAGGAGATAATAAAAACGTGTAGATAGACAAAATGATGTGAAATGCATTTGCAAAGCAAAATAGAATGTAGCCCAACGGAGCAAAGGTGAGGGAATTATTCTCGTTTTTGGAGAGTCAACCTGCAAATCATCAACTACTTTTGCATCAAGGTAAAATTAAAAATCTATACATCACAGGTGAAATTTTTGAGTTTAACAACATATGAATAGATATTATAATCTATAAGTAACAGGTATGAATAAAGTATTCTAGAAAAACACGTATGAATACTGAAGCATGACATAAATAGTATGAACATGCAAGAGACATTCGAGTATAGGCATTAGTGGTCGAGCTATAAGATCTCTAGTGAAGAAACGACTTAGCAATTGGAAACCTGCAGTATTAAGTGATGTATTGAGAACAAAGCCTACTTGATTTTTGTTGATGACATTTGTTTTGTCCATCCCTCTTCATCATCAACACCAAACTTGAATTCTGCTTCTGAGATGTGTCGGACACTGAAAAATGCAGCAATCAAATTACTACAACTCAAGAAACTAATGATCATCAGATAGCTGGGTAGTACTATTTTGCATGGATCGAATATGTATATTAATAAATGGACATTGCAAAGTAAGCTCTGTGAATTGAGTGGGATTAGAATAGATGACAATTTGAACATGCTTCGGTGGGCGGAGGAGATGGTGACTGAGGCATCACTGCGGCAACCACCAGCTTCACTGCATATCCTTTGCCACACTTGCTTCACTGCACTGCCAGAGCGTGTCCACCGCACACCCTTGTCGTTGGGAAGGGAGGATTGGATGAACAACGAGATCGACAACAAGAACATGCTTCCATGGGGCACCTGCGTTGCCGGGAAGGGGGAGGTTGAGCACCCTGGAGGCACGCAAAGGAGCAGCTGTCGTCCCCATTGGCGGACTCTTTGTTGAGGGGTAGCGAGGAAACAATCTTGCAAAGGAGGAGAGATTACAGAGGCCCTATGCGCACATCGATGAGGATGGCTGAGTCATGCCGAACGCCGCTGCCGCCACCACAGTGAAGGTAAAGGTGAGGAGACGCCATGTTTCTCAACACGGTCTTGGGGGGAGAGAATAGAAACGAAACGCGAGGCATCCCATACGCAGTTTCCCGGCCCAATTTGGCTCGATAAATGACATGACGCCAAGATAACTCTGCCGAGCAGCTGCCCAAGAGACGAATGAAGATGGCCAGACGATGTGCGATAGAAGAAATCCAACGGCCACAGAATCAAAGCGCTGTGGTGGCTCGTAGCTCGCCCCATTATACTGTTTCTTAATTTCTTGAGTTTATCCCTCTATATCATGTCATCTTGCTTAATGCGTTACTCTATTCTTATGAACTTAATACTCTATATGCATGCTGGATAGTGGTCGATGTGTGGAGTAATAGTAGTAGATGCAGAATCGTTTTGATCTACTTGTCACGGACGTGATGCCTATATATAATGATCATGCCTAAATATTCTCATAATTATTCTCTTTTCTATCAATTGCTCGACAGTAATTTGTTCACCCATCGTAGAATTCTGCTATCATGAGAGAAGCCACTAGTGAAACCTATGGCCCCCGGGTCTATTCTCAACATATCAATCTACAATCTACTTTACTTTGCTGTTTTTACTTTTTGTTCTTATATCCAAAAGTACCAAAAATATCAAACTATCCTATCTACCATATCTCACTTTCGTAAGTGACCGTAAAGGGATTGACAACCCCTTATCGCGTTGGTTGCGAAGTTCTTATTTGTTTGTGCAGGTGTGAGGGACTCGCGTGTGGTCTCCTACTGGATTGATACCTTGGTTCTCAAAAAGTGAGGGAAATACTTACGCTACTGTGCTGCATCACCCTTTCCTCTTCGAGGGAATACAACGCAAGCTCGAGAAGTAGTACTTGCTCACGAAAAACCTACGGCATTTTGAGGAAGCCCATTGTTGGAATATACAAGCCAAGTTCTATAATGAAAATTCCCACTAGTATATGAAAGTGAATAAATAAGAAACTCTCTATCATGAAGATCATGGTGCTACTTTGAAGCACAAGTGTGGAAAAAAGGATAGTAGCAATGTCCCTTCTCTCCTTCTCTCTTTTTTTCATTGGCTTCTTTGGCCCCTTTTTTCCTCACATGGGACAATGCTCTAATAATGATGATCATCACACTTCTATTTCTTTTACAACTCAAGAATTAAAACTCGATACTTAGAACAAAATATGACTCTACATGAATGCCTCCGGCGGTGTACCGAGATGTGCAATGAATCAAGAGTGACATGTATGAAAAATTATGAATGGTGGCTTTGCCACAAATACAATGTCAACTACATGATCATGCAAGGCAATATGACAATGATGGAGCATGTCATAATAAACGGAACGGTGGAAAGTTGCATGGCAATATATCTCGGAATGGCTATGGAAATGCTATAATAGGTAGGTATGGTGGCTGTTTTGAGGAATGTATATGGTGGGTGTATGGTACCGGCGAAAGTTGTGCGGTACTAGAGAAGCTAGCAACGGTGGAAGGGTGAGAGTGCGTATAATCCATGGACTCAACTTTATTCTGCAAGAAGTCACATACTTATAGCCAAAATCTACAAGTCATCAAAACCAAGCACTACGCGCATGCTCCTAGGGGAAGGGTTGGTAGGATTTAACCATCGCGCGATCCCGACCTCCACACAAAGGAAGACAATCAAAGAAACACCTCATGCTTAAAATTCTTACACAACGGTTACCATACGTGCATGCTACGGGACATGCAAACCTCAACAGAAGTATTTATCAAATTAACAATTACTCTACTAGCATGACTCTAATATCACCATCCTCATATCTCAAAAAAAATCATCAAGCATCAAACTTCTCATAGTATTCAACGCACTTTATATGAAAGTTCTTATTATGCCCTCTTGGATGCCCATCATATTAGGACTAGTTTTATAGCCAAAGCAAATTACCATGCTGTTCTACAAGACTCTCAAAATAATATAAGTGAATCATGAGAGATCAATGATTTCTATAAAATAAAACCACCACCGTGCTCTAAAAAGATATAAGTGAAGCACTAGAGCAAAATTATCTAGCTCAAAAGATATAAGTGAAGCATATAGAGTAATCTAATAAATTCCGATTCATGTGTGTCTCTCCCAAAAGGTGTGTACAGCAAGGATGACTGTGGTAAACTAAAAAGCAAAGACTCATATCATACATGACGCTCCAAGCAAAACACATATCATGTGGTGAATAAAAATATAGCCTCAAGTAACGTTACCGATAGACGAAGACGAAAGAGGGGATGCCTTCCCGGGGCATCCCCAAGCTTAGGCTTTTGGTTGTCCTTGAATTTTACCTTGGGTTGCCTTGGGCATCCCCAAGCTTAGGCTCTTTCCACTCTTTATTCCATATTCCATCAAATCCTTACACAAAAACTTGAAAACTTCACAACACAAAACTTAACAAAATATCTTGTGAGCTCCGTTAGTATAAGAAAACAAACCACCACTTTAAGGTACTATAATGAACTCATTCTTTATTTATATTGGTGTTAAACCTACTGTATTCCAACTTCTCTATGATTCATACC